>RSEF01000013.1:12481785-12534127 GCA_003993805.1 Himantopus leucocephalus
AAAAAAAAAGGAAAAAAATCCATTCAGCTTTCCTGATCTCCTAAATAGCTTAAGGTTATGAATGCCAGATAGCTTCCAGCTAGGCATTTACCGCTGTCTTTAATAGCCAAAACCTATCAGAAACCTCCTGAGGCTAAATACAGAGGAGAGAGCAAAAAGTAATCATTTTATATTCCAATCCCTGGTAGGAGAAACCTGCTGAAAGAAGGTTGAAGCACTGTAGACTGCTCTCCTTACCATTTCCAACTCCCCAGTTAATTATCGCAGATCGGCCAGTTCCTTAGCCAACACGCAGCTTCGCTGACTTCAGGGCACCCAGGAAAGCAGCAGAGCCACCCTGGGACCTCCGCAGCAGCATTCCCCCAACACTAATGTACTTCTGGATGGCAACAGTAAATTAAGAAAAGGGCACAGCTTAGCTATTAAATAGCAAGAGGGCCATAAAATAAGACATTTCAGCATCTATATGTGATTTTTAGGCTGGTGTCAACTCACAGTGATGCTCCAGTTATTCTGTGGAATAGAAAGTCTGACAGCCTTTATAGGCATGGCTCATTTTTATATGGGAAACATATAAAAATGCTGATGCATTATACTGTTGTATATAAACATGAAAAATAGCAAAGGTAAGCCAGAAAAGGTTCAAGTCCTTCAGAATGTAATAGAAAAAAATATCCAGCCATCTTTCGGAGTGATTACAGAAAATTACATCCCTATCAAAGAACTGTGAAAGATAACAAAAAGCTGCTAGGATGGACATGCTCTCTGCTTAATTTAGTAGATTTTGAATGCCATTTTCACCAAGCCATAGTGATCTCATTGCTCCTAAGTTTTAAAGACTTTTTTTCCTATATTGACAAGCACAGGAAGGGAATGAAATACTTGAGATACATCTCAAAATACCTGAATATAAAAATGCCGTATTCTCACATTACACTGCAAACAGTGATATGTATTACTTGTTTCCTCTCCCCATAATTTTAAAATCCATGCCACAACCTTTCTTTAACACAAGGCATGGACCGTCCTGGCGCTTTGACTGCAGAAAACTGGGCAGAGCTGGGCTGGCAGGCGTCAGCGCAGGAGAAACATTGGCTGGAAAAGGAAGGTTCTTTCCTTTGATCGTAACAAGATGATACTGAGTGCCTGGCTTGGCACGGCCGTGAATGATTGTTAATGGAACTAAGGTCAAGAAAGATGGGAACTTATTAATAATAAATACATCAGACCTCCTGTTACTTTTACTAGCAAACACGGATGGACAGTGAGGAAGGAACATGCACACTCTGAGACTACCATTGACTCCAAATCCTTAAAAACTCTCATTTACTCAATGGAGACACCTCTGATCGGACTCCTTATCCATAGGGTATAAACGGAGGCACAGAAAAAGAGTGACCGAGCAACAGGGCACAGTAACAAAGACCACACCACATCCATCGAGGTCACCGGTCCCTCATCCCCACAGCACAGACACGACAACCTGCTGCTGCCACGTGACTGCAGCCTGAAAGTACGGGCAACTGCTCTGCTCCCACTCTTTATCATTTTAAAGGATTTTCACGGGGGGCTGGCAGCTTTGGTAACCGATTAGTGCGTATTACTAAGACAATTCACAGGGCTTCTATAAGCCAGAAGGAGTCACGCTGGGAGATCTGCTTTCTGCTCTAAATATAGCAGCACAAGAAATGAAATCCAAGTGCCGGATTTCAGTGGGATTTCCCAGGGTGAAATACATCGCACACATGGCTCATTAGAGACCTTTAAAACAAAAACAAGAACTACAGATTGCACCAGTGTATTCCCTTCCCGGTGCTGTTACTGAAAACATTTTGGAAGAATGGTGGTCATTTCCCCACCGTGAATCTCATCATCTCTCTACACTTGTATTTCGGTAAGCATTTCAGCCAGCTCATCCAATATGAGCAGCAGTTAGAACTGTGGCCGAGCAGTGAATTTAGGCATTTAACTTTCTTATACGATGGATTAATTTTAAGAACAGGAAAACATGAAATGAGGAAAAGGAAAGAAAGGAGTACAACAGATCAGTTTACTCTCATTTACTGGGGTTCACGTACAACTGTCCACCATCTCCAGGTTCCTGCGCCATGTTTCCAAAGCTGGGAGCCTGCTTCTGTAAGACTTCAGAGCACAGATTTGTAGTTGTTTCCAGCTATTTCTGTCCACAGAGCTCTCTTGGGTCCTTGTCTGTGTTTTGCACTGCATAAATTCTCACAGCATCTATGTATTTATTTTAAACTAACAAACCTAACAGGTGAGTGAAATCCATTTAGCGTGTCATCCCATAGATTATTATCAACCCAAAGCAACAGTCTCTATTGTTCCCTATGGGAAAAAAAAAACCAAACAACCNAAACAAACCAAACCAAAATCCCCAAACCAGGACACACTCTTCTTTCCAATTGTCCAGATACTGTCCATATTTCGAAGTTTAAAACCCTTTCCTTTGCAGCCTGCCTTCTGGAGGTGTACGCTGCCGGCCTGTTCTCTCATTTATACCTGGGCAACCCAGAAGTGATGCCCTGGATTCACATGCCTGCAAGAGCAGAACCGACTCGTGCATCAAGCAACTGGCTACTCCATGTTTATTTAGCATACTCTACAGGCAAAAGGGAATTAATTGCCTTCCCAGCCCCAGGCTCTGACCCCACCTGCAGAACAGATTTTCCCCCAAAGCGTGAGGTCCTTCCCTTATGCAGACTGCTCCTGTACAGGAATATTTTAATGCCTTTCATTTTGGTGGTGAGTGTGAATTCCTTACAAGTTACCCTGAGTTGGTCCGACTGGTACGTGGGAGGATGGGAAATGACCACAGTGCTGCTCCCATGGGCGAGGGAGCACAGGGTGCCCTGGCTGCCACTACCTCGCACGGCTCCCGACATCGCAAGGACAATGGTGGCACCGGGGTCTTCACCGGCCTCAGACTCCCCATACGGAGAACTGTTATTTCGGTCCTGAATACGTAAGAGCTCCTCATTCGCCGCTCAAAGGAAAGAGGCTTGACAAGGCAAACTGGGCTGCAGAAAAGCTTCCTATTAGAAGACAGGTGTAATGGCAATAAATGTAGCTCCACTGGGAAGAAGAAAGGAATTAAATACATCTGCCTTCCAGCATACGGGGCTTTGCTTGGGCAACATATGAGTCTGAATCATTCATAATACTAACAAAGACAAGTATCATTGGTCAACAGGTCTTGACAAGTAACTTCAAATAAAGATGACATTTGCCTTATAATCTATACCTGCTGGTGAGCTGAATTGTTCTCCCTCCTAGACAAAGCAGTTTTCTGTAAAACCACAGTGGAATTGCTGAGATCCACCCAATCTTCCTATAACCCAGCCATCACTGCTCAGGGTAAGGCTCCTCCCGTTCACAAGATCCCGGGCTATGCTGCAAACCTTCTATGGGTTGATGACATCTCTCCGTAAATAAGTGCTTGATTCAGAAGTGGTTGGTGTGCACGAATATATAATTAGCAGGAATTCCCTTTCTAGCACGCAGGGGAAATGAAGACTGTAAAAGGCATTTGATTTCCTAGTTTCCCAGAACAAAATTCTTTAATGTCTTGTTTTGAAAGATTAAATATTTGTTGCCAGAAACAATACCACCCTACTAAATAACTGGAATCAAAATCAGCACCTACACACGTCTATATGACTTGCACCTACACGAAATACAAGTACTTCAGGGCTCTGCATACAGAACTAAAGCACTTTCTAAAATGCAGAGGTGCACTTTGCCATGCGTGTTTGCTTGCCAAGGAATAACAGAGGCAGGTCACACGTGTCTTCGTGTATTTAACTGTGGCTGCAACTTAAAAAAATACGACCAATCTGCCACTGACAAACAATGACATTTCCATTTCTACCTCACCTGTAGCCCTCTAAGAGGCCACTGTGAAAGATTTCAGCCCATCTAGACATTTTCCGTGTTTCAGCGTACATTAAAAAGAACCTTCAGGATAATAAAAAGCAGAAATCACACGCATGTTCCTGCTGACTTGTGTGATTAATGAACTATGCAAAACCACAGGAAAGCAGAACACTCTCACGTTTTTCGACATTGGCATCTTCAGTGGAGACAATAAACAGTAGAAAATGGCCATGTCTGCTGCTACAACATAACACACTTTTATTTCTGTCATGCCTGTTTGCAGATCCATAATATGAGGAGGGATTTTGACAGAGCTGAAGGGTGCAATCGGAGTGACCGTACCACCAGAAGCAGCACGGAAACGCTGACAGTTGTAATTAGGCAGAATGTGTAATTGAAGTGCCGCACGCTTGAGTCTGAGGTGGTGGCTTTAACGCCAGGTGCTGCGCTCCCCCCCAGACATGGCACCGCAGATCTCATCACACCCCTCCGGCCACAGCTCCCCTCCCTGCCCCAAGCGGGCACCTCGGTGAGAGGAGCAGGACTGGTTCCTACCACCCCTGTGACAGGTCACGGCTGCTTTTGGGGCACACTCCATGCACCGGGATGACTGGGGCAAGGCACTGGCAAGCATCCTGGAAAAGGTTGCCCAAGCCCATATTCCCGTGCCAACACCAACTGCCAAACTACTAACAGTTTGTCATGAGAAAGATCCACTTCTTGCAGCGACAGAGACTAAGCCTGTGCCCTTGGAGCCCTGTACAGGGAGATGTCCGAGATGTCCCCGACCCCAGAGGCAGCGCCCGTGCTCAGCCCCGCACACCTCGCGCTGGCAGAGCTCCTCTCCTCTGCTTCGCAGGACATGCTAAGCCAAAAGGCTTGTAATTTTTTTCTAGAATAACCAAAGCACCACTGGAAGTCAAGAAGAACTGTACAAAACCAGAAGCCCGTGATGCAAACGGAACCATCAGGAGGACTTCGGCAAGACATGTGCCCCCGCACCCCCTGCGCCCGTCTGCGGGGGACACCGTCACGCAGCACGGCCAGTTCGGGAGGATGGGCTTCTCATAAACACAGCACAAACTAGGCTTTTGAGTAATTAAACTTTAATTTTAGCTGGTTAACCCACACTGAAGAATCATTTATGAGGACCCTCAGTCACCTTAATTGCATAAGGATAAAATGATTTTCAGGGACCCTGTGTGTGGGAGTAAACTTTTCAGGTTTGGGGTTTTTATTTTTTCTTTTTCCTGTGGTGGGGTGGAAACTCTAAAGACTTCAATTAGAAGCAATTACTGGAGATGTAGAGGCTTCTCTGAGGTTAAGCTGCCCTTCTTTTTCTCAAGTGAAGCCTTTAATTAAATGCAAATAATCACAAATTTCATATAGCACATTGCCATAATTTCACTATTAGTTACTGGATCTCATTTAAAAATAAAAGAGGTGGGCAGTAGTGCTGGGAGAACTCGAGAGGTCAAGGCTGAATTACCTGCGTAAATCTATTCCTCTTCTATAAATCTGTCCGCAACCACATCATTTCAGTGTTAACAGGTTGTCCTTCATGCATGTGCACTGGAGTGTAGTCCCATAGAAACTGGGGCCTCAATACAAATAATTACCTCAGTCCATCTTACTGTTGACCGCGGCAGCGAAGGCAGGATGGGCAACGGGGAAGATGTAATTGAAGTGGAAATGACCAGAACTAAAAGGCAAGCTATGATGAATTAAAATGGTATATTCAAGCCCATCTCCATAGCAGAGCTGTGGAAGAACAGGCACATGAAATGGCAGCAAGTATTTTAAATACATCTATCAAATCAGGTATGGCAGCGTGTAAGTGGAGAAGAGATAATACAGCGTCTGCAGGAGGGGAGGGGAAGGACAGGCTCCACACACTCACAGGTCTGTAATTCTGTCCTCAAAACCGTCAGTCTTTAGAGCAGGCTCTGACAATTACGGAAGGTAAATAAAGTAAATGCATACAACTGCAGAGAGAATACGCCACTTTTTCCTTACTCCTTTTGTCTAGCCGAAGACAAGAGCTAACGGGCAGCAGTTAGCCCGCAAGCTGGGGCTTCACCCGAAGCGGGTGAAGGTTTCCACTGCTGAGTACTTTGCGCTTGGCACAGTCATTTACAGCGTGAGAGCCGCCTCTGCCCCCTTTCCATGGATCATGCTACAACCCAAGATGCAAAACAGCAGGGGTTCAGGACCAAACACCAAGAAACACTTAAAGAAGCAGCTCTGTGAAAAGCTGATGGCTTTGCAGTTCCAGGACAAGTTGAGAAAGAGGCATGGAGGCCGCTCCGAGCAGCGCCTCCGCCTTCGGGCAAGCACGCAGAAGAGGTGCTTCACAAGAATTACATTTCTGTTACAGCACTGGCTGCCGGGTTTTCGAAGCTGAGAAGGTCATTGCTCTCTGCCACGCAGAGAGTTCAGGAGGGATGTCAGGAAGCTCAGAAGGAAAAAAAAAAAAAGGTGCAAGGAACAAGAGAAAGAGCAGTGGAAAACTTACTCTGCGGCTCAGCTCGGCACATCATTGCTGTGTGGATTCCCAAATTAAATCATTTCTCCCACTGTACTGTGAGAATATGGGGAGGGATCAGATTGTAAGCTATTCAGAGGACTAACTGATTATCGGCATTTTAGCAGCGAGCTTGTTTTTGTTCTTTCGCACATTTATAATAATACCTTTTACATGTTCTCTAAGAGACAAATCTCTCTCTGCTTCAGAACTGCTAGTCTGAAGATCTTTTGTTGGCACTGAGACGAATGCTAATGTGAAATATCTTATTTCTTCAGATGAAAGAGAAGCTGAGAACAATCTCCTCTGGAGGGAGGTGGCAGAAGGCGGGATCTGGGATCAAGAGTTTATGACTCACCCCCCCGCACAGCCCACCCATGCCCTCCTGGCTGTTGGCCGGGTCCTGCTGCTGTCGCACAGTGGAGCAGCTCCTCCTGGTCTGATAAAGCTTCCCATCGCGCTCCCCGCAGCACGGCGGGGACGGGGGGCAGCAGCAGCGGGGGGGGATACTCTGTTCGCAGCCAGAAACGCCTGGAAATGAAGCACTGTGCCAGAGACCAAATGCTCAACCTCACATCACAAACCACCCAGACCCCTGCTACTCTCCTCCTTTCTCCATCTGTTTTTGCCCCTCTGTTCTTGGAGGCACCAAACAAAGCCAAAATGTATTTTTAATGCAATGATATGTTTTCCTGCTGTGGAGGTATGCAGGAGACCGGCTATTGAGGCTCGACAGCGCGGCCCACACAGCAGATCTGCCAGATGATGTTTTGCCCGTATGCACGCGTTGAGGTGCAAGCATGAGGAGAGGGGTGGCGCGGAGGTTCCAACAGCTTCCTTCCAATCAGTAGTAGCGCTAACCGAGAGATGCTGGCTATCTGGATTTCAGAGCTAAATTCTCAGGTGTCTGGCAGGAAAACAGCACCAATAAAAGCTTTTTCTGGTACGGGGACATTTATAATACATCTCAGGCCTGGTGAGTAGTAAGTACAGAGCTTATGCAGCAGCTTCTTCCACGGTAGGGATACTAATGAATAAGATTGCTTTCTTCTGCCCCTGAAAAATACAGAAACTAAATACGTTCGAGATATTCCCGTCTCCTGGACACATACTTTTATTTGAATGGTGGCTTAGAAACAATCGAGAAGTGAGAGCTGGAAGCCTGTCCATTGAGATGGAAGCGCAATCACGTAAGCCTCAGTTCTCCGCGAAACCCAACCCAAAATATTTGAGGGAAAAGGGCCATCTGCCGTCGTAACACTCCGCACACCACAGACTGCCTTGTGCAGTAGTCGAAGAATAAAAATAAAGAATTACCAAAACGATTGCAGTGCAGCATATCCAGCTTGGTTTAGTGGTACTAGTGGAAGACTTACTATTTCACTATTTCTTTTGCTCCCCTGACATATCTGTAAGCATATCCAACGCCATGGCAAGCCGCTAAAAACTCAATGGTTCAGCAGAGAGCAGACAGTGAGGTAAAAATACGGAGTCCTTTCACCACTTTTTGGTAACAAGGAAGATGAAAGCCTTATGTGCTTATGGCGGCTGAGAAAATGTGTATTAGGATAACAAAAATTAACTATTAGCAGAGACTGAGTTTTCAAAGGTGTAGCACTCGAAGAAACTGATGCATATATAACTCAGCAAGCCAGCAGTACCAAACGCTTGACACTCGGGAGGATGCAACAATGAAGGGGTCAAACTTGTAATAACATCGTGCACTACCCCATTAAAACTGACTATACTATTCTAAACTCCAAAGGAACAAAGGTAAAAAAGTACTATATGTATCTTTTAAAAAGATAAGGAATCCCAATTGCTTTTCATACAGAAACAGAAACTCTCTAGGAATGAAATTCAGATCTCTGAAAAGAGTAAAAGAAAAGCAGAACACAATTTTTCCTCAATCCAGGAGGAATGAAATTAGAATTTAGTGTAAAAACCTGCAAATAAAAAGCATTCCAGTGACGGGCTTGATCCACTGATGTCAATGCCAAGATTCCTACTAAATTCCAGGGGGAAAGGATTTCAGCTGTAGAAACTTCTTCACTTAACAGTACAGTCACTCACAGCATTGCTGGTGTTGTCAGACCGCTACAAGATTAACATCTTCATATCAGAAGACGCAGTCCACATGAACGAGGAAAGAAGGGAAATATGCAAAGCTCTTGGGTCATGCAAGCAGTCTCAAAACAATTACTTGCTTTATAAAAAGAGCAATGTGAATTAGGATGGAAAAGCGCACAATTTTGTATGCATGTGTGTGTGAGGGAGAGAGAGGGGAAAAAAAACCCTTCACTCTTTCCTCTATTAGGATATAGCAACATTAATTCGAACTCTAAACAATTTTAGCTGACTGATTACAGTTGCACTACAAAGCAGAAGCTGAAAAGCAGATCAGATTTCTTTCCCACGTTGGCCTTCCCATGGCACCTAAAGGGACCCCAGAGAAATCATGAAAAGGGACTATAAACTGCACAGTCATTTTATTCTGAGGCCATTTTTAATTTAAAATAAAATTTAGAACAAAGTCTGTTCCTTTAAATCATTAATAAAAGAATCTTGCCTGTTAGGGCAATAAGCCTTCCTAACTCTAATCCATCTTTACTGCTCTGTTATTACCCAACTGTTTTCCTGTAATTAAAATGTGGCAGGTAGTTTACACACAAGAGGGAGTAATTGTATTGGAAATAACTGTTCATAACCAAATTTTAAAAGCTCATTTTTCTTATCAACTTTTAATAAAGAAAGCAAGATAATAATGATATTTAACATTTGTGCCACCTACAGTAGCATTTTTTCCTCTCTAAATTGCTAACATTTCATTCAACAATGCTAAAACATATCCCTTCAGCTCTGAATGTAGCCCACAGAAAAAAAAAAAAGGAAAAACCTGAACAATTGCAGTCATTTGATCCTGCTCAGTTGGAATCATGAAATATGGCTGAAACTTATGATGAGGACCCAAACCTTCATAAAACCCGGAGTGGTTCTGGAAGGAGAACCCAGAGTTTGCCATGTGCCGTGGTCAGGGAGAACCCAACCGCAGCCAGGAGGTGAAGGTCCCCCTCTTGCTGCATCCTAAGTGAGATGGAACGAGGCGGGTCATCGCCTGCCCATTGCCACATCGCGTTTCCTCGAATGCGCACGCACAGACAGCACGAGCAGTCTGCACGGATTTGCACAGACCTGGAAGCAGCACACGCTCTCCCGGCTCAGAGGAAGATGTTAAGTTTGGCTCATGAAGGGTCTCACAGATACCAAAGTTGCAGAATATTTTCTTTACAAAGACTATTCTGGAGCCTTCGCTTTGGATGATTCCTCCAGGAATTTCAAGCCTTGCAAGCTGATTAGGGGAAAAATACAATTTTTCCATTTATTATCGTTTACAATCTAGTAGAACCTGCCAATATAAAGGACTACAGGATACTGCACGCAAACAGCTTCTGTCCCAAAGGGCATACAATCCAAAACACACAAACAGGCAACTGTGCATAGAAACACCAGGGAAGGGCAAAGGAAAAGCAAAAGGTCCTCAGTGGTTCGATGGGCAGACGAGTAGATGGACATTTGCCATTTAAATGCAGCCACAACAGGACAGTAGTTGTCTCTCCTGTTTAGAGGTGCTCCTGCTGCCTAAGAGGCTATAAAGGGGTACTAATGGATAATGCTTTAGACTCTTAACACTGTTCAAAATATCAGGCATTTTACGCTACCCTTGTGGAAAGAGGTCAATGCACTGTCATTGCCCACTGCCTGAGCCTTCCGAGCATTGTACTGTTTAAAATAAGGATATTGGTCTGCTGTGTTTATGTAAGCACATCTTTTCTTGTAATATTCAGAAACTAATACAAGAGGAAGCTTTTAAAACATGGTTTAAGCTCACCAGTAACAGCTGAAATAGAGATCCCCAGCACATCACAGGCGTACGGCATACAAGATGCACGTGCTCACATACATGGGCAATCCTACTGCTAGAGCCGCATCACCGGATGCAAATGCAGGTGGACCATAAAAAGAAAGGTCGTTAAGAGCTCCAGTTCCAGCCTCGTTACTAGATTGGCACGCAAGAACCCTCGTGGGGTCTGTGCCAGCAGGACACAGCCCAAGCCTGTGCGGGACCTGCAGACTGAGCGGCTGAGTCACATACACAGCCCCAGGCAATACGTTTTTTTTCTCCCCAAACCCAGTATGTGCAAACCACGTGCGTCTAACCAGGCTTGTCCAAGATCTGAATGGAGTTCCCGTTACCTATATATCATCGGAAAGTTGAGCGCTGGGTGGTGGTTTCTACCTCAATTAGGTTAGACCACCTTCAGGGTGCATTTGGGTTTCAACCCAAATTGGTGGCTTTCATCCAGATTCGTTCTGTGGTTTGGCTTAAAAATCAAAGTAAGGTTTAGAGGTAACAACCATGCGCGGTCACAGAGCTTCCCACAGTCCCCGAGCAGCGCAGCGCTGATGTAAATGAGCGGGATAAATGGACCTGGCTATGGGAACCAGCTGTGGGACAGGCAGATGATATTTGAGGTCACCCCTAAGACTGTTTTTCATACAGCCTGTGCCTCATAAAGGCATTTAAAACAAATTGAGGATCAAATACTATATGAGAAGCAAATGGCTGTGCCAGAGGATAGACTAGAGAGTGACCGACCGGCCCCACGTGAGCATGACGCTGCTCTGACAGCAATAGCCACACATAAATTTGTTTAAGCCTTAAACGTTCAGATAAAAGCGCAACCTAGAATAAATTAGTGATGCCTTGCTTATTAAAAGCCATGGACTGGAAGCTTACAGTTAGATGTTAGAGGAGTTGTCTGCTGGAGCAGGAGCCAGCGGGGCACGCAGAGGGGAGAGAAAGGGAGTTCAGGGCTTGACGTGGAAGCGGAGTGGATGGGTACTGCTACCAGGCATGTGAGAAGGTATCTTTTTCCCCGAGATTGTCTTGCTTCATCTCCTTCTCTCTTNTGCGCATGAGAAGGTGGTATCTTTTTCCCTGAGATTGTCTTGCTTCATCTCCTCCTCTCTTCTCCACTCGCCATTATCAGCATTTAAAACACCCCCGAGTTTTCTTGAGCAGGTTTGCTGCGCTCATTAAAATACTGTGAGCACTTACTGGCTATAATGAGCACACATTAAATTCTGGTAAGTGCCAGGACTGTCCTGTGGAGTTGAACAGACTCAGGTTCTGGGAGGAGAGCTCAAGGGTGGGAAGATACCGGAAATACTACCTTTTCCACAAGAAAAAAAGGACAAACTTTCCTCTCCTTTTTTGTTCTGCGAGCACAGGGGTAACTCAGACCCGGTAAGCAGCAGCCTTTGCTTACTGACTGCTCCAATCATTCCCCCGCCCCAGAAGGACTCTCAGCTCCTCTTATCAGAACAGGAACAAATTAAAGATTTTTCCATATTTGCATCTCCTCATTTGAGAATTTTCCTACGATTGTTATTTAGAGATAAAAGTCTGCCTCTAAAAATTCACTTAGCAGAGTAGTTTTCTCAGCCTCGGGGAACGGTGCAGGAGGGATTGCAGAGCAGGACCCAAAGCAGCTGGCGAGGCTGCAGGAGCAGCAGGGGATCGGGAGATGAATGGGTGCGTATCAGGGCAAGGATCACATTTTACATGGTCTCTTCTCACATTTGTTTCCAATGGGCTGCGTCAGAGACGCACACCCTGACAGCGTGGCCGTGCCTATCACCCTAAAGCTGTTCCCGCGGCAGCATTCAGTGCTGCTGTGTTTTTATCACCTAATGCTGTTCATCGCCTGCTAACATCAGCAGCTAAGAATTAACTAAAACCATATACAAATATACTTTACCCTGGACTAATCCCCAGCGAATCAGAGGGCAAATGACTATTTAAGGAAACAGAATCAGACAAGAGCTTGAAGATGAGTGCATCCCCCAAAAAGCCAGTGTATATCCTACTGGGGCGCAGAGAGCTGCTGGAGGGGGGAGGTTTCTGTATGTATCCTCAGGAGACGACCCTTCTGCAGATGGCCTGCAAAATGCAATGCATCAGGAGAGGGGAAGGAGGCAGAAAGGAGCAGAGAAGTTCAGCTGGCTTCCCAAGCAACTTGCAGAGAGTTGACTGACCACCACCACCAAACAGCAGAAAGCATGGGACCAACATATCCAAGTAATGTTATTCTAAAGAAATAAAGTTGCATTCCTGAAAAGTGAGAATCTGAAACCCTGCTATTCTGGGCTTGAGCTGATAGCCACACCACTGCCTGTATGATGAGCGTATGACCATGTCTTCCATCACCTCTGAAATACCTATTTTTCAACTACCTTAATCTAAAGACCACGGTTTGGCATGAAATGTGTCTCAAAACGGCATCAAATTCACAAGACTAAATAACCGGTCAGGTTAAGCCTTAATTGGTCCAGTTTGGCTCACTCTTCCCCCACTCACAGGAGCTTTTTGTGGATTAGTGCTTTATAATTGCTTGCTCCCTAAGCACACGTGCACTGCAATCTTGTGCACACCTTGACAGCATCCTGGTTAGCGAAAATGAATGCTACACGTCCCCCCGCCACAGCATTTTGTCTGCTGGATACAGTAAGTCAGAGATTGTTTACTCAACTTCTCATGGCCCATTAATGACATAATGTTGGACACAGCTGTTCAGGGCTTCACAAGACCAAAGCAGAGAGAGAAATGCCAGGAGACTTCAAACACGCTGCTCACATCCGAGCCTGGCTGGGCAAGTCCTTGAAAGTGTCTAGGGGAATTTAGCCTTACAGCTCCCTCATGAAGTAAATCCAGGATTAAAGCCTCAAACTTAGTTTCTCATGAAGACTCAAATGATCTTAAAATAACTCCGTCTGACCAAGGTGGCAACGACTGCTTTGAAGAAGAGGGGACCAATCACTTCATTCTCACTCTGCCTGGCCAAATTATCTACTAAAAAACTAGGAGCTACCACAGAAAGGCTCACTAGCCCTGGAAGTGGGGTGTGCCTGGTTCATCGTGTCCTGACTGTCAGTGTGTTTGAGCAGGAGAGGCGAAGCTCACCCTGTTAAAAGGCAATTCAAGGTCATGGCACCCCTTAAGATCTCAGAAAGTGTTTGAACAGAATTAAAGCAATGCACAGAGCGCTCCATGCCCAGCAGGCACCATCCGCCCCAGTGCAATCTACCTCCCAGTACAGCTGCCCAAGATTTTTCTAGGGGCTTCTGGAAAGCTACGCCTGGCCAGGGACTCTGTGCAGCAAGGGAGTGCTGCTGGCAGGACCGATGTGTGCCAACCACTGCACTACGAGGATAAGGATCCATGAGGATAAGGATGCGCTCCACCTGAATACCACACCCAGAGAACCACTTCTAGAACCCCATCACTATGGAACAACATAAATTTTCCCTTAGAAAAAGGCAAATCAAGTTTCTCGACTTCCCAGTCATGGCGAAAAGCAGAAAAAAGTGTAAGAGAAAGGCCCAAACCCATTCCCACACCCCAGTTCAAAATAACATATTTCATTCACTGTAAAACACTTTATAATTCAAAATTGGGGGAGGGTGGTGTGTGTTGTTTATATATGTACATGTATATATACAGCAGGCAGGAGGAACATGATTTGCAATGCCGAGCTGATTCCTCAGCTTCGCAATACTGCAGACATCTCCAGCAGAAAAAGAGGATCGTTGGGTAAATTTGTTCCTCTCTGTAATAACAGCTATCCGTGGCAACTAAAACACCCCGTTATCGAAGCCGTATCTGAATTCATGCTCAGAGGAAAGACCATCACCCTCCCTCATCTTCCCCAGACCTTTCAGGGTAACCCCTACTTACAATTGTGAAGTTCATAACCTTCAGAATCCAGATGGTCATAGCAAGGTTCACCAGGATTAAAATCATTAGGAGCAGCACAAAGAAATAGAGGCATCTCTTCCTCCAGCCATAAATCCCCACTTTGTATACCTGGGGTCCTTCCGAGGTCTGCATGGTGCTCCGGTGCGCGTACTGTTCCTGAGGCATCTGAAATGATCACAAAGAAATAACCATGTGTATTAAGCGGCAAGAGAAAAAAGATGATAAAAACTGCTTGTGTCTGTGCCTCTTAGAGGGTTTTGGTTTTTCTTTTTCAGGGTTTACCGGCTGGGCAGCGCCTCTTTCGATACCTTCGTTCTGCATTATTTCTCTTTCTGCTTACTGTATGCAGTAGCATACGAAAAGAGAATTTTCTGTGTTAAATGTATACATATATTTATAAATACACATAAGCACACTGTTTAAAGGTATCCTCTGGAGATCATTCTCGAGTGACTCTGTTCACCGCCCCGGGTTTTGCNGGGAAAATTTTGCATGTATTTGGTAAAAGCAGTTGAGTTCAGCAGTTTGTTTTGAAGATGCAATATTACTTCACAGAGGCTTTAATTTAAAAAATATAAATCATCTCAAATAAAATCATTCCTTCCAGCCAAAGAAAAAAAGGCAGAGGGAGAATGTTTGCATTTCTCCCTTCCCGCACCCCAAACTTTCTTACCCAAGGAAACCTGAAGCACAAGGTTGTCCAGCTGCCACATCCCTAACAACCTATCCCCAAATATCTATGGTTGAACAAGGACTCTGATACCCTGGGTGGGCATGACAACACCGGGGGCCAAAACCAAGGGGAGAGGGAAGGCAGGAAAGCTGCTGCTGAGGAAAGCAGTGCGGCAGCATCCCCAGAGCGATGGCTTACAGCCCCCCCGTGGGGAGCACCGTCCCCCCTCCTACAGCCCGGTACCCGGCTGGCTCCGGGCAGTTGGGGATCTGGCTGTCCCCAGCGAGGATGGAAAGACACGGGTGCTTTGAAACGCCACTGCAACCAGCTGGGACGGGGGTCTGGAGCAGCACAGGGTTGTGACTGTGGAGGTATTTCGTGCCGCACATGAAAGCATTCACGTTCTCGCCCTTCACGTTCGGGGTGTGGAAAGCCACTTTGACGGGCTTCCCCCAGGGATCAGTTTCTTCCATTTTCAGACTTTTTTGACGCACAGACTGACGATATCGTATCATCTCTAATAACACATTGTTTGCTAAATGTTTTGCATTTTAGACTCTAGACAGATAAGAAGCCACCAAACGCGTTCTTGCACTACTGGTTCAACACCACGGGCTTCTCCTCAGGGTGTCTGGCATCGACGTTTGTATGCAGTGAATTACAAAATTCACATAACAGGAGGAAACAATGCGAGTTCCTCTCTGTGGGAGTGTGATCTGCGAGGGCAGGAAGAGACAGTGATAGAAATTAGATCTCACTGATAGCAGCTTATGTTTGTTTACCATTAGTTTCCTGGTTTTTTCCTTACTTTTTTGCTAATAGCTTCATAGTCCAGCATCTAATGAAATACAGCGTGCAGTCGGCGGTGGTGCAGAGCCCATTGCAGGCTGCTGCAAGGCGACTTTCTTCATGGCATAACTTTTACTCCAGTAGCATTGCACCAGGGATGAAGTTAACACTTTATCTTGGCTGTTCCAATGCTGAAGCCCACACATTTAAGGCAAGGACTGCCTGAAGAACCAGTTACCTTTTTTTTTTACCTTTCACTCCTCCAAAAGTCACTAAGACCTGTGTTTTCTAACACTGCCTGGTGTTGTCACCTGCAGCGCAGGGGATCAGCCACTCCTCCCTCCATGAGCCCTCCCCCAGGCTGAAACATGGTCTCAGGTGCTAAATAAATCCATTCAGGCACTAAATTCTTTTCAGATCAGAGGCATTGACACCTCTCCAGATCCGGACGTATAAAGCAAAGCCGACTTAGCGGCATATTCAGGAAGGCTGTGTTCCGCCTGGGGAGGCTGGTGTGCTCGCACCCCAGCGATGCTCCTCTGGAGGGTGGAGGTGTCCCGCTGCCTCCTTCTCTAATATCAGCAGCTGTGTTCACCCACCTACCCCACCCCCCTCGGAATTCACAAATGTGGCTGAAAACTGTAAGATTTTTTAAAAATAATAGCAAATGAGTTACTCCTGTCATTTTCCTCTCAGGCTCCTGACCCATTGCGTTTTTAAGCACTTTTTCCCCTCACACGCTTGAAGGCTACAGTCCACCAAGGAGAAAAGGCAGGTCAGATCTGCGCAACAGCGAGATGCTGCAAAGGACACCCGCAAGAGGAGACCCTGGGCACCACCGCTGCCCATCTGCAGGCAGCTGCCAGCCTGAGCTCCCTCCTTTCGAACGAAGGCGCTGCCTGCGCTCGCAGAACTCAAGCTAGAAGGCGGCAAGCTTCAGCCAGCCCATCCGCAGATCCAAGCCCGCCTGCTTTTTCCAGCTTTCTCAGCTGGTCTGAAAAAAAAGGATCTCACATCCCCCTCCTAAATTACGCCTCGTTTACAACCTCAGACCACCCCAGCTCACGCCGTGAAGATGTGCAACGTCAATTAGTGCAGACGGTAGCACCGTGTTGGGAGGAGCCAACGGCTCGCGGCAAATAAGCCTGTTCTTAATATGGGTCGGCTCAGCCAATTTAGCCAACTTGTATTAAAAGTCCATCACCAAAGAGAGGTGTGTCTGTATTAAAGCGCAGTTTGCAGTAGCGTAGGTGGGCTCACCGTAAATCACTTCTGCTGCTCAGACCAACTGAGGTTGTGTCCTGTCTCTGTGCCGCAAAACCACCCGGCGCCCAGGCAGACCCGTAGCTGTTACCAAGGGGGAGCACAGCAAGTTGGTTCCAGCAGATCCCACTGGGGCTCCAGCGGTGGTTTTGCTCACAGATGCCAAGTCGGCAACTGTGGAGGGCTCTGCAGCACAGAGCTCTCCGGGGAGCGGAGCCGGGTCACCAACCGCTACGCACACTCGCAGAAAAACGGGCCTTTTTACACCGCTCCAACCACCCCCATCTGCGCGAAGGGAAAACTTAAAACAACAATAAATTACAGAGTTTCCCCTACCTGGGGGAAATTATAACCACAACTACTGAACAGCCAAGGATTTTATTGCCTAATATTTTAACAGAGAATCCTGGAGAGCACATATTAAATGCAGCCTCTCCCTTGGAGAAAATGAATAAATTGCATTGCAAACCCTCTCAAATCATGGAAGAGCTTTGACCAATAAGAAACAATATGAAATACCCAGCTCAAAATATCTCTTTATTGCAAAACTTGTTTATTCTCTTTATCTCTTTCCTGCTCTGTCTCCTTTTTTTCTTTCTTTTTCCTTTACTTGCAGTCTCTAGGATGGAAAAAAATAGCATATCCAGCTGGGGCAAAACTTTGCAGACCTCAAAAGAATTTATAGGAACAGAACATAAGCACAAAGAGCAACTTGCGCCCACACAGCAGCCTGATTTTGAGAATTCCTCTGGTTCTGATAAAATATTTAGCTCACAGCTGCCCTGAGATAGAGCAACTAAAGTACTACAACACATGATGAGCACGACTTAGTAACACAGCATAAATTTATAACAAGAAAATAACATGAGAATCGTAGATAGCATGTTCTTTCTACACAAACTCTCACACAACTACATTTAAAGCTAAGTATGACTTCTAGCTACCATTTCCCGCCCCCCCCGGAATCGTGAACACCAAAAGAAAATGCTCCTGTCCGTAGTTCTCCATGAAGAGAAGACAAAATGATGGACAGAGAGTGCTAAGGTGTGTTAAACACACGAGTGGAATACGGCGGCGTGCAAGGCAGCTACACGAGGAACCAGCAGTATCTGCTATCAATAATCTGCTCTGTGTGGGAGGGAAAAGTATGCTACTCATAATTTACATTTTGGCAACTTCTCCTGACTCAAACATTAAAAAGAACTAAGGCACCAGAAGAAGAAGTGTTGCTGTGAAAGGACATCCAGTGGTTGCATTTGCAAGGTATCCCCCCCCAACCCAGCTTTCAATTACTGCGCTAAGGGGAAAGGCTGCCAGTTGCTTAAGAGGATTTTTTTTTTCTTCTTCAGGAAAATATTAGGAACCCGCCTAATTTCATCATACTGGTGAAAATATAATACTGAAATAAACATAGAAATTGGAAAGTGAAGCACTTTCCAAAAGTCAAACCTGAGAGTGTTTGCCTGACGGGAGAGGGCTTAAAGACACACGTGCGCAGCACTGGGCCACCGTCAGCGCAGGGACAATCCCGTTTACAATACAAAAACCGCAGCATGCCAAATCTTCGCAGTTTAGCCACAGACAACATTACCATAACTACAAAAGCATAGCCTGGAACCCAGGTATTTCTCCAAGGAATTCTTGCTGCTGCTGCAAAAAAAGGGTAATAAGTTTTTGCACCAGAGCTGTATACCGAGTCCTTATATAGGACCACTGCAAACAGGGCCTGATACAAAATCCAGCCCATTTAGAAAAGCTATTCATCCTTTCACTTTACCATACCTTAGAGATATGGTCCATGACAAGAAAGATTTATTTGTTTTTTTAAGACCACTGGAAGAGTCATGTCACCACATCCTCTGATCCACACAGGCTGCTCGCCGAGCGCTTCTGGCAAAGAAGCTTCAGCACTTCAGTAAAGCTGAAACCAGGCTAGGCTGAAAGGCATCACAGATCAAAACTGGCACCGAGCTTCCAAAAATCACAGCAGACCCCATCAGTTACGGCAAATCTTCATTGCGTGCCTCTCTCCCTTCCACCACGCCCTCCTGCCCTGGTAGAAAGCTTCTCAGGGCGCACAACCCAGACGAACGATTCGTCAGACAGAAGTGGTGTTTTTATATGAACAAGGATGGATAAGCACCTTTCCCATGCAGACACCGGAGCTGTAACATCCCCTGGCCACGCCGGCTTTGTAGGCTCAATGAGGGCTATGAAGAGGGTGAGGCATAACAAGAGGAATCAATAACGTTTCTGTGCCACGGGGGTTTCTTTGATCAGTGCTTAAGTGATCTATGTTTAGTAATAGAACAATTTTAAGCTGAAAGAGGATGCAATCTGAGAAGGCGGCTTCTCTCTTATAAGCCTGCTTGAAATTTGCTGCCGAAAATGCCCTAGAACTCGTAGAAATGGCTCACTACCACAGCACAGACCAAAAGCCCCAAAGCCCTGCGCAGCCGACACGGCATCTCTCCTCCCTGCTGGCTTGCATATAACCGAGGTGTAACAACTTCGTCAGAAAACCCATGAGCACCCGACCCCAGGCTAACCTGTAGCATGGCGACGGGAACACATTTCTAGAGATGAGAGAGAGGTTCAAATTCCTTGGACCTACATTTCTCACATCTGCCTTCTCTTCGCGTCCCTATCACCGACATCCTCTTCTCTCTCGCTTTGTTTTTTTGAAACACAAACCTTTTCTTTTGGGCTGAAATGAGGAAAAAAAAAAAACCCTAAAAAACCTTCAGAGGTACTCTGTGCCATATCACTGGAAGGCAATGTACTTGTATTCAGTAGCTGTAAATGCTCTGCAGATTCATCCTCTTTAATTTCTCCGTCTTTTAAGTGCACACTATCCACCAGGTTCAAAAGAACAGACATTTCTGGAGCGTGACTGAGAACAAAATTTGGCACGAAGAAGAGAGTTTTGAGCCATCTATCAACAAGACTTTTTGCCTCTCCACTCCCCATAAAACTCTCTCTCAAACTTGACACCCCCAGGCCCGTTAATCCACCAGCGTCATGACCCAAAATTGATTTATGGCCCCACGTGCGGGTCAGACCACAGCCTGGGTCTCCATAAAAGGATCAGGCTCTGGAAAATGACTTCTCACTTGCAGCTTGGCCAGCAAGGGCTGAGCACTGGGGAACAGCCCGAAGGATTAAATACTTGCTGGCGTAGCTAAATCTCACAGCATTTTTCTCCAGCACCATCTAAGCCATGAACTTGGACTCTACCCTGACAGCTGTGCCAGCATGGCCTCTGTCACTGCCACTGGTGTCCCCAAAGCTGAAATATTCCCTCTCTGCTTTGTCGCTCTGCTTCTGCCAATGGTTCCCATCCCTCCACATTGGGAGCAGCTCTTCCACAAGTTGGGAAGACCATCATCGCTCAGTGCCCACTTCTCGGGTATCACCGCAATGTGATACATGGCCAGAGAGACAAAAAGTGGAGGAAGACAGCCTAAAGGAACGTTATCTTTGCTGACTAGTTTCTATCAGTTGTATACACCACATGTAGGGAAAAGCTGTTGATGTAGCACATCAGCAAGCTTTTCTTGGTCTGTATTGTCCATCGGTGCATGGGTCCACTAGGAAATACCTCTTTTCCCATCCCCACCTCTTGTACCTTGAGGATATCTTGGACTCACTCAGCACAGGCAGCTGGGGAGACCTTGGAGATTCATCTCCTGGTAAAGCATCTCTAATCCAGATCCCTCGACGCTCCAGGCTACCCCTTACCCCTGACATCTTGAGAGCTCATGCAATTTCCCCAGTTGCCAGGGCTGACAGCATTTCAACAAGAAATGTGCCTGAGGGTAAGGGCACTGCAAAAGCCTCGGTTTGTAAACCAGTACCTTCGAGCAGATGGACTGAACGAAAAGCTGAACGTGGAACTTCTGCTCTGCACCGTCACTGCTCTGCATTCAAGGAGCACCTACAGTAAAACTCTAACCATTAGAATTAGAGTTTGCCAGAACAAAACATATAGGCAGCTCCATCTCTGAATAGCATCTCCTAAACCAAAAGTGGTATTTTATTATGAAGCTGCAAGAATCTGTGAGCAATATGGTGTTACTATTGCTCCTCTCCTCTGAGGAGAAGAGAAACATGTCTGTTTTCTTATTTATGAGTGTTTCTTCTAACTTTTAGACGTTTGTCTTGATAGTTACCTTGTCTCGGTATTTTTCTTTTTCAGAGTTAAAGAGAAAATGGAAACAAAAGTTAAGAAGGAAGAAAAAGTTTCTGCAGTGTGTTCTCTTATCTATCGAGCTAGTCATCAAAGAATGTCTTTCACAAAATGCCCCACAATTTGT
This sequence comes from Himantopus leucocephalus, assembly GCA_003993805.1. Lineage (NCBI taxonomy): Eukaryota > Metazoa > Chordata > Aves > Charadriiformes > Recurvirostridae > Himantopus > Himantopus leucocephalus. The sequence continues at coordinate 12,503,064 of RSEF01000013.1, forward strand.
AGCGATACATTCACGCTGCATGCAAACATCATACCGGCTTTGCTGCATTCACACGCTGGTTCCTTTGCACCACTCAGATGATGTGAAGCAATCATAAGCCTATGTCCATCTGTGCCAAGTTTATAAACGCCTTTCCCCACTGGAGTGTCTCAAAGCGGGATGAACAAATATGAGAACTACACTAAAATAGCCAGCAGCAGGTGTGACTGCAGGAGGCTGTGGGAACAGCAAGAGGGATATCATCAACAGAGCTCGAATCAGAAAGCAAGCTACAGGAGGTGATACTTTGCAGACTTCTGCCCCAACACACTCTCACCCCACAGTACCAAGAAAAGAGATATGGCTTGTAGAAATGTGCAAAGCAGGAGCGTAATATGGATTTATACGGCTGGAATCCAACCGGCACGGCACAAATTGAGAACTGTGGGCTTGAGCATGTGCCAGGATCCAGAGCACAGTCTCCGCAGTGATCCTGCTCTCACAAGTTAAAACTTGTTCTGCTGCATCTTCCCTCCACATGATGTGCTTACTGGACTTATCCCTTTCTTTGTTTGCACAGACACACTTGCTTCCTAGTTTGCTCTTGGGAAGGACCAGGAGAAGGACCATACTTGGTAGAGTGTGCTAACAGCCCTCTTATCTGTATGCTTCCAAACTCCAATTTCACTTTAGATGCCCAACATTCTGTCCACACATTCACACACTCTTCAGTCCTTTTGGATACAAAGCAAAGCTTGAATACTTGACCAGGGTGGAGCTGCAGAAAGGTCACCTCTGTGCAGGGGGAGGCTCAGCAGTAGCTGCCAGAGCAAGGGAGGAAACCACCGCCTCCCTCCATCAAATCCAGCCCAGGACGCTGGAAGGAGCCTCCCCTGCCCTGCCTGCACTCACACCCACGCACCAGTGTCTCCACTGGGGTCCCGTCAAGAATGGGCATGGCAAACAGCCCAGCTGGGCACTTGGGACATCCCATGATCCAGACTGGTCCCATACCTGATGAAAAACCTGCGCTGCTTGTCTCACCCAGACGTGGGGCAGGAGCACCCCTAAAGCCAGGTACAGCGGCCGCAGCCCTGGCTGCTCCTTGCTAAGACAGACGTCTTCCAGTCTCTTCAACGCTGATGATCAGATTTGGGAGGTGGGATGCTGCATGATCAGAGGCAGGAACCCATTTTTTTTTGTTTTTTTAATAAGCTTATAACTAGCAGCGAAGAAGATAATAGGCTGACTGGGTGCCTAAATTAACAGCTGCTGAGAAAAGCAACAGAGCTCCAAGTCTGCAGGGTAAGATGGCAGCCTGCGAAGGCTCAAGCAGTCCAGATCATATGAGACCTTCATTTAACACAGCATTTTCACCGCAGGTGTATTTTCTGCAAAGCAAACTTTGAGCTTATTAAGCCTCTTTATTTTCATCATACGCCTCCCTCTTGCACAGCTCACCTCTGTCCTTCCTCTCATTCCCTTTTCCCCCATCAGCCCCCAGGAGGCCACAGTACCTCCCTGCCTCCTGGAGGATGCCCTTCCTGCACCCCAAACCAGCAAACTCCTCACTTGGACCAAACCAACGCATTTCAGCGCACCATTACTTTCACAGGAAAAAACAGACACGATGGCAAGGAGAAGGTGCTCCTCAACACCTTTCTTTTCTCCCTTCCATCACGTAGAATCTGTTCGCGTTGGACCAGATAATATTCCCATGGAAGATCCAAATCCACGGGATCTCACTCTTTCCAGGCAGGGTTTGCTGTCTGCCTGAGCCTGCCGTTATCCTTTGGAGCTGCCTACGTACATGCTTCACCAGCTTTACTGGGAGAAAGCTCTGGCCCTGTCACATACCGGATCTGATGTGACCAGCCTCACCTTGTCACTGAATTTTTTGGCTTACCAAGATGAAGGGCTGTTTGAGCCCTGTACGTGCAGCCCTGCTGGGTGCAGGCAAAGCAAACTGTCGGTCTTCTCCCATGAACCAGCCAGAAACGCTTAGCGCTGTTCCACTGTATAATTTAATATCCTTAATTCATTCCTTGTTGAAAGAAAAAAAAAACAACAACCAACACCGCCATAAAACACAGCTAAAAAGCATTTTCAACACATCAAATACCACTGCTGTGAAAATCCAAGGAAGAGGCACTGGCAGAGGCAAGGAAGTTTCCGAAGCTACGCGAGGCGGACTCCTCCTGACACCTCCATCCGCCTTGACGAACGCGCCGTACCCTAACTCCCTGACACAAGCCTGCCATATAAGGTGCTGATATCTCTGCAAAGGCAAGACAAGCTTTAATGCTGCAACTAAAAGGATGAGGGAGCATTGCTTAAATCTGGCAGGCTCCTAAAGAGAGAGCGAGCTTTTTATCATAAATGTTTCTTAAGTTATTTGGGGAAAGAAACGCAAATCAGAAGAGAAGTTGCAGATAGAACAGCCCCTAAATTAATGTTTTTCCTTCTAATCTGCTTTCTGTGGTTTCTGACGGTGCTGTCTGTTGCAGTTTGCTCATACTTTATAAAATACAGAAAAAAATATGCAGAGAAATCACAAGGCAATGATTATTACTGAATTACTGCCTCTCTTCACAAGCTAGCTGTACCAGGAATTGCCAAACAACCCCCAGACAAACATGCTTTCAACCCGTTAAACGACTACAAAAACAATATACATATAAGCGCATTTATCGTGACTGAATCGCATTTTTCATCAAAATCCGTAAGTGACACAGAGCCAACCTTTTGGTGGCTTCAGGTTATATACATACTTATTCCCCAGAATGAAAAAGTTGGGAATTATTTGGTTGCAGCGTTCACGCAGCCGGAGACGCAGCGCGGGAGTTGCTTTGCCGGCAGAATCCCTACCGAAGCAAAGTTAGCCAGAAACCACCACCCAGCCTCAAACTGCTCCCATCCCTTCGCAAATATGCCACGACTTCCCATCCTCGACTTTTCGTCTCGAACCCACAGTCTGAAAGCCGGAAGCCTCTTTGCAGGAGCACAAAAGAAATCCCCCCCCGGCTGCCGCGGGGAGGAGGAGGGCAGCTCTTACCTCTCCCTCGGCGGGCAGACGGACACCCGGAGGGGTGCTGGAGGCTGGGGGAGAGATGCAGCGCGGCTTTCGGAGCGGCACGAGGCCTGGCCTCCGCTCATGAGCTGCCCCTGTCAGATTTTCCAACAGCAGAACTGCAGCCAAGTCCCTGCCCATGCCTGAAGAATTTCCTGAACAGCATTCCCCTTCTTTTTCTAACTGCTTTGAAACCACACTGTCTGTACTTCAATAAGGCTTTGTCAAGCCAAGTTACAGCTACTGGGCTGGCTCCAGATAGCAATTGAAAACACATGTGTTTTGCATTAAAAGCCCCCTTCTCCGCGCACACATTCAGGCACAGACACCCGCGGCTGCTCTCAGCCCCGCAGCCCGCACGTCTTGCCTCTGCAGCCGTAAAGCCTGCCATTTCTGTTAAAAAGGAGAAAAGGATTACGTTGGTGGGGGTTTTCTTTGGGAAGAGGAAAAAAAGGGGGTGGGAAGGATCCCGTTCCCGCAGATAACACCTCGCCCTGCCTCGTTACGTTCTGCTAGTATCAGCGGTCACGGGCGCCCGGGTTAACGGACAGCTTTGCCAAACCCCAACAAGCAAGGGAGCACAGGAATTAAAATCTCAGTTCACCACTACCCTCCTCTTACCTTTGCCTCTGTCTCTTCTAAAAATTGTGAGAAAAGAAAGCATATTTTTAGCATCTCTAGACTCAGTTCACCACATCAGAACTGTATCCTAATCTTGACACATACTCCTGTATCTGCTTATACTAAAAATAATACAACTATTTCTGAGTACTTTCATCCCTCTCTGCTTTCCAGCTGTCCTAACCCTTAAAAATATTTTAAGCACCTCGCATCTCCTTTTAAAGAGCATTGACATTGCTCTGGTGTTGGCTTAAGGAAAAGCAATAGAAGATGTAACGTTATACCTTCAGTCAGAATGGGTCCCAGTTCCTAATACCTGTTATCATTTCCAGACGGCACCATGGGCGAAGGCAGCGAAGGTGGGCTCTGCAGCTCGCGGTGCCCTGCGCCCGGCATGTGCCCGTGAAGCGGAGCCGGAGTAGATGTGGAAACGCACATGGATGTCCCCCGTATTCCACCACGGCTAAGTCCCACCAAAGATGAAACACAGCAGCAGAGTTGTCAAGGTAACAATATAGAAAAGAGACAGTTTAAAGAGAGAGAGTTATATTTTTCCCTCTTAATGTTCCTTTTCAAAACCGTGCACTCCACTTCTACCGGGTTATTCTGGTTTGTGATTTACAGAGGTGCGGTGTCCAGATGAAGTGTTTACAAGAGACAAATGCAGCTGGAGACTGGAAATAATTGAGAGCCTCATGTACAGTCTGATCCAGAGCTCACTGAAGGCAGTAGGAAGCCTGTTGCCTTCCCCGGGCTGTGGATTAGGTCTGTAGAGAGGACTCATTTATTGCAGGAAGGTGAGATCTGCCTTTCACGCAGCAGCAATGAGCTCTTACAAAACCCACACGGGTTGTCCGTATGGAAAGCCTGCAGCTTTTTCAGAGAATCATAGAATAGTTAGAGTTGGAAGGGACCTTGAAGACCATCTAGTCCCAACCCCCCTGCCCTGGGCAGGGACACCTCCCACCAGACCATGGTGCTCCAAGCCCCGTCCAGCCTGGCCTTGAACACCTCCGGGGATGGGGCAGCCACAACTTCCATGGGCAGCCTGTGCCAGCGTCTCTCCACCCTTCACAGTAAAGAATTCCTTCCTAATGTCTAATCTAAATCTCCCCTCTTTCAGTTTAAAACCGTTACCCCTCATCCGATCGCTACACTCCATCCATCCAAGCTGTTTTGAGAGCTTCTGTGGTAACAACGTGTGACTTTTACCTGCACCCTGACCTCCTACCAAAAATGCCCTTTTCTTAGCTCCTGCAGGGAGCTACACATCGGCCAGCAGCATTGCCCACGCAGCCGGGCAACGCGCACAGGCCAGGCTCTGGCAACCTGGACCAGCGCCCCAACTGCATGGTCTGCAGCGGGGATGGATGTGGGGTAAGATGCTATTTTACAGAAGACAGTATGAAACCACCCGGTCATTCTGCCTCAGTTTTCAAGGCTATAAGCCAAGCGAAAGGCATGCACACATGCCGCACACATACAACCACTGGTGATAGCACTTCAGATTTATTTGTGCAGCTTGTGAGGAGTCAGTTTGTGCCAGCACAGAAACCACAGACTTTTGGATCGCAAATCAGGAGAGCTATCGATGCAGCTAGAAGAGAGTCTTCTTAACTGGCTACAACAGCAATGATAATACTCTTTGGGTTGGCAACCAGCAACGACTGAAACCAATGGCGCCTAAAAGCTTCAGAGTCTTTTAGTATAAATAAACCAAAACAGAAAAAATATGAACTGCAGATTCACGTAATTAGATTTTCCGTTCTAGACGACTATCGGGCATCCGCAGAGCTGTTTGCAAGATGATAGCAGTCCTTGCCTTCTGCCTTAAATTTCCCCATGGTCTTTAGTCAGCAAACCAGTTACGTATGGTGACAGGCAGCAACTTCAGCGTGTCAACGTGTGTTTTGAGTTACGCACATGCTTCAGTGCTTTGTGGTCCGGGACTTCTTACGGCAGCCTGGCTCTGGCAGGACCAATAGCCGAATCATTCACCACATGGCAGAATGGTACTTTGAAATTACTCAGTTCTTCACACAAATATGGTCAATCAGTGGTTTTCAATTTTTTCTCGGTGTGTGGACCCCTAAATAGTTGCCAAAGGTGGCACATACCCCTGTAATAATTTCACAGAGAGAGATTTCTATGTACCCGACACAAAACTCTCTTTTTCTGTCATTTTTCACGGTTCCCGTGGGAATAGTCCACAGGTCTCCCATATGTCTGTGGACCACAGGCTGGAAACCACTGCTGGAGATAACTTAATCCCTTATTAAAAATGTAAATGATCTCTTCTGTTTATGTGCCATACTTTCTATCTTCAGAATATTCATGCGAGCTAGCAGCGTGCTGGCAGGTAGAGACACGGGGAGGTGACAGCATTAATACTGCAGTTTTTTCCATTGGCATAATTAGTAGGCCAAGTCTATAAATATTTACATTAAATCTGTCAGGCATCACACCAACTTCACTGATAACTTAAGGGTGTCTTACTGTAAACTGCATTAATGCCTAACTATTTTGTCATCAAGTAACACATAAAATGCTCCTTCAAGCTAAGCCACTTTGACTAGGTTGTTTTTATCTCTTTCTCATTTGGGTATGGGGTTTAAAGATGCTTCAAGCATCAGAACTGTGGCTCGGGCACTGTTCTATTTTTCTGTTATTGAGCTATCATTTGTATTAGTGCCAGCGCTACCAAAAATATATGAACCTTGCAAGCGTAAAACTTAAGTTGATGTCGACATAACTGTCTGTGTAACTGCTATTATTTCTCAGTACTGGCAGGGTTATGAGGATTAAAAAAAACCACTAGAGCTCTTTGGGAAGATAAAAACAAATTAACCCCCCTCAAAACCCTGATATCTTTGCAGCTGGAGATTGCAACATGTAGGGACTTCCATTTTGTGCGGGAGATCCACTTCACCTGGATCCATGAATTTCTACACCAGTAAATACATGAGACCTACAAAAAGTACGAAGGAAAGTTCCTTCTCTACCATTTATACCTGTCCTGCATTTTGGCATCCAGCATGTTCTAGAAGCAGCTGAAAATTATTTAGTATTTACTGTTGATTTAGCAATATTCATAACTAGTTCCATTTAACTGATGATATCTATTTGCATACAAAAGGAAACTTGGGACTTTCACGCCGTGCAGATTTCCAGGGACTTGCTCAAACATTCCCAAAACCTTTCTAAGAAAATCAGAGAAAAACAAATAAGCAGAAAGTGTCAGCGTGTAAATGCAGGTGTGTGTGCACCTGGAGTGAAGTAAAAGTCGAAATGAGAATTTTAATATCTGAATGAGATAATTAAGCAATCCCTTGTTCGAGCGTTGCCTCCACATGACTCTTTTTTAATCAATTAAACCTTTTGAAATATCACAACAGAATAAATATAAACGTTCAAATATTTTTAAACACTCGACTGAAATAAATCATCTGCCTCATTATTATTATTTGAAATTGCCCTCAGCCTTGGACTCTCGTAACAGATCTCTCGTGTACGTGTGTGTAAAGGGAGAAGCCAAGACTCCTTTGAGCTCCATCTCCTTAAATACAGAATTAAAGCAGCTGATGGATTAGAAAGTTAACTATTTTGCGTCAGGAGCAGCAAGCCGTGGGAAGGCAGCTATTGGCATTCCTGATGGATTTGCCCAGCCCTGAGCATCCAGAGAGGATGGAGGGCAATGTAATGAGTAAGGGACAGGAGGAGGGGGTTCCCCAAATTTCTTTAGCTAATGGCAGTAGCTGCAGGAGAGGAATGCTTCACCGGAGGGACAAACCCATCCCTCTGTGTACGTGTAGGAAGCAAAGGTCTGATTTGATGGTCGGGAGCAAAATCCCATTTAAGTGCTGCAGCTGCGAATGAAGGCGGGCACACAGGTCATCAGGTAATCACAGGCAGGGCTGAGATGGGCTCGTTGGACAAGTGAAAAGGAAATGGGAGAAAATGAAAAAGCACTCGTGTGTGTGTGTGTGTGCGCGCGCGTTCGGCTGTAAGGAGCCTGTTGCGACTGTGCCTGGAGAGCAACCCACTGTGCCTGCAACCAGACCTGCAGCGCCCACATCCTCACCCACTGCTCTGGTTTCTTCAGAGGAGATAAATACGGCTACGTTTTAGTAAGAAGCTATAAATACAGGACTGATTATGAAATGCAAGATCTTCTAATTCTTGGAAACCAAAGACAACAAGGAGCAGAGCTAACGCCACTGTGGCCCTGCTCTGGCAGACAGGCATTCAAGGATGCTCTGAATTTCACGCAGACGAGAAACTCCAGGAACGACAGAGGTGACCCTGAAGTGGAGACCTTGCTTCACACGACACTGAGTTATTTAGATCTGACTATAACCCTTGAACACGAGTTCAGGTGAAGGGCTCAAGGAGGCGAAGGACTGAGCTTTCATGAGAGGCCAGACCCAGACAGCTGCTGCTCAGGGTCCCGAGTTTACAAACGTCAGCATCTCTGCCGCTGCTATGAGACAAGGACTGGAGTGGCAAAAAGCCATCACCAAAGGCAGAGATCTTCCACTGCACAGGCTCGGGAGAGCTGTACAAAAGGGAGGGCGGAGGATGGAAATTCAAGTGTCCGGTGTGCCAGAACCACAGCAGGCTCACGCCTAACGTTGCACCGGTAGATGTGTAACACCTGCACTGAGAGCAACCTACACCTAACGGCTATTTTCTCCTTAGGGTCCAGGACCCGCAGACCCCCTGAGCCCCATGTGCAGACTGCAGTGCACTTAATCAGAGAGCTCTGTGCCGTGCTCCTTTTTCCACAAAAGCAGCAGCAGTATTTACCCGTTGGCCAAAGAGCCACAGCCAGGACCTCGTCCACCCCCTCCCCCCCCGCCCCCACCACTGCTTTGTAATTATTCTGATGATTTCAGCCATTTGCAGGCTCTTCTCAGAAATAATTTAAGGCCAGTAGAGCTTGTTAATAGGTAAAATGGAAAGTGTTCCTTTTCATTTCTCCGGCAACATTAATGTAATTATCCTGAATCATTCTCAAACTACGTGGGCTGTAATTTCAAGGCAATATTACTATTACAGAGCCCTGTTCTTCCAGCCAGCATGTGTCACACTCCCCATCCAGAAGTTATTTATCAATAATCAGAAAGGTCTTCATTTACAAACAATAGAGAGCCTCTTTATTCGCAGCATGACAAGGAAGCAGGATGGGTGTCACCACGCAAAGGTGTGCCACCTCCCTGGCTTCTACCCCTCTGGCATAAGAAATGCAAGAAGGAAAAAAATAACTGTGAAGATTAATTTCATACCGATATAAGAGCAAATATTCAGCTGGCCAGGCCAATAATTGTTCTTCTATTAAAGTCTTAACGGTATCCAAATTTATTACTCTTATCTGAGCCGCCTCACCCTTCGTTCTTTCGGAAATTAGGTTCGAGGCACACAGCCGCTGTCGGGGCTGCGGTGAGATATACGCCCCAACGCAGACAAATCTTCACCTCAGCCTGCAATAATCATCTTCTGGGGGAAAAGTTTCAGTTTCCCTGCCAGGTCTATTGTGGTGGGGATTTCTGGAGTATGGACGTGCCGTGCTGCTTACATTTAATGCCGAGAGGGGTTGCTGGTCAGGCAGAGCTCTTCAGCAGTCTGTGCGTGTCGCAGCCTTTCCCTTGGCTCTCCTGGCTATTTTTATTCTGTCACGAAAGAAGCTCTGCCTGTTCTTACACTTAGATATCCTATTATGTCACAAAGTTTAACACCACCCGATGCACCCAAATTTGCCTCTACAGAACAATTTCCGTAGGCAGCCTATCTGTATTTTTACAAAGCAATTAGCAGGACTCTTGCAGAACCCTAACAAGGCAGACGGTCAGTCCATGAGCAGCCCTGCACGCTGCCGTCTGTTTTAATGAGCAGTGGCGTGTCATTCTGGACACCAAGACTTCCCCACGCTCATGTGAGCCTCCCGAGATGAGCAGCAGTGACCTTCATACATAATACCTGATCCAAAGGAGAACTCGTGCTCTCCTCTTCCCATGACAACATTAGCCACTCGCCATCAGGCTGAAACCTGATGTAAAACATCCACTCTAGAATAAGAAGCAAGGAGACGGCAGGTCTGGTAGTCAAAATGATGACTAATCTTTGGCCAAATTTTGCGAATTCTTTCTCTCTGCTTATATTCTGCAAGAGGTGATAAGATACACACTGTTCATAAAGCAGCTCATGACAGTACGCAGATACTTGGAGATCTAGCAGAGTAAAGAATGATTATGCTTATATATAAACAAACGCACACATGCACATATACGCACATATTTTGAGTTTCAACAGAGAATGAGGGGGAAGGTTTAAAAAGCAAATTGATAGGAACATTAAGCTACACTGAGATTGTGTAGAATGCGTGAGCCGGAGGGAAGGAAAAAAGATATAATGGCCCGAGAAATAAATGCATGTTTCTATGTCAGTAATCACGCCTGACCTTTGCCAGAGAACTCAATGTGGTACAGGCATATCTGTGAGGATATTTACTCCAAGGCCCATGAAAAGGCCATTGTGCAGAAATTCCAGGCTCAGATTTATCTGCGGAGATCTACCCGATGGCCTCTCAATCTCTGCATCTCTGCTTCATTATTGGCAGGATGTCGCAAAGGGTAAAAAGCCATTTAATTGGGAAATGCCTGTATCGCTGTAGCTATTGCCTCTCAATTTCTGTGAGGATTCCTCGGGCTTTCCCACACCTAGCCAGTTTCTTGGAGCCTGGGCTAGGGGTTTTTCCTGTGTGTTCAACAGCAGCCGTATGGGCTGCAATGTCCAAGAAAGTTGACGAGACCATTTGCACTTGGTTTTCTGTCCTCTTCCAAATATTTATCTAATTCAGCAGCTGGTAAGGCTTAGTCCTCACCGCAGTGTCAGAGAGGGCTGCTGCTGCTTCCAAATCCCTGTGTGAGCCAAAACACTCCCACTAAGGATGAACGTAAAAATGTTTGGTCCCGTAAGAGTATGGAAGAGAGAAGCAATGTCCTGTCCCTTCCTCTGCAGAGCTGAGAGTCAACACACAACTCGGTTCTTAGCCCCATCTTTTTCTCCTATAACCTTATAATTACGGTCTTGGATTACCTGTGAGCACAGTGACCCTACAGTTTGGCAGCAACAGGATCTTTTTTTTCATTAGTAGGACACCGGGAAAATCTCCTCTCGTTCGTATATTTTGGAACAAAATTTCATCACTGCTGTGATTAATGTTAACATCATTTCTGCCCTATATTCTCCATTCTTACAGGCTAAAAATACCCTTCTGGATTTCCTGATGTTATCCAATAACAATCACAGGGAGCGAGGGCAAGGAGAGAAAAAGAGGGAGAGAAAAGCTTTGTGTCTTGCACCGAGACTTACATTTTGGGCAAAGTAGCTGTCAGGAAGGTGAGAGCGCTGTTTCCTTCTAAGATGTGAGGGACTTTACCTGCCCACTTTTCTCCCCAAATGACAGACAAAAGTTTATGTAGATCCTTCTCAGAGAGTAGCACAGTTTTCACGCTATCCCTCACTCAGAGATATATTTACAATTACAGTTTAACTCTATGAAATCACTAACTGGTAATTAAAAAAAAAGCTTATTTGATTTTTGTCTTTTTTCCAAGTGCCCATGTGGCTTATTCTCGTCGTTCAGGCACGTCCTGCCTTCGCAGTTTCTGTGGGTTCGGAGCGTACTCAAGCTGGAGTAAACCTTCCCTCCACTAAGGCGGGAAATACGCAAAATGAAAAATTAAATCCCTTTCCCGCAAAACCTGTTTCCAAATGCAAGGATGATCTAAGAAAAGGCTTAGTGTTTTTGTAACCTCCTGCCTTACAGAAAATCAGCACGAGAGAAAACCAACGCAGAGCATTTACTCCCAACCGTGTGTGAAAACACATATGTATATTTAAGTGGAGTGATATTTAAGTAACAAGCAATGTGCTGTTTGAGTGGGGTCAGACGTGAGTTCTGCAGCAACAGCTCCTATCCGAGGAGGCCGGAGGTTAAGTGTTTCTCAACACGCTGCTCTACCAAGTGAGCATCTGCCCTCTTGCATGAAGCGGCACTGCCCTGCATCCGCGTTAGCGCTGCTGAGCAAAGCCTCCTCCTTCCACCCCTCCAGATATTTACTGCCCTCGCAGAACACCGGGGGCAACTTAGCACGGCGTTACACAAGTCTCCATCCCTACCGCCACACGGAGGTTAAACCAGTCTCCCTGCAACGCAACGCAACAGCAAAGCCAGTGCTTTTCTTTTAATCCCAATCACGCAGGCAGTAAGGCTTTACAGGAGAGCCGGGGGGGAACGCGAGTGCTCGCAGGGGATGCTGCCGGCACCATGGTCTGGAACGGTCCCAGAGTTTTATGGGTTTATCATCCCGACACATAAACTTTCTCCCAGCAGGGCTCCTTTTCACTTACCTGTTTTTATTATTCTATAGCTGGAACTCCACGGCAAATCTCTCAAAGGTTAACAGGCCTGTCCAGAAAGCGCAAGAAACAGCCCGGCTACAGTCTATGAATTTTAATGCTCTACATTACAACAATGTGCTATTTTTATACCGGATAGCAGTCCACACTCAGCACTATTTCGGTAACTGTGTAAAATATGACAGAGGCCAAGGAAAGGTGCAATAACAGTTGTAAGACAACTCGCCTGCAAATAATAATAGGAGACCACCATAAAGATGGAAGAGGAGGGAGAGGGGAAATAACAAACTGGGGAGATTCAGAGCAACTCCAGCAAGGGCACCTCCATCTGCCAGCCTTAGAAACCCAGTAAGCGTTGTTGTGCTACAGCAGGTCGGCACGCATTTCAGACAGATGGTGATCCCCATGTGAAATTAGTCAATCTTTCTTTGATAGGTTTCAGAGAGCCCCGCTGCTGTCTTCCTAAGAGAAATGACACCTTTATGCCAAAAGTTACAGGTTGTTGCAGGCAAAAGGACAGAAATGCACCCACGCACTTTCCTCATCCGCTGTACACTCAAGCTGTCCGTGTATTTTGCAACAAGGAATGCTTGCAGGCACTGAGACATCTCTCAGGCACGTGCTCTCTAAATCAACATGGTTTAGAAGCTATTAAAAAAAAAAAAAAGCTGGCTACCAGAATCCGTGTTGCATTTCTTCACCCACTGCAATGCAGCGAACAGCAAATCTTTAAGCGATGCTTAAGCCCCACACCTCTCAGTAAAGGATTTCTAAGCACCTTACAACGAGAGACTGTCACCGCGCCAAAATCGGGTCCCACCAGTTCTNTTGTCACCGCACCAAAATCGGGTCCCACCAGTTCTTTGGCTGTGCAGTGAGTGAACCCTGCACTTGCTTCAGCACTGGAGCAAAGGCGTTTGCCACCCCGGTCACACAGAGGTTGAGTAACACTTGACTCCTGCCAAGGAGTAGATGACCACATCAGCCTGGGCAATATTGGCGCGGCTCTGGCTGGTGTCCACGGCTGCATGGTGCTGCTGATGGTGTCACTGGGGGCTCCCGGCTCCGAGGGTGCCCCCGGCAGCCTGCAGCCCCCGTGCAAGCAAAGCACTTCAGCACAAGTCATGTTTTAGGTACTTTCTGTAAAAGATGCTTACACAAGCATTTGAGTAACTCAACTTACATGCAATNCAATGACCACATCAGCCTGGGCAATATTGGCGTGGCTCTGGCTGGTGTCCACGGCTGCACGGCGCTGCTGATGGTGTCACTGGGGGCTCCCGGCTCCGAGGGTGCCCCCGGCAGCCTGCAGCCCCCGTGCAAGCAAAGCACTTCAGCACAAGTCATGTTTTAGGTACTTTCTGTAAAAGATGCTTACACAAGCATTTGAGTAACTCAACTTACATGCAATTCTACCCACAGACAACTGGAGCAACCCATGAATAAAATACTTCACAAAACACCTGCTTCAGGGATTTCTTCAACAAGCACCAGAAGCCCATCAGCCTTTTGCTTTCTCCATGTTCTTTATCTACTTGAAAAACTAAGCCAGGGTGCCCATTTGCACTCCTTCCAACCTTAAACCTGTGGGAGTAAGAGCCAAACTCTCTAGCTGGAGGACACAGCACCCTCTGCACAAGGGGAGCAGAGGTGCAGACACTCAGTCCAGGCAGGAGGCTGGGACCATGCCTGGAGACTAAGGACTGGCAGCTCTGCACCATGATAACGTCTCTTACACCAGCGCCCAGAGTTTAGCCCTGTCTATCCTAATTTATTTGCATTTCTTTATAAAGACAAACCCAAGGATTCCTTAAATGTAAAATCTGTCACAATTATGTGCTGGCATTTCTTTATAATTATCTTAAATACTTCACTCTCAAGCAAATGTGGTTGAAAATGCAAGAAAATTATGCTGATCATTTGCTCATAATTAGATAGATTCAATAAAACCTAATGCTTAGCATGTTTTGCATCTGTATACTCTATACAAATTAATCTCAAAGATATCTCTATCATTTTTTAGTCCTTTGCTATCAAGCACATCTGATCTGGCAAGGATGGTCTTCATAAACAGACACCTCTTGAGGATTATTTAATATCATTGCTTTGCCCACAAAACAGTTCGTTGGCGCTCCATTTTTCCCTCCTGCAACTGTTATGCAAAGCTTGGAGAATTATGGGCTTTGGCTTGTTCTGAGAAGAAACTGACTATAGAACTGGTGATTTTTGTTGGAAGCCTGGTTATTTATGAAGAAAATAAGAAGTCTTGTTTCCATGGCGGGAAGAACGAGGGGGGAAAAAAAGTAGCAATCTTGTGGCTCACTGCTCCAAACGTCTTTCAACCAGCATTTAACCAAAATGTTTGCTCAAAATGCTAGCTGCTTCTTGAAGCTAAAAGCGAGGATGAGTATGTACATCTCAGAACAAAAGGCATCTTGCCTAGGGAGCACTGGTGAAGCTAAAGCTACTGGTAGACAAACTGGTTTGGCATAGTTCACCTGTGGGTGCAACTTCCATCTCCCGGTCCAGATGGAGAAAATCCCTAAGAGGTGATAAACAAATGCCTGTTCTCCCATGCAAAAGGGTCCTTGGGTCATGGAAGTCCTGTTAATTTTCCTGGGAGTGCACAAAATTAGCTAAAAATGCTTATGTGTACTAGAAAAGATAAAACATATTTATGGTGCTAATTTCTGCTGTATCTCCAGAGCAGTCCGGTATATCTTCCACCCCATATATAAGCACCTCTCTTTACTACTGTGAGTATCTGATCTTCTTTTCTCTGTGTGAGAAATTTTTCTTCTTCCTTCACAGTACTGTCCCCATTTCTAAGCCTGAAGAATGTGAAATAAATATGGTACTGCATATAAACAATGCACAACATAACAGAGCTTCGAATTTCAGAGTCAGCTGAAGATATCGAGTTTGTTTTCTTTCTCAGTGATTGATGCCCTCTAGAAGAAATAATAATTATATGGCACAAGGAGGAGGAAAAAAGGCATGTTGAGTGATATAAGCATTTAGTCAAAACATAACTGAAACACCGAGGAAAAAAAATGCTTTAAAACTGCTTAGCCTGAGTAAGACAGCATTATTATCTGTAAAATGGATGAAAAATAAAACCCCTCCAATAAGTAAAGGACTTAAGAAATCTGTTATACGCTAATGCCATCTACCAGACATCAGTGGAAGTAGCAGAAAAAAAAGTCAAATGCAACAGCGAATACAACAAAGATTAGGTAAGAGTTTGTGCACAACCCCAAGTCTTTTTTTTAGCAAGTACCAAATTAAAAATCTTGTTCTGTCTTTCCTTTTTTCTCAGAGCAAGGCTTTCAGGGCATCTGTGAATGCACATATTTATCACTTCTTCTAATTAGCAAGGTTGCGGAAAAAACTTTTCAATTCCCCTTCCAACACAACTTTGAGGCACACCTTGTATTTACACGACTTTGGACTATCATTATTCTTCTCCTGCAAGCTGCCACTCTCTCATGCAAGGGAAAAAAACCCAAAAAACCTTTGTGTCAAATTCCACATTGTCTCAGGGCCTCTTCCACCTGCCTTGACTATCTTGATCAGTGACTCCAAGCTCAGTGAGCTTTGCAAGCAGCTACGTCGTCAACTTAATCACAGCCCTTCTCTGTATATGGAGACCAGTTCCAAGGATTGCCTGGTAACAGTAAAGAGGTTCCTGCTTCTCTTCTTGTCCCAAGCGGCCCCAGATTTATAGCCAACTCCAAAACACTCCTCAAGGACTTCTGCCAAACCTTAACACCACAGTCACTCTTCCAGGAGAAAGATTTCTACCATCAATGAAGATAAGCTTCTTGAGTTGCCTCCTCCTAGAGCTCTTCCTCCCTTCGGTCCTCTCAGCCATGGCTTTTGTGCTAGGACAGAAAGCTGAAACAGATGAGCCCCAAAGGCAGCATCACTTTCAAGAGTGTTTCTGTGTTATTTTAGAGAACCAAGAACATCTGTGTATTCTCATCTGTTGGAGATCGCAGAAGACTTTTACTGAACCCTGTCACATCAAGACAGCTGACTTGCATGGCCAACGATGCTTGGACTTCTTTCTCTCTGCCCTTCCCCTGGCAGTTCACCTTTGTCCGCAAGCCCAAGGCAGTCAGGCTGCAAGTCACACTCTGCCTTAGTCCTGCAATTACCAAGACTCTTGCAGCTGGACCACTTCTTTGGCTAAACCTTCTATAACTGCTGATCCAGCCCTTGCTTCATGTCTACCTTTAGATCATTCCTTAACTCCTTCTAGGAAGTTTTTGGACATGGTCTGAATTCTTTCCTGCAATCACCAGCTCTTGTCTCAGGGTTCATTTCCCTTTGCAAAGTTTACAGCCTCTTGGAAAACTATTTTAAGTCTACTTGTGAAGGCTTCAGCTCATGTTTTGGGGCTTGCTTTGTTTAGGATTTTATGGATTCTGAAACACGCACCCTTCACACAGAAGCAGAAAGCTATGAAATCAGGGGGACTTCACATACATGAAATTCTACTTGTGCTGGAGCCTGAGCATAACAAAGGTGAAAATACATAAAAAATGTAGGTAAGATTTTACAGCAGAAGCCCGTAAGCAGCACAGGACCCTAAAACTTGCATAACTGAAACAAGAAACAATGGCCATGACCCTGTCTTTTGCCTACGTACTTTTCAAAACCCGAAGCTACATTGTTTTCTGGTATCCTTCAACTTTCCTTTTGGACATCCACCCAAAATAAATAGCAGATGCCTGTTCAGTCTCAAGACAGTAAGAAATGGATGCAGCTACAAAATCTGCCACTGTTGTGCCATGGACATGATCTCCATCTGCTGATGCAGACACATGCATACACAGAACGCAGGAGACGGAAAAAGCAATATCTGAAACCAGCAGAGCACAACGTGGACCCGAACCATTTTGAGAGACCACAGAACACTTCCATCTCAAAAGGAACATCATCTATCTACGTGTCTGTTATTTCAGGCACAACCTCATTTCTTCCAGTACATACACGCACTCCAAACTAACAAAATATGTTAGACATTTAGTCCCTAATATCTCTTTAGGAAAATCTTCCAGAAACTCTAACAGTTAGAAAGAATCTAATTTTCTGCATAAAAACATTCAGGTCAATGACACCTCTTTGCATCAACTTTACCCCCCCCCCCCCCCCCCCCCNCCCCCCCAAATATATATATAAAAAATTGCTCTAAGGAAGCATTCCAGAAGAATTTACACATAACAACTAAAAAAGGCATTATCCAGAAATTCTGCCAGTATTTGTCTCTTTCTGATCTTCCAGAAGGACAGAAACGAGCTATTTAGCCGCCACACTTAGTCTGTCTCTACAATGGAAAGGTTCAATGATGAAGCTGTAGTGAATAGCCACTGATTAAGAAATTGCAGCAGGGCTAGGAGTTGCTGTTGATTCAAGGTGAGAGGAATCACACTGAGCTGGAGTTAGTTGGCAATGCACAAAGAGGAATTTCCATGTTGTCAAAAATCTTCCGCTGTGTCTGATTCTGGCATTATTTCCTACTGGCTTGTTAAGAAAAAACGAGCCCTCATCACATTGCGCTGGTGCTTCCTTTGCTCCTTGGATGAATATTCTGCAAGTGCAAATAAAGCGTTCAACAGCAGCAATTTATTTTCTGCCTCTTACAAAACCGATTGCAGGCAGCCAGGCTTTTGTATCGGGAGCTGGAAGCAAGCATGTTACAGCAAACCTCCCTGCCAGGGCTGAGTTCCCCTCCTTCGTCTGTCCTTTGCTGTCTGTGAGATAATAGCCATAAGGCACCACAAGGGCCACATTAATATGGCACTGGTTCTCCATTATTTTGGCTCATTTCTACCACTGTAAGCGCCTGCACGGCCCCAGCAGGATGTAGCCACTCATGAAATTTAGTCATGAAGATCCAAACCCACGTTCCTGAACTGCAAAGAGAGGATGCATAGGCAGTCCCAAACTGGGCAGAGAATCAATATTAGGGAGGAATATCTCATTATTATTGCAATATAAGTCTAGGGTTTAAATAGTCCATGTCAGAAAAGCTGAGACAAAGCTTCTATTTCCTATCTGTTTGGCTTTTAAGCTTCCAGCTCCCCAGAGTAACAGTTATGCCCCAGATTGTAAACTTTTTTTTTTCCTGCCTCCAAAACTGCACACACGCAGTGCGACCATGCTTAAGCCTGTTGGCTCTCCTCTCTCTTACGGAACAATATTCACTGCCTGTCTTTTCTTTCCCNTTCCCCTGCCTCCAAAACTGCACACACACAGTACGACCATGCTTAAGCCTGTTGGCTCTTCTCTCTCTTACGGAACAATATTCACTGCCTGTCTTTTCTTTCCCAGGATGCTGGCAGCACATGGGTTAACGAGACAATTATTTGAAGGAAAGACATTTCCAATAAATCAGCAGACAGCAAAAAGGAAAAAGCACTAGAGTAATTTTTTTTGCTCATAATTTCATTATGCTCTTGGCTTTGAGCCATTATAAGGTAAATCACCCAAGTCATGTTGCACAGACATTGCTAAAAGGACTGTTATTTAAATCACTTTGTAAGCTACACTCCTTGTTTTGAATGGAGAATCCTGCTTGTTTTGTATGGCACTTTATGCCCATTTAAAAGTTTTGAAGGTTGAGAGCTGCAGTCAAAGCTAGAGCTGTAGTTTGGCTGCAAACAGCGTATCATGGCACTGGCCTCAGTGTTGTCCCCATAGCTCACAGTGCCCTTTCCCTCCTGCACCAGACCTGATGGCAGCACCCCAGCAAATGGACACCTCCCGCCTCTTCTCTTCCCTTTTGGCAACAAACCTTGGAGTTAGGCTGTCCAAAGAAGGGACAATTATGTGTATTGCCTTTACCTGGGCAAGCTGGCTGAGCTGGTGACGTTCACTAACCTCCTCCCCAAGTTTTCACATCCATCAGCCTCTGGTATTCTCTCACCAGTCACTGGCTCACGGCTCCTCGGCAAACATGGAAAACTGCAAAAATGTCCTGCTTTCACCACTGGGAAAACTTTCCTGGAATGAAACTCCCAGAGCAAGGGAATAGTGACTGCTAGCAAAAAGATTATAGTTTTGATAGTCCTTTCATCCTCCTTCTCCCCCACGCTACCAGCGCGATCAATAGGAGAAAGAGCAAGGACAGNTGCGATCAAGAGGTGAAAGAGCAAGGACAGCAGTGCAACAGCAGAATATCATGGACAAAGAAGATGGGGGATGAAGAAAAGGCAAGTATCACCATGCTGCTGGTGGCCTTGAAAGCACCAGCTTGACTCTGCACAAAATGTCTTCCAGCAATTTTTAGTGGCTTCTAACTTCGCACAGTGTCGTTAATGTTCAATATTTTTCTTTTTACAGCTCACAGCTTTCAACTTAATGTGTCCATTGTTACTTTTTTTTTCCCCTGCAGAAGTCACTGAAAATGCCTCTACCTTCATGATTTGGACTCTCGCACAATTTACTGAAATACTGAGCACCAGTTATAAAAACCACACATAAAAGCCAAATGCACTATAAGAATCTTGAGTTAACACAATAAAAGCATCCTCACATGCACTCCGGCAGACAGGAATCCCAATTAATGCCTTACACAAAACCACAAGCTCTTCATGGTTAACCCTCAGAGCTGGAGCCAGAACCCAGCGTTTGCTGAAAGTCACTGCAGCACAGTTTAGATATTTCATTTCTGACCGCTCAAAACAGGGTGAAGGCTACTTTCTTTCCCCCCTCCATCTGTCCACCGACCTCTCACTTGGGCTATGTTCCGCACAGCAAGCAGCTGCTGCAGGAGCCAAGAGACTCCTCACCAGTTTCTTAAACTAGTTGACAGACGTTTCCAGCTG
The DNA here is from genome assembly GCA_003993805.1 of Himantopus leucocephalus. NCBI lineage: Eukaryota > Metazoa > Chordata > Aves > Charadriiformes > Recurvirostridae > Himantopus > Himantopus leucocephalus. Next base: position 12,522,990 of record RSEF01000013.1, read on the forward strand.
CTTTTCAATGCATGTTCCACTGTCAATCAAAATTACAGGGTATAATTAAGCAGGCAACAGCTAAGCAATGTCTGTCTTCTACCCAAGAACCCAATGAACAGATTAATTTACCAGTGAAATAGAGTAAGATGAGTTCCTCTAAAAAAAACCCAGGCAGAATCAAGGCACCATCATTTTTTTTGCCTGTCTAGGAGCAGGTTAAATATTGTATTTTTCTGCAACGCAGAGTTTCAACAGTTGCCAAGAATTCAAAGCTTTCTGTATTATCCCATATTAATATCGGTGATCTCAGTTCAACCTGCAAATTCAGCTCATGATGACTTACAACGTGTCATTCAGCCGCATGACTGGGATAACAGTATCTTCTACCAGGCAAGCTCCAGTTTGGTGTCCCACAAAAGTGGCATTTGCTACCCTGCACTGGGAACCTGCCAGAGCTGGTCACGCCAGTCATGGAGCAGAGCCCCATCCCACTACCCAGCATCAGCTCCTGGAGCCAAGAAACAGAATTGCCCCAAGGAAATGTCCCAGAAAGATTCAATCAGCTCACAGAATCACAGAATGGTTTGGGTTGGAAGGGACCTTTAAAGGCCATCTCATCCAACCCCCCTGCAATGAGCAGGCACATCTTCAACCACATCAGGTTGCTCAGAGCCCCATCCAACCTGACCTGGAATGTGTCCAGGGATGAGGCATCTACCACCTTCTCTGGGCAACTTCTGCCAGTGTTTCACCATCCTCATCGTACAAAATTTCTTCCTTATATCTAGTCTGAAAGCTGTGAGCTTCAGCTCCCTCTTTTCTCTTGGTGCCCTCCTTTCAGCATGCACTTTCACACAGACCTGCAGAAGCATCTTGGGGACTGCAGGTCTCACCAAGGCACCCACCGCGCTGCCGTACAGCTATTCCAAAATGGCATCAGATATCAGGAGGACGATGAGATGACACACAAACCACTGGAGGAATGACAGAATCTACCCCAAGCTGTTGTAGGCTCCTGAGACCTTCTAAATACCTCGCTCTACCTGACATTTCTTTGTGCAATACCCGATATCTTCACTTTGCATCCTTGAACTTTAATTAGTTTAACAACTTGCAGGGGACTTTAAAACAATATTTTATTTAATCAACAGTTTTTTCATTGTAATGTTCGGTTGCAGCAAGAGATCACACTCAGATAATGAAAAGTATTGGAGCAGGTGAAAACTTAATTAAAACACGTAAAAATTAATTATACTGCTCATCATTGATTTTGTCTGAAAAAGCTGATATTGCAAATAGGAAATCAAAAGCAAGGAGGTCATGTAGAGAATCGCTGATGTGAAAATGATATATTACAGAAAACAGTAAGTTCATGCTGAGAGGAACCATTCACTCCAGGTCCTTGATCCAGTGCTGAGCTGAATTCCATCCCACATCGCAAAATTGCCAATCAAGCATCAATAAGGAGGCTGACTAAGATGAATCCAGAAGAACAGAGTACATATAATACAACTATTACGTAGACAATTGTATGTGAGATTAGAATCACACAATTAATGAAGTCAGCCTTTTCAGGATCTTTTTTTCTGCCTGTATAGAACAAAAGGAGTTTAGCAGTGCACCCATGAAATGTCATTCTTCAGGCTCTCCAAAAATGTCCCAGATAGGTGCCTGGCTCAGGACGACACCGCTTGGTGTTGTAAATAGGGATTATAACACTCGTTAATGGTGATAACTAAAGAGGACCCTGCTCACGCCTGCGCTCAGTCCCCAGTGTTAGGGTGGCAAGGGGAGCAGCAGGACACTCAAACCCTTTTGGCTTTATTCTGGAAAAAATTACATACTGTCCTCTAACTTTAATAATAATTCTCTCCCCCTCCTGTCAGTTGCTGAGCTTGTTTATAAAGCATAATTATATCTTACTTCAACTTGGAATCAGTAGAACCAGTTAATATATCCTTTTAATAAATACCACAGTACAGAAAGGCCAACCTGGCAGCAGCATAAATTCTATCCAGAGCTCTACCACAGACTGCTTTGGGCAAGTCACTTAACTTCTCCCAGCCTAAAGTACGGAATGCAGGAAATACTCTTTTACCAAACTCAGCAGAAAGATTATCCAATACTATCTAATATTTATAAAGCACTTTCAGATCCCCAAGTAAAGACCATAGAAAGGTAAAGAATTACTGACCCAGATAAGGGTTAAGAGCAAAATCTTTTTCCCGGTGACAGATCTCAAATGACCTTGTAATGTTAGGATTTATTTTCAATGCAAAGGAAGATCTGTCAGGTCCAGGAGCCATGTTTTGCTAGAACTGCGGATGACTTGCTATCAACAGGAAAACAAGTTTAGTCACTGATCCAAATGTCAAGAGCTGCCAAATCAGTGCTTTGATGAAATGTCAGGAATACTAACGTGGTTTCAGGTCTGCACTGATTTAACATTGCGCAGCCAAAATGGAATCTGGTCACGCTGTTGTTTTCCCCAGGAAAATAACAAGGAACCAGCAATATATACATTATATACACTTCTTCAGTTTCTTTGAAGTGAAGCTGAACACACTAAAAAAACACCTTAACCCATAAAAATTTCCGCTTCTGTGTTTTAAAGGAGTCTGATCTCCCCATGCTGCAACATCAGGAGTACAAATACCCCGTTTAATGAGACAACTGAAGTATTCAAGGATTTTTTCCACACCTGCTGCTACACCTTGCACAGGCAGATACCCTGCAAAGGGAGTCTTCCAGACATAAAGTTGCTCAGTATCTTAAATGACTGAATGTTGAAAGGACAGAAAGCACAGAGCAAGCACATTCAAACAATATGATCCTATATTTTAAGTCTATTTTCTTAGCCAGAAAAAAAAATCTGTTATTTAAATTAGTGAAAAGAATCCCAAAGGGATGTCTCTTTTGGTTAAAGTAACCAGATGTTTCCAAAGGAAATATTTAAAATATCCTTGTGTTGTTGTCAGTAAAAATCTGTGGGAAAAGGAAAGTAATCAAACCCTTGTCACAGCAAGAAAAGGGCTGAAGAACTTCAGTGCTGGCAGAAACTGTAGATGTCTAACGTGTTGGGGAACTGTAAGAAACTCTGCCCCAGCAACTAAACACAGTCCCACAAAAACACGGGTAAGAACAATTTGCCATATTCTCAATTCCACACTTCATACTCTTGCTCCTCTCACTGACCGCGCAGAAAGCATCCCTGAACAGAAACAAAACCATCTCCTCTTTGAAGACAGAAGCGTTTTGCACGATCCCCTTCTGCACCCAGCGAGAGGTACGGAGATACCCGTCGAGGAGCAGCGCGTGCAGGGGGGTGTCCGGAGCAGCAGGGTGCTCCCCCCGTCCCACCTGAGCCGCCGAGCGCTTTGCTGCTGAGCAGCAGGGATGACATTTCACATGGGAAGTGTGTTGGTAAAAGCTGGCTGCGACGTTGCACAAACACAACTCTCACAACTGACACTACCGCCCAAAGGCTCCAGATGATACCCTGCAATAATCCACACGTGTTATCCCGTATTGACACATACACGAGTGTTTCTAAGACAAAGGAGCCTTTATGTGCAAAGCGTAATTTTGGTCTCACATTTCGGAACATACTTTAAGCTAATTATCTATGCAGTGCTGCACACTGAGGAAGTCATACCCTGGAACTTGACAATCCAAATAACACCCCGTTGCCAACATAGCAATGATTCATTTTGTAATTCAACCTGGACAGCACTTCCACAGGAGGGAATATAAAAGTATCTCCCACCAGGAAAGCACTGCCAGGTCTTTTATAAATACTACAGAAGTTTCCCAAGCAGGTGGCCCATCAAACTCAAATAATTGATCCATGTCAGTTAAACCTGGAAGCTCGATAGTACAGCACATCATTACAGCAGTCAACATAAGAAGAAAGTCCTTGTGGTTTCCCCTGCAGCAAGCAGTTGAAAGGAAACAGAAAAGCTCTGCTCTCTTTCAGCTTTGCACGTACTTCCCTTGAAGTCTTTAGGGGAACGGCAAATACCCCTGCAACAGGACCCTCCTCTAAGACTCCCCCGCTTGTCTGTAAAATAGGACCTTTATAATATTTTTTTTTCTTTATTGGAAACAGTTCGAAGGGGATAAAAGAAAAAAATCCTTGTCGGGTTCAAACAGTGCCGTAAAACGGCGCATTTCCTGATGTCATGCCCAGGTTTAAAGGGTGACCTTCCTCATGGCTGACAACGGCACGCTTCTTTGGTGGCACCGCTGTGATGGCCGTGACAGGGGTGGCTGTGATGAAGGGCACCGTTTCATCATCACAGGTCAACTTAGCAGTTGCAGCTGAAATCACTACTGCCTCAAACCCACCTGCTGGAGGGGACGGATGCGCCAGGGGGGACATCTTGGTGGATGGGGTCACCACTGTTCACCTGACTCCCCCATGCCAAGGGAATTGCTCCCAGTTACAGTGGTTCTCCCCAGTCACGCATGGACATGACTCTGAATCTCCTCCATCACTGCACTTTCTTGGGTCAACCACAGCCTGATTAAGTTGGTTATAATTTTTGCTTAAGCATCCAAGCCTTGAATTTCCAGCGCTATGGCTTCCAATGAACAAGTGACGTCACTCAGCAACTACACATTAGGACTTGGAAAAGATAAAAGTGATATCTGAATCATTGCAAGCACAGAAGAAAGCATGATTAGCCACAATCACTTAATGAATTATTTATTGAATTTGCCCAGAAAAGTCAGAGGAAATACAGCGCTTAAAGCAGTAGCCCACAACCTGTACTTCGCCTGCAAGGTCTTCCAGTGCTACCCACACCCACGGGAAACCGTGAAGTTTCCACCAAAACAGTAAGAAGGGCAAAGACTGACACTGCCTATGGTGTGTTGCTCCTTCAGTATCACGCCTGCGGCCCATGAAAGGCTGCAGACCGCTCCATTAAAGAGACATCACTATAAGCTATCATCTACAAAAAGTATTTCTTTTCTTACATTAAGCATCTCTGTTTGGTTTTTTTTCCACTCATTTCGAAACTTCATCAGTGACTATACATATAACACTTCCCCAGATGTTTATACAAGTTGTTTCCAAACCACCGCAAACCGCGCAGTGAGCTAGCCGGGGGGATGCTGCTTGCCAGGCAGAAGGAAGGTTAGAGAGACTTCTCCCTGCCAAATTTTGTGCCACCAAATACATACCGGTGTATGTATTGCCTGCGATATCTAGCAGTACGTAGCATTGCCTGAGATATCTAGCTGAAAATTAGCTCCACGTGTCCTGAAGTCAGCCTAGGGACCGCAGCGTGAACAAGCCCTATGGCCCCTGTAGAGATCCTTCACCGCCCCCAGCCTGGCAGGGAATTCCGGCACTCCTGGAAGCAAAGAGCCAAAGAACCCTCTTTTCCCATCTCCTCATGCTCTCTACAGCCAAGGACTCAGAGTGCAATCCCACAACATGGCAGGTAAATGTGGAACTCTGCCACAGGCCTTTGAAAAACCTTTGGGTGCTACTGGCTTCATTCCTAAGACCCTGCAGGTCACCTGCAACACGAGCGGATCCTACAAGCGTTGGGACCTTTTCCAACTGAGAAAGATGCTAAGAACAACTGGGATGCTGGACCACTGCTATAAACAAGTTTGGGAGCTTCACTGATTTGACTCGGGGTTTTTTTTCTCCCCCCCCCCAAATTTTAGGCAGTAAAGCACTCACAACAGTGAGCTCAGACCCAGCTCCCACCAGCTCCCACCAGCCCACCCCAGGGCAGCCCTCAGCAGACGTCAGGCAGAGCTGGGGGGGGGTACATCACTCTCCGGAACGCCCTGGTCTCTCTGCTACCTAAAGGGGAATTTTGGGTGCCTGTGCTCCCACCTAAACCCTCCAGCAAGATATATAACATTAGATGAAATGACATCAAGCCTTTATTTTTCAGTTTCAACCTCCATAAAGTAGGTATAATAATACTTACTTACTTTCAAAGAGAATTGTAAGGCTTAATTAGATAATTAACATGAAAGTGCCTTTAAAAAGGCTATGTACACACAAAGTACTACTGTATTATTAGTGTAGGCAGGCATGGGGAGCTCTTAGAGATTTTCTAGCAGGTTATTTGTTATTCTGGAAGAAGTCTTTAGCTGCATACAGCAGTAGTATAATTATTATCATCATCAGATTCACTTCCTAAAGTTATTTATGAAACACTATGGGAAAAAAAAAAAAGCATCAAGTTAAGTAGCGCTGAGCTGAGTTTCTGTTTTGTTGCATATGCTGATTAGGAGTGCTGTTAAAATGTTGCTTTGCTGTAGTGAAAATGCTGGTGCCAGAAATTGAGTTATATGTTTGTTACTAGAATCATCATTATTTAGATGAAAGTGGTAGGTATCAGTGATTTCCACGCCTTCTTGTTTTCATTTGCATTTCTTTGCAATAGGATTTTTTTTCTGGAGTCTACTGGAATCCTACAAGAAGATGCAGAAACTTATGAACTTGAATTGCACTGCTGCACAGCTGATTTCCACTGTACTGCACACCCAGGAATTTCTCTCTTCTGTGCATTGCATATATAAAAAAAGTCACTGAATTATGACCATGAGCAGGGAAAGTAGGGATTTCCATCAGGCAATAACTATGCTATTCCACCTCCATTAAAAGATACAAATTACAAGTACTCCAGCTCAATGGTAGTACTTGGTATGGGAATAAGCAGGCCCAATTTACTTACTTAAGTCATATAAATACTTCTGTAGTCCATAAAATTTCCCTCACGAGCCACATGAGAAGAATTTCATCCTACAACCCTATTTCTCTGGTTCTTTTTCAACCAAACGTCATGGTAAACTATACTGTGATCAAGTTCACATGACTTTCACACATCTACCCTCAGCAAATTTTTCTTGACTGACTCCCATATGAAATAAAATCAGATGTAGTCTTATTGGCGATACGCCTGCACAGTTCGGGGCTGAGCCCTGAAACATTGCATCAACTATGTTCTACAGAAGTTTAAGGACAGGCAGACTGTTGGACCCAGCAACGCCGCTCTTCAGTATCTAAGAATCAGGTGAAACCAAGATGCTTTTCCATTTAAAAAAGTTTCCCTAGAGAGTATTTTGTACTGTCTGTGCTGTTATGGCATAAAGAACAAAGAGGTCAATTCTCCCCATCAGCGTACAGAGGCTTTCGTGTTTACTTCCTATCAGCAAGAACAAGAATTAGCTGAACAATTTATTTTCGGAGTGATGGAATAGTAAAATTGCCGGGAATTGCATTCACCACCTTACAGCTTCTAATAGTCCATATCAGTATTTTTTATTTTGAAGAAGTCAATAAAGCAACATATTCCCCAAAGAGAAAATATCTATAAATCTCGTTTTCAATAATAAATTTAATTTTTAAATCTGTTCATTTTGATCAGTCTCCATGACTCTGGTACAAAATTGGGCAGAAAATGTGTTTCCACCTAGCTCTAATTGAGTAGAAAACCCTCCATAAAAGAACAGGAAAGAAATCTAAACAACATCAAATATTTATATCATGGGAAAACATCAAGAGATCTTTTTTGCGGCTTGCACTGTATATATTTTACATGTAAATTAAGCTGAGTGGTTCCTCTTCATAGCTTCAAGCTGCTGCTAATGCTTCATAGATTTTTCAGGCAGACAAATATTGGTGAAGAGAGTTTTATAACCTTCATACCAAAGATTTATGACTATACGTGGACTAGCAGTCTAATGCACTGACATGCGGCCTTGGCTCAGTCTCATTATAGAGTAATTTGTACCCCTTGTTTAATTGCTGTTGTTTGAATGTAAATCATCCTCTCCTTTCATGCAGCTCTGACACATTTGATGCCAGAGGGGGACATAGATCTGCTGGAGTTTGCACGGCTTACGCTGAAACTCCTGTTAGCTGACACTAAAACTGTTGCAGCTTTGGAAGAAAGTTCGAAACCCCCTGTTCCGCTCTCTTTCCCAATGCAAATTGGCACTGCTTCTTCCCGCCCTGGCTCCACTTACAAAAATAATCTGCTTGCTATTTTTAAATGCTCTGACACGCTGCTGCGCTTCAGCCCTTGTACTGCTCCCACTCGAACAGCCGAGTAACACCAGTACATGACATGATGCGAACTGCAGTACCTCCAGCAGCCGGCAAATCTCACGTCAGCAATTCGTTGAGATTTCCAAACAGTATGACGATAAATTAATGCTTGTGATGGAAATCTGCCAATGCAATTAGAACACGGTACTTACGCTATGACATTTTCTATTAGCAAAAAATGTATGCCAATACCGCTAGGTACTGCGAATACAACACGAGACAAATAATGCAATGGGCTGCCACTTACTGAAAACAATGGACTGCAGTACGAGCAGATGGCAAAATCCTGCATTTTCCCTACCTACTTTCAGCCTCAAATCTCTGACTGACTCCAAAAGCAAACTGTGTTCATTTAAAATATATAACCAGCAACTACTGTAATTAGCACACCCATCATCCCAGTGGACATTTTCCAAGCTCATGAACTATTGAAAAGTTTAAATGGTTTTCAAAGGGAGTTAAACACATTCTTAGAGGGCAGGTCCGCAGGGGTCTAAATACAATTGCTGGCTTAGAAAGTCCTTGTGAAATACAAACTGTCAGAAACCAGGAGCATACGGCCTGGGATGGATCACTTCATCCAGCCTGGTTACTGCGCGTACTTCAGCATCCACTACCAGTGACAATTGAAGAAGAAACGTTTTGTACTTTATCCAGACTGGCGCAATGGTTCTTACGCGTTTCATAACACAGGACCTCCAGGAATAAGCCTGCCGTGAGCAGAGCAAGTTAGTGGGTGCTGCGTAGAGCCAAACAGCAGCCAGGAGGGGGGACAGCACTATACGGCCAACCCGGCGCAGCTACTTCACGTGTCTGAGAAGAGATATCTGCCCGTGAGACATCTTGCGCTGTCCTAATGGGAGAAGAGGGAGAAGACCCTTTAACCCAGACTCGTAAATCCACATCTGCTTTATGAGATGCATGCTTAAGGCTCATTAATGTGCCTAATGGCAAAGTTGCGCTTAAGTGCCTTACTGAATTTGCATGGATTTATTGAAGCAACTCAATAATTTATGGAACAGAAGCCTAAAAGCGAGAGTTTCTGTTGTTTAACCTAAAGGCGTCATCTTTGGCTAGCAGCTGTAGAAGGCTTATCGTCTTTTATAGCTCAGCCACCAGGGAAGGAAAAAGACACATCCCCATTGCGTTACACCTGACAGGTGCATACAATTTCTTTCCTTACAGCTTCAACCAAGTAATGACCTTCACCTGTGTTTGATACAGGTAAGTTTGTGAAAAGCTATAAATATGGAGAAGACAGTCTTTTTGAACAGCCAGCTAACACTGCCTGTCTTCAGCTGCGATTTGTTTCCCTCTGGAGGATTCGTGGTCCAGCTGCATTTCCCTGTGGTTTTCTCAGCATAAACCTCTCTCAAACCCAGCCTGGGCTTGCTGGGTTTCCTCTGGAAGATGCTGCACTGGGACGGATCATGCCATCACTGCAGTACAACCTCAAGGAATTTTTGCAGCGCATGTGAATTGTACTGTGTTTGCTCCAAGACATCTTCAGAGAACAAAACGTTTCAGCAAGGATTTTTGGCAAGTCTATAGCTGAATTCTGAATGGGGAACAGAGGAGCCTCTAAAAACAAAAGGAGAACCAGGCTTATTTGAACAATGGCTACAATTTTGAGATGCTACTAAAGGTGACTGCAGCCATAAGGCATTTTTCCACAGCTCTCTTCCTCCTCACACAAATGTCAGTTATCCCTGGGCATCCACCCCAGCTTTCCTGAACCACCCAAGGAGTGACAAAAGCCAGGGAGGGTGACCTGACCTGTTCCCTCCCTGGCTCAATATACACTCTTTATGCTGTTTTGCCATCACATTCATACTTCACTATCAAATTTAGGATGGCGACAATCCTGGCGTCTCCACCTGCGGGCACCTCCCAGCACGCTCAGCTGGTTGGGGAGCAGAACCACGTCATGGAGACACAGGGCTTGGGGAGCTTCCCAGCCCAGACACGGGCAGCTCCCCCGAGCACTTCTAACCAATGCTTACAGTCAGAACATCGCCCGTTGCAGACTTCTGCTGATAAAATGAAATTTGCTGGAGGAAGCTGGGAAAAGGGCAATCCAAGCAGCTGTAGTTGAGCTGCTGACCTCAGACCACGGTCGTCTCTGTAGTTTTCAGTTCTGTTTCTAGGTAGGGAAGGCTGGACAATTGCATTCAGCTACATAACACAAGACAGAAAAGAGTAACAGACCCCAGCTCAGCTGGATCCTCAATTTGGGGCTACACTGATTTGCACCCAGTGAAGATCAAATCCATGGTTTTCTTGCCTACTAGAACTCAAGCCGTTAAAGAAGCAAATCACCTTTTATCACAATAGCCTCATTATAACCATACAAATTACTTTTAAATGGAATATGTATTTACTGTGGAACATATCTATACACACTCAGAAAGCTATTATGTATGGAAATGCATTTGAAACTCTTTGGACTACAATTATTTCTTCAGCTCTCTCTCTTAAAAATGAATAATACATTTGCGGGATACTTTTTATTTTAAAAGCATGGTCAGTGGTGGGAACAGTGTGCTTTGCTTCTGACTAAGAGTAAGCAGCAGGGATTGCACCTGATCTGTCCCAGAGAGTAAATCTGATGGTTAAATCCTGCAGATGGCAAGAGCAAAAAAAATCACCCAATTTCACATCACCTGCAGTGGTGGCGCTCCTAAAACTTCCCAGTTAACTAGTGTGTCCAACTTGCTCTGTGTTGTCCTACATTCGGTTTAGGCAGCGCCTTAGGACGATTGCAAAACCACAAGTTACTCTCCTTAGTTAGAGTCTCTAAGGCAACTACAATATATGGGAAGGTGACCCCAGACAGCTTTATCCTGCACCGTGCTTTTCCAATACCAATTATTTGTACTGAGCAGCTGGATCCCATGCAAGATCCAACACAAGGGGTGGGTGGATGTGCAACAGCAGCAGGGTGAAGAAGGAAGGGGAGCAAAAGGAAGTCTTATTCCACATGAGTCAGAGGTCCTGGAGGAACTGCGTGCTCAGAAATGGCAGGAGGGGATATGCAACGACAGCCTTTTTTCTTGGTTTTCCCATCAGGCTG
>RSEF01000013.1:12534227-12571247 GCA_003993805.1 Himantopus leucocephalus
CCAACCACTCCGAGCTGCTTTGCCCTGCCCCAGCCGGCGCTGCAGCCCAGGGCCAGGCGGCAGGAGAGGCGCCACCGGGCAGAGTATTCCTCTGCGGGAAGGACCACCACGCAGCACGAGTCAGCGTAGCTTTGAGCAGCCTTCTCTTCCTAAGGGTTTTCTGACAGGTCTTTGGCAGGTTTTGGAGAGGAGAAGCACGTAATTTAGCACAGTCCCGTTGTCCAAGACAGCCTCTTCCTCTCCGTTCTCTGTGGAAATGGGGCAGTGCAGGTTTTTCAAAGGGAAAAAAGGAGAGTACGAAGCGGTATAAATCTCTTGGCTCATTCCCTCTCACACACCTGGGCACAGATCACTGGGGCACATGCAGATTTATGTTATCGGTGATACACACAGATTGGCACAAAAAGAAATTACTTGGCTTGTTTAGGGCCAGAGTTTAGCAGCTTGCGAGACATCTCGGTGCCACAGAAGGCAAATGCAATGAAACTCAACAGAAGAGAAGAGCCGGTTTTGTGGAGCGACTCCCTCCCCAAAAGACAATCCCTCCGACTTCACTGGCACTTCATTACTTATGGAATATGGGGCTACCAGAGCATGTTAAAATATCCCACTCTGAGCCCTTGTAAAAGTATTATATTAAAGAATATGTAAAAGCCAGATACAAGGTAAGCAGAGGTGCAACTAAGCTGCCATCCAGGGGTGACTTAAGAAGCTTATCTGCATTATTCTGTACCACTCTGCACTGACAACTTCCACAGTCACTCTGAAAAACATCTTATTTCCTCCACCGTGTCCCATGCATCTGCAGCTCACACCACATCCAGCAGAGACTTCATTACAGGTGTTTTATCCTCGCCCATGCCCTGGGAAACACAGCTTTGAGTGAGGTAGCCCCATATCTGAGAACTCTGACTTGATCTGTCTCCTCATTCCTATTCTTTTCCAGGTTCAGGGCTATAGGTCGTCTTTTGGTGCCTTCCTTTGCTTCCTCCTTATTACCAATCCCCTGCCTCATGAATTTTGAGTTAGACGTTTCACCTCCTCTGGCAGGAGTTCTCCAGTGTGAGATGACTAACAGACATCAAATTGTTAGTCTTATGTTCTCTTTAAAATGTGCTCAGAGCAAATGGTAATAGCAGCACATCTCAAAAGACTCCTACCAGCATTTGTCTTGATCTTTCATTACCCATCTGTCAAAACCCAGGTGACAGTTACGAGTTCAAATCAAAGTTCAGAGGCACCTGTTAGTTTCAAAAAACTTTTGCCTCTAAGGCCTACATTTTAAGAAGCTGGGGGTGCTTGCCAAGTCCCAGCGTTTGCTGGCAGGAGACAAAGTATGTGGGCTCCGTACACGGTGAGAAGAGCTGGGCAATCTGCCATTTAACTTGGGGGCAAATAAATCGCAGCCCCTGGGGCAGAGCATCCAACAAGTTTACTCTGTACCTCCTCAAAATGGCTCACACAGCTTCAANCAAACTAGGCGAGGTAAGGTGACAAAAAAAAAAAAAAACCACCACAAAAGTAGCACCAGCTACACAGCTGGCATCACCAAATGCCTGTTCCGAGACGCTGGAGATCATTAACCGGTGCTAATCTGATCAGACGGGGAGCTACAGCCACTCACCTCTGCTCGTGGAGCTCAAGCCACAGCATGGAGCTGAAAACGGAGGTCATGGTTTGGCATGAGGGAGGATCATGGAGAAAGACAACCCATAGAAAGCTCTCAAACCTCTGCAGCAACTCCCTCTTCTCTGCTGGAGTCCCAGCTCTTTGGATCTGACCTACGGTTTCAGGTTTTGACGTATGAATTTAGCTTTCCAGACTGCTTTGAATAGAAACCAAGTTGATTAGAAAATTCAAAACCAAGTAAGAAAACCCTCCCCAAAGGTCTGGCAGACTTTGGTGGAAAAGTGACCTTTCTTCAAACAACCGGCGACTGTCAATCATGAAATCATCAGCCACAGCCCAACACTAAGTTTATTTTGCCAACTGTTTGTATTTCCTGCTGTAGGCTGTTACTCCCATACATTTCCAACAGTGGCAGCACATTTTCTACTTTTTTGAATGGTTTATTTTAATTTGAATGTCACACACTTATTGAAAAGCACGTGGAAACAGACTACCGTCTACATCTTCCTGGTGATTTCTGGATACCGATGAATGCCAGTGCATGCCACAGTGTGTCCTTCAGAAAGGACAGAGTTGGACTGATGCTTTACCATGTACCCTAAAAGTTTGGTGGACTAGGCGCAACTTACTTTTTCTTATAAGCTTAATTTTTACATCAAAATCTTGGCTTTGGATTTTTATTTCTGTTTTCCAGTTTTGCAGGAAACTTCTACCTATACCAAACTAAATAATTCATGGTCACCACATCCCAGCTGTACGTTGAAACGCGTACGGAGAGTAGTTTGCAACACAGCCAAGCAGTATGTTCCCATGCAGAAATGATTTTGCAGCTCCATTATTTGCAATCAACTCGCAATGCTATGCTTCGAGGGTTGATTTTGATACCCTGAATAGAAATGCTGTTTCCACTTCTCCGTCTTGTTACAAGAGACGTGGCAGCTCAGCGTGTGCCCTGTTACTAATCCTGTGGCTTCATTCAGAGCACCCGGAGGTCACAGCAGAGACGAAGCTGCCAACCTCAGTGAGGTGTGCATATCTATGTCCGGATCAACCCTTCCTCGCTTTAACCTTCATCTTGCCTGCACACTCCAATCGGATTTAAAAAACAACCTGGACGTTTGTTCTAAGCAACTGGAAGCATACAAAAAAGGCACATGCATCTTAAAGGTACCACTGCATATACGCAACAGGTCCCTGGGGAATCTGACTCACTTTTTGTGCCAGTCTCTGAAATTAGACCTAATAAATCAAGATAAGGCTATAAGCCAAGCAATGCATCTTTTTCAGTGGATGGCAGAACCCAAATGCAATAATTCGTTCTGATTATGGTGTTTGATTACCGAGTGTTAGAAAAGGCTCAAACAGAATGTAACTTTTAATTATGCCATTTTATGGCAGTTCATTGCAAAGCCAGAAGCTATTTCAGGGCCGTGCAAATGTTTGCCTCATTCCTGATAAAGCCTGAAATATGTCTTGGTGCCTTCCATAGCCTCTGGGCATAGTCTGTATTCATTCTTGCAGATCTCACTGTTGATTTGCTGTATTTTGCTACTGCTACCCTGGCAACCCTATGAAACACAAAGAGCTGATTTCTGTGCCTCTCTTTTATATGAAAAAAAAAGTATTTAGATACTTCTAAATAAACAACACCTGCTATCTAATGAAAATCCACGCAAAAGTGTAATATGGTTGTCATTATGCAAATTATGGTTGACCAAGAGTTGCAAATAAAGGCACCCCAGAAGCACTGCATTCCCTCTGCATATATTACACTGAGCACAACCACATATTTCTCTCTGGGAAATCCTAGACATAAATATGGTGGCCTAAGGCTGAAGGAATAAGGTGGGATTTGCATATACTATGGCTATTTGAATATGCCTTATGTGTGTAATTGAGGACAGAAATACTCCCAGTTGATCTTTTTCTTACTTAAATATCTCAAAGATTAACTGAGTCATTTACACAAACCTTTCAAGCCACGCCAGCAGGCAGCAATGTCCACTTGTGAAGTTCAAACAAACTAAGAGCAACTCACATTTCACTATCTCCCATATTCTGCTAATAAAAAAAAAAAACCCCAACCCCAAAAAACTTAGCAGCATCTATCACTGAAGAGAAGCAAAATCATGAAGAAGCCAAGAAATCTCATGTTTGGATTAATACAAAAGCCTGTGTTCCTCTGGGCATAACAACAAGAGTATCGTGGTCCTCTGAAATTAAAGTCAGTTCCCTGATTCCTTACTGGTTGCTTCTGCCCCCACCCAGCACCAGTCCACGGCAAATACTGGTGCAGGCAAGAGTGGGGAAAGGGGAGGGAAATGCAGGTTGTTGCAGATCCTCCTGAGTTTGCATTGTCTCTCCATACATAAAAAGTCAGAAAAGCCACAGAGATGGATGCTATAGTTAGTGTCAGCGGCAGAAATGAAGGACAGAACATACATTTCAAGAGATGCTGCACAGAAAAGAAGAAGCATTTCACAAAACCTCGGAGATGGGGGAGGAGTGAGAATTGACACCACTGTTGTGAGGCTGTGGGACACGGGGTGGCGGTGGAGCTGTCAACATTAACGGCAAGAGGAAGATGGGAGGATTTTGAAGGACAGATGAAGAGTTCGGGGTTTGAGCTGTTGGGCTTCAGTTGTCAACAGGACATCCAGGATCTGCCGAAGAAAAGGGAATGGAAAGACAGAAATCTATGAATCATCAGCCCTGGATGGCAATTAAAACCTCCACGCCATGAGCTGCTCTGTCAGCAAGTCCCTCTCCTGCAGCATGCGTGGAAGCAGATCAACACTTGGCATTTTCTACCCAATTTCCTAGAGGAATTCACGCAGTCTGTTGTTCGTGTCCACCTTCTAATTATGCTCACGTGGAAATATAGGTCAGAGGTTTGCCTGGGCTGTCCCAATGAGCCAACCTTGCCTCCAGGTTTTAGTCCACCAGGCCCTGGAGACCAGTTGCCAAAAGAGATAGATACATACTTCAGAAGCAGTTCTTAGACAGTCACTCCTTGCATGATAATTAGAAAGAGCCAGTTGATTAGGCTCATGGTTAAATCAGGCAGCCTGCCTTTGAGGCTTGCTGGGGCAGCTGTCCTCCCAGAGCAGTCTGAAGCTTATCACTTTCTTTAGTGTTGATTTGTCAGGACAATACTATGTTATTATCATTTCCAGCATCTGCTTTGATCATTTTCTTCCTTTCTCGTCTCAGAATGGCCGTGGACTCATGACACTTTGACACTCACGTCAAAAAGGAAAAAAGGAAGATGTGTGTGTGTGTATATGCCTTATTTCCCATCTGACACTGAGATGCTTCATGTGATCACTCCCACGCAGCTTTTTAGACACAAACCACGTCTAGCCAGACCGACCCCCTCCTCACGTTCAGTCTGCCCACACAGCTTCATCCAAAGTCAACATATTTATTGCAGGTTTTTGAAGCAGATGTTGTCCCCACCTCTCTACCCTTCTGACTGCCAGAAGCCCTGAGGCAACCACCGTCCACTGCCCATACCAAGTTCTGAATCTGTTTGTGCCTTATGCTTTCTGGGGCCAGTGCAGTACAGCAGCACCACGCGTAGTCTTTATCAGAGCTGCCAGTGAATACGTTGCTTTGGGCTGGTTTTGCATTGCACAGCAGGGTCAGGAGAAGAAAGCCACAGTGCCTTGAATAGAACGTCTAGTCACCATTTTAGCAATTGCAGGACCTTTATTTTAATGTATGATTCGCCCTTACATCTTAAGGGATTCTTGGGCAATTTCACATATCTCTAATTCCAAATTTTTTAAAAGATATAAATGCGAACATTTTCTCCTCGGAGGCTGTGAATGGAAATGTGGATCAAGCACCACTAATGGAGTCATAAATTAGGCATTTATGTCCCCTCTCACTAGGCAAATAGCACTACCCTAAGGTATAATGCAATGTGCAGTCCAAATCCCTACACCTGGCATCCGTGATGCCCTCGTCCCCAGGAAAGTCTCCCTGCCCCAGCCTCCAGCTCCCAGGGGAGAAGGCTACACCCAGTTCTCACCATAATTGCCCTGGGTAGGCTCAGGTGAGCAGCCTGACCTGGACTGGGATGGGCATACTGCATCTCTGAAATTTCTTTGTACCTGCCAAGGTGATACAGACGCTGAGAAAGACCTCCAGAAGGACATCAGCAGGAGGAACAGTACACAGGGCTTCCAAAATCCTTGAGAAAGCCCCACTGCTAGGCTTTTCTCCATCAATTTTCACTGTAATCACTTTACAACTGCACTTGTCCCACATAAGATGGGCTTGAGAAGGAGCTCAGGCTGCTTCAAGCTTTCCTGCTTGTGAAAGTGTCACCCTTCCACTGGCAGTCATACGAAACGGGCCACCTTCCCTCCCCAGCCCTTGCATTTGTCCCAGGGAAAGGAATGCCCCTGGGGCAGCGCTTGCCATGTTTTTTACACTATTTCTCTTTGGCTTCTCAGAAACATCTTCCTACAGCCTGGCCAAGGAACTCCTCCAGGGAGAACCGCATCTGAACTAGTACCTAAAGTCAAGTCAGCTCCTCTGAAGTACAAAACCAGCACACGGCCCCCCCGACACATAACTGTGGGTCGTGGGTACAGATTTTAGACGGATGCCAGAATTCAAAGCAAAGCTTAATGGCATTTACTGTTCAGAAACAAGCCTGTCTTATTATTATTTTTAGTACACTTCTCAAACTTGTCATTATGTACTTCTGATTTTCAGTATTAATGCCAGGCAACTGTGTTACCTTTATTCTTCCCTGCAGGATTACGTGAGAATATTCTTTAGAGAGAATATCACACTGGGCTAAGGTTAAAAAACAATCAAGACATGCAGCAAGCTCCAAGGTGCCTTCCCGTATCTCTGAAATATAAATGATTCCCTGGCATAAAAGATTCTGAAATACACAGCTATAAAGTCAAAGCTTTGCTAAGCAAATAACAAATACAAGAGGAAGCTCCTCTTCCAAAGGCTCTGAATCACGCCGACAGCTACGGTAGGCGTGAAGCTAAAATATTTCCAAAAAAGCCGAAAGCTGTCAACGGAAGGTGGCAAAGCACTGGCCGGTTCCTAGACTTGGATTATAATTCACACAGAAATACACGCTGGGGGGATGGACCTACAGCTTAGAAAAAGTGCAGCATGTGTTTCTTGGAGACTTTTATGCCCAGGTGTTAAAGACTGAGGTGCCTTTCAGTCTAAAGTCTAAAGACTCTTCTGCAATGATGCTCAGTAACTAACTGGTAACAGCTAAGTACTAACCGGTACCAGCGTATCAAATGGTTTGGGAATGTCTTCCTGCCTCCTGAGAACAAATACCACTACTAGATATAATCAGTCAAAACACACAGTCTCACTTCGCTTTTAAAAATTCTGTCGATTAACAACCAAGGAATAAAATCAACATACATTGAAGAAATTACTTAAGTTGGACACTGTCTATATTTAGGAAATCAATACTTGTGTTTTAGGCCTCAAAATGAGACCATGAGACTCATTTTTTCTTTGACAAAACCACTTTTCTTTTGCCAAAAATACAAGAAAACGATTTTTAAAAGCCCAGCTGGGCAAACCATCTCCTAAAGATTCAGCAAATCTTCTCCCACTGTTATGTCAGCCTACCTAAACGTAACAGGTTCTGGTGTTCAAGGTTAGTCTTCCAAATACATCTCCAGCCATGGATAATACACCTTAATTTGTATTTCCCTGTTTAGATGTGAATTCCTTCATCCACAAACAAGACCCACAGTGAGAAGTTACTAGATCAAGGACAGTGGATAACTCCAGTGTCTGTGCTCCAAGGAAGCACGTTTCCCTGTTTGCTGTAAGGGAAAAATAGGGAGCACAAAAAATTACTCCAGCAGGTTACAGTATAAAAACCCCAAGAGCTTAAAAAGGAACCTACAAGAAGACCAGCGGGGCAAGGTTCGAGTTCTTCGCAGGCAAGGACAGGCGTGTTTTGCCCATCTCAGCTGCATCTCTACCCAAAGCTGCAGGATGGAGAAGTCCCTCAGTCGAGTCTGTTTTCCCTGGGCTACCAGTTTGCAACCATGGAGTTTCCACAATTTCTAAGGGTACGAACAGCCAGCTGCTAGGTGGGGATGAAGCAGAGCAGAAGCAGGCGTACTAGGTTTTCTGTGGCCATCCAGAAGTACAGAGTTTTTGAGCTGCCCCAGTCACAAGCAGCGATGTGCACAGGAATGCAGCGCTGGGGCGTGCACACAGCAGGCACACGGCCAGGGGTGGCACCAGGGAAACCCACTGAAAAACAGCAATATTGATGCAACGGGCCGTGGTCCAGGCAAGAATCACTAGCACATGGGAAGTGTAAATACAGTTCCACACCTTCTTTAAACCACAGCCTCTACTAGTTTAACCGGTGTCACTGCAGTCGTCTTTTTTTCTTGTTCTTTCTTCTTTTTTCCCTGGGCGTATAAGCCTTCTTGAATGTGAAATACTTGCCAGGAGACATAAAGGAATAATGTCAGAGGCCTGACATATAGCATGAAAGACAATGAGCCAGACTTTTCCTAAATTTTGAAACACAGCCTGCAAGGTATGTCCAACAATATTTCTGCTTATTCCAGACTCCAGAAGGAGCTATTGAATTTTTTATCACAGTGAATTTAACTTTTTTTTTTTTTAAAAGACTGAGAATATAGAGAGTTATATATTGAGTAACTCAAGCTAAAGGTGTATAGTTGTATCTCTGCTAAAGGCATATATATAAGATTATGCAGATCATTAGTTGGCTAACTTCAAGCCCTGTAACATGCTACACGCTGAAATACCCAGTAATCTGTTCTACAAAAGAAGTCACAGTCAGTAGCGATCAACCTGATTTGCCAGACAAAACCCTACAAAATTTCCAAAGACAGTGCAGACCACAGGGCTGTATTTAAAACTCCTGAGAAAAGCCTTGGGTTTACTACTTACTTTCTGTAATCCCCTATAAGTGAATACGAACTGCCGGAGGTCCACGTGCAAGCGTCTGAAAGGCACTTTCAACACCAAACACAGAAACGTGGCACGCTGTCTGTTCACATCCCACGGGTAACCATTTATCAACCCCAGGATAAAGATCTGGCAAGTTTCATATTAGACGTGCCAGAATGAAATAAGCAATATCCTGAATGCACATGCAAGTGTTTCAGTGCAAAGCAAGTAAAAAAAGGAAAAGGAAAAGAAAAAACGCTGTCTGCAGGACTGGCCCTTATAATCATGCGCAGCCTGAAAAGAACGAGCAAGAACAAGTAGGCACCAGCATCATTTGTCACCAGCAGGTCTAGTAGCTCTTGGTTATGTTGCACAGAAAGTTGTAACTCTAAATTCAAGTTTGCTTTCCTGTCTCCTATTTATGACAAAGACCAAGCTTTGGGAAGCAAAAATGAAAATATCCTTTAAAAGTAAGATCCCAGTCCCGCAGAGTACTGACGCACCAGAGCACTGAGGCACTTCAAGTTTTTCCCTGGCATCATTCAGGCACACAAACTGCGAGTGAAAGCCACCAAAAATCTTCAGAATGCAAGAAGAGCTTTCTCTAAACAAGTAATCTTACCGTAGATGGATCTTTTCGATTCAATTTCCAAGGAAAGCAATGTTTTGTGATTTAGTCCCACTAAACCTTAACAAAACAGCACGAGGAGCGCATCTTTATCTCAACTGTTGATACAGTCTATCAATATTAAAATAATCTGGCATGGACTGGCTTGCTAATAAGCCAGCTTCTCAGAGATGTTGCAAAACAAAACTGTCTTAAATGTGTGATTTGTGGAGGATATAAAACATAAAACCCATGCAGAAAAAAATGCTGTCATTGGCACAGCAAGATTAAAAAAAACAATTACAAGGCTGAGTACATTAAATTAAACTTGGTGCAGTCATTCCTGACAAAAATCCTACTGTTGGTAATTGCACATATTTGGACATGTAATTGTTAAAAATATCACACTGCAAGGGTTTGATGCATCTGAGATTCTGCTCCTGAAAAGAGCAGAAAAAAATTCCCAATAGGAATCTCAGGTTTTGTTTTAACACGAGCTCCTGTAATATTTGATTCTTTGCTGCTTGCTCTTTTCCTGTTTATTGCCTGGGGATCAAAGATTCATTTTGTAGTGAAAATGAATTCCAAATCATTGTTTGCATCCTCCTTTACCGTGAGAGACATAAGAGAGAGGGCCAGAGTGCTTGAATCCCATTCACCTCCCAAACTTCCTGATGCTCTAGGGATTCCAGAGCAGTTCACTGGCATTTACGTATTCTTGTCTTGGAGAGTGATCTGCTAACATTTTAATGGATCTATCAAAATCTTACCCAGCCAATGTCATGTTCACAAGTTCCTGCTTGAGACACAAACCCATTTGTGTTGCCGTTTCCTGGAGCAAACGTCCTGTCCAAACCACACCTATGCCTGGCACAGCAAGCGCTTTGGGAAGTCCTGTTTTCTCTCCGGGAAAATGCAGCTTAGTAATGGAGTTCTCTACTACACCATCAGCACGGTTTCTGTTTTACATCTGCCATGTCCAAAGAACCCTGAGGAACCTGAACACCCAATCTCTAGGCAGAAAAAAGTGGCACCCTGGGTGAGTTCAAAAAATCATATACTAAACTGTACATCTGAATTGCATTATTGTAGGTCCCTTTATTCTCCCTTCAAGCACAGGCTTTTTCTTCTGAGCTCCGTGAGATCAGTAGAGACAGATGTTGGCAGAGGAACGCAACACAGCGGTTCAGGTAGCACCCTGTCTGCACTACGCTGGTGTCACCATTGATCACAACTCCGTTCGAAACCTTTTATGCAGATAAATTAAAGCACACGTGAAGTTTTCTTGAACTCGGGGAAATTATTTGTCTGCCGAGTTAAGACCTGGGCTTCTGTATGCTGTTGAACCAGGACATGGCTTGTCACTTTCAAAGTTGTAAGTTGGAAGGAAGAAACTAGTCATCAATACACAGTTATGGTATACCACAAAAAAAGTCACTCTCCTCGCCCAGTACCTTCACAAAATAGTTTTGCCAGACTCCAACACACACCAGCTAGCCAGGCACATGAATTCTGGCTGTTGGGATCTCCTGTAACAACCCTCCTGTTCCTCTTAAATAGACTATGAACATTTTTAATCATCGTTCTTAAAAAAGCACATTCCTTAGTGTGCATTTGAAAAGTTGCACCTTTATGAAACTTCAAAAACGTTGTCCAGAAAAACCTACCATGTCTCATCTAACTTTAGACACTTGACCTTTTTGGTGTCTGCCGACGTGAGATGTTCCCCACACAACACCGCTTACTTGGCTTATCTTGGATTAAAAACCTTCAGAAAGCTAACAAACCTTTTGCCACAGCCGCAGTCCCCACGTGGCCCTTCCAGATGCCTTGCTCTTGTCATCCTGCCCCGCTCTGATGAAGTTCGGATGCAGCAGGTAGGTCACACCATCCACACATGGCCCTAAGTCCAACAAGCCCTGAACACATCCGTCCCCTGTCCTGAGAATCAGGTCAGGAAGGGGTAACCCTGTTCCACAATGCCAAACCTCCACCCATGTAAACATTCCCAAGTATGACAGGAGCACAAAAAAACATTATTTAAGGTTGCCAATTCGTTTATCACGCGAGGCACCTCCTCCCTTTCTGGAAGGCACGTTGAAGCACGGGGCTCGCCGAGGCTGGGCCACCGCGCGGGGCTGCTCGGCAGCCTGCTCTCTTGTGGCCTCATTAGCCGAGCTCTCGCAAGCGAAGCAGCCGAGCGGCGTCCCAGATTTTCACGCACCAACTCTGACATTTATAAAGTACTTTCAGTCGTGACAAGATCAAAAACTCAGCATTCTTTCAAATCTCATAACAACTCTCAAACACCCCCAGCGCAAGGCTGGAAAAAAAACCCCACAACTGAAAATGATAAAGCTCTTATTAGATAAAACTGGAGGAATTGTGGGACTCCCCCACCACCACCTCCATCTCACTCCAGGCTTCATTTGATTTCTGCAACGTACTTTGCTCTTAGAAAACACTAATCACGTTACCTCCTGGACAGGCCTCATTTGCAATCACTGCAGTCCTTCCCATCAGCTCTTCTGCCAGCAAGTTAGTCGCTCATGGCTCTCGCTTCATTTTGGGCTCTCAACCATCTACTGCTGTGATTATATTTAAATGTCAATGCGAGACAACTCCACTTTGCATGTTAGAGCATCCTCCTCCAGCCAAGCTTGAACAGAAGTTGTGTCGGGGCTTGTAGTCTAAATTATTTGTTCTGAGTTGTATAAATGGACTGTTTTGTTTTATGGATTTTGCTGTAAAAGCTATTGATCAAAACAATGGTTTTTGTATGCTTGCACTTAACAATTGCTAAAAGTGATGTGGGCAGAAGGGAGGGGGAAAGGTTGAGAATACAGTAGAAAGGAGTCTCCACAGCAAGTCACATACAAGATACCAGTATAGAAAGACACATCAGTTGTTGTGTATTCATATACGCAGAATTCTTAGCTGGTTTTCATTCCTAATTATCTCTTAAGTCATTACGTCTTTTATACTATGGTCCTCTCCCTTCCTTGCAACAGTGCATTCCTGTCATCTGCGGTGTGTTTGGACTCTCCTCGCCGCCTCATGTCAGGGGATGGACCTCTAGGTCATACCACTGCACCACCAGCATCAGTAATAATTGAGGGCACCTTGTACTCTCGTGACATTATTAATCCAGAAGGAGAGCACTGAGTTTAATCTACTTTTTCTCTGACTTTACAGCCTGACTTTCTCTGACTTTACAGCCCGGCCAATATGTGTGTTTCAACAAAGCAGGTTGTACACTGAAGGCTGCAGTTGTGCTTGACCAAGCAAAGCCATTACCATCTCAACTAACAACGTAAGACACGTGGAGCAGAAAATGGTGGAGGAGATGCTGAAGACAAAGTAACCACTTTCCCGGGAAAGTCTCTTCCTAATTTCAGTGTTAAAGACTATGTAGTTCTCTAGAAATGGAGCATTTCTATTCCTCTCAATTTTCTTGGTTGCTATCCAAGTATTAAGACTTTGTGTTTGCAACCCTAGATGTTCTTTCAATCTGTACTCATACCCAGCTTTTCTTAAATCTGGATACCTTTATGCCCAAGTAACGTGCTACACCTCATCTATTTGCGATATCGGGGGAAAAAAAAGACAGTTGAATACTTGAGACAGGCTCAGTTTCTTCTACCTTGTAATATCTCTATTGACAGCTCCTACCTAGAGTAGGCATGACAGAGTCCCTGAACTACATGCGAGTCAAAGCAAAATAATAACAGGCGCATACACATGGAGAAAAGGAGTGATGAATTTTCTGGGTTAGAAACTATACAGTTTTGTTACTTATTTCTCTAAGGACTTCGTTTTTATTTTCCCTTTGTTGATTCACGGCCCTTTACTTATTTTTTTTTCACTTGTTTATTCTGAACATAAAACAGCTATTAAATTCAAGCTGTTCAAAAAAATATACAATTGAGAACATTTCGACTATAAACAATACTTGCAGATTTACTCTATGAAAACCGTAACTCAGAAGCAAAGAACGACTCTTCAACACAATGAAATCACAGGAAAAATAGGCAGGAAACAATTTAAAAAAAACAATAAACCACACACCACCATTCCAGACCTGCTTAATAGCATTCCAGGGCTTTATAAAAAGTAATGATTATCAACCATGAGAGCAGACTTTTAATTAGCAAACTGATGTATTCTATAGAAGGGAGAATCACGTTACATTGTTTTCAGAGTCCCAGGTGTGTTTATACGACTTACTAAAATGAAATCTTTCATTCAGCCTAAGCTGGGCAACTGTATGCAGCATAAAATACAAGCTCTTGTTTACATAGCTAAATAGTGATTAATGGGCACCATATGGAAGCAGGGGCCGGCCCCAGCGAACAGTTGTGTCTGTACAGAAACTCATCATGGGTTTGTCAAACAGGCGACCTGGCGCTTGCTAGGGAACGGCAAAAAGGATTAAAGCAGAATATCCACCGACGGGTTAGCGACTTTTAAAATAGCACCACTGGCAATTAGAATAAATACAAAATAAAACTTTAACTAGGCAAAATAATTCTGCAAGTGGCGCTTACGAATACGGCAGACAATCAGGACAGGTACTCAGGACACGGGGATTACGNAATTAGAATAAATACAAAATAAAACTTTAACTAGGCAAAATAATCCTGCAAGTGGCGCTTACGAATACAGCAGACAATCAGGACAGGTACTCAGGACACGGGGATTACGTGTGGGTTTTCATTAACAGAAAGAACGCAAGCGATATTTCATCTCGCAAATTGCACAACGAAACTGAAAGATTAAGCTAGCGTGTTAATCTGAATCAAAAATGCACAGGAACGTATAATTAACATATTGCTCAGGCGGCTCCTGGCGCGGCACAGAACGCCCGTGAGCAGATCACCAGGCGGTGTAACCCAGCACAGCTCCAGGCAGCCGCAGTAACCCGCGGCAGCCGAAAATACTCTCCCTACTGCCCCAAATTAGAAGAGCATCCCCATTAACAGAGTCTTACTGCATGCCTTGCCATATAGTTGGTGTGGTTAACAGAAAAGGGGAGTTAAAGGTATTCCTGAACACAGTAATGTTATTTAACCAATGCTATCTGGATTCTTAGTAGTCCTTGTGCTTTTGCTCCATTTTCGCCGATATTGGCCCTGATGCTGGAGCAGATGCAAATTTCTGGACTCCTGCTAAGTCTCACTAATTTGAAATAAATGATGTATAAACATGATTGAAACAGCGGAGCCGCAGACCGCAAAAATCTTTGCCTATGGTGTATATCACAGAGAGGAGACCAACTCCAGTCTAATAGCTTAAAAAGATTTTTCTTTTTTTTTTTTTTAATTAGAGTTGTTAGAGACCCTGAAGTCATCACTTGCCAGACAAATGGAAGCTGTCCTGCCTAGCATCACCACACAGGTCTTCCCCGTCACCCTTCTATACAACGCAACCGCAGTTTGCAGTTGCTGACTTCAAGTCTGAACTATCCCACTGGTTTATGTGCTCAAAGCAACTATTTTTAGTGGGGTTTTTGCGGTTTGGTGGTGGGGTTTTTTGTTATTTTTTAATAAGGTAGGAAGAATAAAAGAAAAGGATGAAGAACTAAGTATTAAATAACAAGTTTTCTAGCATTTCACAAGCAAAAATTGTAAGTATGTTAATCCCAAAAGTAGGGGAAAGTCCATGGCTTGCAGTCCTGAAAAGTTCATATGGTTTGTAAGAGTCCAGCCCCGAGGGCTGTAACTGAACTGTGCTGAGCTGGGCCAAATTTGACGTTTTGTAAAACTATGAAAGTTTTGACTTTCCTGTCTCTTTTATAGCGCTAATCACGGGTGCAGAGCTGCTAGAAGCTGGATCAAAACCACAGCCACTGTATTTGATACAAGATCACTCATCTTTTGGAGCTTAAAAGCCTACTTGACCTGTGACTGAACAGCCGCTTGTCCTGCAGAGCATTCAATTTCTGCCAGACTTTTCCAGTTGAAAGGGTGTTACAAACAAACACACCATTAACAGTTTACTCATACAACACTTAAAAAAACACCCCAAAACCACCAAGAACAAGAAGCAAGGTCTAACAAATATGCTCAACCAGCTGAAATCAATCTTGAATGAAGTTGCTTCTGCTTATATGCCTTAATAAAACCTTCAAAACAGACTAAATTTCTAGAAACCGAAACAGCCTGGTGGGGTGATGCCCCTGCCTGATTTTCTGTAGAATTTCTAAAGACTTATTTTCAAGTACTAGTACTGGTTGAGGAGTGGAGGTAAGCCGAGCCGTGAGAGCACACCTGAGGAGTACTGACATTCCCCATCTGTGAAAAACACACAGCTTAACTGTGATGTCCCAGTACCAGGTCCAAGCGTGGTCACCAGGCAGATGCTCTTCCAAAGGACCTGAGCTGAAACACAAGCCCAGCTGACACCTCCCATCCTCCTACCAAACTCGGGTTTGAATTACTCTTCCTGAACAAAAACGAGAAGAAACCCAGGATAGAAGCTCTGTACAAAGGGACTGCTGGAAACTTCTGCTGTGGGCTACTCTTTGCCATCTAGCTACAGAGAAATGGAGAAGAGCCTTCTTTCTCAGCCTGGAGAAGAGAAGGCTCCAGGGAGCCCTTATAGACCCTTTCAGTACCTAAAGGGGGCCTACAGGAGAGATGGGGAGGGAATCTTTATCAGGGAAGGGAGTGATGGGACAAGGGGTAATAGTTTTAAAGCAAGAGTAGATTCAGATTAGACATTAGGAAGAAATTCTTTACTGTGAGGGTGGTGAGACACTGGCACAGGTTGCCCAGAGAAGCTGTGGCTGCCCCATCCCTGGAGGTGTTCAAGGCCAGGCTGGACGGGGCTTTGAGAAACCTGGGCTGGTGGGAGGTATCCCTGCCCAGGGCAGGGGGTTGGAACTAGATGATCTTTTAAGGTCCCTTCCAACTCTAACCATTGTACGCAATGGGTCCAAAAGGGCTCTGGAAATGGAAGTGACCTGGCAGTTAACACAGGAGACACGTATCTGAAGCACATGTGAAGTGGGGGCTTGTAAGAGTCCTTCAATGACAGAAGCCAGCAAGACCATTTGAATTGCATCAACAACAGGCAACTCACACATTTTGTCAGAATCTCCTATTTCAAACCACTCTGTCAATTCTTTAGGTCACTGCAAACTATTAGAGCAAAAACCCAAAGCTCTTTTTCTCTAAACATGAATATTTGGCCAGAAGCTAAATTAGGGCACCCAATGCCCTGAGACTCCGGTGGAAATGACACCCATGGGGTGTGGAGCAGGTCTCGTGTTACCCAAAGGCATTACTTCAGCGTAGCGAGGAAATAACTTGGGAAGAGGAATTGCCCCTAGCAGAAGCAATATTTTCTCATCTGCATTCCGGTCCCTACATAAGGAAACAGAGGCTGATTTTTTAGGGCAAGTCATGGTGAATGATCGGGGGGAGCTACGGGAGAGATCGCTGCGTTTGCAAACAGTTTTGCTCTGCAGACCATGGATTTGAGCTCAGAGCAGAGCACACCACTTGCTCAGCTGCTGCCGCCTCCTCCACAGCCCATCAGAAAGTGGGCAGGGAACAAGTGTATCCAACGTGGTACCCCTTTCGGCCGCTGAACCACCTTCTGCCCAGTCCCACAGCTGGTTTCAGGTTCTGCTGCCGAGGAGATTTACCCGACACGGCACTCGCAGGAGTGTACAATAACGAGAGCAGAACAGGCTCTTCATTTCGGGGATGTTTGTATGCTAAGAAGGGCGTGAAAGCGTAAATTGGGCCAACAGACCTGCAAAAGCCTGCTCTGTACTCCTTCAATTCTTCTTGCCTCATTTTATTCTCTGGCTTATTTTTACCTTCTTTGCACTGCTCTGTTTGGAAACTCATCTAATTGTCACTTGAGATGACAAACGTCCTTTGCCTCAATGCCCCTTCCTCGGTAACGGATGTTTCCTTTCTGTATCACTCTGCTTGTAGAATTAATTTTCTTAATTAAGTAATGCCTGCATTTATCTTTTCCTGATTTTTATTTTATATCCTTCTAGCTCTTTTTTTCTTGGCAAATATGCTTAAAAACCATTGCTCGTGCTCTTTATTTTATAAACTGAGGTTCAATCACCATAAATCTTTCCCTTAAAAAAGCACTAGCTTCTGGTATCGTGGGTTAGCTTTTACCTTAACCTGCTGGTTTTGCTATTTCTGATAAAATATAAACATACATTCACAGTTCAGCTCCGGGAGGAAAATGAAGCATACTGTATTGATCAAAAAGGTTTTAGGCCAAAAAATGCTATTCTGATCATTACTGTGACAGCCCACACAACACAAACCAAACATTCGTCCCTGAGATTCCCACACGTGCTAATTCCATTTAAGAGCTACTTGGTTGCTTTCAGGCATGGATTTTCAGCCTGCTGACCTGAAGTTGTCCATGTCAGAATTATAAAAAAACCAGCAAATATTACATCCTTCACTGTCTTTCGATCGGTTTGTTTTTCATTATCACTGTACTACTCTAGTACTTCNAGCCTGCTGACCTGAAGTTGTCCATGTCAGAATTATAAAAAAACAGCAAATATTACATTCTTCACTGTCTTTCAATCGGTTTGTTTTTCATTATCCCTGTACTACTCTACTTTNTGTTTTTCATTATCACTGTACTACTCTAGTACTTCAGAGTCAACCAAGAAAAACACGTAGTTTTCAGCAATGACTGTGATTTTTTTTTTTAAACTTTTGTTACCAAAGCTGTATTGAAACGTTTCATCCACCATCTGATTTTAGAAGAGGCCAAAGACAATAAGCTGTCTCCTACAGCAAGAATTAGGGAAGGTTAAGTCTTAACTGAGTTGGGAGAAACAATAACCTAGGCTTCAGCAGCATCCACCAAAGTTTTTACACTGCTGCCTCCTACGACCTCTCTCAGCACTGCAACCCTGTTATAAATAGGGCTTTCTTCTGCAGGAAGAAAACATTTACCTAGAACATGAAAATAATTTGCTTTTTTTATTGTTTTAAGTCTCTTCCCCTCTCTCTTTCCTCTCCCTCCTCCAGCTCTCATCCATCAATATAGCAACGGCAGCAACGCAGGAGAGAGTGAACGCATTTCAGTGGCATGATATTTGGTGTGGCGTTTGCATCGATGGTACCTGGGATTTCTTGGCAATCTCCCATATAAAAGCTAGCCGGGGTCAACATGCTTAACCTACAAATTCAAATGAAATGGAACACATTCAATTCATTCGATCTACAGACCTTACAATATCTGACATCACCCACGCTAAAAAGGCTGTCTAATTAAATTAAGATAGTGACTGTTTTGACTTAAGCCTGAAGAATTAGCAATCCATACTCTGGGAAAATGGCAACAAAAGGAGAAGATGGAGTGTTTACCCCGCAGAGAGCCGACCCCTCAGGTTCATACCTCTGTGTTTCCCAGCCCTCAGCTGGGGCGTCCCCTGCAGCTCCTCCAAATCCAGGAGGCTGGGACCACGCTCAGCTCGTTCATTGGTCTCCCACGCCACACCACGGTGGGGCAGAAATGCATAGCCATCCCGCGGATGTGGCAATGACTTAAGACCCATCGTGAGGTTCATCTCACTCTACATCTGTAATTAATACATCTCTATTTGGACAAGTTATTTAAATATCCTTTACGGTCAATGGAGACAAAGAAGCCCTTCTATGAGATGAGTCATCTGATCCACTGAGATGTATACCTTAAAATAGAAGTATTGTGCCGAAAGGAAGGATCTGTTTCCATTCCTTGATTACGGAGGGGATCTCTGTGAGTAGTCAAACGTTGAGAGCCATAATTTCATGAGATATCTAAAGTAATAAAATGAATCCAAGTTGGTGTCCAAGTTCGTCACATAGATTAGAAGCAATTTAAACTGCTAAATAGCCCCAGAACACGAAACAGTAATTGGTCTAGTTATTCAACCCACTAGGCTCCCAGCTTTAGTGTATTTGCCGGGAGAAAAAAAAGTCATGGTAAAATATGATTCAATACATACTCCTACAGCCTCGGTGTCTGGTGGACCTCTGTGCTAACAGGGTAGGTCACGGTACACCCAGAATGTCACAGCAAATGATCTCATGAGGGAATTACATGGGTCACAGAAGAAAAGAGCCAAGAAAAGAATTTTATACCTGTCACTCCCTGTATAAAAACTTCAGTCAGTCAGAGCAGGGACTGTGCTACATACCCAGAAAAGACAAGGAAATGAAAGGGAAAGGAGGGAAGAGAAAGCAAAGGGAGATTGTTAGTCTTCTATGAAATACAAGATGATTAAATACTGTCAGGCTTTAATCCCTGCTGACAAGCAGAGCTGCATGAGAGATATGGGTTGATTAATTATAAGGAAAAAAGGCTGTGACACAGGCATATGAGGCAGAAACACCAAAAGGAGGGATTTGTTATTTATTTATTTATTTATTGCTAAATAAAAGGCATTTGCTAATGAAAGGAGAGCCACTCGTCTGGATCTAAAACTTTCAGCCCTGCTTCTAAATCCTAATGTGGTCTCCCAGCACATACTGGGGGGGGGATATCTCATGGTTGAATTTGCTTTTCATAGCTGAATTGAATTTCGGCCCTGTATAAGCCTTTCTGGTCAGTACACTTGGATTTATTACTCGTGGCAGCAAAGGACAACCCTGGACAGGCTGGGTGGACATAGTGCAAGCAGACGGATGGCCACAAGGACTGATGTAGGACGTCCCTCAGAGTGTGGAGATGAAAGTTTTCAGAGGTGCAAAATGGAGGTTTTGAGAAGCCGAAGTGTCAGGAGAGATGCAGTTCAGCGAGCATCAGTAAGGAACAAACAATTGTGATTGCTTTCTCTCTTCTTTCATGTGACTAGTCAGTATTTACAGCTTTTTTGGGTTATTTGCTGTACTAAGAGAATTTGATCACAGCATTATATTTTTTGGTGTAGCCCCCTCCCTCCACAAATACAAAGCATAGCATACTTTCTTTTCTAAAAATAGGAAAAAAATATATTAATCAGAAACTTGTTGCTTTGCTCGCAACCCTAAGCCGTAGTCTCTGGCCACAGCTCTGTCAAAGATAGTCTCTTGGGGGTTTTCTCACAGGGCTGTGCTCTGAGGCACCACGTTGTCCGAGACGCGGTTCCTATTTCACCCAGACAAACCCTGATGAAACTCAAGTTCTTGTTCCAACATCCACAGTTTATCCAGCATTTGGAAAGCCCATTTTCTGTTGTTTTAGCAGTTGCTAAATAAATGGGGGGGGATTTAATTCTGGGCTGCGTGGAAACTAGTCAGCCTAGGTCTAGTGAGGCACTGCTAAGGTGAGCTGTTGGCTTGTGACTTTAGAAAGATGACGGAAATCAAAATAAAAAGGAAAATAACCAAAATAAAAAAGGAAAGACCAACCAAAATAAAAAGGAAAACAGCTTTGTCCAGCGGTACATTTCTCAGATATCCTAGCAAGGGGTATAGGCTCATTTGAAATAATTCATGTTAAAGCTGAAAAGATGTAGGAGACATTCCCATAGTCTGGGGTAAGGGAAACCTGACTGAGCCAACATCTACTACCGGCCCAACTTGGATGCTCCAGCAAAATTCCCTGAATTAAAGTTAAAACTGTCAAGCAATTTTGGCTGCTGAGAGATGTGTTGTAATCAGGCACCTTATCAGGAAGGGATGCATCCTAAAACGAGAGACTGAGCAATCTCTACGTTACAGCAGGCAAAAAAAAAAAATACATGGTTTTGAAGTCTGAGGAGGAAGAAGCAGCTGTGCACGTTCTCACCCCTGATTTTCAAGGAGGAGGGTCTGTCCGTGCTGGAGCCAGCGCCGCCCCGGGCTCCCCACCCCGCGGGAGGGTCTGTCGATGCGCACCCTGTGCGGCAAGCGCAGCCACGCGCTTGCGTCTGATTTATGTGCAGACAGACTTAGGATTTCTCTTTACACCCCAGTGAAGACGTGTTGCTGTTGGAACGCGCTGTACTTCTGGCCTGCTGAAAAAGAAGCCCTTTAAGCCCAGCTCCATCAGCCCAGGGATCTGAACGGCCCCCAGCATCCCAGCGCGGCCTCTGCTCCCACGACAGCAGGATCTGAGCATCACCCCCTACGTTTAAGGGGTTCCCTGGCAGGGCCTGTACGAGGTGCCCTACTCTACTGAAGATTTAAATTTGTTTTTAATAATATTTTTAACAGCGAGATGCTTGCTTCATCCTAATTTAGCCAGCAACGATGACCAGGACACTAGGAGGTGAAGAGTTCAAAATAGATTAAAAATGTGGGTTTTCCTTATTCGCAATTTCAGCTTTCTTCACTAAACCACTCAACCTTTTCAGATACCAATTCAGAGAGAGAAATAAAGAGAAGAAGGAAAAGCAAAGAGAAAGAAGATACAAGAGAGGGAACAGAGAGAGGAAAACAGAGACAATCCATTATAGCCCCATAATTTCATCCTGCAAATTTTCAGTCTGCATGCACCACTGATTCAATTACTGTATACAGCTTTACCCTTCAGCAGAACTAGAATTACAGAAAACCCATTTTTAAAGGTTAGTGAGAGAATTTTTCACTGACAATGACCTGCTTCAATAGGGGCACACGATGTAAGGTAGGAATTGTATTTGCCTTACTCCTCCAAAACAGATATTCAAACCTGTTTTGGGCTGCGAATGAAATACGTCTGGTGATCTTAATCTACTCCCCACAGAGAGCAAAGCCAAGGAACAAACTCATTTCATTACCATGTTCTGTGGAAAACACTGAACCTGGCATTACAAAGCACATTTTCCTGGACAGAGGAGCTGATCCCTACAGCATGTTTAGGAGTAGATAAAAAATTAGCAGTCACGGCTACAGGGTTGGCAGACCAGAAGGGGAGAGGTTTAACGCTCCCAGCGTTGGGAACTCCACTCCTCATCTCCCGTGGTTGTGCTGTCGCTCTCCGAACCGTTTCTCCTAGCACTCCTTCACTGATATTTTGGCAAACTGTACATACTGACAGGCAGGTACTGTGGGCTCTCTGGGGCACACGCAGCGCTGGACGCCAGAGGAGGCTTGAGCCAAAGCTGCCGCTCCTCAGTGCTTTCACAAGTGCAGTTTGAAGCATTTCCCTAAAGTTGTTCTGATGCGCTCAGGAACATAAGGCCAAAAGGCCTATTTTGATGTGAAGTAAGCGGTGTTATTGATTAAGTATGATTTTTCATTGCCTAAGCAGGGGTGTGTTATCAGCACTCATTAGACAAGGTAGAAATGTATCAAAATATTTTTTCTTCTCTCAAAACAGTACATTTCTCCACCATGTTCCATTAAACAAAGCTACAACCACAAGCACAGAGAAGTTCATCTGCAATTTAGACTCTTGAAAAACATCTAATAAATAGTCTCTCATTTAAATCCAGGAAGCACGTGCCTACGCCTTGCTAGAGAAGAGCCCTCCAAAGGGAGCAGCAAAAGCATCTATGGTGCATCAGCGGCCACGTGGCTTCACTGAGCCTGGAGAAGGGCTGAGCTCACAGGACACCATTGATGCCGAGGAAAGACGGAATTATCATCACTATTTACATAATCAGCAACGCTAAGACAAGATACAGCAAAAGCAGCGAAAGCACTACTAATTATATTATTCTAAACTTGGTGTCCTCAACCCAACATGGAGTTCTCCAGGGGAATTTTCTTGATTTTTTTTTTAATCAGCTAAATTATAGCCTTCCAAAAAACTCTGGGCAAATGACAGCTTATTCTTCAACAAGACTGCTGTACAATTGGACTGGTGAAATATCAAGATCATTTCTGTGGAATATAGTCCCATTTCCCATCCTAATTACTGACGGATTAGTTAGTGTCATTGGAATTATAATAATTTGCCTAAGTAGCAGGTTTTTAAATAAAGATGGAAATTGCATTCAGAAGCTCCTCTTCCACGCATTATTTATACATACTTTGTGTCTGTTTACTCTCCATGCATGAGTGGCTATTTTGTCCCTAAAGATCCAAGATAACACGATAACAAGGATCCTACAAGCACATACACACTTTCATCTTTTCTCACTTGCAAGCATTTCCATTTACAGGATTATCACCACGCTAATGCACGTCTGCCAGCTGTCGCCCTGCTGCATTTTACGCCAGCAGCCGTGCCGTCCCTCTCCCCCTGCACCACGCGTGCCGGGGGGTGGTTAGTTCATTCCGGCAGTGGCCAATTCCCTCTCCACCTTCAGAGAAGATAAAAAAGCCCCTCTGCCCACCTTCGAGCTGCAGAGCAGGTGGGTTCGTTGGTTGAGGACCACGTGCTCTGACCCCCACGGGAACCCCTGTGCAGTTTGCAGCTCCTTGCTGACCCGTGCGGGGGATGGATTCCTGCCCGGTGACACCATGCGCCGTTTCAGGCTCCTGCAATCTTCCCATATAAAGAGGGAAAATTAACCTCATGCGGGTCGTTGTACATCTAGCTCTAACCAGGTGCTCTGCGAATTTTCCAGCAACGAGGATTCTCACGGGGTTTTTGAGAAGGGAGATGGGAACCGCTCCCCTCAAACCTACACAGCTGTAACACTCAGGCTTCAAGCACGGCAAGGAATGATGTTTCCTACAAAACTCTGGTCCCCAGTTCCAGTGACCCAATCTCTCCCTACTTCACGGTTACTGCCCTGCAAAACGCTTCTCTCGCTTTTCACCTGACTGCTATTTCCATGCTCATGAGTCCTTCCCTCCTTGCCCGTTTCAGTCTGAGCATTGCTTCCAAAAGGCTATGAGCTTTTTTCTTTTTTAGTAATTCACGTGCACAAACAAAAACACTTAGTGCTATGCACAACGAAGCCTTCTGGAACAGGCTAGGCATCACTAACTTGTCATCGCAATGCTGTTTTTAGCTGGCTGATTGTTTTTCCCCTTTCTAAAATAAACACAAAGCTTTTGGAGAAGACAAGATGACTTGTTTCAAACTAAACCCATCTCTCCAAACCTTTGCCATCCGTGATCTCCCACTGCACCAGGGCAAGAGAGCAGTGCTCCGGCCGTGGCCAGCAGGCTCAGGAAACCAGGTGAGTACAGGTCCTCGTCTCTCTGTCCACCCCCTCATCTCTACCAGCCCCAGACCAGACTATGAGACCAAAGTCCTGCAACAACACCAACCCGAGCCCTGCCCTGAACTCACTCCTGACAGCCATACCTCCTATATGCTAAGGAGCAAGATAGTCCAGAAAGCATTTGACCAAATACATGGCTTTTTGAAGCTTTTCCAACGTTCTGCTCTCTTTCACATCCATTTTGACCATTGTAAAATCTCGTTAACCCTCACATGAGCACAGAATGACAGCTGGCTCCTAAAGTTGAGCCATTTTCCCCCTGAGCCACTAAAAAAACCCTCAAGCATAACGCTCCTGCTCAGCCCAGCATGGTTCATCAAGTCACAAAACCGTGTTGGTGCCATGATTAGGGCTCCACAGGAGCTCACGTGGCCACCACGCTGGAACCAGAGGGGTCTGCATGTGTAGCACGTGCATCTGCTTGGGAGATTTGGTCAATGGGAGCTTAATAATAAAGCCACAAAGGGAAATCAGCCACTAAACTCCTACCAAAAGCCACAGGGAGCTGGGTGATTACTGTTTTGAAAATCCTCCTTATCAATCAGGGGCTATTCTAAGGAACAAGATAGGCTGGAAATATCTCCAATTAAAGGGAAAACTACATTCAGTTATTTGGGAAGAGAGTTCGTACTTGTTAGAAGCTCAGAAAATGAGCTATTTTCACTATTCTTATATTACTTTTTTCTTTTTCTTGGAAAATAGGCCCATTTTGAACAGCGGCAACACATTGTTCCAGGATGAAGCACTCGGTTCATGCAATATGAAAAGGACAGCGTTACCACTCCCGTTTTCCAGGGGGAACAACAGGAGGCAGCGAGGGCTCTGAGGACACCTTTCCTGCAGCGAGAGAGAGGATTACATCCTGGGAACACAGAGCCCCTATTCCAGCCGCAACTATTAAATAATACTCCTACATATGTAGGCAGCAAGTATAAAAATATTAGCAGGAGCCCTAGCATGGTAATGCCCAAGTGTGATGGGAAACCTGCATAATCTCTTATCTTGTGACATAGAAGCAACAGGGGCCCAATTCAGCGCGATACTCCAACAAGTTTGGTAAATACACCAGAGACTGCCTGATAATAATTTTGCCTGTTTCCAGAAAAAAAAAAAAAAAAAAAAAANAAAAAAAAAAAAAAAAAAAAAAAAGAGCTTTTGAAGTTTGTGCATGTGATGTCAGTTCATTTTTTCAAAGGGGCAGCGTGACAGCTGTGTTGGAGATAATCAAGAAACCCGGGGGCAATTAGGTTTTAATGCTGTGACAGTGGGGAAGTATATCAACCTCCTCGTTACAGCCACAAGTTTCTTGGCAAAATGTTCTATAATAAGGCACATGGGATATCATCATTTCTTTGCAGAATATTTTCAGGATTTTTTCTTTTTTTTTGGTTGAAACCGTGCAAGGAATTACTTGCAGATTTGCAGGTGCCAATCACAGCTACAGCACCCTATTTCACTTGAAGTAATCATTATTAGGGTAATAATCTACATCAGGTAGAGGAAAGGAAGTTTTGCAGACATTGCTGCCTTATACCAACTGAAGAACAAGTACAACAGCAAGCAGTGCTACCGAGGGCACTTTGATTTCTCTGGTACATCTACGCTCGATGTAGGGATGTTCTTCAGTGTGGCCCCTGACTACCTCACATCTGGCAAAGTATCTAATCTTCCCAAAACCCCAGGTAAAGGTGAGGGACCCTGCAAAGATGGAAAATCCAAAGCACAGAGAAGCCAGCTGAATTATTCACAGAAAATATATTCCAGAAACAGGTACTCAACCTAGGCTCTGCTTTTCCATTCTGTTACTTTCTTCTGTTGGCACACTACAATTTCCCATTTGTTTACAAACATTTATGAGCGTATCCCTCTGTGGAAACTGAACACTCAAGGTCTGCTTGGAGCACCTTCTTCTCCTGATGCAAAGACAGTAGCTCAGGCTGCCGCAACATCAAGAATGAAATGGTCTTCACTATGCCACAGAAATCTCACCCGTAAGTTACTCCCTGAGCCTAAAAGCCCATCTAATAGGTCATTA
This sequence comes from Himantopus leucocephalus, assembly GCA_003993805.1. NCBI lineage: Eukaryota > Metazoa > Chordata > Aves > Charadriiformes > Recurvirostridae > Himantopus > Himantopus leucocephalus. The sequence continues at coordinate 12,560,487 of RSEF01000013.1, forward strand.
AAAAAATTAGGTATTTTCATTATATTCCAGGGCAGTTCAGCAAAGCAAAGGTTTGGGGATTCCCACCTTGCCACAGACTCCCAACGTGCTGCTCACGAGAACGACACGGCTGAGGGCAGACCTGCCATCCCTCCTCTCCCTGCGCACTCGTTCTCCAGGTGCAAAAATGCAGCTGCTCTTACCCTCCCCTTCTTACGCTCTTGGTAAAAGCACTCTTACACTTTTCCTTCTCCAGTTCCATGAAAGATATTTGCTTGCTCATAGTGGACTTGCAGAAAAAGAAAATGGAAGGAGACATGAGTTAGCGGTCAGGGGGACTGTGCCGAAGTGCTGTGCTGGGGGACAGGGAGCGGAGAGCATCCCCTCCCTTCCCCACCGTAACACCCCTTCCTCCCTCCCCACACCCTCCTGACTGTGTGAGCTCAAAATCGGCTTTAGCAAATTTACGCTGTGGAATATAAAGCAGAGTGGTATCAGCTTCAGCAAAAGGTGTACAGCACCCGGCACAGCACCAAACGCATGGCAGCCCCGCCAGCACGTCTCACCTGCCGGGGCAAGGGGCCCTAGTGGGACACGATGCTCAAACGGTTGTCCGACTCCCAGGTCCAGAGCCCCGGCCAACCCCGACAGCTTCCAGCTCTCTCCCCTTCTCCCTGAAGGCGGTACGCACCCACAGCACCACCAAAGACAAGCTCCAGCCAGTGCTGTGTTACATTCCATTTGCACAGGTGTAAACTGACTACTCAAGGCAAAGGAGAATCAGCTTTCTTTAGCAGCCAAAGGTGAAGTGATGCTCTGTTTTCAATTGTACAACCTCCTTTTCTCGCAGCTCCCTGTGCCATACGAGCCTGCTGCCCTTTGCCTTCCCTTCCCATGAAGGACATTAGAGATTCCCACACCACAGCCTGCACTGCTGCAATACAGAAAGCACCCGATTTCCAGCAACAGATAGAGGGGAGAAAAATGAGGAATTCCTGAGAAAAGGCTACCCTTTCTCAGCCTTCTCTCCTAACTCCGCGCTCAGACTCAGTGCCCGACATAGTTTGGTTTTATATGCAGGTCACTCAGTCATTCTTCTCACATGTACATCAGGCGCTGCTGGAAAATGTGGCCATTATCCATCAAGTCCTTTGCTTTAGTCAGCTCCTAGCAGAAGAGTAATAGATGCACTTGTGTTGTCACATCATTGTCCAAAATGTCAGGGAAAAAAGCCCTGAACATTAACAACTCCCTAAGGAAATCAGTTCTTAAAAAAATAGAAGGGGGGGGGGAGCTGGGGGGGAAGTGAGAGGGACAGAAAGATGCAGAGCATCTCTTTTTCTCAGGGATGAGATATGCAGAAAAGTGCCCCGCCAGCCAGGACAAGAGTACCCACGCTGTGGTTTTATTTCCACTGAAGTTTACATTGTGTCTAGATAAAACAACATGTGCACATGTTGGTTTTAATTTCCAGGCTCCAGAATTAGAAATAGTCTTCTCTTTGGACACCATACATTAAGAGTGACGTACCAGTTCGAAGCGTGAGTGTGATGTCTTCCCAGGGCACTCACATTAAGATTCAAACAGCACAGCGAGGTGATCGTATCAGGCAGCACAAATCTTCATAGACGGCAAAGGAAAAAGGGGAAAACAGCAGAAAATAAAAAGATGACATCAAAAATGACAAGAAGCAGTAGTTGAAGTTAGGAGGAAGAGGAGGTCTGGCACGGAAACTAATCAAGGTGGCACGGTGGTATCGTCCTGGTGTTGTCAACCTCTACGTTCTGCTTTTAAAGGATTTGCTAAAGTTAAGGCAGAACTAAGCAAAGCTTCAAATCTTTTAAAGCTGGGTAAAACGTAGACATGAACAAAGACATTTCTTTGCTCAGATGCAGGGAAGAAAACAGAAGTAGAATAGGAGGGAATGAATATCCCATATAGAACAGCCTGAAGGTGAATTTTGGTGACCTCTACTCACTAATGCCTAGAAAAACCCTGACCTGGGACTACAAACCCCGCAAAGGAGCAGTCGCCGGTCCTGGCAGGTTTATGATATTCCCTCATATTTCTACATTTGCAGCTTCAAGTACACAACATCAAAACCTCAAGTGAGAAAGAGAAAGTGCAATAAATTCGAAAGCGCTTCACCCACTATGTTTTCGTTGAGCGCTCCTTTTACACAACCCCTCATTGCCACACAGTGAATACGTCCAAGAAAGGTGCTCATAAAAAATAGGAAATCAAGCTGAAGTCAGGCCAGAGTGCGGGAATCTGGCTCAGAGATCAGTAACATCACCAGCTCAGTCACCCACACCAGACACATCCTTCGCCTCTCCAAACTCAACCGTGAGCAGCCTCACCCACGCAAACTCTGAAGAGGGACCCTCCAACTCACGTCCCAGCACTTTGCCCTTTCGGACAGGGGAGGCACGGCTGTGCTCTCAGCCCTACAACCGCCCTCCAGTTCCTTAATTGGGCTTGTGTATTACCAATAAGTAATTGATACGCAGGAAATGAATGCGAGGCCGCCGCCGAGTCGGCTTCTGCATATAAATAGGGACAGCTGAATGCGAATCAGCAGTGAACACTGCAAGCCTGCCATTCCTATGGCATTTCCAGTATGGACGTGCTTAAAATATCTCAACGTAAAGTGTTTCACTTTGTACAAATGATGCTGGCACGACTGCTCAATGCCTTTTCAGAGAGGGAAGTGCAGAAGGTGGAGGGGGTCAGATAAAAACAAAGATAACGTGTTACGCAGACCCAACTCTGGATGAATATCTAGAGAAGAGAGACTTTACGGGGCAACACAATAAGAAATCAAGATAAAGAAGAAAGGCGCACAAAGGCGAGCATACAGCTCTCCACACATTTAGCCTTTAGGGACAATCTTCCTATTTTTTCCCAGGAGCCAAAAAAGCCCCAAAATTAATCTCTGTGCACAGCCGAAATTCGTACTTTGTGCCAACTTTGTGTCTGCATCAAATTCCTCCACAGCATCAGATGCAACACCATAAATAGGCTCATTTTTGGGTTGTTGGTTTTTTTTTTTTTTTATCAAATTATGTTAACTTTCCCTCTGCAGCATTCTCTGAGGCTGGCAACACCGAGACGTGCAGGAAATGCAAATCGCTCCGCTTTTGATATGATAACCGTAGCAGTGAATTGCATCCCAGAAATCAGCTCAGGGTTGTAGCCGAGAACTCACTGAAAGGCACTTCGCTGTGGCATTGCGCCAGGAGGGTAAAACTTCAGCTGGCAGGTCAGTGCAAAGCGGGCTCAGGTCTTGGGAAAGACGAACAATACATAACATCCAGCTATCCGCGGCTGCACAGACCTCAAAGCCAACCGCCTCAGGGTCAATATATAATTAAAGGATGCCAACAGGTGTTAAAAACAAGTGTGTATTTATGTATGCAAATATATAGTGGAGCTATATTAAATATGAATAAGCACTTAGGAAAGCGCCAGCCAGCAGGCTGTAGGATAAAATCTATTTGCCAGACTAATACAGATGTATATATAAACAACCACATACAGAAAAAAAATTGCATTTCCTGCATGGAACTATTTGTGGTAGAGAACATTATAATAATCATTTTAATCATGTATCGTTTATTTAAATAATTCTTCCGTTTCAAAGATCCGGCGGATGTTGGAATGCAAATAAAGATAATCAGAACGTGAAAATAATTGTTTTCCCGTGTCTTATTTTCATGTGTAAACGCCACTGCTAACAGCTACTAGCCTTAACCCTGGGCCAGAACTCCACTGAATTCAGTACTGCCCAAACACAAAAATAAAAAGCCGTCTGAACCCTAAGGAATTTGCAGCTCTAACAGAAAAGAGGCAGCAGATGGATATAGACAGAAATAATCAAGAAGTAGTAGTTAACAAGGCAGGAGTTAGTCTCAGCAAACCAAATCCCTGATTGCTGTGAGCCTCGTACAGGCACCACAACAAAGAGGAGTTTTGATCATCGATGCCCCGCAACACACGGAGCTCTGCGCATCCTTCATCTCCGCCGCTGTGCTCCATCTGTCGCCTCCACGCCTGCTGGCAACCTCGTTTGCCCGCTATACTTCGGGTTTTAACACGAAACCTCTTTGGGCCGAGGTCTGTCACATACGACCTCGCTCGCCGGCACTGAGGGCTCAGGCTGGTCGTAGAGACAGGTAAAACCATTTACGACCAAAATGGCTCATTAAGAATAACGTTTATTAATAACTACTCCGACAGACTATGGGCATGCATGCACACCAGTCTAAAGTCGAAATTACCACACAAAAACCCCCATGTCAAACAACAGAGGCATCCATCAATATTTGAGCAACAGTGCCTTCTGATGGCTTTTATTGAGTCCACACACCTCTTGCTCTCAGCCTGAACCACGCAGAGGAGAGGAAGAGGAGCTGGCACGCAATTATCTCGTGAACCCGCGACACACTCTCAGTAAACGCGTGTACCGTGCCCGATCTCAGCTGGAACCTCCGGAGGCACCGCACTACATACCACAGTAATAAAAACTAGCCCAACAGATAGCTGGATGGCTCTGACAAACAAGCCCCATAAAAACATTTAAAACATCCTAAAATAGTTTTCCGTCACAGAGGTAACATCTGCAGGACACAGCATTCTTGCTGGAAGGTTTCATTTCAGCACGTTTGCCTCAATGCCCTCCTTATTGCCACACCTTTCAAACTAATTCTAAGCCGATGAAGTATTCAATCTGTGGCACCAAACCTGTCTCTCGTAACACATGACCATTCCACATGGCTTTCACGTTCTGAAATTAAATGCTTAAAAGTCATGAGATGGGCAAACGTCAGACTGCATCAGTCCATCCCTTCCCCGTGCCCAGCCGGACCTGCGCTGCGGGGGAGCGCCGCCCTTCCAGCCTCCACTCCCACGCTGTCATCAAAGGGTTAAACAACAAATTTTGCCATTAGAAAATTAGCAGTAAATGGTAAAAGGGCTGCTTTTGCAGCACCCCAGCGCAGCGCGCACGGCCGGGTGGGACAGACGGGCAGGAGAAGCGGTCACACAGAGCTGCCCTCCAACGCTGCTCTCAGAGGCAGCAGGGACCAAACCAGCTACAGCGTTGGGTGCTGTGAAGAGCTGTCTCCCTTTCAAAAGCCTATACTGACACTTTTTAACATACTAATATTCAAAGTGAGATCTCTGTGGAATAAATCTTCAAAACAACTCCACCTGCATAACAACCCCCTCCCCCCCCCAAAAAAATCTGTTGCTGAGCATCTTTGCACCAAGGAACATCATGAACATACATCTTTATAGCTAGGATTCAGTTCTTCTCAACGTCTTTGTATTGTTTATGATTATTTTGTGTCTTTTTTTTTTATTGTACATTCATTTTTACCCCTTGGACATCTCCCAAAGACCAAAAACAACCAAGAGAAGATACTGCTTAGAGTCAAAGTTCATTGAGACTTCACTCTGCATAGTTGGGCATGTTCCGTGTCTACTATTACATTACTTTTTCAGTAAGATATAGTGAATTGCAAGGTAAGAAGGCAGCTCCTACACAATGGCATGCTTAATAAAGTGTTAGCTGCAACTTCCATGCCTAAACATGCAAAGTGACAAATTTCCCAATGCAATTCAAACCTCAAAAGTGGAAAAGAACTGGCACATAAATGGATCTTGCTTGCTCTTAAATCACTGTTAGCAAATCTGAATCTCTTTAAGCCTGGTAGTTTCAAATAAGGCCTATTTAACTTGCAAAGGTAGGTCAGGTTTTATTGATCACCTCTGATGTTTATAAATGCACTCTTAGAAAAAATGAGAGTAATGAGAGACATAAACACAAAGCTCACTTCCTACAGGCTCGCTGGAAAAATATGTGATAATATTTACAGCCTTCAAGCTACGCTGTTGTCGGTGCCATTTCTATACACACCAGAATGCAGATTACAGGCTTGCCAGTTCATACTGGAAAGGGAAAAAAAAAAGAGCCCTACCCAAGCGGAGGTGGATTAGTATTTGTATTTACTAAAGCACAACTATTAACTTCCAGAACACAGTCACAGCAGCACAATTCCATTTACTTCACAGTTATTATCCCTCAGCCTTTTTTCAATGTAATATTTTGTGCCTGGATTTCCTACTCAGAGTCCATGCTATGCCCTGAATTTTGAACTACTAACAACTGGTAGCATTATTCCAGTTGCTATAGAAATAAGGCAGGCTTATTGTTATTTATATTATGGCATCACCTAGAGGTGCTTTTAATTAATCAGTTTCTTCTCCTACACCTTTCAGAGAGGGACCAGAGAAGCAGCCCGCTTATAATACTGATGAGGTTTTTAAGTACACAAGTGCTAACTATTTGAAAAACCCAGATTCTAAAGGAATGAGACAAAAAATAATGTGATCTGGCTAAAGGCCAGTGATCCACATCTTAGCAGAGAAACGTGGGAATGCCTAAATAAAAAGAAGTGCAGCACTTTCCACCCATATGGACAAGCACAGACTGACCACATTGCAAGATCTGGATGCAGTCTTACTTGATACAGGTTTTTCCTTCCCTACCTTAGCTTTTCGTAAAGGATTTCACTTATGAACAACCTCTCAGAAAAATGAAAAGTATTTTTCCATGCAAAACCAAACATGATTTTCGCTTCGTTATTTTTCATGCCACACTGAAATAAAACCACAATGGATTTTCAATTGATATCTGATATATCACTCCCATTCCAACTATTAAATACTCATTTTTATGGCCTGACAGAGATTCTAAATATAATATTTACAGACACATAAACACATAAAAAACCCACTGCAGTTAATGGACTAGAACAGAAACAGGATTTCTGGGTTTTATTCTACTGCAGATTTCTTGTGCAACTCCGACAAGTTCCTTAATCAGCCCTTACACCCCGGCTTCCTCCTCCATCTAATGAACAGGTGAGCTGCATAAACGGATCACTGCCTAAGACATGCTCTGGAGCTATGTTGTCAAATAGTTAGAAAAACCATTAATAAATAGTATAAATCCCCATCATCAACTTCAGGCAATTATCAAACATTTATTAGCCTCCAAAGTGAAGGCTAATAAACCTGCTTATTTTAGCAGATAAAGTCAAATTACCTTGACTGTAGTTGGTTAGTGTTCAAAGATGAACAGCTATGGTCTCATTTGCTTTTAGTTATTTTTGATGACATGTCATCTCAAAAAACTGAAAGATACTTCCTAGTTATTTAGGCAATGTGAAACTTGGGCAGTTATTTTGCAGGAAACATGGCCTGCCTGACAGGTTTTAAATGAATAAAAGTGATATTATTACAATTATCATTAGAAGAAGATGTCCCTCATCAAAATGTGTCTGGATTTTAATTGACAAGGTCTGGGTTAATGCTGTGAAAATGCCAATGAAAGCAAAGCCTGTGGCTCAAACTAATTGTCAGCACTGAGCAACCTCAACCTCTAACCCACCACAGATTTATCACTCCGTGCACACTGTACTCATGACAAGAAACGTTTGAATTAATCATTAACAACTAGAAATTCCTCCCAGACAGAAAGCGAGCAGAGTGCAGGGCTGTCCACCCCCCTTCCCCTTGCTCCCGAGCCAAGGAGAGGTGCCTACAAGCCTTCCTAATGAGAAAGACTTGTTTTGTTGTTGTTGCACCACCTTTTCTTTTAAGAGCATTGCAGGGAAAACTTTCAGTGGTCCTAAAAGGAGGAGAGAGACATCAGTCTGCGCAAACTGCAGTGCATGTATGGCTAAATGTCCTCCCACCACCCTGGCCACCCTCCCCGATCAGCTCCAGCACAGCCAACAGGAGCATACGGCCTTCACGGAAGAGGGGACGGTGGGACGGTATGACCATGTGGGGTCAAACATTAACACAAATCATAGAATCAGAGATTAGTTTGGGTTGGAAGGGGCATTTAAATGTCATCTAGTCCAACCTCCCCTGCAATGAGCAGGGACGTCTTCAACTACATCAGGTTGCTCAGAGCCCCATCCAACCTGACCTGGAATGTTTCCAGGAATGAGGCATCTACCACCTCACTGGGCAACCTGGGCCAGTGTTTCACCACCCTCATCGTAAAAAATTTCTTTCTTGTATCTAGTCTAAATTTGCCCTCTTTTAGTTTACAACCACTACCCCTTGTCCTACCAATGTGGAGGCTAAGGAGCTTCCTTATTCCCAGCAATACCCACACAATTGGTCCCCCTTCTCAAGAATCATAGAATGGTTTGGGTTGGAAGGGACCTTAAAGATCATCCAGTTCCAACCCCCCTGCCATGGGCAGGGACACCTCCCACTAGACCAGGTTGCTCAAAGCCCCATCCAGCCTGGCCTCAAACACCTCCAGAGATGGAGCTTCCACAACTTCTCTGGGCAATTTTTTCTAGTGTCTCACCACCCTCAGAGTGAAAAATTTCTTCCTAACATCTAATCTAAATCTACCTTCTTCCAGTTTCAAGCCATTCCCCCTCGTCCTATCACTACCTGCCCTTGAAAAAAGTCCTTCCCCAGCTCTCCTGTAGTCCCCCTTTAGTTACTGGAAGGCCGCCAGAAGGTCTCCCCGGAGCCTTCTCTTCTCCAGGCTGAACAACCCCAACTCTCTCAGCCTGTCCTCATAGAAGAGGAGCTCCAGCCCAGTGCACAGCACGCTTGCTCTCCAACCCAGCAAATGCATGGTGCTTGCCAAAGGCAAAGCGACCCTACTGAGGCACACCCAGCCCACTCCTGCTGCCACCTTTCATACAGACTCATCCCAAACGGTGGCACCAGCTTCTAGTATACCAGACTATGCAACTGAGCATCCACCACTTGGGCTGTCCCACCACTTAATTCAAGGTAGGTCCTCCCACAGCCACTGGGAGTAGTGGAGCTGGAGAGCAGCCCAGTGAGCCTCCTCTACAGTGGTGGTCACCAGTCACAGGGCAGTGGGCCACATCAGGAGAGAGACCAAGAGGCAGTCAAAATCCCAGGAGAGAAGCCATGAAAGAAGGGGATGCAAGCAAGCACAGGCACAGCATAGTGGTTCTCTGTGTTTTGGTAGCACCCTTGGGACAGCACAACAGTGCAGAGAAGGACTTACAACCTCCCTACTTCAGCCACAAACTCAGTAACACTTGGGAAGGTCCTCTCAGCTCCAGTGGCAGTCAGCACCACTTTTCCCACCCAATTTCATGAATAAAACACAAAGGGGTCTGTAAAATCTTCCTGAATTCTCTATATTTTATTTATATTTTCTCTATCCCAGCATGCTGGTGCAGACTTTCCAGAATATCGCTGGACAGAAGGAGAGAAGCTGAGAGCCTCCAGTACCTGACGGAGGCATGAGGTCTGCCAGGCTAATGGCGTGCTCCTAAGCCTCATGTTGCCTTTTACAGTCTTTACTCAGAATGTTTTGGTTCTCAGCTTCTCCATCTGCACGGGTTATGGCATCATCACAACACAGCTTAAGCGCACATCAACCTGTTGGTCTCCCAGCCCAAGTCTTTATAGGACACCTGATACAAAACTAAAGAGTTCCTTCTCACACGACATCAAGACTGGAAAGCACAACAGCATTGGGAAGAAAGGAAGAGGGGAGTCTCCAAAAAAAAAAATCGGGGCCAGTTCCTGAGGTTGGGGAAAAGGCACATGGCCACTAATGTCAAAAGNGGGAAAAAAAAAAAAAAAAATCTCCCTCTAATCAACTGAGTAGTCAGGAGAAAGCAACAGACAGCATTTGCTGTGGTGAAGGAACAAGACGTTACCTGGCTTAGAGGGTGCCAATGCCAGCTGGGTCTCCGCTGGCCCCTTCCCAGTAACTGGGAGGCAAGGACTGATGCGGGCAGTAGCCCATCAACAGAAATGTGTCTCACTTCACTGTCCCTTTTCTCCCAGAGGTGAAAGGCAGCCGTTTCTCCTCCCATTCACCTCCAACTACCCTGTCTTTTTAGTTTTTGCTGGTTTCTATATATTCACTGCAGAAACAACAAGCTGGAAAGCTCCCATTAAACTATGCCAACAAGAACTCGCCAACAAGAACTCTCCATTCACAGCTAACGCTTGACTGCACACATTCTCTCATATTTCCAAATGTTTTCACTATGTTTCAGCTTCCCTTCATTAAACATATTCATAATTATTTTCAGCACATCTCAAGAACCTGTACAGCAGGTTTGTGCTTCCAAATACAGTCTCCTGGCTGCAAAAAAAAAAATAAATAAAAAAAATCTGCGCAACAGCACTAGAGAGAGGTTTGTGTCCATCAGGAGGTAAAGCTCAGGAAGAGGAAACTAGAAGCCACACCATCATGATTTGAGTCAGTGACTTCCAGCAGGCAGCAATTTGGCCCTTTACAAAATCCTAGGTATTTCTTAGAGCATCACTCCTCAGTTAACTGTCAAATTTGTCAGCAACCATGACAATAAATTTCATAATAAAAATGCGCGAAGTTGAGAATTCTGGTACCTTAACCAAAAACTTGAACAGCCTAAAGGATTCTTCTGGTCTAAAGAGACACTGTTAACACAGCAAAGTATCTCCATAACACTTCACACCACTGTTGTGGTTTTGCAAGGCTGTTTCCATGACACACTTCAGTATCCTTCAGACTTCAATGAGGAAACTTACACCAAACGCTCATTTCTTTAGCTCAGCCCCAAACAGTCACTGACAGACGTTGTCAGGGCTTTCCGAGCCCCTAACTCTGTCAGGCTCTGCCATGCATCCCACAGAGCTACAGAATCATAGAATAATTGAGGTTGGAAGTCCAACCATTAACCTAACCTGACAAAAACCACTTCTAAA
>RSEF01000013.1:12571347-12614218 GCA_003993805.1 Himantopus leucocephalus
CACTGCATGGGGTTGTTGTGACCCAAGTGCAAGACCCGGCACTCCTTGTTGAACCTCATACCATTATCTGAGGAAGGGCATCTTTGGCACTTAAATTGTGCTGCACTGGCTCTGCAGAGCTCAGCTCCAGCTAGCAGGACCCACATGCAATTATCAGACCAGAATGGCTCCTGAAGCACACACGGTGTTGGGGCTTCCAGCAATTATTTCTGTGATCCTTAAGACAGAGGTTGTTCGGGGACAGAACTGCTCCTTTAGGTAATTACATTCCCAGAGCTACACGGTGCCTGTCAAACTCTCCCCCCTCTAAATCACAGGCCAGTTTTTGTGGTTCATTATGAAATAAATATGTCATCCTGAAGGATGGAAATGTAACAAGCTGTAGCTCATCTGAACCTGAACGTTACCAAGTCACCACTATGAAGAAACACAAAATGTTGCCCCCTGGTCACATGCGGGACACGGGTGACTTCCCCATCACGCACGCAGGCCTTCATCAACTAGGATGCGCAATTAAGCCAACATTTGTCCAACACAAGGTAGAAGTGACTATCTGGGTGGTGCCACAGCTGCAGGCAGAGCAGTAAAGGCTCTAGAGCATCCTGAGTGATCAGTCCCACGTGTGACATTCTCCAGTAAGCTTTGTTCTGGCAACGTTCCCACTATTCGAAGAAGGAAATGCAGCATTCCCCTTTTCCTGGGAGGCTGGATGTAAAGCTTGGAAAGCAGAACTGCCTTAACTACGTGGCAGGAGGATGGTAGTTCATAATTAATTTTCCACATCAACTGTTGGCCGCCCTCCTCTTCCTCTCTGCTAGGCTGCAAGCTGCCAGTGGATACTTTTCCAAAGAGCAGACATGCCACAGAGCGAGAAGCATGATCATTATTAGCTAATACTTTAGAGCGCGTGCTAGCCAAAAATAAGAGGTAAGCGAGCCCGGGCGCAGTGAGAGCAGCACCAGTGCAAAGGCAGCCCTGCCTGGAGCTGCTTGTCATCCGAGAGATGCAAGAATGAAGGGGGCAGAAAAGCAGGATGGGGAGAGCAAGACAGATAGGAGACGGCTGCAAGCAGATATGGAAACGTGTTGTCAGAAGAAGGTTTTGAGCCAGGTAATTTCAAAACACCTGCAGCCCAAAGAAAAACATGCCCTTTTCCACCCCCGTTGGACTCTGCCCAAGACGCAGCCCGTGGGCTGCCAAGCAGCAGCTCTGCAGAGGACAAGGGGCTCCAAACTGTTGAGTCTTCTGAGAGAAAGAAGCTGTATGCCACTCAGACCTCGGTTAGCATTTTCCACTCCTCGGTCTCCAAATTTCTCAAAGACCAGAATGTAAAGTAATTACAAGGAGGTCACTGGTCCTCACAGGAGAAAGGTCTCCAGGAGAAAATGAACCACTATTTTATCATGCTGTCTGAAGCAACACTACAAACATCTGAGTCCAGAAGGCAGAGCCACAGGCTGACAGCCCAGGAACAAGCCCACGTGCGTGACTTTGGGCAGACCCACTGACTTCTCAGTACTTCGAGAGTACAGGTAAAGGACTATTATATTACTGTTCTGTGATTGCTATCTTAAGAATCTCATGTTAGTTCCGGAGTTTCTTATTTTCTTTCAGAAATTCAACTCAGTTCTGCTGCTGATATCAGCTTTTTAATTCATTTTACACCAAGATATTTGTTATCAGAAATTGTGCTTTGATATGTGTCAGGCTGATGGATTCAATAAAAGCCCTGTCAGGAGAAGTTGAGTGAATAGGGTTGCAGAAGTGGTGTCATCAAGGGAATTGATACATTAACAGCCAGTCTGCTGATCTTGCAACAAAACATACAAACATAATAGCCATTTTATTTCCTCACCCTGGCAAAATAGTTCAGAGAAACACTAGAAAATATTTGCATAAGTATTACTCATACAAACAAGCTCAGCATGCGCAGTGATAAAAACATATGTAGAAAGTGATCCTACATGCTGTCCTGTTCTCCTGTTTGGTGTGCAAAATTCAGTCAACAAGCATAAAGACTTTACTCAAATTAAAGCTTTGAATTTAGCTTTGGGAACTCAAGCAGACATCCCATGATGCTCCAACGGGACTTCTCCTTCAGTGATGTAGGAGGACAACTTTACTGACACATTTTCACCCACAGCCAATCAAACCATCGCAAAGTTGCATTAAGGTCTTACTTTGACATCCAAACCTAGAGGCACAGAAAATCAGTGTCTGTTTCTGATTTCATAAATGAAATCACATCGGAAGCAAGACAGATTTGAAGAGAGAAATAACTCTTTATCAGACCACGTAATACAGGGAGTGAGAAAAGGACACCTGCCCACTGCTCTGCAAACTTGAAATAATATTACAGCCTAAACAAAGCAAAGGGAAAAGTTCCAAAGCAATTCATCTGAAAAAGGTGAATTACATTGAGGATTTATGTCCATGTAATGAAGACAATTAATTGCTACGAGATCCATAAAACACATTAAATGAACAGGGTTTTTTCCAATTTGACTTGCAAGATAAAATTTATTAACTATGTTTAATGGCTACTTAAAATTTTTCTCTTACATATTTATTAAATGTGCCTTTTCAGCAGAATAGAGCATTTTACTAACCGGATTCTACTAATCTAAAAAATGAGCAATTTAAGAAAAAAATATTACTCTGCATGTTATCTACAGATCCGTTTAAAATAATTCCTTACACAATAAGATTGCCACCACCACAATTGCGTAAATGCTGCTAAAAGGGAATCTGCTTGTCTCACACGAGCAAACAACATTTTGCTGCAAAGATGAATGAGTTCAGCTCACATTATTTGGACATATGTTGCCATTTCCAGCAGAGACACAGAGCAAACGTGGGTCCTGATGTCATTTGGTGTTACTGTAATCACTTAATTAAAAACCCCTCTACTTGGGAGAGCAGGACACATGGGAGAAACTGGCTTTGATCAGAGCAGTGACCGCAAACGGGATCCACATCCAAATCTGGTGCTTTGCCCTCCAGACCCAGCTGCTCAGCCAAGGCTACCTTCATGCCTCCAGCTGTAGGTATCCGATGCACCTTTTGCACTTTGATTGCATGCAAATCAGAGACAGATGTTTAACGCTTAAAAGTGACCTTGAAGTGACTCTGTTCCTTATTCACCATCTATAAAATGGGGATGAGTAGTACTTCTGTCTTACAAGGGTGTCACGGGAACAGATAAAGTTGATGGTAGTCAGTTATTTTGGTAAGTTTGCATGAGCACCCAAGATGAAGTGAAAGGATAAAAAAGGGTCTGACCTACTTGAATGAACAGCAGCAGTGTTGCCAACTCTTTAAACTTCAGTGCAAGCTTCTCAATCTGCAGTGTTCTTAAAGATCAAGTTTCCATAAAAACGTGAGCTTTCCTCAAATAAGAATCAAGTTTTTAGCTCTGATGGTCACAAAGTCAAATGCAAAAAAATCATCACCAGAGTCCAACATTGAGTTTAATGCCTAAATAATAGTTTTGCATATGAAAAATGCTCTTTGTCCTCTGAAACTGTGAAGTTCTGCAAACTCCTGCACAACCTCTGCACTGAAGCGACACTCATACTTCAGCCTGAGACGTGAACCTAGAGAGCGAGGGTCACACTGACTTAGGCGGGAAGGACGTGGGGAGCTGGTCTGACCACCACCCTGTCCAAGGCAGGGTCGGCACCACGGTCACACCAGCGACCAACTGCTCTGGTGCGGATCCTCGCACGCCCTGGGGCACCCTGCCCGCCCAGCAAAACACACAGGCTCATCGCAAGGAAGATTTACATGCTTTCAGCTACAAATCTCGCACAGGAACAGGGAATAAACAAATTGCTGTGACTTCTACATTATAATAGTGCAAAATATTTCCCCGCAGGAGTCAAGAAGCCCTCGTGATAATGAAATACCTCTCCTACAGCTTTCCCCTTTAGGTTTTATAATCACAAGAGCAGCAGCCTGGAAATAAACAAAAGTGAAGATGATAACAAAAGCATGAGCAGTGTTTAACAACCTCCTCTTCCAGAACGCAGGTGCCACCGGAGCAGACAGACAAACGGAGCAAGCGCTGCCGCCGGTTTAATGATGGGAACCTCTCCTCCCTGGCAACAGTGCTGTTTTCTTGAAACGCCTGTACAAATTAACAGCATATGCTGCGGTTGGAACAGACCTTTCTTGACCCTCAACATGTAGAAGATAAGCACCTAATTTAAGGCATCGCCACCAACCTTCTCTGCAACCGCTGGAGACAGGCGGTCTCCAGACCAGCAGAGCTCCGCCGAAGCGTGAGAGTTTGAACGTACGGTTTCCAGCAGTAACGCTACTGGTGCAACCAGATCAAAAGCAGGAGAATGAATGCACACTCATCTGGATCTGGATGCCTCGTGCTTTCTTTTAAGAAAGTCTTGAATTATTTTTTTTTCTTATCCCCCCCCCCTCCACTAACACCAAGTGCAGGTGTTATATTGCTGCTGTACTTTTCTCAACAAGACTAAGCTGCTGGTTCAGTTGTGTAAGAGAAGTCAATACCCATGTGTTAAATGGAAAAGGATAGCATCACCTGATATCTATCATTCTACTGAGATCTGGGAACCAATACTTTAAATTTCGGGTTGGTTTTTTTATCAGCAAACTTTGCCTTCACAGAAATAACTTGGCCTAGATAAAAGAAGCTGTAGAATCAAAGGCTATATTACCTTAAACGCTTCTATAGCACAAGATTTGTCCACAATACGTTCTTTAAGTCCTGGCCCTCAATTTCTTGTTAAAAGACAGTTGCATATTGCCTTGCTAGAGTTACAGCATACCCAAGGCAATGTTTGTGTGCATACAAGAACCTCCACACATGCAAAAGTATTAAGTGCTACGCAACAAAGGGGGAACATAGGATTATGCAAGAAATTGGTATTATTTCCATCCTTGGCAAACAACGAGAATATACGAAGCACAAAGGAAAGCACAGGGCTGTGTTACAAAATCGGGTACTTCAGTGCCTTTTGGTTTTTTTTCATCGCTGACCCTCTGAACTGCAGACATTAGTGAAACACAACAAGTGGGACTTGCAAAATGTGGATGCCTATCACCAAGTGTACATCACCAACAGCAAAACACAACCGTCAGCGAGCATTTTGTTCAATAAAGCACCTGACATAAACACGCAGCCCCTCAAGCCCAAAACTTTAAAAACACTTCACTCTTGATGAACACTCTCCAAATTCAGGGAGAGCAAAGGTTCTTTACGGAGTCAACAGGAGCATGGCACGTATACAGCAATAAATACAAAGGCTGCTAATTTTCTATTTTCTCCATACATAGCTATGCAGAAAAGAGCAAATAGACAAGAGCAGAGGAAAAATTACATACCTTACCAAACCTGAATGTTGGACGCAACTCGTTTCAGAGCAACATTGGTGTGAAGGTAAGTTCCTCAGGCGACCACCAACCGCAATTCCTTTCTGAGCTCCCCAGAGGCTCCAGCTCCCCCTTGTCCGTGTCCCTGAGGAAGATGCAGTGTCCTCCGGTATTTCAGAGCCTCAGCTGCAAAAGATGCTGTTCAGAGAAAGGGAAGAGAAGAAGGTGTGGCATTAAATTCTGGGGTCAGTTGTTTGGCAGATTCAGAGCAGAACATAAGACAACATTGGATAGGAATGAAATGTCAAGGCAGGACAAAGAGCCTGTGACAATCCATCATGCGTGGCACCTTCAGAGGGCAATCTTTGAATTCAAGAACTGTGGTGCAAAGCTATACTTGCTTTACAGTACTTTAACAGTGCCCCTTCACCAGGAAATGAATGCCAGCCCGCCTGCTTCTTATTCCAGTCTGATACCGTAATAAGTAATACACTTCTCCATAGGGAATATTTTAATTCATTATGGCATTTCTGTAGAATAACAGGACTTTCATATTAAAAACAGAGAAATTGCCTCAGTCTTCATACTTTGCTCTGTTAAAATGACTCCCATTCAAGGAATTCAAAGCTCTAGACAGGCAATCACATGAGGACCTTACAGCTGATGGGAAGCGGTAACCATCAGCTCAGCACTCAACAACGGGATCCCCAAAGTTCAGTCTCCAAACCAATTGTCAGAGACAGGTAAATGGCCTGAGGTTTTCTGGGTGGGTGGGGGCTCAGAATCGCCACGGTTTTAGCTCACTATCACTGCTGGACCTGCTGGGTGTTTCTGAGAGATCAGCCCCTGGCACTGAACATGGGGCCTCACTGCGGACCCCCAGCTGAGAAGACAGCGATGGAGACAACTGCCTGGCAGCAATGCTGCCAGCAATAAAACACCTTAGGAGAAGCACCAAGAAGTTCAAACGTTCATCACGGCCACTGCATACATCATCCCTGACTCCTGGCATATGGGAAAACCCTCAAAGGACCATCCTTCCCCCACGCGGACAACACAGCCTGCGAAGCGAGACCAGGCAGAGCCGCACAAAGCAGGTGAGGACCCAGCAAAGAGTAGGATTTGAGCTCCCTAGGTTGGATACATAAACACTAGGTGGTTTATGTCCTTAAACCAGCTCAGAGACACTTTTCTAACATTAACTAACAGAGCAGCTGTGAACATACTCTAACTTTGCCTGGATATGCAAGAAAAGCAAAGAAAAAAATATACATATTTATTCATTACACAGGAGAAAGCCTGTGGCAGCTCGAAATACCACAAAATCCCATTACATCTTAGCAAAAAAATCCCGAACCCATGAACAGGTTACAGCTATCTGGAAAACCCATTAGCTTTTGGGCTTGAAAGAAGGAAGATTTCAATAATCAACACATAAAACTGTCCATACTGAAAAGTTAGCATCTTACTGCTGGTTTTTTTATGTATCCAAAAAAATTTTGCCAGAAGTCCGCATAGCAAGCATGGTCACACAGATCAGAGCAACCAAATATATTCACTTTATTCAGCACTAATTACTTCGCTGGACCTTGTATAAATGGTTTATGTTACATACCATACCTAAAGGCTCTACAAGTGGAACAGCCTGTGAGACACCCACAGCAGAAGTCAGGATGGCAGAGCGCAGCCCTGCATTTCTTGGTACACTTTTTCCGACCTTCTGCCTCTCTTGAACTCAGACATGAAGGACAAAAGTTCAGTTCCTTCACAACTCCTGTCCTCTTCCAGGCTAACCATGAAAAATCAGACTGCCAGCTGAAATGGCTGCTGAATGACTTATGGCTATAGAAACGGCTGATGCTGCAGTAGTTTGATCTGCAGGTAGCAGCAAGACCTAATTCTACTGCTTTTAAGGGATTTCTATCTCCGGAGACCACAGTTACAATTACTTTTTCACTTTTGCTAGTAAATTGTAATGCAAAATTGTCCCGAAGAAATTTTTTGTGCATTAAGTATAGCATCAGCTGAGTAGAGAAGTAGAAGCAACAATAACAGAACGAGATCGTCATTGCAAGCTGAGTGCTAGAGCCTGGTCTCGGGTTGGAAAAGATGCGGTTTTGAAAGCTCCTATTTAGTACAGCTTGCCAATGCTCATCGGAAGCGAATCTCTTTGGTTAAGAAGCTGACATGTTGCCTTAATATGCTGCTATGCATGCGCAGAGAGTTTCTGCACTGTCTGAATTCCTGCACTGCTGGGTGGATTGTTAACTGACGGTACAGGAGAAGCGTGCACTTCCAGCTCCTNCGTTAGCTGACGGTACAGGAGAAGTGTGCACTTCCAGCTCCTGGCAAAGACCACAAAAAAAAAAGAAAAGCTTCCCTCACTTCTAACCACTACCATTATGGGAATGGGAGCACAGCAGCAGCGAGCTGGAAAAATGTTGCTGCCGAGCAGTTGCCTGATCCAGACTCAGAGCGTGGAGTACCACCAGCGTGCGGTAATGCGGGAGGATGGGAAATCACAGGAGGTGTGGGCATGGACGTGGGGGGGAAACAACTTTGGTCGTGACAAAAATGCAATGACCGTGCACCATTCCCATCTCTCTGATACGAGCACTTGTTGCAGACATCCCTCACCCCTGTCCTGGTTTGAGGACAAACTCCTGCGGGCAGGATTCCCACCAGCAGCAAGGTGCAGGTGCTCCAGCCCGAATGCAACGTGCTTCCTCCACCCTCTGATGGTGTGCATCACCCAAACGCGGAGGGACGGAGGCAGACCAGGGACCATTCCTACTCAGCAATATAGTAAAGTAAAAAGCTACAAAAAAAATAATGCAAGGAAAGCCTCATTTGTGTTGGCTCAGAACCTTCCGGGGAAAAAAGGAAAAAAAAAAGAAAAAAAAAAAGAGTATTCAAGTCCTGTTACCCAAACCTGCACAATTTTGCAGAAAAACCCCTTCACGTTCAGTATGCCGCTACTGACGTCGTCAGTGTCCTCGCAGGCAACTGGTCTCTCTCTCACAGTCGAGGAACCTGGAGAGCCCATCACACAGCTCCTGAGATGCTCCTCAGACTTCCTCACCTTGGGGCAGCTCTAGTGAGCAGCCGCCCCGAGGGCTGGAAGAGCCCGGGCTGCTGGTGGGCTGCCGGAGCCACTGCCCAAGCCCAGAGCCCCAGGACTGTCCCCACGGCTGCCGAGTGACGCAGACACCAGCATCCCTGATAAACACACATTCATTTCAGCCTGCAGCTGCTGTAGGAGCTGGCACTGCTCCTGTCTGAAACAAAACCAAGTCTGAACTTACAGAAACACCCCGTGTACTAGAAATCCCACAATGTCAGTTAGTTTTGGTTCTAAAATTTTGTGCCTCCCGCATCCTCCTCTGATCAGACATGCGGAGGTAACTGCAGACAGGCTGCGAATTACTTTCATTATCCCACCGCATCAGATTTTTACATTCACTTTCTGGAGCCCTGGATTAAATATTCAGGTGCATTCCTAAATTAACATAGTTAAGTGGTATCAGATCAGTCTTCAAGTCACAAAAGCAGGCATATAGATGTTCTCATTAATCAGAAAAGGCAGACAAGACATTTTTCCAGTAAAAAGAGAGTATTTCCCTTGGAGGAGTCTCAGTCCTTTACTGATAGAAAGCATGAATTATAGAAAATAACTATACACTTTAGATGTAACAAATCAGACCAAATATTCAATTTGAAGACACCATTTCCATCTCGAGATGTTCCCAGACCACAGATCAATGAAGGCGGGAGACTCTCGCAGGAAGCCTTGCTATACCTTGGCCCTGTTCTCATCCTTTTCTTTAGGCATCAGCTATTGATCACCGTCAGGGTGAGGACAGGAGCCGGCTGGACCCTCACCTGACCCAGCACGGTCAGCCCTGTATTCCAGTGCCATACAGCCGAAGGTGCAGCCTGGGCCTTGTGGCTGGATATGACAATATTGGTGAGCAACTGCAACTTTAGAGAGGGCAACAAGAGGTACCCAGAAGCTGAAAGATATCCGCAAGCAAGTATTACAGTATAATAGATATTCAAATTAGTATTAGTTTGTCTCATCAAAAATTAATTACAACCTACCTAACTGCAACTGAAGAAATTAGTTGGGCGTAGAAAAGATTAAATATTTAAAGACTCTGGTGACTTAAAAATAATTGAAACCATATCTCCTTGCTTAAATATTACTTTTTTTTTTTAATTTTTACTGCTAGAATGACCATTAAGAAATCAAAACTCCGTATGTGCGTGCACCCATGCAGACATTTATGACACACTCAGATATATGTAACATGTTCATATGTAGTCTCATAACTTCCCTCTTTTCCTGTAACTAAACTTGGATAAACACGTTCAACTAACACGGAGGAGCTCTACCGGCAGAATCAGAAGAAAGGCTGTGAAAGAGGCAAGGGAAAACATGATGTTATTGCTACGTATTTAACTAAGTCAACCTCCTCTGTAAGTGCAGGAAGAAAGATCCCACAGCAGACTCTGAACACAGCAGGGGATTACACCAATTCATTAGCAGGTATATCTTCTAATTACAGCCTTGGACATCAGTCCCCATACAGCTGAGTAGGCAACGGCTGCTGCATTTTGCCATATCCTCAGGATCGCACTCACTGTTTTCTACTGAGCCTCAGGACAGCATGGCTTGACGCAACCCCACCACGCCAGCCTCAGCCGAAAGCAAGGGTTATCTCAAAGGATGCTCCTGACTCCTCACAGCTCAAATCCAAAGAGAAGCCGGCTTCTAGGTTTTGTGGGATTTGTTCCTCTGCTCCTGCCACGTCAGGGAACAGTAGGATCAACAACTCATCATGTCAGCTCCATCTCTGGTAAAGATCTCACATTAATTTAGTATAAAACTGACACCGGTGAAGAAGGGAATAAAATGAGACTTTGAACCCTTCCTTCCAGGAGGCCAATGGTAAAAAATTGGTAGCAATGCAACTCTGGCACCTTTCCAACTACAACACTTAGAGCATCGCCCACAGCCCCGTCCCAGACATACTTCGTCATTCAGGATGGCTCAGTACAAAACATAAATAAAACAAAAGTCGCCAGCACGACTGGCACTCAGCTGTTTTGAGGGGTTTTTTTCCTTCCCTGCCAACAAAACAAGCAGTGAAATAGCAGAACTACAATTCAAGTGAGAACATCCGCGAGCAGGAAATTTGGTGGAGGCTGGTGGTGTTCCTCGGGAAATTAACTCAATTAAAGAATACAGGCAATAATAAAATGAAGAATACATTGACTAAGATGAATATAATAGAATACTGTGATGTTGCTGAACATCAGCGTTGGTTTTTGGAAAAAGGAAGCAAGAGCAGTGGTTAACCACGCTTATTGTATGAACTATTCCCATCGCAATAGTATTAATGTTACGTTACGAGATTCAAAAGTATGATTAATATCTTGCTGGGTTAGAAGATGCTACGACACTGCACAAGTCTTGCTGCTGGTGCTGCATACGAGTAAATAATTTCTGAACACAGAATCCAAGAAATTACGTGGAAATACTTCCAATCTGAAATAAAACACGCATGCTGAAGAAAGGCACTTACATTAACGAAGGCTGCTTCTCAAGTTCAAAAGCATTAAGTTGCGGGCTACTGTCTAACTGCCTGCCTGCTAACACGGCATTCTACTATTAAGTTTTTTTATTATTATTACTCCTACTGCTACTACAGTCTGGTTACACTATAAAATAAGATCTCTTGAGCTCCTTAGATTCAGACGTTTACATCTGCCCTTGTACTGAAGCTCTTTCATGAGATTATTGTTTCTTCTGTCAGTTCAATTGAAAGCAATGATAAAGTTATAGCGATGCATATGTCCTTGTCAAATAATACTTTCAAAGGGCTGGAAGCACATTTGTGGAAAAAAAAGCAACACTTAACTGATTTCCTGGATTTAGGAGAGAATGAGTATCAAACAGCTTGCACTTAACTGGTCAGATCTTCAAAAATAATTGAGTAACGAAATAAACCCAGTTCTTCCAACAAGAGCTGACAGGTTTATATCAGAGGCAGCTGTGGGATACAACTTTTGCTGATATGACAGTATCTAACTGGATTTCCTCTTACTCTAACTTAAAATGGGAATGGAACTATAAAAAAATCATGTCACTCCTCTTAGTATCACAGCTAAACTGTGAGCCTTAAAATGGGTCAATATATGTAACAATGTAAAATAAATTATGTTAATTGGGAAAAAACATTATTTTTTGATCCATTCCAAGATAAACTTCTACATGTGCAAAGTGAGCGCACTGACTCTTCTGGGATATATTTTCTATATTCTGTAACTCAGGTACATTCCAGGATGAAGAATGCTGTTTATTACGAGAAGGTTAAAATCATATTACTGGATCAGGACATGAAAGCCTAAGCTTTTTATAAACATACTGTACTTTTCTTTCTCTGTATCAAAGGTATTAGTTTGACCACTATTAACTTTATATTAACTTTATGGGTTTTTTTAACATTTGAACTCCGTGCGTTTGTATTTTGCCACCCAAAAGTGACTTCTCTGTATCTCCTTCAGATAGGCTTTCACCTTCCTTTTGCCTTCTTTTTTTTTTTAATTACAATTTTTTTATTTTATTTTATTTTGGTTCAGGGACTCTGTCTTTGGAATACTTCAGATGAAATTTCCCAACAGTTCTGGCACTGGCCTCACTCTGCTCTCACTGGAATTGGTGAGATTTATTACTGACTTGCATTAAGATTGGTCATAAGAAACAACTGTCTTTACTGCCCTAATCTGTCACTCTTCAGAGATACTCTCCTTTGTGTTACTGCCATTTCTAACCTGCTTTCTGTTGGAAAATGAATAAGTAAATGCATATTTCCATCTACTGTTAAATGTCATTGCTAAGCAAATCTTTCGTCCTTTGCTAAAGTTCTTATCTCTAAAGTCATTTATTTAACTCTGTAACTTTATTGTTTATCTCTGTGGAACATATTGGGATAAGCTGGTATACCAAATGTTAGAGAAAATACAAGGATATTGGATTCTGCGGCACCTGGAGGACACACAGCTGTCAGTCAGTTGTCAACCCAGAATCTGAGCAGGGTTTTCCATTATAAATTCAGATTATTATTCTGAACATTTTGATTGTAAAAGCCACACACAGCGTCAAACTCTGATACATTTCCCAGGAGTCTAAAATGTGATTCTCCTTTGATGCTTTAAGCCATGTTTAGTTATATTAGTAGAAACATTTGTTTCTAATCACTTTCCAAACTTTGAAAAGTTTTGTCAGACAAATTATTGCTATACAATGTGCTGTCACCTGAAGTCCCACTCGCTGCCGTAGTTTTACAGTGTTACAACCCAGGGGAAAGGTAAGAGTCAACTGAGTCCGTCAGTGACACATAAAGGCAGCCTCACTCCCTGCACAGCTCTGTTACATTAGCCTGAAATGTATATCAAATTCACTGACACTTGAAAAACACCAACCTAACTGATGAAATGTAGCTTTTCCTATGTGGATCATATATTTGAAGAAAAATAAAACTCAACTTGAGCTGGAAACCATCATAAAAGCCTGGTAAATCTCTAGAGCCTTTAAGTGCTTTAATTTCAGCCAGCGGTACAAAAAGGACGGAGCCGGGAGGATACAGAAGAGAGCACGCAGAGGTCTGGCAGAGCATCAGGGAGGAGGCAAGGATGTCTGCAGAAGCTGACGAGAACCACAAGGGCTGGGTGAGTGCACCGGAGAGCCAAGAAGCAGCCAGAGCAGATCTGGGGCTGCAGGAGGATGCCAGAGCCTTCTAGGAGAAGTGTCAGGAGTTTGGAGAAAGTTGATGCAAGTTAAAAAGGACCAGAAGGAAAGAGAAGCACGCGCAAGCCCTGGGAATTTTGGTACACAGCCACCAACACATTTGCAATTGCAGATCAAGACTCCCTTAATGTCGCATCCCCTTTCCAAGCACACACACTGCTCCAGTCTGTGCTTTCTGGACCAGACCATGAGTCTTACACGCTCAACTATAGAAAACCGTCAGTAACAAGTGCAAAGCAATGAGGAATCCAGCACTGATGCAGAAGGCATCCCTGCCACAGACTCCACATGAGAAAGATCTTGAGTTCACCCATGAAAACACCTCCTGCTGCCTGCTCTCAGAGAGAGAAGGTTACATGGACTCCCCCAGCAAGTCACCAAACTATCTGGAATACTCTCATCCACCCATAAAATAAAGCAGTATAACACTGCTTCAGTCGGTAAAGACAGGATTTACAGCGCACCAAGGAAACCAAACAAACCGAGCGGGAATACCGCACCCGGCAGGCTGCACGGCTGAGCCCGCCTGAACAGCAAGTATCTGAACCACCTTCAATCTCATTAGGTGCTCAGTAGTCTCAGAGCAATCTTTCGATTTGTGCTGAAAACCAAAGCAGCTAAAAGTAGACTATCAAATGTAAGGGAGTTTAGAATAACCTCGTTACGAAATACGTTAGATCCCCTTCAGACACGGTTCAAGACTGCTGACTCTGTTTGAAGTCCGTGATTAGCAGACCCCAGCCAGAAATATGTCACTAAGCCCAGGTAGAGCTTGGCATGAGATGAAAAGACTCGTTTACAGCTGCTGTCAGCAAAGAAACCATACACTACAGCTGAACCCCATCTAAATCTTGACATGGCTGAAGTATAATGAAATACAGATGAAAACTATTCATAACAGAGCAGCATTTGAGACAGAAATTGGCCTTATCGCTGATAAAAAATTTTGTCTTCGACAAACGCACGCTGACACACAGAGTTAGCAGTGCTTAGAAAGGTAACTGCCTGTGCCATCAGGTGGTTGGATCCCCAAACCCTCTTCCACCCGCAGTTCATCATGCCAGCAAGCAATTGTGTTCAATTAAAATCTCTTTGGAAATAAGATCCCATACAAATCAGGCATGAGAGTTTAGTGTGCTTTGCCTCTTGGACCTCTTGGGGTCCTTCTAAACCCCCCCAATAATATTGTCAAAATCATACTGCAGTTCTGCACGCATTTAAGTCAATTAGCACAAATTCATCTCAAGGGTGACTTTTTTTCAGTCCGCTAACCCTTAAACAATTGGATACTGCAAAAAAGCCTACAGCTATCTCTCTGCATAGCACTGCAAATGTTTTGAACACCACTAAAATAAAGTTCATTGACCTGAATTTATCTCTGCTGTAACATCACCGACTTCAGTAGGCTTTTGCCAGTGATAAATCTGCCCACTGGGTTCTGGGACATGAAACGACTATGAAATCAGAGCTTGTAGAAATGTCAATGAACAGGTTTGGATGTGGGCAAGCCTGTGCACCAAGAAACTCTCCTCATTACAAATCTGCAAACCTTTGGCAGTTTGCAAAACGCTGCTCTTAGAAACATTCTGAAGAGCTATAAATAGACTGCTTAGCCCATGACAAATTATATTCTGTGAAGACTGCAAGACTAGAAATGTCTACAGCTCTGGGTTTTCAGTGGGGGCTTTCAGGACTTCTTTAACTCGAGACAAATGTTCAGACTTCAAGTTTTCATGAGTGTGTGAGCATGTGCGCGTCTGTACACGCGTGTCAGAGTCACTTCTGGGTTCTTTCTGTTTCTAATGAAAAGTAGTATTTTAAAAGTCACAAATTGACACCATTCAAAGAAACTGAAATGCCCTGTGAAATTCCCAATAAAAAAAAAAGGCCCAAGTTCATACAGTCTGATGTCCCTGAAGCTTCTAAGTTTCAGAAGCCATACAGTTTCGGGCACCCCTTAACTGACTCTCACAAGCAGCTTCAGAAATCTCGACGCAACCTCCTGAACTCTTGAGCCAACCTGAAGTGACAGCCACACGCTCTGCTCTTCTGGAATGGCTACTGAAAGGGCTGAATTTTGCCCGCTCTGACCTGCATTCAGAGTAGAAATAGTTATGTATTCCTACTGCTCATCTGTTCTTCTCACGAAAAGCATTACCGCTCTGATTGCTCACTACGCTTGAAGGCTGACATAGGAAGATGGCACGTGCACATCACAAAAAATAAGAAGCAATAAGCGGGGGGGAAAAGTATGATAAAATTCTCAGCCTGTATAAGTCAGCCTGGAGTTTAAGTTAATGACCACAGAGCAATTTTTATCCTTTCAGATCCATACCGTGCATTGTGTTTTTGCAAGCAATCCAACAGAGAGATGTGACAACCACTATCCAGCAATAACCATTTTACAGTGGCCATTACAATTACACACAGGCAATTATCCCGGTGCCAGAGATTGATGGGAATTATGCTTTCCCCTTTCTATTTCGCTGTGGAAGTATAACAAAAATTAGTTAAAGTATATATTAGTGGTTCCTCAAATAATATACTTGATTACATCTACTGCAGAATATT
The DNA here is from genome assembly GCA_003993805.1 of Himantopus leucocephalus. Classification (NCBI taxonomy): domain Eukaryota; kingdom Metazoa; phylum Chordata; class Aves; order Charadriiformes; family Recurvirostridae; genus Himantopus; species Himantopus leucocephalus. The sequence goes on from RSEF01000013.1 coordinate 12,587,081, forward strand.
TTCCTTCATGTTTTTGTAATGAATCTGACCATGAAAAACAAATTTATGCCTACAGTTTGTATCATTATAAACTCAACTCATTTGATGTGGAAAACCTACAGTTTAATTGCTTGATTTAGATTTGGCTGGTTAAATGCGTACTGAAACATTACTCTTTTAATTACGTTAATTTATAACTGAAAAGCTAAATTTACAAAGGCAATAACATTAATTATTTACTTGCCCATTAAAGCTGAATATTTATTATCAAGCTAATTGGCTTCATAAGTCTGCCAAAAAATTAAAAACGAGTTTATGAACTGATTTATACAGGAATGATACTGCTGTATCTCTCAGCAGGTTGTGTGTGTTTAATGGATTGCTCTGATATGTAAGTATATTTCCTTTATTTACAGTCTGTTACATACAGTATTTTCAAAAGATCTTATTTTTTTCCTCGATAAAGATGCCAGGTGTGACTCAGAGCAAGCTCCTTTACTGTTTTGTACCCAAAATCCTTTATGCAGTGAGATGGACTTTCACTGGTCTGTAATAATTTATGAAGATTGCATCTTGCCTGGTCATTTAAACGCTTCCTGAATGTAGGACTACATTGGGTTAAATCAACCAAAGAAGGGAAACATAGTAGCTCAAAATAACCCAGCTCACAGCCAGGATAGCAGGGCTGCTGAGAAACAATACCCAGTAGAGAGGAGTCTCCATCCTCACTAATATTTCAGCTTCATTTCCACACACAAGGTAACTAATATATTCAATATTTATTTATGCATGCATCCTCAAAATAATACAATTAAGTTACTAATGCTTACAGAACAATTTGAGTGCTACCTTAATGTATGATGAAAGGCTAATTTTGATCGCTGTCGAGACAGAAATTCTAATTCCATTTGGCAATGTCTTTCAACTCCGGCACACAGCAGATACCTTCTCTTCCTGCTCATGTTCCTTAAATACATGACTTTCCCAGGGGGTGAGTGGATTACCAAGGAGCTGCGGCGGCACAGCCATGAGCACAAGGCAGAACGCACTGCTGCGATCTTCAGGTTTGCTCACGCTTCTGTGAAAGTCCTCTTTGACTGAGGCCCACCAATAATTAGTCTGCAGAGCGCACAAGATAAGCTGAATAAAAGAGCCAACCCTGAGACCGAACAGTAATTAGTATGTTCAATATTTATTTTTGCGGGTGTCCTCAAAACAGGATGATTCGGTCTAAATTACGGTCTAAACTTCCAACCATGGTGTAACTGTATTGCAAAGGAAGTATAGAAGTGTCCAACAAAGACAGGTAATAGGTCAGTGGGTTCGGTGTCTCATCCTACATGAGAATCACAGTTTAAAACTTTGCTGCCCTTAATTTTTTTTTTTCCTGCAACTCCTCTGCTGCTGTCTGCAGCCCAGCGGCGCAGCCAGCAACGTGGAACCTGTGAACCTCCCTCTCGGGGAAAAATCACCTGGCTTAAACTATCAACATCTCACACCAGCCGAGAGGCTGGATTCAGGACATACAGTTGATTTTTTTTATTATAAAACTGATAAAGGAAAAAAAAACCCACCAAAACTTGTAAGTGAAGATCTGGGGTTTCTTTGTCCATGTGTTAGCTCCCATCACAGTAAGAGACCTGCGCCAGGATCACAAGTCCATCCAACATTTGCCTTTCCTAAAATTATGCAGGACATTGGTCCTTATGCCAACGGAGCAGGCATGCTCGTATCTCCCAGTGCCAATTTTCTCTAAATACAAAAGAAACACAGTTCAGTATAACACAGCACTGTAGGGGTACAAGACACAGAACTGGCAAGAGCCAGTACAATTTGTTAACACCCAAATCCAACCTGTGATGTTGAAGATGCACATTTTTTGACAGTTTAATTCAATGCCCCCCAAAACAACAAGGGGTGATACTTCAGTTGAGTACGTTAAATCAGGTTGAAACTAGAGCTGTTCCATATCCACACCCAAAGCGGGACGGGGGCTGCGTGGCCATGGGGGTGACGGCTGCCTGACCCTCAGCCTCCATGTGCAGATTTCCACGTGGCCACTTGCACAGAGTTTTTTCTCTTTATTCTCTTGCAAGAGCGAGTACTTTGCATCCTTTCTACTAAGACCTGATCAAAAGGCTGCCATCATCACCGCAAGACTCCCCATTAATTTTTGGATTTAAATCAGCATGACAAGAGTTTGTCCTAATGCCTGCGGTGCTCATGGCTATGTCTAACTTACACGCATGGAAGCAACCATTCGTCTTGCTTTGCGTTACCATATATCTAGGAGTTTGGTGCAACCCACTTCCCTGGGGGCTTTTACTGATAGCCCAAAAAGACTGGAAAGCGATTTATGTGGCGCCATTCAAGAGAGATACAATGACACCACATTAGAGCTTTGCCTCAGAAATGTTTGACTTGGCTAAATTACATCCGCAGCTTCTTCCTCCCAACAAAGCGCAGCCCAATGAGATAATAGCAAGGAATCACTAAATAGGGCAGAGGAGGAAGTTCTTCTATGTGTAAAAGATTGTTACTTAAAAACATATATATAATTAGACCAAAAGTCAAAGTCTGAGAAATATTAATTATTCAGAAAGCTATTAGGAGAAAAGACAATACAAAACTCAGTTGTGTAATGCTGCATTGAAATTTCAAATTTTTTTTAAAACTTCGTTATCTATAGTCTATATATTAGCTATTTCTCAGAAAAAAAAAATATTTCAAACTAAAACCCAAGTCTTTTGTTTAAAAAAACCCAACAAACCAACCACCATAGAAGAAACTAATTTTAACAAACTCCAGAAGTCTTGTGCTGTTTTGGTTTCAGCCCAGTGTTTGCTGAACCTGGCCTCTCCCTCACTATTATTAAGGTATTAATGGTTTGGCACCAACCGGTGCCAACACATCAGACTGCAAAATCCCGATCAGGTCTGGCATGAAGCAGCAAACCTCCCAGATGAAGACCGGGTACGAGGCAGTGCCGCTACACAAGGATAATACCACATGACAGACAACCAGCAGAAGGGAGGATGGCAAACAGAAGATAATTGTCAGGTATGTAGTATTTTTAGCAACAATCAACCAAAATGCCTCAGACATCAATTTTAAGCCACTTAATCCTCTTAATGATACACTATGACATTTGTTTATGATTAGGGTTTCACTTTGTTTTCTATAGAAGATTCCCCTCAGACTCTCGCATTCAATGCGCTTTATAAATAGTTCTGTGAATACATTGAGTATTAAGTTAGACTTTAGTTATCACAGTGCTAAATTATTCCAGCTGGGTCATTATTAATTCTCCTAATATTACTATTACTCACTATCATTACAACAATGCAGCGCCCTACGGATACATTTATTACAGAGCATAAATCCAGTGCTCATATAAGATGCTGGAATGCCTACTCTGCAATCTTTATGCAAAAGCCTAAGGAATATTTAAAAAGCATTATCTTTAGGCCAACTTTTTAAAGGTTTACCTCTAGATTCCCATCCTCCGCCCACCTATTACATTTTTGTATGATGTTCGCTAAAGTTTTCTGTATGTGATACTCACTGCAGTACAGGCTATGGCCCAAGGCAAAACTCTTTCATAGTAAATACACTGGGGAAAGGGATGGTGGAGAGAGAGCAAAGAAGAAGAGCATACTGCTGTACACAGCAATTTCCATTAAAAGAAAGCATTTATAAAAATAGACATTTAAAAATATCTTAACGCATATTCCCCTCCCCCTCCAAAGACTATGCTACTGCACATATCTTTTTCTAACACAAGCATATGTTTGATTGGGTCTCGATTCAGAAAAGCAATTCATTCGGGGAAGAGCTTTTAGCACCTGCTTAAAACCCGTCAGAGAAAAAGTTAAGCAGATGCTTCAGTGTTTTCCTAAATCAGGACCATAACGGGATTTATGAGCGCATAAATCCCTCCAAGTCATGCATTCGTGCATACAGATTTTGAAATTTTGGTTCCGTTATCAGTGCAACTCTCTACCTGTCCGGACACCTCCGAGTCTGGTAACAAGAGGTGATAACTCTGTTTTAAGCAGCTGCTCTGCAATAGTCCCAAATATTTCAGTACTGTTCCCTCCAAACTCCCCAGGTTACCTCCCCCTTCAGTAAAGTTGCACCATTTTCTGACTACAGTGGATGACAAACTAATACTAGTTGTACCAGTGCTGGTTTTGTCGCTTCCCTCTGGGTTGCCTACACCCTTCGTGAACACTGGGTCACAGCAGCTTCTGTTGGCCGCCCATCAGTTTGGGGGCGCCACAGTGACATCCCCTGAGCTCTCCTGAAGCAGCCGTCCCCACACCGCAATTCCTTATTTTGCATGTGTGCGATTGGTTTTTCTTTTTAATGACTGGTGCTCATCCACACGTGGGAAATGTACTTTCTAGTCCGCCATCCAAGAAACTAGTGAAAATTATAAAGGCAGATCCTCCTCACACCCCATGGCCAAAACGTCCAAGGACATTTGAGTTAAATATTAATAAGCTGCTCTTAAAGATTTTGTTAAAGTCAGGTCTGTAGCCATTAGCAGTTACTGGCCAGTGAATTCCTTGCTACCTGGAAATGTGCACCTCTGCTGAAAGCTTCTATCGATCCACTAGTCAAAAAGTTTGAAAGCTGCAAGTTTGAGTTCAGCTTTCTCTCGGATGTGGGAATGTGGTTCTTAAGTGAACATCAGACTCCTGGCGAAAGACAAAGTGCTTCTGCTTTCCTCTCTTTTGGATTAGTCACCCAATCAGAGAAGGAAATTAGATTAGTTTGGGCTTAATAAAGCATGTTAGATATTATCTGCTGCTCACAGGTACGTGCAAGTTCAACAATTTGCTCTGTATCTTTCTGGGTATTTACAAACCTCTATTTCCCTTGTGCCGTCCTCTGTGATGACAGGTACTACGTTTGCCTTTCTCCGGACTTCTGACAATTGCCCTATCCGCCGTAAGCTGCTGAGAGTCATCGTAAATAATTTGGTGGGTACATTGCAGAAGGCCATGGTGACCCAAATATATCACACTTATCTAAATACTCCTTATCTTGTTCTTGCCTTTGCTCGTAACCTCTTGTTACAGGGAACACTGTTATAGATCTGACACAATTATTAACCTTTCTGTGAAGAGCAGTGCAAAATAATGGCATTTGGTATTTTTGTCTTCTCTGTCTAGTCCATTTATTTGCTCCCCTTTCTTACTGATGTACTTTTGCCTTCCTCTTACTGCCAGTGCTTTTGTGAGTCGTTTCGGAACCCTTTATAGCTGCAACTGATTTTGCCTCTTGGTCCTTCTGATTTTAGCCTACGTGGCTGCACAACCGGTGTCCTTCTTAGCCACACATCTTTTGCTTGCCAGGTTTGTACCATTTCACGTTAGTGAAAAGCTCCTGGTGGAGCCACGCTAGCTCCTTATCACATTTTTTTTTTTTTTTTTNGCCTGACACTAGGTTTAGATGCACTGACTTCAGAAAGGGCTTGGCTACAAACTTTGGGTGCAGAGGAGCTCTGGAAGCCACAGCATACCCCTGTATGTACTGCTCCAGCACAGAAGATGTAACCTACTACGCCAACATCTGCCTTCCCACCAAGCGATGCGCGGCTAGACTAATGGCACAGGAGGAAGGGCTGAAGAAGAAGCCTCACAATTTTTCACTCCTTACCCCTCCTCTCCACATGCAGTGATTAGAAGGGACACAGCAAATATCCACATTTCCAGGCAATTACTCACTGTGTGAATAATCAGAGGACAGGATGGAGGTCTCCTAGACCTGGAGCCCCCATGTCCTCTACACACAGTCGAGAACTTACCCCCCCACATTGCTGAAGATTAAACTCTTGAGCTACACCAGCTTTAGCGAACCCTAGGCTGGATCTCAAGAACCAGTATGAGTTTGGTAGGAGCTTGCCAGCTTCCTTAGTCTTAGTTAAATGCATTTTCTCAAATCATCACTGCAATCTCCTTCACAAAAGATTTTCAAATTCCACAAAAATAGTCTAAAAATAACTGCTTTCTCTTCTTGGACTGTAGTCACTTAACAGAGCCAAGAACTAGCAATTTATTTCATGTTCAGCTAAACTGAACTGCTTTCAATTGCATTGATTAGCAAAACTTTGGCTTTAAATCTCGAATGGAATTCTGGGGAGACCATTTAACAAAGGAAATTTGCAGACTGTATGCAGACATGAAAAAATATATACATGCATTATTGCAGTATGACTGGGTAAAAGGTTTGAGTATGTCCGATTTTTATATATTCTCCAAGCAAGGTATTAAAGAAATGGACCACAAACTGTCAGGACTAAATATCTTCTAGATCATTGTTGGTTTTCAGTGGCCAACCTACCCCTGCCCTACACTCGATGTAGCCATATACATTATGCAAAACACGGTACCCAACAGGCATTGAGAATCTTGAATTCATCCCTATGAAGGGCTACAGATGAAAGATGCAGAGAGATGGCCCCCCACTGGAAGAGCTTACAGAGAGGCAGGTGCTGTCCTGGCAGTGGGAAATGGGCGCATACAGGGCAAAGAACTGAGGTCTCATTTCTTTGCTGTGCTACTCCCCCAAAATTACCTGGTCTTTGAGCAGTAGAGCCCCCACATACCTCAGCTTTACAGCACTGCTTTAATTAATGAGTTTGCACAAAAGTACCTTCAATATGAAAGTGGGGGATTTTCCCTCTCCCAACATTTTGCATCCCAGTTCCAAACAAGCTCAAAAACTCAAACCCTTTTTTAATTCATTACCCTCTGCCCAAACCCAGCCTGTTCAGTCACTTCAAAAAGAAGCTACATGACACACTCTGTACTTCTGGCCATCAACATACCTGTGTCCTAAGCTGTCTTCCTATAGCCCACTGGTCAGCAGAAGTTATTTTCCCCACTGAGAGCAATACCCTTGTAAAAATGTCCCACAACCAATTCCAATCAAAATGCCACCTGCCCTCCACCTGCCCTGTCTTCACACTTTCCCTGTTGAATATTCTGGTGGCATTATTTTTGCTTCAATACCTTTTGGATTTTGTACACCTTGGTCATGACCTCTCTTAATCTTGTCTATCCTAATGAATACAAGCATAATTTTCTTAACCTCTCCTCCTAGTTTATAACCCCTGAGGCCCTTTATCATCCTTGTTAAGACTGTATCCATAATTAAGGTGTCTGAAAAGATCAAGAGGAACGAACAAGAAAGCGCCTACTTAATACAAATTGTTACATGAATAACCAACATCTCCCCCCCCAACTCACCCTCCCCATCCCAACCCGAGCGCTCGGTGTTGGAGGGCGAGTGGGCCGCTGATCTCTGCGCATCAGGCGGTTTAGCCAGGACAGCCTTTGAAGCTGCAGGGTGCATCGCTCCTCCCAACTGCACGCTGCAATATTCATCCTTCTGGTATTTGTGCTCACTCATTACAGCTACACGTACAGACACGTGCATTTGTATTCTCCGCAGATAACTGAAAATTCACACCTGCCCATGTTATACACCAGACAAACTGCCCTCCATCTGTCCATACGCAGGCACGCGTACAAGTTCATACACGCACACAGGTGGCAGACTGTTCCCGGCACGTATACACAGGTACGGATGCACACAGATGTAGGGACACGTTTAATATTGCTGTTACCAAGGAAAGAGAACACTGACCATAACCACTTTTAACACAGCATTGCAGATGAAGATAAGACACTGACCGGCCTTCAGCTCTCGCTGTGGCTGGCATTCGTTAGTCGTATAGATCCTGGAATCCTTCACTGATAAGCAGTGTAGAAACCTCCAAGGGATGTACGTAGAGTCACAAAAATGCCCAGGGCACGGAAGATAAACACCTTGCAGGGGATATCGCTGTGTCCTTACGGATTATGCTATATGATATTTAGAATTTGGAATCTGCCACAGCAGATCAGACAAGAGCTCTGTTTAGACCAGAGACCTGAATCAGGCAGTAGCAAAAGCAGATGCTTCAGGGAAAGGTTTGAGAAACCCTTGCAAACAATCGTAGAACAACTAAACCATCTGGGTTATTTTCTTCCTCATCTTGATTAACCAGAGAGTTGGCAGGTAACCTGAAAAGGAAGAATTTCTCTACCTCTCTCGAGCACCTCCCTTTCAACCCTTACCACTGTACGGTGAATGGTCTCACTGCTGTGAAATGAGGTCCAACCCTTTGGACTTCAGCTCTTGAGCTTTTGTCCTTGGCGGCACTTTGTCGCAACTTGTCCCCCGGCCTCAGCAACTCACCAGCTCCTCCCACGCCCGCAGAATATGAGATCGCAAGCTCATGACCAATCTGCTGCTCTTGTAAGAAGTTCCTTGCAAAATTTGCTCGCACATTAGTGAATCACTCCCAATCTCTTTTGCATAAGCAAATTTAAGGTATTCCATTATGGAAATGTATGCCAAAACATCTTCCCACAGAGCTTCATCCTGCCATGGTATGACGCAGTTACGCAGGGTCGAGACTGCGGTACGTTTTACAGAACGCAAAGCTGCAGCCTGTGTGTAATGGGGTAACGATCTATGCAAGCATAAAGGTGAAAATGCATTTATTTGTCCTTGGCATGCCTTGTAACTACCTATCCGCTGCTCAGCGGGCATAGCCGGTAGTAACAACCCACAGGAGGAAACAGTACTAAACAACCCGTGAGCCCACACCAAACTTACGACTCTATTTTTCTTTGCCATTATTATCTATCAGAGCATGGTTACTATGAAACACTATCTGCATATTTTATCATGCCTACATTTATGCTACAGGAGCAAATCAGTGGCTGAAAATAGCTTTGTACTCCTCCAAGAAATCTCACTGCCTTTACAAGACCTTAAGTTGGTAGTTCTTTATCAGCATCTTATTTATCGAGGCAATTCCCATGCTGCTGAGCTTCATCGTTACTAAGGGTGGGCGACGCACACTGCTGTTTAACACTTCTGGCCTTTGCAAAGAAAATCCAGCTCCAGTTTCGAAAAGAAAGGACACTCAGCCGCTTGACTGGGTTAGTGCCGTAGGACGCAATGAACATTTACAACGCTGCTAATTAGTGCCAAAATATCAACCCATCAGCATGAACCAGGCCAAGCCTGCAGCTTCCTTCCTCACAGCCAGACCCTCAGCCTCCGAGCAGCACCTGGTACGTGGAGAAGACAAACCAGAAACGGTGTTTCCTCAAGCCTTTGACAACCACCACCAGCTTTTTCTCTCCTGAAGACGTTTGCTGTCACCAAGCTACTCAGCGGGCTGTTTTCTGCAGCTCTGAGTAATCTCACCAAGCGGCCTGGCAGGGAAGATAAGAAGTCCCAGGAATTAGAAGCTTCTTGGGGCATGCAGCTCACAACTTCTCTCATCCAAAGCAGTGAGCCTGAAGACCCGTCCTGTGCCGCAGTCCTCACAGCTCTCCTAACTCAGTGCCATGCAGGCAGAGCCCAGCAGCTCAGCAGCCCTGGTAGAGCAACCAAAGAGCCGTGATTTTCCAGGCTCCCTCTGGTATGACGTGGGCTCCCCCAGGGCTTCTGATCTCTGCTGCAGCCCTCCATCAACTGGGTGACTGGGGCCTGGAGCCACTGGGCAAACACAGCTCAATGAGGACTCTCCAAGCTTGGGTTCCGCTACACTTTGAAACCTTAACAAAATGCTTCCATTACATCTGTTTTGCGGTTCTTTTGTTTTATTTGATTTTTAAACACATTTTTCGCTCCTCTCAGAAAAGGAACAACTTTCTCTTCCACTCCCACCAACTAACTGGAAATTTCTACTTTAAATCAACTCCTTGTGGACCATTTTGAGTAGCTGCCACGCAGCTACTTCTCATTATGATCCTCTGGACAAGGTTTTCATATTGTTAGGAGCTTAAAATAATTATGAACTTCATATTTTTCTCTAGATACATGTTTGTATGTTAGCATGAGTTCTGCTGGTTCTTCTTACTTTCTACTCTCCTCCTGTAGATGCAAACTACAGCAGCTCCTGCCTACTCCACATCTACTATCTGGGCAACAGTGATAAAGCTCAGACAGGAGAGGACTATTAGTCAGCTAGAGCACCATCCACCACTTTTTGACCTGTAAACAAAGCAAACAATTTTATGATCTCTCCTCTAGTTCCCGAGCCACAAGTTATGGGGAAAAAAAAACCACCAGCTCACAAGAGTTCTTGGCTGAAACAAGGTAATAACATATCTAGTAATGATCAACACATGCTCTAATTCTCGTCATTGGCATATAACTGGTTAGGTAGAGTCTACGTAACAGGTGTAACTGGGCAATTACATAACTACAAAGATCTGTGGATATTATTAAAAGTCCAGTTGATAGAAGCAAATTGCAAAGCACAGGCTTGTGAATGCAAAGCCATCAACAACAGGGAAGAACAGTTTTTGGACTTGGCTGCTGGTTAAAAAAAGAAAAAGAAATAATCTTATTTCCTCTTACTGGCGAAGGTGCTGGCTTGACAGCCCTGAAGAGTGATCTATTTATTCAAAGTAATGCTGGCAGCAATGGTACACATTTCTTCCAATGTGCCCAACCCCGTATCTATTTTCAGTTCCATCAGTAAGCTAAAGGTTAAAGCTATTTATTTAAACCCACACCCACATGCCATTTAAATTGACCCAAATTATTGTCTGAGTTGTAACCTCTCTGTGTTAAAGTCCCCTCAGGGGCTGCTTCTTCATTTCAGGCTCAGAAAATTCCTCCCTCACAGGATAAAAGCTGGGTAAGGAGCATCTCCAAATCAAAATGGAGAAGGAAAGTGGGTAGGAGGAGTTCATCTTCAAAGAATGCCTCTTGGTGTTGTGGATACTACAGGAAACATTAGTTTTATTAGATAAATATGTTAGGTTAGCTCTGGTCAAAGCACGTGGTGGTGATTAAAGATCTCATTGTCACTCCTGTTTTTTAAAGGAATCCTTTAAAAAAAAAAAAACAAAACACAAAAAAACCCCAAAACAAACAAAAACAACCCCACTACATGTTTTCCTGCCTTGGTGGCTGCAGCTGGAAGGAAAACCACCAAAACACCCCCAAAATGGAAAAGAAAAGGTGGTCCCACACAATCAGCCCACTATGGAAATAATCCTTTGCAAACAGTCCTCCCAGAGGACCAGGAGGACTGAGGAGGAACAGGAGCCTCGTGCAGTCATGCACCAGTTACCATGAGCAAAGTGCCATCCCAGGAGTGAAATTACTCTCTAGGCTGATAAAAGGCAAAGGGAAAGCAGCATCTGGCCTACAATATTTAGCCTTTTCTACACAGTTTAATGCTGTGTGAAGCATGGTAAAAGCAAAGCTTCCTCAGCCCCGGGAAGACAGCTGGCGATGAAACGCAGCAGGGACACCATATGATGGAAGGCTCCTAATTACAAAATCTCTGTCTTGCCTGTCAGAGCAACCGCACAGTCATTCAGGGTAGCTCACAGAGGAGTCGGGGAAAAAAAAAAAAAATCAAGCAGAGATAAGACTTGAAATCCATCTCCAGATGCAAACTTCCCATGCCTTTGAGTACAGCCGGCTCTTAGATCTAGCTCCAGCCCAGAAAGATGTGGTTCAGCAAGGTCAAGGTGTCCCCAAAGTTCAGGACTTGTCCAACTCTGCCTTCTGATGTGGAACCCATCACAAAAAGAGATATTCAGTAGAGAATTTTGGCACTGATGGACCACAGACACCCAGTTCCACCAGCATGAGCGATAATCCTCAGGCATCAAGACTCGTTCGCACCAACACAAACCGCAAGGATGGAAAAGTATCAGCAACCCAAGAGGTTTGAATTTCATTTGATGTTCGCTAGACACATAAGAGGAAAAGAAGGACTTTCTCTTTCAACCTATATACAGTACCTCATTACATACTGATACTCTTAATTACTATTCAAGCACCCAGAGGCAAAGATGCAGCACACTTTTAACAAGCCAAAAAATATTGTTAAATACATCGATTTTACAGAGAGGAACGCAAACCCTGCCAGTACCACGAAAGCCGGCCACAGAGAACCAAGGGAGGTGACTCTGTGCTGACAGACAGACTGGAACTGGTATCTGCTAAAGCTGATTTAAAACCCACTACCTTTATGCTACACTTCAGTCGCCCCTGTGACTACACGAACCCTCCGCGTCTCCTAATAGCAGCATCTCGCCGAGATCACTGCAGCGACATGAAGGGCCACATGTCAATGAACTTCTAAATCCGGGCTTTCCCTCCTCCCCTCTTCTTTGGTCGCTGAAGCTCCGCTACTTTAGTGCATCGGCACTGTCGGAATTATAAGGGCACCACTGTCTGCTGGGAAGGAATTCAGCAGTGATATTTTCGGCTGTACCAGCGTGTTTCTGCAGTACCATGGGGGGGGGGGGGGGGGGGGGANGGAGCTCATTGAACTCTACAGTAAATATAATTAAGCTCCTGCTAAACCATACGGCTTTTGCTAAGTTTGAAGTACAAACGATAAAACTGTTTTATCAGCTTTATGCTGAGTAAGAAAGGGATAAAGAATTAGATTTTTACAAATCAGTATGAGGCCACCCCAGCCCTGCAGAATCAGCATCATCCAGGCTGTGTGTGGGTGGCACAGCTGGACACCCAGTTTTTGAGACAACAGTGGATAGATATGTAAAGCTATTGCTCAAAGGGCTTAAATAATGAGTTGTAAATTCATCAGCTATCCAGCAAGTGATAATGAATTAAAAACAAGTCAGATCTCACATGCTGTACAAGTTTTGGTGAAATCTGACCAGTGATGCTTTTGGCCAAGAGACAGAAGCACTTAATGCCAGAGGCTTCATTTGTGACCATGCTTCAGTTCCAACACGCGTTTGACCCCCTCAAGAGTAAAGTTTTCATGGATTGGGGGTAAATTTGACTAATCTTGGTTAAAGTTTCAAAGTTAACAGGTATGGGCCTAGCAGAGAGCCTGACAAAACCTTCCAGGCCAGGAGCTTTGATATATATGTTTCTTAATTACACTAAAGTGTTATAAGGACCAAGCATCCCTAACTAAAACCAAGTAAAATCAGTGTTGCTGGTTTAAGAAGAATAAAGAATAACAAGGAAGGAGTGTTAAAAAATAGTAACATAACGTACTAGTAAACACAAAAGAAGCCAGTCAGGAAAGTATGTAGACTTTCATTTCAACGAAGAAAAATGGTCACAGAAATTCTCAAATAGTAAAACAAGACTGATAAGCATTAACTCTCCACAAAATTAAATTACATTTAAAAAAAAAAAAAGAAGAAAAAAGCAGGAGCAATGAGCTCTGATAGGGAAAATGACTGAATTAACATATCAAAGGAGGGAGATAGGAGAGTAATCCAGAGGGTAATACAAAAGAAAAGTTTAAGGGACACCTTGGGATAAGTTTTCTTTGAAGTATTGCACTTCCTAAAATAATAGGAGGGTTATCTAAACACGCCCATCATGCATCACAATTATTGTACTACACTTTTACTTACAGAAAATTCATTACATAAGTGGAGAGTAAGTGTTGCTGTGGAACATGACTAATCAAGAAGCTCTCATTATGTTTGGCATTAGTGTCAGGGACACAGAAGCCGAGCCTGTATTTCAGACCCCGGGTGTGCACCCAGGCCGCACACCATCCCCCAGAGCAGAGCAGCCTGGTGGTGATTGCCATCTTCACAGCCGGTCTACCTTATTAAGCTAAAAATGGTTTCATTGTCCAACACAGCACCTCTTCCCCCCCATTTTCCCATTTCCATGAACTCTGCCGGCCCCTGAGACACCAGATGCAGCAGCCGCAAGAGCACCAATAACTGTTATGTCACATGCAACTGGCAATATTTCATTTCCTATATATGCTGGAACAAAAAGCCTGGCAGGCAATTAAAATAGCATAAACAAGCCGAGAACCTGAAGACAATTAATCAACCATCACTTTTCAGTCATCTCCGTAGCATGCTGCAAGTGCATTTCCTTTTTGGGGACATTGCATTTGTCTGCAACAGAGATGAACCCGATTTCTTTAGCAATTTACATCACAATAAATGTTTAAGGAATGATTTAATTATTGGGAAGACTAGAAGAAGCAGCACCAGCTGAAGAGATGTCCAGTTTCTGCAAAGCAAGAGACTACTCGTGACTCTACAAGACCAAAGCGTCACCCATGCTCTGCACAGAAAAACTGCTCCAAAGAGGTTCCTTTGTTACTTTTTTTTGACTGTGCTGGAAATGTAATGTTTGACTGTGCTGGGAATGTACAGTTTACAAGGAAATATATACCCAGTGTATCGCCTGAGGGAGTGCTTGGGCAAGGTCTTTGAGAAGGATAATCCTGTTTCCTTTCCTAAAACCACCCAGACATTATCACAATGCAGTACGACTTTGGCACATGCTTTTATTTTTGGGAGATTTAAGATCTGGACAGATTTTACCCTATTTTTTTTGTTTTTTTAACTTTAATAGAGTTAATTTTGCTAGTCTCCGGGCCTCTAAGCTGCTCTCCTTTCCCAGCCCCGCTCTGTGACCACCTTACAGGTGCAGCGGTGCATCCAGGGTGGATGTGCTCGCCTGAGCCGTGCTGCATCCAAACGGGATAACTCAACATGAGAAGCAGCAGATACGAATTTCTGCACTTCATTCTCCAACGTATGCGACAGATGACACAGATATCTTCAGATGATTGATCTACACCCAATAATCAAATACATGGCAGATATGATCTTTAGATGAAATTCAGTCTGGAAGTTTAAATGGGAAAGGAAATCAGATAATTAAAGCTCTGCCCTTAGTAATACATTTTTTAAAGTGACAAAATCTATAAAAACCTCAGGCAGAAATATAAAGTGCAGCTGAAAGATTCATTGAAAACCAAATTAATATTTTAATTCCGTCAACACTGAAAAAAGTCTCTAAATGAGATGAAGTTCAGAATGAGTACCAAGCACAGTGATTTATTGCCTTTTCTCCATAATCTAAATGACTGCTGCTTTAATGTTCACTAAATTCCTCCCATAGAGTTTCAACCTTAGTTTCTCACCAAAAAAAAGCCTGCACCTTCCATACTGCCTGTAGCACTTCAGAAAAAGGAATGTCAAATTGAGGAAAAAAAAAAAAGGCGGTCTTCCAATAGTCATGTCAAAAATCAACTAGGCTGAAGGACCACAGATGAGATTAACACAGCTTTCTTCACCTCTGTAGCTCCATACTTACTCTCTAAGCAGCAGGAATGGGCTTGTTTGTCATACAGTCTCTGTGAGCAGTAAGTTTCAAAGAGTGAAACTAATGATACTTACGTACGTGTAATGCAGCACAACGTTTTCAAAGCCAGATCAGCTGGTCAGAGCAATAATTTTAGCTACACACGCTTTAAATGATTTCTCCAGCTTTTACCTTATAGGTGCTTCCCTTAAACATCCTCTCAAACAGCAGTAAAAATGAAATAAATAAATCAAGAGCATTTGGCTTGACTGCTTCAAAGAGCCTACAGCAATCACTAAATGATAGGTTGCCAAAATCATAGTCTTAATTAAGTGAAGATTGTTAAATTACCTTAAATTTAATACAATTGAGTGATGTATCATGTTTACATGAATTGATCAAATGCACAGTTAGCAGCCATGCAGACATCCATTTTTAATAATATGATTTTAATATTCAGTTGACACTTAGCATACAACTGCTTTTATTAAATGTATACGATGATTACCACGGCGCTGTCAAGTCTTTCCAACACTCCCGTCATCAGAGAAATAAAAATTTACAGATGCTATTCCTACCATCAAATTTCTCCTTTTTGATATAATCACACCAGCACATGAAGTACCCCGAATAGCACCATTTCATGGCAAGGGGATAGAAGACTTTCCTGCCTTTAAAATAAAGTAGCTGTCAGCTGCGACTTCCATGAGTAGGGGCGCTCGCAGGAAGGCAGGACTGCAGCCGGTTGAGTCCGGCCCCCGCAGAGCCGCAACGTTCAGTTGCACCGTCCCAGAACAGCCACTACATCGCCCCCGTTTCCCAACTACATCACACTCCCAACAGAAAATTGCAAACTAGTTCCCAGAACCCAGGCCTGAACCAGAAAGGGTTGCGTGAAGAAAACAACAGACACGAGCAGAAGGAAGGCACAAGTTGGATGAAAATGCCCAGATGATGCCAGAAGGGCAGCAGGTCCTACGCAGAAAAGGAAAAAAAAAAAACCTGAAAAACAGTTCTTGACTCTGATCTGGAGAAAAATTTCTTCTTCACCTCAAACCTTGCAAGTAAATTAATTCCGGTTAATCTCTTTGCTGTTTTGACAGCAGCGCCTTTGCCGGGCAGCTGAGATTTCCAGTAGAACCAGGAGCAGTTCCAAACACCACACACCATCTTGCCAGGCGCTCTAGTTATAAATTTGATATTTCTAAATAAGGTTAAAGGACAGGCGGAATGGAAATTGTGCGCTAATGGGAGCAAACCAGCAATGGTCCCAAGGCACCACAGAATATATGACCAACAAAATGGCAATTCCACTAAACACTAAAATGCATCCAGAGTCTTAATGGCCAGTTACGAGCTTGGTTTAGTTAATTAGAGCCAGATATCTCATTACACAGGCAGGTCAAACCCCTCCATCCCAAACACCTGTAGCTTGCTACACGTGCCTTTTTATAGAAGATTATTTATCCCCATCTATAAAATAATATACAAAAACATGAGTCTTTCATGGGTTTCCCTTTACGAATTAGAAAGCTTTTCCGAACATCATACTTGAGATAAAATTAAGGTTCTTTTTGGTGAAAAAAGTCAGCGCAAGGTAACGAAGCGTTCCCACACAAAGGAAAACCAGTACTGGTGATTTCAGCGAGGGTTTTATCAAACAGAAGCACTTCATAGACTCATGCTGTTTTTCTACATAAAAATAATTTCTGTTCCATCTGCAAGTCTCAGGTCTTAGCCTCAGTGTAACAATTGCATCTGCCACTCTATTAATTTTATTCTGAGATGCAGTGTATTTAGAAAACTACTTAATTCAGTATTTTCTCTTAGCCAACTTAGAGCATCCCTTTCCAGAAACAATCATCGCTGTGGGATTCATTCTGATATGCTTACTCATGCACAACTGGATTACAGGAATATGGGAATAAGACGAACAAAAATAGCCACTGCACTCCCTAAAGCAGGATTTTAATTTTATCTGTCATTGGCTTGAAAGTTATACTCAAATTAGCTTGAAATTTTAAGAATCCCTTAAGGGCCAGATCTGAGCTCATGTTAATTACGTCACCCCGCTGAAGGTAACGAATCCGTATGGATTTCTACTAGCTTGGAACAGCAGGAGCAGGAACTTGAGGAAGTAGTCACATGTGTGTATCTGAAGGCAGCATTTAAATCTTGTAAGGAAATGAAGCAACTTTGATGTCAGTCCCAGAAGAGTGGTACTGGAGCTGTTTGCTCCGCTCAAGCTGCGTGAGAACCACCTCAGAGCTCCTGTCCCTCAGAGACAGGTGAACTGCTGAGTGTGCAAAACGATAGCTGGCTCCAGTTAGCTAAAACCAAGCTCATTACTGGTCAAAAAGTAGGGTCTTTGAATAATAGCAAAACAACAAGATGCGTCTAGAGCTTTATATATTTATAGGGCTTCTTGTGTCCCATCCTTAAGCTCTCAGTGACCATCTATCCTCTCCTTAACAACTTTCAGTCATGTCTCGATTCAGATACTCTATTTTGTTCATTTGAATGTTCTCAAAGTAGTTGATTTGTTCGGATATTCATGTAAATTGTTTCCATACCTCAAACAGATGCATCATTATTCTGGGCACCAGGGTTTGAGAAGAAATTCCACAGCAGTATCCCGGGACCTCATTTGCAACCAGCCGAGGAGAGCTGCATGCCCACGTGGTGTCCTGCCGGCTCTGCCACTGGGCTTCACAGCCGCCCACCACAGTCAGCAGCTCACATGCCCGGACGCTACGGGGCGTTGATCTACCAACCAGCTTCGGCTCACACTTCATTTTCAAGATGTGAGTTGTTTCAAAGCTTATATTAGAAACCTGATTTTCAGTATTAACAGTTGTTCTTTAATTCTATTAAAAAAAATAAATAAAAATCAGCTTGGTTTAGAGCAGGAGAAATATCCCAGCAGCTGGATTTTTCATCTGGGATGCGTTCCGCTCCGCCTCTCTCGAGCGGCGCTGGGTGTTTGCCCGGCAGTCATCCCCACCACCTGTGCTGGGCAGCAGCAGGAGCAAAAGCTATTGGTATTCAGAGCACACCCCAGATAAGACTACCACCATATGCTGACAAAATATCTTGTATTAGCTCCTAGGACAGCTGTTTCGCTACCACCTAATATGACATAAGGCGAGAGCAAAAGAAAATTATAGAATCAGAATCATTTAGGTTGGAAAAGACCCTTAAGATCATCGAGTCCAACAGTAACCCAACACTGCCAACCCAACACCCCTAAGCCATGCCCCTAAGCACCATAGCTAAACGTCTTCTAAATACCCCCAGGCATGGTGACCCAACCGCTTCCCTGGGCAGCCTGTTCCAATGCTTGACAAGCCTTTCAGCGAAGAAATTTTTCCTAATATCTAATCTACAGGGAGGAGGAAAATTAAAAAAGCCAAACAGCTCAGCTCAGGCATCAATCGTTTGTATTATCCTGCTTGGCCATGGGGAAACTTTGCACAGAAAGCTGCACGCTGCCCTCAAAAAGTGCCTCTGTTGCACAGATTTACTTTTAGAGCCCTTAAGGAAAAATTATTTCTAATTAACACCATTAACAATAGTTATTGAGAACGCCAGGGGAAATACAAAGCACCCTACCACCTCATAAGAATAATGCAGTAATCTGGAAATAATACACCAATGTGTCACTTTCACTTTTGTTCTAAATAAAAAGAAGGAAAAAAAATTAAGTATCACATTAAACACAAATGCTATTTCCTTCTAGACTTCTGAAGGGCATCCATTTTAGAGTACAGTGCATCTAGACATCTCATTATTTAAAAAAAATAATTTAGCTATGAAAGAATATTCATTTTCTTAGTGAAATTTGATCTCACTTTACAGCTTTTCTAACTTTATTAGAAACCTCTTAGTGAAGCGTGAATTGCCAGGCACTCTCCTTCTGCAAACCGGACAATAATATCAATCGCAGATCCATTAGAAAGCGAAAGGGAAGGCAGGGAAAGTGTCACTAGCAAGATACCTATGAGTGTTTAAATTGTTGTTTTCGTGTAGCGAGAAATGCCGAGTGCTTCCTCTGCCATTGTCGTCTGGTACGACAGTGCCGTGCAAATAAAATTACAATGTGAATGCATTGCTAAACTGGTAGGTGAAAACTATTACATGTACAATCTTTGCACAAAGAAAATCTACTCTCTTCAGTTGTTTGTTTAAAAGGACTATTCTATTTATATACAAATATTTACACAGCATTGAACAGCACTATGTTGATCTCTTCTTGCATGGAATGCATTGTATTTTAAAACCAGAACTATTTTACTACTTTCAACAATTTTCAAGAATATCTATTACAAAAATCTCTCTTGCGTTGGGAACATAAAGACTAAGAGACACTTGATTGGGTGTTTATATCCTACTTACACAATGCAACAGAGACCTAAAACAGTTTCATAAACCCTTGGAGCTAGTTGGCCTAGAAAAACTGTATTGATATTAAAAATATATTTATGATTACAAATATTTTCATAACCCTAAGCTAAGCAGCCTTGAATTACCTTGTATTTACCCATGGGCAGATCCTGTGGATTAACTGGGATACAGCAGCTTGTTATCCCGGAGCCCGCACATACGTGCTTACCCCAGAGTAGCTTAGACGTAAGAGGTGAATCAATAGGGTAGATCTCTAAGATATCATCCCTAAAGAATAGGAAAAGGTCTTCCTAGATTCAAGCAATATAGTTAATAATATTCTCAGGGCACTGATACTAATTTCTCACACATCTCATGTCCGCCAGGGAGGAAAGATCCTTAAGTGGCGTGAGCAACCACACTCGCGAAATCCCGCTGGGGATCAGGCGAGCGCCAGTAATTTCAAGTGAGACTTAGTTATAAAACACCAATTTTTCTAAACCGAAAAATATCACAAGGAAATCCTGGAATTTTTAGCCTACCTTGCTTTTCCTTTCCCCAATGACTTTTAAATAAAACAGTACTGAAAACAGTCAACATTTTTCCTTTATCATAACTCAGTTTTTCCTCCAGTCAATGCAATTTCTAACATGCATTTGCAAAACGGCTTAAAAACGTTGTGGAGAAAAACAGTAGTTAGAAATAGTGGGGGTGGGGGGAGGAAGGTCTCATTTCAAATATAACTAATAAAAACATAACTAGGCTTACACTTAGCAAACAAACATGTTCAACATGCCCAACTGAAATACACCCAGCCTATGCTTCACATCCACCTTGTGACATCAGGGGACCAGACAGACACCCCCATCCTGAGGCATGATTAAAGCTGGTTATCTTTATCACTTCCATTCACCTTAGAAAAAGGGGGAGGGAAAAAAAAAATAAAAAAGAAAAAACAAAATCACAACCCAGGGGGCATTCTCACAGAAATAAGCAGCCACTGCCACGTACCAGACCATCACTGGAGGTATTTCCAGGCGAAAGCGGCCACGTGAAACCCATCTGCCCCGGCTCCCCCCGCCGCCCCGGGAGGCTGCGAGGAGGCGAGGAATTCAAATGTGAACGGAGTGTTTTCCTTCCACTGTCCAGTGTAACTCCTCAACACGCCTGGCCGGCGTCACAGAATTGTCTGCTTCAGCACAACACTTGCCACAAGTTATTAACGCTCAGATTTCTCACGGAGAAAGATTGGCTCCTCTGCGCTGCCGAGACGGCTGCTGGAGGAACGCGCGGCTGCACGAGGCAGTCGGAATATTCAGTGCTGTATCTCACCCTGGGATAGAGAAGCAGGGTAGAGCTGAAGAAGCTGTTTTCTTCTGCTTCGCTTGCCTTACGCAGGAGCAATTCAGGCAGATGAGATGGGCAGCGATTTTGAACTCGTTGTGTGGGTACAAACTTCCTATGGGCAAATTTCAGCTATCTAAAAAGTCACCCTCCGCCCTCTGCTCCCAGCATGTCCACCTCGCTATCCGAAGAGCTTTACTTGGCCCCACTAATGTACTATCCATCAGCACCTCATCATCTTTAACAGATTTATTCTCACAAATCCCTGGGAGGTGGAGAGTCACAGTTATGTCATTTTTGCAGACAGCTTTCATGTGCCGCGTTTTCCCAGGCGTTTGACCCAAGTGGCACCCCAGCACCGGGCAGGGCCAGGAGAGGACACAGGGACTGGTACCGACCCCACTGGGATGCGGCTCCATCCCCTCACCAACCACTCTGTCCTCAATAAGAATAACCTGCCCTTTCCCTTAGTTCCTCCTGTAGCATTTCAGCCTCTTGACTATTATCTAAAATACCAGACAGTATTATCTACCTACATCTCATTAAACATTTGGGAGTTTAATTGCAGTGTACTTCTGAAAGCGGCAGATTCAGCCCAGCCCGTACTCGGCTCCGCAGCCTGTTGCAGGGCTGCTGTTGGCCTTATGCTGATAACCAACGGGTAAAACAGAATTAAACGGCAGATCTTCAGCCAACACATCGGGCAAAGACGAGCCCAGAGCAAGAGTTTCCAAGAACCCCCTTTGCTCCCTGCCCTGCTCAGGACGGGGGCACAGGAAAGGGAAAATCTTTAATTCCCTTTCTATGCTGTTCAGCTACGAGGTACGATGCCATGAGCAGTGTGTTCCACTTGTCACCAGTTCCTCAATAAAAGAACTACTGTGTTATTTGACAAAGTTTTGCCAGATATTAACTATTTTTATTATAGAAAATACTATTTAAATCCAGAATACATCTTTTTGAAAAATTCTTCTACTGAAGGTACGGCTCTTTTTCCCTATCAGAAACATCATTAATATTGTGCTCCAGATAAACACTACTGCACAGATCGTTCAAAGAGGATCTGAAATCCATTCACAGCCTTTAGAGACCATCGTGTTAATTTTGCTGCCGGGCATTCACCCTCAGGGCTGAATTCAGCTTAAAAAAAAAAATAAAGACACGTTCCAAGCTGCATAAAGCTGCAGAAGTAGATGCCTCTCAAGTCTCTGGTGGAAACTGGAGTTTCACTCTTAGTTCATTTCATTTATGACACCAGACCTCAATGTCCTCTGTTTACAGAATCAGATAAAGTTTTTGATGTACACAGCCAAGTGTTTAATTTGCACATGTGTGACTTTACCCAGTGTTACCTGGAGCCCACTTGTGCACCTCAGCATGCTCACAGAAGGAAAATGGGTTATACTAATTTATTTAGTCATTAAATACACTTATTTAAGGATTAAAATAAGTGATTCGATACAGGGATATGTGGCAATAAAGGGGGAGGAGGAAATCCACAGTTGTTTGGGGCTGGTGGACCCCAAGTGGCTATATGTTCCCGGGATTATATGTTGGTAACGGTGAAGGCAGGCAGGGATGCTGCATACAGAAATATTTTGGCCAGAAAGCTAAGCCTGCGTACGGGAAGAGAACAGGGGTAGACGTATGCAGCTTTCTTCCATGCCCACACACGGCTTCTCCCGGCGCTGGGCACTGCTGCTTTTGGGAGAGTGAATTCAGGTATCCCTGGGATACAGCACTTCCCTCGTACAATATACTTCAGGATATTAAACCAACAAAAAAGTGACGGAGAACATCAGAGTAGTCTGGAAAAGTCTGTCCCTAGACCAAGCAGGGAAAAAAAATAAAATTATAGCAAAGAAAGAAAAAGCACATTAAACAAACTGTTGAATGAAGGCCCAAGAAAATGTTTAACTTTCTCCTGAGTCTACTGAAAGGCATAGCCAACTTGGGCTAAAGCTGGAGCGCTAAAGAGGACTGAAAAGGAAAATAACTATTACAGACCTGGCCATGTGCCACCACTTGTTTTGCTTCTTGATGAGGAACTGAACACAAGCAACACTTTTTTTTTTTTTTCCAAAATTCCCCCCTATTTTTAAATGAATTTTCTAATTTGTCAAATCACTTTTAAACTAATCTTCATGTTCTACAGTAAACTAATCTTCATGTTCTACAGCGTAGCTTATTTTTCGGTGAAGCAGAGCACCATGTAGCGCTTCGTATCCCCTGGGAGAAGGCGCGTAGGCTGTGAAGCGCTCCACGGTTTTGCATTCTGCTGAGCCACCTCCTCCCTCTCCTCTCCGTTTCTGTCCCAGGCTCCTGCCCAGCCTCCCGCCGGCATCGCAGCGGATACTGGAATCATCGACTTGCTGTCAAAGCTACCTTGAAACAGTACAGCTAAACATCCAAAACATCTTTGTATAGTTTGCTCTGAAAGAAAATGCTGCAAATTACAGCTCCCAACTACGCCATTATGTCACCAGAACAACAAAAACCAGCAATGAGAAACAGTCCTTTGAAGAAAACTGGGAACAGATATGATACAATAAGTACCCAGTACTATTTGAATTGCAGGAAGCTCATCCTTTTCTACAAGCTCAAGATTTTTTTGCATGTTTTCACATGAATAAGAAGTGTTCAAATCACATGCCTAGCAGGATCGAATGGTAACTCGGAGCCCAATCCTGACGCAATTTACACCTTACGCAGGCGAACACAACACAGCACTGAAACTCTTTCTAATAATCTCCATTTTTCAGGCTAGAAGAACACGTAAAAGGCCAGGCAGGGAAAAAAAAAGATGCCATGAAAACCAAAACACGCAGTTATCTTAAAAGTCACCCTAAGTCAGGACAGAGAGCGAGTCACGGTGCCGCATGGGAAGGAATATGCATGTTTACTGACCCAGCACACCTCGGCCAGCCTGCTGGCTTAAAAAAACAAATAAAGATTTATTTTTTTTTTTGGTTGGGTGGGTGGGTTTTTCTGGGGAGAGATAGCAGAGAAATGGAAACCTCATGTTCATAAGATGAATGTGGATGTTTTAGAACAGTGCACCTGCCTATTACTCCAGTCCCAATTCGGGCAAAAGTTTGCTATGGTTTCCAGCCAACTCGGAATATGCAGAGTATCCCACGTGCAGAACATCCCACCGCTGCTGGGCCACAGGCACGCTGTTCTGGCCAAACGGCGGGTAATGAGGAAGGGAAACAAAAGACCAACTGCGGTATTTCTCCCATAGGAAAGGATAAACTTAAGCTAATTATATACTTTGTCTGGAACAAAGAGAAATTTCAACCACGCTTGCTTCCTCATAGCTAATATTTATGTTAACAAATACGGAAAATAGCTACTAGGATACACCTAGAACTGAAGAGCAGACCATTAGGTACCTTTTGATGGATTACAGCGGTGTTAAAAACAATAAAAAGAAGTGTGGAAGCTACCAGTTGAGACATGCTTTAAACAGGACTCCACGTTGTTTTTTTCACAATATAATGTTTTATCCAATTAATCATCCTACTCTCATGGGGTTTTCCTCCTTTTTCGCCCCTAGGTAGGTCACTGGATACCAATGCTAATTTGTCAAAGTTCTGGTGCAATTTTCTGCTTATTAAAAAGTGAGGAATCACACCGCAATTTCAAAATCTATACCACGCACAGCAACTCCAGAGGCGGGGTCTCCGAGTGACCTCTCGGTGTTGATAGAGCAAAAAATAAGTCTCCTTCATTTATATTAGAGATTAAAGTCTTTATCCCTTCCTGCATCAGACACTACAGCCTCCTTTCCAGGGCTATCTCGTTTGGGGTTTTGTTTTGTTTTTCAAATACCTACAAGGAAGAAAAGAGGAAATAATATGCCAGGTTCATTATTGCTATCTGATTTCCTTCTGACTTCACACAATTTAATTACAGAAAGATGAAATTCCGATTTTATTGTAAAATAGTATTCAACTGCTTTCTGAAAAGAAAATTCTGTATTTACCAGGAAAGGATGGAAATTATCAAAGGCATATGTCAAATGGGGAGAATTAAAAAAGAAAGTTCAATTCTTTGCTGTGAAGGTTTCAGCCACAAGGGAGACGAGAAAAGGAAACTAAACAGTCTCTTCCTTCTAATATATGTTGAAAAAATAATGAGATAAAAAAAGAATGTGAACACTCTAATTTCATATATCCTTTTCAGTATGTGAGACTTTAGGTAGCTTAACAAAAAAAGAAAAAAAAAAAGCCCAACATTTTGACCACTTCAAGCTTCCCCAGGAATACGTTTCAGTTGCTAAAAAAGATCTTAAACTCAGGCGCTTACATGTGTGGTGAAGTCAGCTGGACCGCCACTCAACGGCGTGTTTCAGCACTTACTAAATCTATCCATAAATCTTCACATGCTCNCTTCACGCTCCCCCAGGAATATGTTTCAGTTGCTAAAAAAGATCTTAAACTCAGGTGCTTACATGTGCGGTGAAGTCAGCTGGACCGCCACTCAACGGCGTGTTTCAGCACTTACTAAATCTATCCATAAATCTTCACATGCTCCAAAAGAGAGGCTTCAGACAGAGGCTACCGGCCACCAGCCCTGCAATAATTCACTTCTCTAAAATCATTTTCTGCCACTCGCATGGGGATGATCTCCAGCGTGGTCTTCAGAACGAGAGGGGCAAATTCAGTAGGAGGCAGAGGGCTGCAGCCGGCCCCCGGCACGCTGCCCTCTGCCCCTCGCTCCTCTGCAAACTCTGGCCAACGCAGGTAGGAGTCTATAAAATAAAAAATAAAAAAGACTCACCAATGTAAGAGCCAACTCATGCTTTGACAAAAGTGGCTTTTGAAAAAAAAAACAAACAAGCAGACAAAAAAAAAAACAAACCCAGAGCATGAAGTGGGTAAAAGGCTCTTCTCTTCCAGCTAAGTGGAAATATTTGAGTCCTTGGATGATTTTAAAACCAAACCCTCTAAACTGATGAGAGAATTTGCAGGGCGGGCCTGCCCCGCTCCAGGGACTGCTGCTGCCCCCGCAGTCCCGGGTCACCTCCCAAACGCCTCCAGGGCACGCTGGAAAATGCCGTCTGCTGCAGAAACCACCGGGCGTCACCCACCCTGCACGTGCCCCGGAACCTCCATGAGACCGAACTCACGTTTAGTGGGAGACACCTTCCGCTGTATATAGCGGGGAGTCTAATCCCCCCGAGATTAAACTGTCCACCAGAGGGACAGCTCTTAGTCCCTGCGGGAGATGCTCTATCATGCGGGAAAATTTCTTACCTGGCAACTTTAAACAACATTATATTATTCGGTTCCTCTTCCTGTGCCTCTGACTTAAATAAACAAAAAGAACCAGTTGGTTTTGGGTTTTTACTTTTTTGCTACAAGAAAGGCAAAGAAGGAGACCTCTCAGCCTGGTGGAGACCAGGACTGGAGGACTGAGAAACAACAGACCTTCCCCACCAATGCTTAGCTCCAGGTTTTGTATTTCCAGGAGAACAGAAACCCTAAATACAAGAGTAGAATCATCAAGATATTACATTTTGATGGGAGAGAGGGGCCTGCTCGCAGCGTGCCCTGGGGAGAAACGAGAAGGCAGAAATACAAACCTGCTCAAGGCAGACCGAGTTAAATGGAGCTCGCTAAGAACAGTTAAGAGGGTTCTGTCAAGAAGATTAAAATAAAGTAGATGCTCGCAATGGAAGGACGGAGGGAAGATCGGAAACCAAGCACTGTGAAATGGGAGGAAACCACAGAACATGATGGACAGCCTGAAAGGCGAGTCCACCCGAAGACTGCGAAGGGAAACTGCTGCCCTGATTTATGCCCATTCCGTCAGGTCAAAACGAAGCCCTAACACACAAATAGAAACACTGACAGAGCCTCAGGGTTTTGATCTAGGCTTACTATTTAAATTCACGGGGTTGCTTAAGGATCTTTTGCCTTTTTTTAAAAATAAAAAATAAAAAAAATAAAACCAAGATTACCTGCCCAGCTGAGAGGAGCTGCCCTCAAACACAGAAATACTAAATTTTTCAATCTTAACAATGTCAAAGTACATTTAGTGTCATGGTGCGCTAAATATTACAAATGTTCAGACTGACAGCAGCAGTTTATATAGATACTGGATTATATTTCCATCCCTTTAAAAGTTAATAGCCTGCAGTTTGAGTAGTTTTGAACCCAGAGCTCAGATCCAAGCCACACCAAACTTACAAACAATTCAGAAATGTACTTTACGCATAATTCTTGTCCTTAACAACTGAAATCCAAATCCTAATACGATCTGAGAGGGTGAATC
>RSEF01000013.1:12614318-12630077 GCA_003993805.1 Himantopus leucocephalus
TAACAGCCACAGCTTCTCTGAAGGCTGAGCCTGCCTTTCCCTATGTCGCTACAGAAAACACAAAGTTAGCGACGCCGACGATGAGGCCGAGCAGGATGATCCACTGTGGCCGGGGGACACAGGTCCAGCAGGACGCACCTTGCTGCTCCATTCGGCTGCTTCCCACATCTCACAAGTCCATGTCCACAATCCCACGTCAACGCTGGGATGGATGAGGGGTGAAGGGATTCACGACGAAGCTGCAGTCTCGCTGCTGCACAGCGCTTTGCGTCTCTTCGATTTGCATCTCCAACTCTACTTCTCTCTCCCTCCCAAATTTCTCTCCCTCCTGTTATTTTCCATCACTGAAGACGACACCGAGTTTTCTCATCAGCGTGAAACGTTCACTGGGAAGAGTCAAGTTTATTTTGTTCAATGTGTTTTTGCTAGATAAGCATTTGGGAACTGCTGTTTGTCCTGCAGAAGTCCTGCTTCTCCTTGATACCGGCTGGTACCCTGCAAGACGATTTCTGGAGCGTTTTGCTTAATTGTGAGTCTTGTTTCTTCTAGTCAGTCTTCATGATTAGAGTCAAGTACTGCTCTGTCCTGATACGCACGCAGTTACACTTTTGTCAGATGTATTTATATTCAAATATGCCAGGTTTTTGTTGGGAGCAATTTCATTTTTTCCTCTACAAGAACTGGGATGTATTACGTTGCTGCACAGCAGCTCCCCCAGAGAGCAGAAACGCTCCCCAAGTGCTTTTTCTGCAGGAGCGGCAAGCCGGCTTAAAATCCACAGTGGATCTTGAACCAAGCACAGGAGCATCACGTATTTCCAGGCTTTTCATCCAGACACTAACTGACCAGCGGCGGTGAGAAAATCAGCGCCGCTTGCCAAGCGGTCAGGAGGGGATGGCCTCCTGGAGAAAATAACACACCCGCCAGTGACGGGCACCGCTCCAGATGGACAGATCACAGCAAAACACACATCAGCTCATCAACCTGCATCAAAACTAATTTGTCAAGCATCTCCCAACAACTTCTGTATTCTGAAACACATTACAATAGGATAAAAAGGAGGTTCACTCGCTTAAAGCACCCAGGCCAGGGCCTGGCCATCCACTTGCTAGAAGGACCTCTTGGTGCTTCACAGTAGTCAAAAAAATCCCCACATGTTTAAATTAATCTTCTGATAAAAGTGTGCCAGCAGATAGGACAGAGTATTCCATGTCGGAGAACCACTCTCCTGATACAGCTATTTGCTACGAACCATACAGCGGGAAGGATGAAAACCCAAAGATGTCGCATCAAGGAGGAGAGCATCACCCACCACAACCCTACTGGCGCCACAGACGGGTGGGTGCGGGACCTCCGTGCCTTTGGGAAACACGACCACCGGGCAGATGCCTTTGCTGCAATGCTTGCAAGACAGCGGTGAAAGAAAAAGGCAGGCAAACGTGTTTACAGGCTCCAGGAAACCCTCCCCCTGAGCGCTGCGGTTTCTGTTGAGTCAGAGCTGTCATCTGCCCTGCAACAAACTTATCTTCACTGTCCATTTTGCCAGTGAGATTCAATCAGGGCTCCCTGGCTCCTCAGGGAAGCAGCACTTTAGCGTGAACTGCTTCCACTCAAATGTAATGGAGTGAGATTGCTCCTGCCATTATTTTAAATGGTTTGAGGCCACACGGTCCCCAATTTCATTAGCTGCATTTATATACAGACCTTACACTTAATACTGTGGAACTCAGAGACACATATACATTATGTGTCATCTTCCCACCACAAAAAAGAAAAAACAAAGTAAAAAACAAAGGAATTAAAACACACCCTGACAGCAGCAAATGATCAGCGTAAACCAGAGCACCAGTTCAAGCGTCTCCATTTGATACATCACCTATGTGGGGAGGATACTTCCGCACACATGGATGAACATCGCACACTTCAATCAACTGCTTGCAAGTGGAAGACACGGAATGAGTCCCCTCCTATTCTGCTTTACTAATTAGAAAAGTCAGTGCCAGCCAGACCTTGCCCACACTGATGTTGGCAGGCAGCGTAAAAAACCTGGGAGGCCCAGCCGCTACCCGCACTCAGGAGCTCGTCTAAGTTCAGGTGTTATATTTAAGCTAATTAGCTAAATTACTGCCAGAGGCTGTGTGAGCACCGAAGAGACTAGTCGGAGGCGTGTGCTCGCAGGGTGAGCGGGCTGGGAACGCGCAGGAGGAGCTGCCTCGCTCGTCCACTTGAGCCGACCCCGTGCCGGCTTACACTAAGTCGAAACAGGTTTAAAACTAAACCCAGGGGCTGACACAATATTGCACCGTAATAACTCAAAGAGCGTACGTCTGCGTATTGGGCAGTATCTCTGCATTTCTCCAGCAACATGGGAGCGAGAAATATGAAAATAATAATACGCCGATCCCAAACTGAACAGCGTGACAGGAGTGAGGTAAGAAGCACTCTTCAACACAAAACCATGAGCAATTAAGCTTTACGTGGCTGAACAGGTCTGAGTCTAATCAGTGCTCATATACATTTTTCCTGGAAGCGCCGTAATTTTGTATCAATTTTTTTGTTTACTTTAAGAAAAATTATACATCTCTGATAGACTTTGCAGAGGATTATAATAAGCTTATACAGTTGGCTACTCCTTTACTATTATTAGTGTCATTTTGTACTTTTGCAAAACCCACTGGAAAGAATAATAAAGTAACATCATGAAAAAAAGAAATAAAATTAATGGAGTTGAATGAAGATATGTTTTTTACAGTTTTTTGTTAATTGCAACATCGAAACAGTTAAACAACAGATGCTGTGAGTACTTTTTAGCTACCGGTAATTTTTGTTTTGTTCTGTTTTTCTTACAAAACAGATTTTTCATTTAAACAGCTGCTGGGTGATTTTCAGCATGGAAAATTAAAACCTCCTCTATCACCCACCAAAGAAACAGTGATTTGCTGTTAATCCAAAGAAGAAAAAAGAAAAAAAAAGAGCGTATTTATCCAAACACAAGGTATTAGGAAAAGAAAGAGAGTAATTAGCTGGGATGTAAAGTTACCCTGCGAACAATGTCACAGGCAAAACCTATTGCAATAAACAGGCCAAGCACGACAAGATAAATCTGGCTCATCCACCTCAGCAACTGCTTTATGGAAACAATTTGCTTTATATTCTTCCATTCTCCACTACAGCACCTCCCCGCACTATAACAAGAACACTCTTAATACTGCACTGAGCAAGGCTATGGGAATATTCAGTGGAGCGATCTTGTTTCAGAATGGACTCTTTGGTTTAAATTTAATCTGTGTTTTTCTCTGTATTTTGCGTTAGAGAAGGTGAAGCAAATTAACCGCTGCATCAGGTGGAAGGGAAAGGACGGGACCCCATGGAGTTGGAGTTGTTTCCCCCCCAGGCTCAGCCCAGCGCGGTGAAGCCAGGTTTCCAGGTTTCATTCCTGGGGCACCAGTCCCAAGACACCACTGCGGAACCCCGAGGAACCAACCCCTCCTTTCCAAAGAAGCACTGCTGGGCTCACGCGACAAAGGACTCTGAAGATCTGAGCCCAACACCCAGAAAAGGCCAATATTTGGTTTTCACGAGTGCTCTACCCTGTAAATTTGCCACAGTGAAAAGGTCTTCATTACCCATAGCTCTGAGGCAAATTCAGATTTTTAGAGCAGTAGAGCAGCTTACTTCCATTCAAGTTAGGTAGATAAAAAGACTCTGACTCTTCACAAAAGTTTAAACAATTGCAGTACTGCAAACAATGCATTAGTCCTACCCCAAAAAAAAGTGAAAAGAGATGGTGTTCAACATACACAGCATCCATCCTCTGCCCAGTCATGGTACGGGACACCTAGACAAGTAGTTTAGGCTGGACTAAGTCATACACAGCTAAGTGCAGAGAGGATGAATCCCAATACAAGAGTCAGCAGCAGGATCCACGCTGTATCGCTCACCACTTTTCTGCCAAAAAGGAGAGCACAGCCTAAGATGGCAGGACGCAAACGTCTCTGGAGGTCTCAAGGACAGAAGTTCAGGTGTTTGTGGAAGGGCACTGGGAAGCATGAAGGGCCTTTTAGAGGCAAGTAGAGACCACCAGAGTAATGCGAACGTGTAACACCACCAGAGGGGGGAAAAGAAGCAGCCTTTGGGGGGCTTAAAATGATATTTGTACTATGCTGGCAAGCAAGTATTATAAACAATGAAAAAAGTCAGGACACAACCACCTAGGCAGGTCCAGAACAACAGTGATGTGAGATGGAGAGCGCAGGCACTGAGGCCATAAATTTATAGGATGAGAAGAGAAGCTTCCTAAGTACAATATTTACTGCCTACTCAGTATTCTTTTTTTATTTTCCTATGTTTGCTTGACCTTGGACACTCCCTGTTTGGCATTCTCTGAGCAGTGCAGAGCTCTCTTTCAGTACCCAGCAAGCCTCAGCCCTTCCAGGCTCGCGGGCTAAGGTATTTTGCCCGGCCTGACATCAGACACCAAATGCAGGAGACACCTTCTCTCCCTAAGGCATAAGATAAGGCTGTAATGACAGGCTATGAAGCCCTCCACATACACACAACTGATGAATATTCATTAATAGTCAACACATAACATTTATATCATTCCAGCCACACAGGGAGGATGAAGTGCCTCCCCCCAGGTAGCAACACCTCACTCAACTCACGATGGGCCACTTTGTACCGTGGTAGATAAAACCCGCATCGCATCCTTTAAAAAAAAGGCCGCTCGCATCCTTTGCATTTCAAGCCAGTTTTTCTCCTTCATAAACAGCATTCAGAAAGGAGACCGAAGCATGCAAAGCGACCCTGCTAGCACTGCAGAACGTGCTCACCTTTTGCACACGCATACCCAAAGGTATTTTTCCATGAGATAGTATTTTTCAGGCTCTTTTGGACTCTGAGAGAAAAAGGGCTTGAGTGAAATAAAAACATCTCTTATCTTAAAACAACTGTCAGTTTAGGAAACAACTGACTGAGCAGCAACCGTGTGCTGGGTACGTACATTGTTTTATATGAAGGCACTCCTTAAAACAGAGTCCCAGAAGTCCAATTAGTTTGTGAGCACCTACCTCCCGCTGACCTCTCCTAGCGCCATAAGCATACATCCCAGGCTGTTTTCATGCTTTCCAGGATTGCACCTGGGCTAGAAACACCGGATAATTATTTTTAACACAGCAACCGTGAGCATTCCCAGCCTTTTTGGACTTCTATCCATTCATCATATTCAGCAAGGAGAGCCTTCCAGATTAATACAGAGATACTGGAATGGCGATGGAGAGATAATGGCATGGATTGAACAAACTGTAGATTAGGAAGCTTTTAGGCACATTCCTTACATACTGCCCACATCACCTCAACAAGTATTTGTACTTAATCATCTGTTGTACGCTGCAAAGATAAAGTCATGTGGTCACATCCTCAAGCTTTGTTATACTGAACTGCTGATTTACAACGGCTGAGAAGCAAGCCCTGAAGCTTTGGAGAGACTCCATTAGCTTTATTTCACCTCCTGGATGAAGACCAAACTCTGCGTTTATCAATACGACTCACTCTCCGCTTCGGTCCTGCGCTCATGGCCTCTGATCGCTCATGCTGGATGCACGGTCGCTTCCTCCCAGTATGTGCTGGCGGAATAAACCATTTCCAGAAAACTCTGGCTGGATGTTGCTGTGACAGTGTTTGTCTGAAACAGACCGTGCCACAGACTATGGAGGAAGACTATGATAAAGACCACTGCTACCCGGGGAGGGCCTGCACACACCTCATGCCCAACACTTGCCCTTCAGCTCCTGCTACAGAAAGCACCACCATGATGGGCTGCAGCAGAGCTCCCCCATTGCTTCAGGCAAGCAGACCCGAAAATATTAAATGATACAATCTCAGGACCATTGTACAGGTTCCAAAGTAGACCCGAGTGCAGGGGAGCATGAACATGCCCAAGCTACCACAGAGAGTGGTAGCTTCAAGAAATACGGCAGGAAACCAGGCTGTGTGCAATGACCCAGGAGGTGAGGGTTTGTGCAATCCATAGCGGACATCGGCATGGCCAGGCTCCTGTCCGGCACATGGAACGGGCAGGGGGACAGTCCCGGCAGAGCGGGGCCGGAGAAAGGACAGCACGGATCCAGCGTGATCCACCACTCATGATGAAGGGACACGGGATGTGATTGCACCTGTATCCCCTGGGTGTGCGAGCGACTGCAGTGTTCTCTGGAGCCCATGAAGGAAACCTGGTCTCCTCCTGCCTCCCCCGATCCTTCCTCAAGCCCCGCAGATAGAAACTGGGCACTGGGGTTGAGCCTGGGGGGCCCAAGAGACAGAGAAACACATTTCACAGACATTCACACTGTGCTGATTCAGTAGATTCGCTAATTTTGTATTGATTACAGAAGTACCAGCTGTAATCAAAACATAAAAACATATTAAAATTACAATCTAGACACTCGACAATTTTCAAAGGCGATCAGACATCCCGATCTGACCCTCTGAAACCCAGTTTTAACAATCCCAATTGCTAAGCGGCTTGCACCAAGGTGCTCATCTGTCATATGTCTCCTCACTCTGCAATTCTTGAATTGTTAAACATGGAAGTGTAGTAATTCAGCATTGTTCCATTGGTTATGAAAACCATGCAGAAAAAAACCCATCAAAAATAATGTAGGCCAGTTCATTTGAAGTGCAAATGACTTATGCATGCAATACAAAACGCAACAAGTGCCTTTCAAGCTGTCTCATTTATGGTAACACAAAAGTTGCTGATGGAAT
This sequence comes from Himantopus leucocephalus, assembly GCA_003993805.1. Classification (NCBI taxonomy): domain Eukaryota; kingdom Metazoa; phylum Chordata; class Aves; order Charadriiformes; family Recurvirostridae; genus Himantopus; species Himantopus leucocephalus. Next base: position 12,621,084 of record RSEF01000013.1, read on the forward strand.
GAGAATTCCCAGGTAGTTATCAGGGAATTTTGCATATCATTTGTACTTCATACTGCATTAGCAACTCTCACATCATGTCAGCAGCTTGAAAAAAATAAAACAATGAATTACATTTCTCCCAGTTTTTATTCTGCTTTGACTGAGTAATCTCATCGCTTATCTCAAATGATTTTGCATTCAATGCAAAATGCTTTCTTCTTTTCTAAAGGAAAAAGGAACCTAACACTTCCCCTGAATTATCCCAGTTTACTAAGATGAACAGTCAGCCATCAACAGAAGAGATACCTGGTTATCACATCTCCAAGGTACGCAGGCTGCACCAGACTATCAGGTATCTCACTTTTAGTGAAACAGAGAACCAAAGCTAAGGCTGCCACCTCATCCTTGACCTGTACAAGTTAGAGGAGGAACAACCAACATCCCAAAGGTAAGACAGACATGCTCATATGGATGGATTCTAGGAGTAGAAAGTGACACCAGTGAGAAAAATACATTTTTTTAACACTGTTGCTTGAATTCTTGGCAAAAGCCAAAGGGGAAAAAAAAACCAAAACCAAACATTCCTCAAATTTCTGGTTATAGTTCATTGCTCTGGATAGAGCTGCATTAATACTTCATAGTCTTGACACCACCGTTGGCAGCTTCTATGGGTCAGGAAGAGCAGGCAGTGAGAAAGTGAACACTCCTTTGTAAAACTGCCTTTCTAACTTTCTCTTACCTCCAACCCTGGCCTCTAGTTTTTCTATCCCAAACACTCCTTTGCCCAGGTTTGAACACTTACAGCACAGCGGCTGCTCCAAACACTCCCCTGGCTGCCAGCTGAAGCCCAGACAGCATCCCTCTCACGTGCCGGGGAAGTTGAGGCCGTATCATCACTTGTGCATCAGTCTGACTCCAAGAGCGACGAATGAAGGGTGCACTGGGCAAGGGAACCTCTATCTGTGAGGTTACACCGCAACATCAGTCCTTTCCCCAACACCCCCCGAGTTTACTCCCTAGCTTGCCCCACAGCAACTTCATCCAGCAGCACAGTTCAGAGCCTGAGAAGGTTTCTATCAGCACGTGGTACCACCTCATCATGTCCAGCACTGGCTGGAGTCAGGCAGAGGCTTTGCGGATGCTGTGACTGGCAACAGCCACCTGACATCGCACAGCTGAATCCTGATCTGACACTGCAGCTCTGGAGCTGCCCCGAGAGCGCTAAAAGCAGCTCTGAATGCAAGGGACAGCGCTTCGTGATTTGTGCCATTTGCAATTTTGCATCGTTAGGCTTGCGTACCCTCATGAGGCTGTGCAGTCTCTGCCCCTCGCTTCTCCTCTCTTCGTTCTTTTAGTATCAGCAGCACTTCACTGAATTTCTGAAATAGTCCTTACTAGATATTTGGTTTCTCTTAAAATAGAATTTGCCGAAAACAAAAACATAACATTTAAATGCCCTCCAGCAATACAGCTTCTAAATTGCAGTACACATTAATTTTTCACGGAACTTTGTGAAGCAGTTTTATCTTCTCACATCTCACTCCAAGTGACAAGAGGAAGGGATTTAGTAAAAGTACCCACGTAAGGTTTATCAGCAAAAATATGCATTCAAAAAAATTCACTCCAAGTTATTTTTTTTCTTTTTTAAAGATTGCCATGAAGTTGAAATTTCTGAAATATAAGGGGACTTGCATACTGCCTCCAATCAAGTCAGCAGAGCATCAGAGGCCTAACACATACACTGGCTAAAAGCAGATGTTGAAAAATCACATTTCAAACCAGGAGAGAGGGGAAAAAAAAAAGTCAAGCAACTATTGCTAATCCAAAAAAAGCCACAAGCAAAAAGCCTGCACACAAAAAACCTGAAACAAGCAAGAAAACTGATCCTAACTGCTAACAGAACACGGGCAAAGCAGGATCATTCAAGCAGATTTAATTGCCTTTTCACAAATGACACTTCCAAGCAAGTAAGCAAATCTCGATCACTGAGGAATTTTAAGAACAAGTTAGACAGCCATCTGTCAAGAATAAAGCAGGACCTGGAAGAACAGGCGCTGCCTTCAGGCAAGAGGACGGACAAACTGAGCTCCTGCTATCCTTCCTAGCTTCATTTTTTCTGTGAAATCTGTGACAATTGGAGGAATACACACGTAACACATTATCAAATCTTCAGACAAGTAACAGGTTGCAGTATAGGATACTAATAAAACTTGTTCTGAGCCCTACGATACAGCAGGTTCTTTCTGAACTTCAGTATATTGTGTCTTTCGTAGCATAATACAGACCTGGACAGGCAGTAGGGGAAGCAAGGTTAATTTTCAAGACCAAGATTCTTGCAAGCATCCCTTTTCTGTGGGAATTATGCTGTTGCCAAGCCAACTGCGGCGATTCACATACATTAAGCTCCAGGGTAAACTGCCAAGTACATGAGAGGAAAGGCTGCTCCGCAAGGCGGGCAGGAGTGGGATGGGGAGAACGGAGCAGAGGGTGGGCACACACACAGCAGCGATCAGGAATCTCAACCTAGACAGAATAGTTTTGAAGTCTGGCCTAAAACAATAATTGCTTTCTGCGCTGAGAGTTATTTTTAAATATTTCCTCAAGGATCTTTTAAAACCTCATTCCATGAAAACCTGGGAAGTTTTAGGTTGAGTGACCATCTACTTAATTCCAGCAAATTGAAAGTGAAGAAAGGGAAATATCTGACTATATCCGATGCCATAATTTGATGTATCGGAGCTGTGTCAAAGTTAAATATGAATGCCCGTATTGCTTTGACTAGTCTAAAAACCTACAGGGGATTGTTTCACACATCGAAAAATATAAAAACAAACTTAGGAAAAAGATGCCATGAGGAAACAGTTTTCCTTTTCCATTCACTGCACATGCATTTTGACAAAGACAACACGCTCTAGATGGATAAGAACAATTTTCCATCATTAGGGAAGCCTTAAACAACCCCTGACTGCTTATACCATCATCTCTTAGGCTCCTACTAAATTGCAGTTATTTGTTCAAAACAAAACGATGAGGCCTGTGATATAATAGAGCAATTTAAGCAGTGAAGAATACAACACCTGTAATTCAATTTCATGGCAGCTGGTTTCACAACATGTTTCTATAACACTGTTAGGATATAGGAAACTTCTCTCACAGTGTAGCAATTCTTCTTTAAGTAAGCCATGCTCTCAAGAGAGAAGTGGGCTTTAAGTAGACAAATACTATAAACAATAAGCAATTTGTATCTCCGTGCCAGTCCTTTCAGTTCTATCTCCCGTTAGTTGCCACTCTTCTGAGGGTTTATACTTTAGTTTATATTTCATATTGAGAGGCTGTTGTCAGAAAAGGTAACAATAAGAGTCACCCGAGATCTCTAACCTTGAGTAAGTTTCCAGGCAGAGGAACATACAAGAGCTTCCCTTCCCATTCATCTTTGCTACAACAGTCACCATATACAAAAAAAAGCGGTAAATCCCAGGCATGTGACCTTCCCAAAAAGTCAAGGAGGGAGCAGGGGGAAGCCGGAGATATCAATAATGACCAGTCAATGCAGGAAGTACAGCAAAAACATTCTCCCAAAAGGAGAAATCTAATATTAACTTAAAACCCCGCACTTGAACTGCATCCAACAGCCAACCTTTCTCATCCTACATGGCAAATGATGAGGCCACTTGCTATCTTGGTGGAAAGTTCTTTAGCGTACAAATTCATGCAGATATCAAAACTGAAGTTTGTAAACAGTAACGCGTTGATGTTCTCCTTTGTTCGGTACTGAACCATGCTACCACATCCACTTTATATACTGAAATTAGGAAGAAACTGTACACCCAATTAGGGATCTCCTTCCAGGTTTGATGACTGGAATAAATACCAAAGCAGTAGTTTCAGGAATTCTTTGCAACAGTATAGACTAGCCCTGAAGATGAAAACCTTTCCATCTTTTCTCCCCAGCTTTCTGTTCCTCATAGGCCTCCTTCCCCTGCACCAGGACGTGGATGTGGGCAGACATCTGGATGGAGGAACTGAGCCAGGCTGAAACGCCTGCATAATGAAAGTTGTCGACGCAGAACAGCCTGCGATTGCCTATGAAGAAAAGGCAGACAGTTGTCATGGGCTAGATCTGGTGGAAAAGATCAAGGGCACCCACCCCTAACTTCCATGAAATGGATGTGCAACAGGGACATGTTATATCTCAGTGGCCGTAGGTTGGAGGAATGCTCCTCTATTCAGGATAAGAGGAAACTTTCCTACAGATGAAATGTGTATCTGGTCATAAACCACTCCTGCTCAACCAGCTCTGCCTGAACCCCAGATCAGCAGGACGAGCAAGTGACCTCAAGTCCCATTTGTGCTAACCACTCTACCCTCAAAGCAGAAAACCAGTATAACCAGAAATGGGTTAGTAGCTCCTTCCTGTGTTTCATGTCTGTTTATACTTATATTTCATGTCATTTTAAACAGAAAAGCTACCGCCTTGAGCATCAACAATCCAATTCTGAGATTCTTCGTCAACAACCATTCCACCTACGTTGATATTCCCCATATGAAAGGAAAACAGCTAAACCACCTGAACTCTTTAAGTGTATTACTATTAAGAACCCCATTTGAGAATGGCTCTTCAGTTCTCCCTGCTTAATTTCTACATTGCTAGGCATCAAAACAAGTTGATACGCTGAAAATACAAGATCCCACTCTGTTTGCTTACTTCAGGAAAACCTTGAATGAGCTCATGAAAGTTGTTGTAACCAACCTGTATAATTAGGGAGCAAAAATTAAGCACCTCTGTATTTAGATTAGCTACCCACAAGGTAATCACCATTTCTAGAAGTGTATACATAGAAAATAAGAGACAACTGAACTAATTTCTTCCCTCCAACCCTTTATTTGGTTGCTTCTACACGCTGCATCTGGTTGCGCATCAAAGCTTCAGTCGGGCTGTTCGTTAAACTCAACAGGCAACTCGTAGCTTTTCCATCTGAAGATATTCGGTCTGTACTCATCAGTGACTTCTTCCCATAGCCCACTAATTAGCTCGGCGTGCTACCCACTATTAGAAACATGAACAAAACCACAACGTGAAGAAAACTACAAATGAACAGGACTGTGCACTGCTTCTAACTAAACAAGACCGACACAACTGACAGCTTCCTACGCTGTAGATGCAAAATACTCAGCAGGGCCAAACCTGGGTGTTTTGGGGAGGAAAATATGACTTAAGTGGTAAGACTTTGGAAGTTCCGACGACACCGCTAGTGTTTACACAATTCTGGTAATAAAATGTGCATGTTGTTAGAGCACAGAAAAGGAGTGCATTCCTGATCTTGGATGAGAAAAGGGAGCAAAGCCACAGCTTCAGCAACAGATACAGCATTACACAAAATATGGCACTTACTGAATATTTCACCTTTTCAGGACTCCAAATCATTCAGCTAGTTGTGGTGTTAGTTCACTTATCAGGCCTGATGCTGATTAAAAATCCCTATCCCAACCCAATTCCCCTCATTGCACTCCTATGGCATATTTGTCTTTTACAGCAGACCTTGGTGTCAACAGTTAATAGAGTTTACCCCTTCTTCTAGCAGAGTGAAGAACCTGACCTGAATGAGGCAGGAGAAAGGAACTAACTTTCATTTCCACACCAGCTGCTCCAGCTGAAAGAGGGTTTATAGGGGGCAAAAACATCTCAGGCACCCCAAATTTTGAATTTTTTAAAAGGACCTCTCAGGTCCTCTCAGGGTGGTCCTTCTGTTATCACATCAGCTTTTCTTTAAAGAGAGGTGTGAGACAAAACTCCCTCCGAAACCCAGCAGAGCTCTGCCAGCACCACCAGATGAAGGTGGGCAAAGAGCAGCATCTCTCACAATTAATTCAGTAGAAACAGAAAGATATTTACAACTGCTGCCTTGCTAAAGAAAACACAGGCAGAATTCTGCTCCCACCGAAAACACTACGAGATGGGTCAGGCACCTACCGCACAAGCATGGATTTCAAATGACGAGCTTATACAGTTGGCTGTTTTTTTTCACTTAAAGCATTACCCCAATTTATAAATTACAAAAGAGATTACTCATCACAAACTCTGATCGTAGTGCTATCCCCATCCTTAAGTAAAACCAAAAAAATGAGGGTGAGGGGTGTTTTTGGGGGCTTGGGGCAGTTAAAGGTGGAAGCAATATAACGGAGTTTATTTAGACTGGTAATACCAGGGCAGAGATGTTGTCGTATGTATTTGCACAGCATCTGCCTCAGTTGGCCTTTCTTTAGGAAGTCAACACTTCTCTAGCTATAGCAATAACACACAAAATAGACAAAAAAGAGTAGGAAAGGTTTAGCACCACCATTTTACGGATGGGGAACTGAGGGCCAGGGAAGTCGAAACACCTGCCCAGGGCTATCTGTTAAGTGCATGCTGGAGGTCTACACCAAGAGCAGCTGCCCAGAGACCTGCTTCAGTGGATACAAGGGTATCTTCCTTCTTCAAAGTAATTTCCCAGTTCTCTTCTCTTACATATTATGAAAATGCCTTGAACATTAACTCTTTGAATTCTTATATTGAAAAATATCTCGTGCGACATCTACTTTAAGTTCAGGTAATTTCCTCCCCCACTGCCGAGGTTCCTCGCTCAAAGGATTTTACATCTATCGATTTGATAACTTTTGCAAGCACTCCATTATGAAGAACCAACCGTGGCCAGAGAAAATGTGCTATGGTTGAGGCAGGCCCTGCATTACATATGCAAATTCATTAGCTCCATCAGCCTTCTCAACCTCTTATGTTTGATTAAGTCTCACCTCCTAAAAACTGATTAAATCTAGTCAGCCTCTTTAAATTATTATTCTTCATTGGTCCAGTGGTGCTAAATGTTTCTAAATGTGACAGTAATCTAGTTTTAAACCAGCCAGCTGCAGAGTCTATAAAACCATCTTTAGCCAGCTCGTAATCCCTGTGATAGATTCGCCAGCAGCAGCGAGTGCAACGCAAGTCGTGTACGTCAACGCTTGCACTGGCAGCAGTTGGGCCACGCAGGACCCTGGAAACCGCTTGGGCTACCAACGAGAGCATCCACACGAGTGTTTCAACAAATTCTGCTCTGCAGCCACAAACGCCCAGATGACAAGGCCTAAAGGCCAAACGTTAAAAGGCACATCAGAAACATGTGGCNTGTTAAAAGGCACATCAGAAACACGTGGCTCCAGCAGCAACCAAAGCTTAATGTACACGTCTCAGTTTAAGCTGTACTACTTGTAGATGTGCACCTCTAAAAATAATTTAAAAAATCCACCATTAACTTCTTTCTTCAAAGAGTATGCAAGATGCTAGCTCTCTTCTTAACACAAAAAAACCATTATTCCCTCCATAATCACTCGCGTGGCAGTGGGAGGAAGCTAACACCGCCGCTGCCCGCAATGCCATCTATGGATAAAAGACCAAACTCTGATGTTATCCAAGGACCTTGGACCCCAAATTCATTTTTAGAAACACGATCGTTCTTTGGCAGGTGAGTTTGCATCCACTTGCACCTATGCTGTTAGCATAAATGGAAGAGCCCCTGACTCTTCCTACACACAGCATGGTCTCTCGTAGAAAATGTTCTGATCCTTTCAGCAAATTAATGAGAACCAGATGGCTTTTTTTCTTTTTGAACCATTGCTCTCCAACTCATACAGGGCCACTCACTCTTCTAAGTAGTCCCACAACAAACATCAGAAATACAGAGAAAGATTTCAGTGCTGGGTCAAACTTAGATGATAAATGTGAGAGAAATCTCTTGAAGAACAAATGTCTTTCACTGGTCAAATTAAGAACCACTTTGCAGCAAACAAAACCCCTGATATCAAGTGTTCTTTTGCAAATTTAGGCCCCAACCTAATTTTTCTGGTTTCACCTATTTGTAACAGATATATAAACAAGCATATGCGCAAAGAGAAGTTTCTTTCCCCGGGGGTTTATGCTCCTCAGCAACTGGGGAGCCTTTTGGAAAAAAAATTATTAGCAGGTCACAGGAGATTGCTCTGTGCGTTGCTCAGCTGAGCTTTCTGTCTTCCAAAGGTAAACAGCCTGTTCAGCCACAGCAGTAACACGATGCAGGCAATCACCAGTCATGTTGAATTGCCATCAAACCACTGACGTTTAGTAAATTAAAGGCCCTATGCCATCAGCTGTGCTCAGGGCCTGTTTCAACCTGGGGATGTTCCATTACATTTTTTTTTTTTTTTTTTTTTTTTTAAAGGNGCTTTATTTTTTCAACCTGGAAAATTGCAAGCAATTGCATTCAGCAAGCAAATAATAGAAAACTCAAACATACTGGTGAATAAGAATGAGCCGTCTAGAAAGCATCAAGTGAGGACAAGGACCTAGTGATGATAATCGCAGAGAAAAACTCCATATAGATACACGAGGGCAACCTGCTGCACTCAGAAGCACTGCAGTCCAGAACAGTAGTAGACCCTCTTTGTGAAGACAGTTTATATCGCCTACCACGTATCAGTCTGGGGGCTACAGCAGCAGAAGGAACTTTTTTGCCTCAAAACACAGGTTTCCACGCTAGAAGCCTAACTGTCCATATCTTCCTCCTGCCCAAGGCTCTTGTACCTGCAAGTTCTTCAGCCTGACATGCTCAAGCTCTGAAGCTTTGGAGTCCTCAAGACTTAAGAATGCAGAAACGTCCCTGCCTATGATCTTGAAAACCACTGGTTCACCTTTATGTGGTGGACCTCTTGGGCCTGGAGGCCTTCAGATGGTACAGCAGCATCAGAACTTCAGCTAGGACTCACAGACAAGCTCTCTCCATCTGCATAGCATGGATTTCTCTTTCACACTGGAAATGACCGAAAGAAGGCAAATTTACTTATGGAACATTCTAATGAGCACGTTCGTAACATTTTCTCATAAAATTATGTCTTCCGCTTCTTGACCTCTTTGGCACACCCAACACACAGTAAGAGAAGCAATGTAAAATTTCAATGGGTTGGTGGATCCATGAACCACAAACTTCACTGTGACATTACAAGTTT
>RSEF01000013.1:12637831-12676550 GCA_003993805.1 Himantopus leucocephalus
AAAACAAAAACCCAACAGAGTCTGGTAAGCAAATCTTCTGTCCTTGCCATCATATTTTCAAACCTTCACACCAGATGTGACGGATGAGCAGACTTCACTTGTTTTCAGCACGGCAGCACCTCCGCTTGCCTTGGCCAGAGGTTATGCCACCAAACAGTGGACAACTACCTGCCAACTGGAGCAGTTTTCTCCCCCTTTCCTTGCTGGATTGACTTTTAAACACTTTTTTTTCAGATGCTGGAGTCCACACTGTGACCGGTTAAGCTACGACAAATCAGGGGTAAAATAAGGAACACACTCCATATTTGCTCAAAAATACTTATTAATACTCCTTCCTTATTTTGCCCCTTTGTTTGTGCACTATCAAAAAGTTATGCTCAATACTGACCGAAAATGCAGTTACACTGCTCCACATGTGAATACTGCACTTTATTTTGGCACATTAAAGCTACAAGTTGTAACTAGAAAAGATTCCTCTCTTCCAGAAAAGTACGATTGTGTCAATACCCAACAATATTCAAAACCAAGAGCTAAAGTCTTACCCCCATGTCTTCCAAACAGTATGTTGCATCCAACATTTGTCTTAATTTTTCTACCCTGCGGCACAGAGAGCAGTATCCTACTTACTTTGCAAGAGTATAGGGAAAGTTCAGCATTTAGCAGTGGTGAGAAAATTGTTTTAGATCCCTGAGGGAAGGTGCTATGGAAATGCTTTCAATATAGTTACAATTCAATACAGTTTGCTAGAGCTGAAAGAAAACAAAATGCTTTCAGAGTTAAAGTGAAAGCCAAGATTATTTTTTTTATATGTGTGCGTATATATATGCATACATACACACACACCCCTTAAAATTTTAGGAAGTGAAATCCCTAAGGAGAGAGCTGGCCTGTAAGGACAAGATGAGCGTAAGGCAAGTTGTGCCAGGTATACAGAAGCATATGCTATACGGAAAGGAGTAGTTAAAGGAACTTGCTGGTACTACTCTCTTATTTCCTGGGATATGAACAAAACAAAATCAAAGCAATTAAATATTTACCTTGAGAAAAAAAATTAAATTGAATTGCGCATAATCCTCTGAGTTGCTATACTGAACGCACCTACTTTACTTTGACCAAGAGAAAATGTGCATTTTTTTTCTCCAACATACACACTGGAAAAAAATGCTAGTAAAGGTAGAATTCAAAGAAACAAAACTGCCTCACACAGGACTTTCCTTAAAAGGAACAAAAAAAAGCCCATGCTGTATAATTATTTAAAGTTAAATAACTTGGAAGGCTCGTTGTAAGTTGTACTGTACGCTGGGTGATCTGTCACGCTGACGAGCTTCCACAGGAGAGAGCCCGCAACATGCGCTCTCACCCCCTTTATCTCAGACTTTTGCGTAATGCAAATTGCAGCTCAAGGAGGCTCAGCTCTCCCATTTAAATTATGCAGTATCGATATTTTGTCTCTGGGAGTTCCGTACACAGTATGAAAACTTGCCGGTTATACAAAACAAGGCAGAAGAACTGGTTCAGACAAGCAAATTACACATCCGCTCCTCTCTGACCTCCAGCATCTCGGAAGAATTGGGTGGATGAGCCCCTGGCGCCGGTTCCAGCAGATCTCCCTGAGCTCCTCAGCCTTGGCAGAACTGTAGGGGGCAGCTTCACACATGGATGAACTGTTCTCGAACAATCTTCCTAATGTACTAGATGCAAATAGGCTTTCCTCCAATACGAGGAAAGCACGTCCCACATGTTTGTTTCTTTTGAATAGTATTCCTGCGGACAACCCCGCGACATTTCTGGAGGGGAGTTTCTCTCCGATAGCAGTACAGGGGTCAGTTAAGTCTTGGGGAAAGACGGGGGGGTGGGGACCTTCCAGCACCAGCTTCCAGACCAGACTCTCTCAGGTGCAATCCCACAGAAATGTGGGCGCGTTTCTATGGGGGTCCCAAAAAGCTGAGGAAGCAAAAGACTCATGCGTCTTTGGATCAGAGTTTAAAATTAAAAAAGACAAATACCAGCCATAACCATAGACAAAGGGATCACTCAAAAATGGGATTACCCTAGTGGAGGAACTTTTGGGCATCTTCATCTACAAAAATTATACTGATGATGGCACTGGCTTGTGACGCCACAGCCATGAAGGTGAGAAAACAACGAGCATGGAAACTCTGGTTCTCATAGGAAACTCCTTCACCCATAGGAATGATTCTCAAAGGTGTTCATGGTACCATCACGGCTGTGACTGTCGGGCAGGAACACGTTTGCTCCTGCTACATCTGTTAACAGCATGGGGAAAGCAACACACACATCGGCAGTGGCCAGCCCGACACATCGNAGCAGTGGTCAGCCCGACACATCAACGCTGCTGCTCTTCCGTGGAGGTGTACCGCATGAAGAATAAAGACAGCCTGGGGTCAACTAATTGTCCTACCCCAAAACAATCCAAAGATGAACGCAAGACCTCAAAGTTTGCTGAGCTAGGACCCTTCCAGGCTTCTCATTTTAAACATTTAAACACTTCAACACTTAGTGATGCACATTTCCTCAGTGGCAAAAATAGAGATAAGCATCTTCACCATTTTTCACGTGTACCAACTAAACACATATATTCCCTGGTTTCAGAAGAAAATTGCATCACTCTTTATCCCCAGGAATTCAGGAAAGGACAGAATGGATGAGAAGTAAGAGCAAAGGCCGTCAAAGGTTAACCTCTGCGATCAGAAGGAATGGTGCCATAGGGAGCATCTCTGCTCAGTCCCCGAAATCTCAGCACTTTGCACTGAGATTTAGTGCCATATGTACTCAGCAGTACATACAGTGTTGCCAAAGTTTTTATTTTTAAATAAATAAAGGCCAGAAAGTACAGATTTCCTTAACTCTCCAGTGGCTTCAATTATGCAGTACTGCATCCACCAGGTAAGCAGTATTTCCTGAGCTTTAGCACTTGACATTTTGAGATAAAATGTCATGAACAGAATTTGTGAACCTTTCTCCTTCCCCCCCCTTTGAATTTAAATCCTTAAAGGCATCAGACCACTGCTTCAAACTATCCCCTTCCTCTTCTTTCCTCAAATTTGGAACCAAAGACCAGACAGACTTTAACAGCATCTTTGCAAACAGTTTTCTCTAAGTCTTATTTCAAGAGCTTTTCTTCTCCAGTGCTGCCCGCTACCAGGCTAAACAATGATTTTTCTGCTTATTAAGTCCTGCAGGTGGAATCTTGTGGATCAGTAGGACTCTCTGCTGGCTGTTTGCTTCTCCTGCCGTCCCTCTTTCCAACCCAGGACCACAACAGTCTCTTTGAAAGAAATCAATGCCACCTGCTCAGGTGCCACCTTCTACATTACGCCAAATCTCAGAGTCTTTAACCTGGTCACTCCAACTTATGGCTTCCCTCACTTTTACTCCTACCACCTTATGCTCACCCTCCTCAAATCTATACTCATTTTCTATGCCCCAAGCAAGAAATGATTGCAAAATAGAAGGCACAAAAGTAAAAAACAACTTTCAATGAACTTCTGTGAACTTTCAGACTGCCCTGGATGTGAAACAGGGACATAAGAAACTATTTTGTCAAATTAAGTTAATTAGTATGGGGAGTTTAATGGTATTTAATGGTATCATCTGTGTGACTGGTTTCTCCACTGGCACATGGATTTATCAGTAAAACTGAAGGAGGACAGTCATTAGTTCTATTACACTCTTCTGAGAAGACAGTTGTGGTGAACCCACCTCCTGAAAAGTAGATTTTGAATGCATTTTCTCTGCCTGAAGATGGAGAGAACCTCAGTCCCAGCATCTTCTTGCACTTATCTGATGCAAATATGCTGCTTTCAAATTCTACTCTACCTTGTCTGCCACTTTATTTAGTTTGCCTCTAATTCTATGGCTTTTCCTGAAAGGTCAATTGTTCCTCATGTAGCTGATGGCCTCCCGATGGAGTCTGAACTGATTATTACCCTCTGCCTACTTATATAAGCTATGGTCGAGACGATGCTTGGCATTATTAAGATGTGATGTCCTGTCAAGGATGCCTTCACAACTGGAAGAGCTAATGTGACAGCTCAGAGCTGGGAAAAAAAAAAAAAAAAGTTGCTTTTCTTCTTCTCCAATATTTGCCCTGTGCTGTCATGCTGCGTGTGGGGCCACACTGGCATCTGTTATCCATTCCCCCAAAGGAGTCCTTCACAAGAGTGAATCTGCCTGCAAAGAAAACGGGAGGATTTTGAAGATGGCATGTGGAAAGCTGCCATAGGTCTTCCAGAAATCTTTTTTGTAAATCTCCTAAGAGCTGACCTGGGGCACACGAAACCACAGTGCTTGTGAAATACAAAGTAATCACACTGAACTCTTTCTCAGCCATTTGCATTTTCAACTATTTCTCTTCAGAGAGATGCCGTGTGCCTACGGGAATATTTGCCTCTATTCACAGCTGTTTTTTAATCTAAGTTGGAATCTGTTGGCTCTTCTTTCATAGTTGACAGTGAAGTTGTGGCTCTGTTAAGATAAATGTTTTTTGTGTTGCTTCTTGTATAAAATTCCTGGAAGATGTGCCCTCGAACAAATCTCCCAGAATACGAGGGCAGAAATAAAGTAGTGTCGCTATTACTGAAAGCGCTGAACAAATCCCACACAGCCCAGGAGAATCTGATGGAAGATGTTGAACAAAGATGCTCAGTATGGCCAGGCAGAACTACCAAACATCCAACAAATGCTGAATTATAAAGCTTGAAATACAGAAATATCTATTAATCCTTTAGATTTGTTACCCTGATTTTTTTTTTTTGTCCAAGTCACAATGTAGGAACTTTCCTAACCTGATGAATTTTAAATACAAAAACAATCTTAGATCTCTAGACGTAAAAGAAAAAAAAAAGGGAACACTTTCTATAAGCCAAATGCAAGGGATTGCGGTTTTGCTTTTGTTTCTTTCATTGGGGGGTTCGTGAGATTTGTACTTGAGCTCCTTTTAAGTATTTGAGCTCATAAATACTATTGAAAATACTAACAGCCTCAAAGTTGCTGGCCCCCAGAAGTGATGCAATTAACCACCGAAAGTCTTCACAATACTGTTACAAATTAAATTAGATCATCTCAAACAGTTCATAGGCGAAGGAGCCAAACCCAACAAAAGCCAATCTCTTTGTAACTGAGGTGCAACTGAGCACTTGTTTCAATATGAGGACATTGTTTATTAATAGATTTAAAGCCTGCTGTTTCATTGAGACAAATACCTTCAGCCCCCAAGAACAAACATAGTCTCTCCGTGCTTGTGTGTCCAGCTGAAGAGCATCCTATTTACACTGAGAAGCACAAGCAAGAGGCCAGCTAAAGACAACTCTTCCTATGAAAGAACGGGAAGGATAAACAGGCAGAAATTCCCATGGAGATGACGTAATTCAGAGAGGAATGTTTGCTAATCCTAGGGGACCACTAGCTAGGTACGAAAAATGGGGCAGTGGATAACATATTAGCTTCTGCAAGGACCCTTAGCCCTCGGCGCCAAGCAAGGCTGTGTGAAACGTGAAAAGCCATTTGGAACATCTCCTAAAAGCGATCTTATCACCACAGCAAAGTATTTTTCAAGCATCTCAGCAGATGAAGGTTAAATACAGATGAAGGAAGACGGTTGCTAATAAAGTTGCTTTTCATAATAGGGCAGTTTTGACCAAAATGGGAATTAAGGAGTAAACAGCTACCCTAGAAAGTACCGGGATCCGTAACAGTTTGTCTCCCAACATCACCTGTTATCAGAGGAGCAGCTCATTTCAGTGCATACTAAAAAAAGACATTGTTAAGGATGAGTGTAACCCTTTCAACCCTCCCACTTCTGTGCGGCAGAATCAGTAGATCTGAAGTGTGTGTAAACAACACTTAAGCCCAGAGCCCCCTGAGGTAGTGCCTGCTGCCAGCATGGTGAGAGCTGACAAGGCTCTCTGCTAAATCACCTCACCCAGCAGAAAACACCCTGTATTTGAAGGAAGTTCTTCAAGAACAACAGAGAATTTCAAAGTCAAAAGGAACAAAAGATAGAAGAATTGGGGTACCCTGCAAAGTAACAGTAACGCAGCTAAAGGAAATCACACCAAGTTACAGCTAGAAAGCCCATGTGAATTCTGCTTTCTGCTTGCTACATCCTACCACCAGGCTGTCCCACCGCCAATGGTAAGGATGAGTAAAAGCAGTCTGGACTCCTCCGCTTGGCTTCTGCCATTCCTGCTGATGGGAGCTTGGGAAAATTCAACATCTCTAGTGGATGCATTGAAAACTGTTCAATTATTCAAAGACTAAAGTGCTAGATCTGAGTCAAGAAGACAGGATCAGGAGCCAGGTCTCAGTGCCGTGGTTAGCAGAGCACAGAACGGCTGTAACCACAGCAGTGCCTGCCGTGTAGGCATTGAGCAAGGCTTCAGAAATCAAAGCATAGCATTTCAAGAGAAACAAAGGGGTTTAGGAGCCCAATTCCCCTTGAATGAATTGCATTTCCAAACCCAGCAATGGCTTTTTTGCAAATCTTTCATCTCCATCCCAAATATTGTAAATTGTACCCAAATCCCCACCTTCTTTGCTAAAGCTGCTACCAATCTTATTTCTTTCTCTAGAAATACGCTGTCACAACAAGGAAAATAGAAGTTGATGCAATTTGTTTAACTAGTTGGAGAGCTTCTTCCTGGTGTGATATTTTAAACATTGTGCAAGAGGAGTTCTTAAAACTACAGCACTTCAAGCATGTAGGTATTAGCAAGAATGTGTCTTTCGTTAGCAGTCTCCCAGGCAGGAAAGTCTGTCCGACTCAAATGATGACTTAGTGTCATGGGAATCGTATTTCTTTTTTGCTGTTTTATAGCCACTCATCTTGAACTGACATTGTACAGCGCTCTTCACTGCTGGTGTCAGATGGTATATCAGCATCCAGAGCAGCCTCAGCATCTTCTGGATGAAAAGTTTCTATGATTAACTTTAAAAATGTCAATCGTTCGCCACGTTCAGTATTCAGGCTTGTTCATCAGTTAGTAATAACATTCCTAGCTGAACTGAAAATGTGTTCTGAATAAGTGCCGGGAAAAGGAAAGCTTAAACATTTGACAGCAGTTAAGAGATGAAGCAGACTATACTTTTCATTTCTGAAATGAGGATGCAGTGATACCAGGCGGCTTCTGCAACAGAAGAAACTACAAGATTATGGAAACAGACCTTTTCTCCTAGTTTTTATGACAACTACAATTCTACATTTCTCAGCTCTGCCCTGCAATTAAAAGGGGAAGATACCAGAAATAGCTGAAAAAGCAAGAGACAAGAAAGGAAAAATAAGCTGATTCCAGCTAGTCCTCTCTTTTCCGTGTGTGCCATACACATTTCATTATTAGATTAGAAGCTTCTTCCAGTACCATCTCTGTAGGCTTTGAAATTGCCACCGTTAAAGTACGTCACAAAAGTTATTTTTGAACTGTGGATTGTGTTACAGAGAGAATCTCATTTTTAAAAATGTAATGGAGGAAAAGCATTCATTAGAGGACTATGACAGCTGAGGGGAAAAATATTCATCGTATTCGGAGGAAATAGAAGAGAAAAAAAGCTTGGAATGTGTTCTTGCTCTCAGCCTGAATACCTCTCTCTTTCCTGACTAGTGTCAAGTATGATCAATCAAATTAATTCTGCACATACTAAACATGAGCTTCTCCAACTCATTCAGCTCTAAAGTCAGAGTCTCTTCATTCGCACTGAAGTTAGACTGCCATCTAAATGAAGAAGGGCTGGTTCCACATGCTGGAACGCAGGTGGATCTCCCAGCAAGTCAACCAACATGATTTTTGGATGCACACCAGTGTCTGCAACATGCATTGGTCACAAGGCCAAAAAGAAACCGATAACAGATCTGTGATCATTGTGGTAGCAGTGCCTGCAGCCACAGCCCCTTCCCATGGCCCTCTGATCCACTGTCACTAGTCAGATGGTCTTCAATCCCCAGCGGGGACTGCTGCTGGGGGACACCTCCCCGTGTGCTGCTCAACACCGCTGCAGTGTTTCAACGCTCTCAACAACAGTTTAAAATGAGAAAATGGGTATCAAGCCAAACTCAGAAGCAAGCAAAAAACACCAAGCTTTTAAAATCCCCCTGGCTGGCAAAGGCAAGTGAATTCATGTCCTGCTCAGATGCTCAAAAAAAAAAAAAAAAAAAAAAAAAGGAGGAGGAGGAAAAAAAAAAAAAGAGTCCCATCAAATGATGCAGTTCAGCTTCATGTAATCTATCTTTNTGCAAGGGAAAGGACAAGACCAGTGTTGAACAGGAAGAGAAGATTTCTCCCACGCACAAGCAAATAAACGCCTCATGCATTATTCACGGGCTGTGCAGCTGGGGACTGGTACACCTCTTCGAGAAAGGATAAAACCATTCAACATCCTCATAGCTTCAAAACTGCAGAATCACCCCAGGGAAAAGATTCAGGGAAGAGGCTGAGGTGTGAGGCAAGTTTACAAGTCAAACAGCACAAGAGGGGGTGGGTTGGGTTTTTTTTTTTTCATTTTAGAGGCTGGATACTTATCTAAGGAGATGTTAGACAGAACTGGTCCAAGTTTGAAAGTTGTGCTCAGTATCTATAACAAACACAGCAGAAGCTGAGGAGGAACAGCAGTTCTCAGCACAAGTTACCACAGCCACGTTTAAAGGAAAGCACATCCACAGTTCAAGCAGATGCGGTGTTATTTCATTTCTCAATTCTGCCCTGATAAACTGAACCTTTGCAGGACTTTCTCTTATTACAGTTATTAAACCCTGTGCCCCCCCCCCCCCCCCCCCCCCCCCCCCCCCCCCCCCCCCCCCCCCCCCCCCCCCCCCCCNCCCAGTTTCTCCATGCACAACACAAGCAACATTAATAAGAACCTGTAAGGGTCAGGAGAATGCCCTGAGCCAGAGCTCTGGCAGAAATCCAGGCTGGAGGAGACACTGACTATGCACAACGGCAAGTTAAAGACAGACAGCTTTTCCCCAAAGTGATATTTTAATTCAGAAAGGAACCTTCGCTAATCTCAGGAAGGGTTTATTATCATCTGTGTAGCAAATGGGACCACAGTTGGTCTACATAAAGCATTAGTTTCCTACAGGGCATTTTAGACTTTAAATGACGAAGGACCAGACCTAAACCAGAAGTCTGCTGGAACTCTGCTCTTACCTTTAATTTGATTTAAGCGTGCAGAAAGGCAGGGAATGAAAGTACAGCAATAACAAAAAGACCCCGGTGGAACACAGGGCATGGGAGGGATCCCCTCGGGCTGGGATCTACACGGGAACCTCCGTCTGCACCAGAACTCCCTTCCTCCTGGGACCGACCCCTGCGGAGGGATGCTGAGCATAGTCCTCCCCGACCAGTGGCTGGGACACCGGCAGATGCATCAGTTGCACTCCCTCCAAGCAGAAAATGCAATATATTGTCAGTGGAGTTGTCAGCTGAAAGGCGGCTGTGCGTACAACACATCCCACTGGAAATAAATGACCTCTCTCATTAAAGCTGCTTTGCTATTTGGCCATGATATTTTTCAGTGTGTTCCCACAGTCACCAGCATGAGTGAATTCTCTAACTGAAGGGAATTTGGCTTTGCCAACAACCAGCTTTGGGCAAGACCCCTTCTCCGCAACTCCTCCCACATACTTTATAAAAGGAGCGAGCGTCTCTCACTGTGCACCAGGACAAGACTCAGCACAAGGGAACCAAAGTCTTGGTCGCGGATGCCAGCGTAACAGAAGGAGCACTAACTGCACTGGAGAAAAAGCTTCCACCATAGACCATAGGTAGGAACAACCAGCAATAGTCTTCCGGTGCAAAATTTCAAACCTCTCATAGACTGAGAGATTAAACACAAGGATGACGTCCACATGCACCGACTCCGGAACCCAGTAGCTCACAGGGTTAACAAGGACTGCACGCTTGTTATAAAACCAGAGCTGATCCCCCAACATGGCACACATCCCACGCCACTTCCCTCCCAGCCCCTCGCTCAAAGATGTACATTAAAAAGTATATTTCCTCCAGAGCTCTTTCTGTGATGAGCTTTACTGAAGAAAAGAGGGGAATCTAAAAGAAAGATAAAAGCACAGGGATGTGGGTTAGTAGAGGTCGAAAAAAGCCACCACGTACCGTTACTGGGTTCACAGGAACGTTTCATTAAGTATTCTTCTTCTCTTCCCCATTCTGCACTATAGATAAAGTCTTCTTCCAGAATGCTCAGAGGCACCAATAATCAATTTAAAACACATGAAAACCAGTTGAAATGCCTTTTTTTTTTTGAGCCCTGTGCATTTTGGAACTGAAAGCAGAGTGCTGCAGAGTAGCCATCATTAGGAAAATGGTCTGCTTAAAGACATTTTCTCACATGTGAGGGGGACTGTGAAGCCTTTAACAGTCTAAAAATATTTTTACAGAACTTGTCAGGTAGGGAGAGCTAGGTGGGGATTTTACAAAACCTGCTCTTTTAACCTGAAATGTGCAAGCTGTACCTACAGGCTCTTTAATCATCTAATGTTCTCATCAACTGAACTACAATTAAATCCACACACTGATAGCCGCTGGCTGAAGTGGAGGTGAACTGCAAAAATTGTTCCCCTCTGGGCTGATGATGACCAACACACAAAAGCCGAGTATCTTTCCTAAAGATTGTCACTCTGCCTTCAGGCTGTGCAATTCTCCTAATTCTCCTTTCTTTAGGACTGTGCAGTTCATCTGTTTGGCATTCCAGTCCGCGAGCAGATTCCTCCTATTTCTGACCATCCCTTTTAATCATGGGCCAGAACTGCAGCAAACTCGCTGAGCATCCAACTCTCTTCCCAGTGAAGTTGAGGGAAACTTTGCCAGGATTCAGTCCCCTCTGCTCTGGAGGAGATCCAGCCAGGTGTCTCATCCTCATGCAATCTGCTCAGCTCCACTGACTCATGGAGCAAGCTCGCTCAAAATTGTGCGGAAGAACACACCCAGGGAACTCGGAGGGATTTAGAGCTTCACAGCATCATTGTGAATTTCAGAATGGATTTAAGCGGCAGCTCGGAGTCAGGCTTTCAGCTTGTGACACACGCGTCGTGACTGGAGCGCCTTCCACAGACCCGCATCCCTCAGCCAGCCTGCGAGTGCTCTGCACGGAACACCCTCTAACACTGCAGGTGTCAAGTTCCCCATCGGTAGTAGGTCTTGGCATGCCCAAGGGTATTCACATCTGGATGACGCAGCGCAGTGAAAGCATGCCACCATCCCCTCTTTACTTCTCACTGTGCAGACCCATATTAACCATAATCAGGTGTAAATTATTAAGAAAACATAATAAAAATCTTACAATATGACTCCATTCTTTGATAAACAAACTAATACAGAAATGCTGCCAGTCAATCTGACATGTCCAGATGTTTTTCTTAAAAAAAAATTTTAAAAAATCACAGCTTTCTACTGCTTGCATCAAAAATCAGACCAGCAAGCTACAGGAGGACTTGGGGCGGGGACATCATAATTCAGAGACTTTCAGTTCAGGCAGGAAGTTAGTCATTAAAATCATAATTCGAAGCACTGAATGAGGCCCAGGTTACACACCATGGCCCTACCTGCTGTCTACTGCACAGGAGACAATACAGAGGATCTGCTATTTGTATCACTAACTACGTAGCTTCATTACTCCGGGAAGTGGATGTAATCGATCAGACGGGGATTATTCCTTTCTCTTACTCGGTTGCTAGTTAATTAAACCAAATTTGAAGCCTATTGCAAAATTAGGGGAAATACGACCTGGCAAGCAACACTGAAATTTGAGGTCACTCATCCAACCTCGTGGGCTTTCCCACTGAGCCACCGCCAGAGCAAACACATCTATAGCCACAAGATTTTGGCATGAAGAGCTGACAATGCACTGCACCTCAGTCCTGCTCCCCACTGTCCGAGCTTCCTCAGGTCATCCCACAACAAAAATAGGATCATTACTTAAAAGTACTAACCCTGCAAAAACTAAACAGAAAGGAACACGCTCCATCCAACACATCAGAATTTGTGCTGCAGTTTAACAGATTGAAGGAAACACTCTCAAACAAATGGCAAATTTTCTCAGCTGGGAAGGATTTAGATCAGCACCAAGTCCCCAAAATTGCATTATGTACTTAGGAAAAACTTTTATGATTCAGATTATACCAATGCAGATGAATTGTATCTTGGAAGCAGCAAGACATTAGAGAAAAATAAAAGGAAATGATAGTTAAGAAGGAAATAAGGTTGGAAAGGGAGTTGCTTTAGTCACCAAGGACTCTATTGCCAAATACAGCTTCTGCACAAGTTAAAGTATCAATGAAACTGGAGCTTTAAGGAAAAAAAAAAAAGAAAAAAATCAAAACAACTAGCAAGAACTTAGTTCAAATGTTTTTCACCATTTCAGATTTCTCAACATCATCCCTTATTTCTACTGTTTTTCCCCTTGCCATTTTGATTTCTCACATCTATCCATGCTGGGTTTGGATGCTGTAGCATAGCTGCACAGGTTATTTCTTCTCTCAGTTTGCAGCTAATAATTTTCTAGGCTCAGGAATGGCACAGCAAAAGCATTTTCTTTTAATTTGAAGAACTGTAATGAGGAATGTTTCCACTTGAAACATTTAACCAGTATTTCGGAAATTAATTCATGCTTTCCTTCGTGAAAAATGATAAACAGGAAGAAAACACCATAACGTATAATTTGTGCCAGAGAAATTTTCTAAAGATCAAAACCTGATGGATACTAAACAGTTAACATTCAAATTACACAAACGATGAGGAGGAGTGCAATGTACTTACTGAAATTAAATGTACCTGCTCTCTGGGTATAAATCCAGCACCAGCTATTCCAAGCTCCCTATATTAAATTTTATTCATGAAGTTCAAGCTAAGATTACGCTGATAAAATGCCAGACTGCATCTGCACTCCCCAGCAACAATACCAATGATAATTCCTGTTGCTCCTTTGCTAAATTCAGTATCCTTATGTTTTACTGCAGCCGCACCAGACCCTTAACCTAGCCAAGTCTGTGCTGCCAGTTGGCATTACAATCCTTCCAAAAATAAACATACTTGTAGTTTTGCTGTCTTGGCTCAAAAATGCCCATTTCTCTTCAGCTTATGATCAGCCTGGTTGCTAACACACTGCCGGTTGTCCTAAGCAACCCCAAAGGATACAGGCAGGCACAAAATAATTGCCACAATTGGGGTGCCTCCCTCTTTTTAAATACTCTTTTTGGAGGTGTTTCTTCATTGCGCAGCTTTAGAGAGTAGATGTGTTTGGGAAAGCCATGTTCTGGCTCAACCAGCAATTATGAATCAGACAGAAGCGCCTGCGTAGAAGACAGGGGTGCTTGGATTTAAAAGACATACTCGCTCCCCACCTGATATTTAGGTTTTTGTATACCCTCTCCTACCTAGAGGGTATGCAATATTGTGCCTTTGGGCTACTACAAGCCAAATTCTTAAGAGTGCTTAGGATCACATTTTTGAAGCGCTACTACCACAAGCACTGCGTAGATGCCATCTAAGCCATGTTTCATATCAAAACATCTTTATTGCCTAAGAACTGAGGCAACTTTGGGTGGCAGTCAGTGTTCAGTTTTATATACCGCTCATTAAACAGACATAGCCAAATGAGGGAGAGCACAGTAGAACACACTCCAAACGCACCGACACATTTAATGAAACATTCATGTTAAATGAAACAAATAACCAAACAAGTGGTGTAGAAAAGAGAAGACCAGGAAAGCATGCAAGAGCCATCATCAAATGTGTAAAGCGATTAAAATGAGGAGGAAGAACAGCTGGTCCCGG
Source organism: Himantopus leucocephalus (assembly GCA_003993805.1). Classification (NCBI taxonomy): domain Eukaryota; kingdom Metazoa; phylum Chordata; class Aves; order Charadriiformes; family Recurvirostridae; genus Himantopus; species Himantopus leucocephalus. The sequence goes on from RSEF01000013.1 coordinate 12,651,634, forward strand.
TGTGCACCAAGGCTAAGACAAGAATGACTAGTTGAATTTATAGGAATGGAGGTACCGGTTCACCAATAAAGAAAAGAAGGAATGGTCTGGTCTACTTGATCTGGCTTTAAGCCCAACTCTTACTCTCCAACACATCCAAGGAGAGATTTTATTTTTAAAGCAAACTTTACTTCACAGAAGTGTTCACCTCTCAGCCTAAGTTTAACGATGACGGTAATAATAATAATAGATAGCCATTTATTTTCGACCAACTCTAGGTGCAGTTTTACTTCATGTTTCAGACGAAGATTTCAAAATATGCTTCTATATAGAAAATAAGTATGGTTTGAATACAAAATGGACCACCTGCTGCACTCTTCTCTCAGACTTCTCCAGGCAGGAAATCCATTTAAGCCATCCCTATCGCTGAGGCTTTTGATATTGGCCCTACACTAGCGGCACCCTCTGCCACACACAGCAAAACCTCCGTCCACACACACGATGCTGCGCTGCGTACCCAGACGATGCCCGCTTAGCCAGGTGCCTCTTCAGAGAGAGAGAGACAACCTGAGGAGCAAGCACACAGCACATGAAGGGGTTTCTTTTTCCAGGTGTTCTGGTATCAGTGTAAATTCCAGAAAGACTTCCCATTGCATTTTCTTTCTCCCAGTACACCTACTGCCTCTTCTGTCCTCTCACCTTCCAAGGCTTCTTTGAGATGAGACGTAAACTCATTTCTTCTCCTCCCCACCAAAGTCTTATTGCGCAGACACGACTGCATAAATATGTTTAAATGTAAAGAGGTACAAGATGTTAATGTTTAGCTTCATGCAACAAGGAAGGATTTTTTGCAAAAAAGGACAGCATATGAGATACTGGGCCAGATGCTCCTCCAAATCTACTGCTGGTTGGCTTCAATCGTACATGAAAGCCATTTAAGGGGGCCTCATTTGAAACAGACAGACATGAGCATAATTGTCTGAGAACCATGAAGTTCATGATTCCATGATTCACCATCACAAATTCCAAGGCAAAAAGAATTTTGTCCTGAAAGGATACGTAATACCAAGTGTTAATAAAATCCCAGGAACCCATGTGTGCTGAAACATTTGTCTGGGCTGTTGCGTTGCTTTCTAGGCTTTTAATGACTGGCATTTCTAAACACAGCTTCCTCAAAACAGATTACAGAACAGCAACATCACTTTAATTTGCAGCAGCAGGTAGATAACATATGATAATACCATAATACTTCAACTAACGTATTTTACTTCTCTTATTTACTAACAAAAAGAAATCATATTAAGAATGCAAATACCCTATGTATTTGCACCTCCTTTCCTTCCTCTGTATCCAGTTCCTCACAGCATTATCTAGCCCTGTAGAGAAGACCTAGCAACACATTTTCTTGCCATTGTTCTTCCCAGAAACAGATAATGTGTTTTTATATGGTTACAGATTCAGTCTTAGTGAGACCCTTAAGTAGTAAAGCACATCTTTAAGAGAAATGATTTATTGGTGACTCCTAGGGACTTGCAACCTAGCACTGAATAGAGGTTTTATCACTGAAATGCAGACAGTAAAGAGAATTACTCAGAAAAAACTTCTCCCACATCCCGTGATACTTTTAAAAAAAGAAAACAAACCACCAAATGCTTTCATCTGGATTGGGGATGGGCAGAAGGGTTTAATGCAGAAGGTTTCAAACATAGACCTCAGAATGGAACAACGTTTTTCTTTAAGTTCATGTCATACTGTGCCTTGCATATACCTCCTGTACATATTTACCTAACCCATGAATCAACTATTAACCAAGCTACACAAACTATTCAAGTTTTAATGGTATATATTATTTAATGCAGAAAGATCTCAAAGGACAAAACCCTGCCAAAACGTACAGTATTATAGAGAAAGAGAGACCAAAAATGATTTGTGAGATAAGCCCAGCTCACAACCACAAATCACACTAGCTGTTGACTTTGCAGCCAAAGAACACCTGAGCCATCGGTATTCTTAGTCTAAATCCTCTTAAATTTTTAAAATAATTTAAGAGTTATGCTTGATCTGAGTTAATTAAGTCTTTAATTAAGTGATAATCCCTGACTAATCACTGCTATATGTAAAGGAATGGCCAGTGTGCCAGCCAATTTGACACCGGCGTTGTTCGGAACTGTAACTTCCCCATCACTTTCTAAGCTTTTCCTCGAGCAATAGATCAGCTTCAAGAAATCCTCACCAGCCATGAAACACTTCGAGGGGGAGTTCAGGGCAGGGGGAAAAGAGCTATTTGGAGCGAAGTNTCAGCTTCAAGAAGTCCTCACCAGCCATGAAACACTTTGAGGGGGAGTTCAGGGCAGGGGGAAAAGAGCTATTTGGAGCGAAGTCCCACACATTAGCGTTGAGAAGTTTCAGTAATTCCATCACTCAGAACAAGTCAGAAGCTCCTTGGATGCAGCAACATAGGATAAGCAATACAGCACCACCTTGTAAAGCCTATATGACATAGGACAACCCCAGCTGTATTGAGCTCTTCAGCCCAAAGAGGAGTCACAGCCAGAGCACCAACATATCCCACTATTATTAAAATGTATTCATGAATACAGAAGCTCCCACGTGCTCGCTAGGAAAAGCTGAAAATAACCATTTGAATTGCTGAGCAGCAGTTTCAATTAATAGGTCTATTTTCCCCATCTATGGGCAGAGGATTTGCTTGCTTAACCCCCATTAATGTTAACAGAGTTGGACTTACAAATCCCTACCCGAGGTGGAATAGCGACGTTCCTACTGCTGCGCCTTTTGTTGAAGTTAAAGCAGAACAATTGACTTTATTTTAACCTCTGCCCATTTTGCCCACTCTCAGGAGCTTTAAATGTAAACTTAAAAAAATGATAAGCATTACCTTGAGAAGAAAACACATTGTTTTGCTTTTTTTGGTTTTTAATCAACGAGCACTGCCATCCCAATAGACCAATTATAAACCAATTCAAATAAGAAAACAAATCTTAATAGCAGAGTATACAGATAAGTCGAATACAGCTTATAGGTCAATTTTTGAGCTGAAGCCTTTCCATCTCAAATAGAACAAATATTCCAGTGGTTTCTGTGCTTACTCCCTACCACTTCTAATGCAAAAAAATTAAGCTGATGCTTCTGAAAGGTAGATTATGCAACAAGACATACCACTAAAACCTGGGAAAAAATAGAGGAAAAAAAAATGAAGTACTAAAGGATTCTGGTCCCAGTCCAACAACTCAGCGTAGGCAGCTCTCAGGCAGCAGTTTCAGTTGTGGTTCAGTTCACTCTGAAGTTCACTCTGCGCTGGGTGCCTAATTCCCTAGTACAGACTATAGGCACTATATATACATATGAACAGTAGAGGCAAAATCCCAAACACCAGTTCATCCCCACCAAAACCAGAGTGAGACTGAGGACTCGTTTCACTCAAATGAAAAGCAAAGACGCGTGGACACTAGGATGGGCAAAACCAGGTATCAGTGTCATCGCATGGGACAAACTTCCCCTGAGCATCAACACAATGAGCTGTGAACTCAGTTACTGGGCAAATTGAGAGTCCAAGACAGATTAGAAGCAGCGTGCACTGAGATCCAACCTGAAGTTCCCCAGGGCTCTGCCTGTAGCAGACGCCGTGCAATGGGTGCGAGAAGCAGCTGCCTTCCCACCAAGATCAGAAGCGACATGCTGCTCGCTGACAGCTTGTCATAACACTGTCTCGAATATTGGGGACTTCCATTTTCAAAAAACCTTTTCTATGCTAATGACTTCCTACAGATGTTTTGAAATGTTTTAACTGTTTTGATTCAGTGAGCCAATGATACTGTGAATGCAGCAAGAGCTATGGTAGTGAACCCATCCAGGACCTTCCTGGATGTCCAATAGCAACAGGAGATGGAGAAGCAAATTCCCATCCTCCCTGGGAGCACGGGGTGTGATGAAAGATGGGAACAGTGTACTGGTGGGACAAAAGCACCCGTTTTGGCTGCAAGTGTGTACATCTCACAGAAAACAGAATTTCCATTCTGTATGAAACCTTGCCATTTTGAACTGACTTTTCAAACCAAGCAAGAAGAAAAGGTCAACGTTTCTATATACCACTACTTTTTTAATGTTGATTCAGAAGCATTGACATCTCCCTAACAGTATCAAAACAATCGCAAACATAAATATGGCACCAAATAATAAATCCAAAAGTCAAAAGGAAGTCAAGCATAAAAGCAACACACAGTGTGTAAACATCCCCCATCAAAACAAGGGCTGAGCACGACATGTGCCCACAAAATGGTTAGCTGTCAAGGCAGCTGCATTTTCAGAGGATCACACTTGTTTCTTCTCCATTTCCTTCCTCACTCTGCTATTTGTCCATGGCTTGGCATCAGATTTTTTCCGTAATGCAGTGCCTGCTCAGCGTTTAAAACCCAACTGTCCTATTACACCTCCAGAATAATTTAAACCTCTTCTTCCAGTTTTGCTATTTCCTTATATAATACATCATTAAAGTGTTATAAAGTTGTTTGGGATTTTTTTTTTTAAGCAGAGCAAAGGTAGTCAGAGACTATCAGACAGTAAAGCAGCCAGCCACCATCCTCCCCATTCCACATGCATCATCTTCCTTCTAACGTGACTGACGTGCAGTGGTCCAAGAAGCAACACAATTTCTCTCTACAGCTAATGCAGCTGGGAAGAAACGAGCAGGCTTTTGGGTTCTGCATCCCTTCACCAGACATTTAAGTTGAATATATTTAGCCTCAATGACTCTTAATAAAGGCCAATTATGCTAATCAACAAAAAAGCAGTGCAAGACTGAATGGAGTAGAATCAGTGTGAATGAAGGGAGGGGAGAATACACGAGATCATTAAGACTATGAAAGGCAGTGCCATAACACACGGGAACAGTTCACGAGCAGCAGAAGCCATTGAGACCAGTGATTCCAAGGGATTTTCTGCCTTTCAGCGACTACCAATGACAACAACTTCAGTGTGATTTGTCGAGGTGACTTGTGGCCCACCAGGTTTGAGAACTGCAAACAAAGCAGGAAGTTTCTAAAAGGTTCAAAGCCTTTTCTTTAAGAAGTGCCGAGTGCAGCTGATGAAGATGCTCAGATGCATTCAAAGCGCAGCAGAAACCAGGTGGCCAAACGCTGCCAACTACCACAGAAGACACTTTAGACTTTTCCACATAAAGCAGTATTTCTGTTTCCCAAGAAAGCCTTCCAATGGGTCTTATTAAGGATTTGAAATAAGGTAAGGAATTTTTCTCCCTTTGCAAATACAAAGCTGGGGAAGAAACCAATCACAAGCTCGACTGCATGTGTTTCAGCACAGATGATCTTTCGCACTACATTTACGCTGTTACTTTCTTTACAGGGACATCACTGCTGTCTGACTTCCAACCTCCTCTCCACACCTCCAGTGGTTAATGAATCATTCACACGGTGAGATTTTCTGGAAAAGTTAAGTAAGAAATCTTCTGGGTAGAGGAAATAAGTTGTTACAATAACAAGCAATTTACTATCTGAATGCTACGCATACTGTATCATCTTATTTGTATTTCACAGTTAATCTCCCGGCTCACAAAAGTTTTATCGGATTGGAGGCATGTGCTGTATTCCCCTTTATAAAATTTTACAGTCCCTTGCTATTCTCAGGGCTTGTTTTATAGGCACAATTTGCTGCTTTAATCTCACCCAATTGTCATGTTCTAAATCACGGTGTATAAAAATGTCTTAAAAGGAGAGATGCGCTGAAGGGTAGTACTTAATTACACTTACTGCCTGATTTAAATGTTATCTGTGCTTTGCCAAGTGCCAGGCACAGAGTAACCCAGCAGTGCAAATCTGCATAAACTGATACAAGTCATTATTGGGCTTTTAATAGCAACCCTGCTCTCCCGTGCAGCGTTCCGATGAAGGTGTGTTCCTCCTCCTCCTCTCACATTGGCTTGTGAGAAAATTAAGGAAGGAGGCTGGGGAAGCTGGTAATTGGTAGGGTCCTTCCAGTCACTCCTCCTTAACTTATTTATTTTGTTCTCCCTGCAGAAATCTTTGTCAAGACAATTTCACTGGTCATCTTCATGACTCTAATGCGTCCTAATGAAAATGAAAAGCCGAGTGCGGAAAATCCACTTGTTTGATGGTTTCTTACTCCTTTTGTAGTACTGCCACTCCACAAGAGCTTCTCTTTACACCCCTCTCCTCCCAGATCCCAAAAATAAATAATAATAAAAAAACCCAACCAAAAAAACACCCCACCAAAAAAAACCCACCACAAATTAAAAATACTACTAACCTTTCAGGCAATTAACCTTTTTCTTTCTGAATTCCTCCTCCCCCACCCAAGCGAGCACATCAAGGGACTGACGTGCCTCCGCACTAACCACACCAGACACACAGTTAGAGCCTCAGGCTCAGGGGAGCAGAAACACAGCTTGGAGTACAACATATCTAAAGACTTTCTACTTCATGCACCAATCCCTGCTCCAACCACACGTAAGACAGATCACCACTACCACTTTAGCCATTTCCCTCTGAACCTGAGGGAAAGCAACAGAGCAACCTTCTTTGCTTAGGTTCATCATATTCAATGAGCCAGTGGAGGTAGGGTAAGCACTACAACCCCCAGTGATCTACCCAGCAGCTTTATTTCTGGTCCCTACCACCAGTGTAAATTCAATTCACCTTTTCTGTTGTTGTCGTTCCCGAGTGTGCTGTGCTCGTGGTTCAGCACTGCCAAAGTCTAGAAGGGACTAAAACATACTATTTTGTGTCAAGCACCTGGCAGGTAAACGTGAAAGAACATCACTGAGCCAATCCCAGATACTCAGCAGCTTTCTATTCACATGAAATTTCTCTGACTTTGTGTACAGTTCAAAGAATGCCAGAGCAGTCACAGTCACGCACTACTACTCCTTACCCATTTACGTAGCACGGTTCTGATCAAGAGACACATGGATTGCTGCATGCAACATAAACTACAACATTGGCCCTTATGGGTATACGAAATACGTACATGCTACCGCTACCCGTCACAACTGTGCTTACACCACCCTTATTTCAGCCTTTGGATATAAGCAACTGCTTTAAGCAGTCTTCTGGCTAAAGCCTAGCGCAGAGGGAAGAAACCCAACTCAGAATGATCAGGTATTTTGTCATCTGATTTTAAGCATTTTCTAAAGCCCAGTGGTGTGAAATACTAACCACCCCTCAGCTGCACAGAGAGCTGAAGTGATATGTCGCCTCCCACGGCAGAAGAACCTGACCTGAGAAGAGATGGGTCCAGCAGCAGCTTTTCCAGCTCAAGGTCAGTGTCATCCTAGCGAGACCCCGGTAGGATGACCATGCTGCAAAGCAGTTCCCAAAGTCCCGCCAGTGGATCCCTGGCAATGTGCCTGCCTTTGGGCAGAACGGGAGGAAGGATATGAGGTAGCAAAAAAGCTACAGTATTGGGAAAATGCTGTTCCCAAGAACCTCATTCACTCATTTTCTCTTAAAACGAAGAGCAATATTTTCCAGACCGCTGGTCTCTGAAGCCACGTGAAGAAGTTCACATCTGTCTCGAGGGATCCCATCACACCTCAGCAGTGATTTTAATTAAAATTTTGATGACAAAAGCGCATAGTCCTCTGCAAGTAATTTAGAGAGAGAGTTAAAGATGACGCATAACTCCTAAGCCTATAGTTTTATAACTCAGTGGGTCTGAGGCACTTTGAAGCAATGAGTTGCTGGCTTGGTTCATCACTATAAAACATTCCACCACGTAAAGGCTCATTTCTGTGGCCACAGACTAAAATTTCTCTGGAGGCAGATCAACCTTGCCACTTCCAGCAGCAGCCGCTCCTTTAGGGGGAGAAGCACATTAGAGGAACAGTGCCGCAAAACCTTCACTTTTCACAGTGGTCATATCCCCCTCCTCGGAAGACCAGCTCCTTTGATGGGTCTCGCCACACTCCTCTTTCCAGCACAAGTACCAAGTTTGACAACTTTGGGGCTTCTTCGCATCTCCAGTGAATTCAGCTTTTTTTTTCTTTTTCTAAAGTAATAATATTACAGGATTAATTACTTAGCAAGGTCTCTATAAACTCATCTGCCTTTGAAACATCTACAAAAGCACAAGTGAAATTCCAGAGATAAACAAACACAAACTCCCTTTTAATTAAGCACTGTGCCTCTCTGTAGGGGGTGACGGAGTGAGCAGATGCAGGGGGGATTGCCAATTAAGATACAACTTCTTTGATAGGAAGGGTACAGCCATACACAGGAGGAAAAAGGAGAGGAACTTGCCATCCAAGCCATTACTTTAATTGGCTGCTCAGAAAGATTACGCATTCCCCACATCTGATGCTGCCAAAAAAGCATTACTGATCCAAAATACTAAAAAGCCATCAAAACATGTTCTAAGCTGCTTGTACCATGTTAGTACTAATGCTACCTGTGCTGCTCACTCATCCTGTTTGAGAAAGCTGTAACACAGGGAGCTAATTCTCAGGGTTAATTAGACAAAAAACCAGAGAACTCCTGGATTTCATTTCCTATTATTGATCAGTATTATTCACTGAACACCAGGCATTCTTAGCAAAAACTTCTTGAAAGGAATGCACAGTATTCCCGCCCTGACTCAGTTTAAAAAAAACTAAGAACCATGTGCATAGCTAAAAAACCACTGCGAAATTGGATGAATCAGCATGTACCAATTCAAGAAATCCGAGGATGGACTGGTCATTTTCTGTGTAACTTGCACTGATTTGACATCCCGGTATTTTCTGCAAGTTAACCTTTATTTTCTGTGATCCTAATGGTGATGCCGTCATTCTCTCGGCTTCATTAAAGACCCGCATATTAACTTTCACTTCTGTTTTTCTCTGCTTTTAATGGAAATGGAAATCAGGTTTTGCATGGTTGGTTCCACGCTTTTGGATCCTTTGGGGAGGAAAGAAAAAGGCAGGAAACTGGAAAATGGTTGGTTTGATTTGCAGCCTGCTCGGGAATCTGGATTTTGCCTCCTCATACACTGTGTCTCGACCACAGAGGACAGAGCACTGTGCAGGGACAATTCAGGCATGGGAACCCAGAGAAAGAAGCAGCTGCTGTATCTGAGCCTTCTTCCCCTGAACACCACGGCTCTGTCATCCAGCCCTATCAAAACACAAAAGCAGATTGGGATTTCACTGTCTCCACTCAGAATAAATGAATGCGACAGAAAAGGACCCCTTGTCTTTGTGAAGAGAAGAATTGCTCAGTTCTTCTCGGGAATGGGATAACCAGAAATGTATTCCTGCCTCGGGAGGAGAGCCCGGGCTGCAGAGGTATGATGGGGCAGGGAAGCTACTCCCTTCTGGTTGTCTCCAGCTGGCAAGTCCAGAACAGCACCATGACTAAACCTCAGTTGTACACAGCAACAACAGTTCTGGCCTTTGTGGCTGGAGAAAAAAAAAAAAAAAAGCCTGTAAAGGTGAACCATACAGTCTCAGAGCACTGCAGGCTGTGATCTGCCTTTTTAAAAGAAAGCTATATCCAATTTGAGAATGGAAAGAGGAAAAGCCACCAACTTGCTGGTTGGAAGATACATCAACAAACGTGTTGTTGAGAACCAGCAAAGCCTTCCAGGAGCACTTCCCTCCCAAGGGCCATCGTCTTGCTTAACCCTCCTGTGAACTACACCCCATTACCCACTCTTTAAAGCATGTCGCTCGAATAATTACAGTCGTCCTCCTTTCTAGTCCAAATTGATTGGTAGACAAAGTGTATCTTCTGTTCCTGATCCAGTACTTTGCTTTAACTTATTTACTTTTTATTCTCATTTGTACTCCCTTCCAGTTTTTAACTAGTGATCAGGATCCTTTTCAGCCTTCCTTTTCCTTTACTTATCTCCTGTAAGGGCTCCTCTCAGGGCTCTCATCATGCCACCAATTTTCCTGTAGTCCTGGCCCAGTTTACGTTCATCTTTCTCAAGGAACAGTCACTACAAATACCTGCCCTATTCCAGCAAAGACATCACCAGTGGTATTTCCACTGTCACCACCAGAAAAGCCTCACCTGATCTGTTAGCTACCTCTGACCTTCCACAGCTTCATTTTAGACGGTGCTGACGGACCGGCCGATACATGTCTTACTCCTCCACTGCTTTTAACTGCAGAGCTCCCAGCTTACAGGACAAATCCTCACGAGTCCTTCAGTGCACGACCTTACGCTCTGTCTTGTATTACCGACAAGAGGTCACTTTTTCAAAGCACAAGCAACCGCATAAACCGCTGTCATTACAGATTAAAACAAAAACCTTAAGAACAAAAGCCCTTATTTCCCATTTTAAAAAAAAAAAAAAAAAAAAGGTTAAAGCAAATTTTCTTGNCTAGGAAGTGCCTCAATGTCACCGTCAGGACAAAAAAAGACAGAAAATAAGAGGAAGTTACTATGATACCCTCCTTGTACTTGCTCGCCGTGGGAAAAGTGCTCCATTTTCCCCTTCGGGGGCTGCTCGCAATCCCTGGCCCCACGGCACTGGGGAGTCCTTTGGGAAGAGCCTCTCCAATGCACAATAGATACTGAATGTCCATTGACGCCCATCCCCTCTCAAACCACGCCGGCTGTCAGACCTGCCGAGGGCCAGACCCCACGCTGAATGCCTCCCCCATCCCTCTCTCACGTTTTCTAGAGACAGTGCTTACAAAATACACTAGAGCTGGGACAGCTTCTCACCATCACCACACTCAGTTACGAACCGCAATCTGAATAAAATGCATGAAAAAGTAAAGGCATTAAGGACATTTATATGAATGAAGAGATGAAGAAGGAACCTAATTACAGCTAATTGATTCTCGCACAGGGAAAGTATATCAACTACAGGGCTCCCTCATCTAGTAGCGTTCCAGTGTCTGGAAATCAAAGCTAGATCCACCAGGGCTCAAAATGGAACAAGATGCAGTTCTTTTATAAAGAGCAAAGCGCTTCTATCTTCAGCTTCCTTAGGTAGATCCTCCATCATTTGAATCCATTGCCACCATGCATTATCACTAACTAATCCTGGATAATTTTCAGAAAGAAAAAATTTTAAAAAGAGCGGAAGGAGGAGGGAAACAGTGTTTTCAAACATGCAAAAGGCAAGCAAAGAGGAGAGGTGAAGAATCACTTCAATCTACACAGCTAGTTTAAGCATCCAAGTCAGGAACCTCAACTCCACACATACTCACAGGAGAGAATCAGCCTCTAAATTCAGAGCTTTGAATCACCGTGTGGAGGCTCCAGTGACTGTATGTGGCCCTGAGGCGCCCAAATTAGATACCTGAACTTGGATGCGACTACAGCTATCGGCCATCTTCTTTACGGTTAACAGCACAGGAATTTGGACACCTAATATTGCTTTTAATTTTTTTGGGGGGGCTAAGAACTGTGCAATAGCATTGATGCAGGAATAATAAAAAGGTAAGAATTATCTTTTGTCCTTTAAAATTTATAACAGCAGTGACAACCGTCTCACAAGTTTTCTCTCCTGTTAGGAGAAAGAGATACTGTAACTAAAGTACAAGACACACTGNTACAAGATACTCTGAATATTTACAAGCTTACAGTCAAAATTTACCATTTGCAGCATGCTATATTCATACACTTGATATTTCAGCCTCTAAGATTAACATAGATACAGAAAGAGACATCTTTGCCATGGACATGGACAAAGCAAACTTCATGCCAACAAGCNAACATGGACAAAGCAAACTTCATGCCAACAACCCACATGCAAACAAAACCGGAGAAATTGTTTTAAACATATTAGTGATGCAAATCACATTGATGACTGTTGGGGTTTTTTTTTCAGACAGATGTCATAATTCCTTGTTTCTGTCCTTGTCACATTTATCCTGTGAAACAATTCCTCCATTATTGTACAAGCAAGCAAATACCAAACTCTTACCTCTCCCCTGCTAACAAAAACTCTCTTGAACATAGCAGTTCTTGAAAAACAGTATTAAAGTGACTGAACTTGCACATAACTCTCACTGGACTTTATCAGGCACAGTATATTGTCAGAAAGCAGAAAACACAGGTTGGTCTCGCATTATCTGTAATAAGACAGACAGTCCTTCATTTTAACAAGGCACCACTGCCAATATCAGCCGTGCTGTGTAAAACCCGATGCGATGATTTTGTTATTTATAGGAGGGCAACGAAACCCAGCGAGATGGGATGCGATCGAAGGCTCCTTCCAGCAGCTGGCACACGGTGCATGCTCACACAACACCTTCGAGAAGCAGCTTTCATCCCCCCACAGCCCATGGTGGCTACCAGGCCACTGCCCAGCCCTGCCAACATGCAACCACACACACGGCCGTTCGGCCCTGCACACGTATTTCAGTGCGAAATCAAGCCACATCAATGATGGGAGTAAGAGCTCGGTGATTTCTCCCCAGTGAAGTGTTTAAATTTTGCCATCCACCATCACAAGGCTGATGCAGTGAAGCTGGGTGGTTTCTTCAAAGAGATGCCAACACTCCTGGGACCTATCCCTCATCCAAGTCACTGCAGCAGCAGCAAGGGTTAGGCACCATGAACTGACTGGACAAGCAACCCTACAAACCCAAAGTGGGCTCTCTTAATGTCCATTAATGGAGCAACAGGTCAGTTCTCTTTCCTCTTGGCTTCCACGCAGCTCTAGATCTCCTCAGAAGCAGGTGAGTTGCCTACCGTTGTTTCTCTGAAACATGTTCCTAACTGATGTCACTCAAGAACATGCCACGCTTCAGGCCTTATTTCCATCTGCACATCGTATTTTCACCCCTCACTACAAAGGGCCAATTAAACTAGCGGTCATCTGTATGGGGGATCATGAAGTATAGCACAAGGACAAGCAATTAGCTCTGGAATGAAATGGAGCAGACAAATATTGGCTGGCTAGAGGCATAAAAAGCATGCTGACAATTGCAAGTTCATCCACATCTTGAGCTCAGTTGAACTTGTTGTCATCCCCAATGGCTACTCGTTAACTTTCTTTCCATCTGGCTGTCTTTGCAAACTCACATAAAACAAACCCATGATTCTCTCTAAGGTGCTGAGAAAACGCAGGAGCGCAAACATGAGAAACCTCAAGCAACTTCGTAAGAGAGATGCATGGAGGAAAAAAGAAACGATCTTTCGTTGCCACCAGATTAAGGCATCTGCAGTTGGAAATGTGCTCCACGGAGTGGCCACATGTTTGGAGAAAACCTAGGCTTGACTTTCAGGTGCTGTGAGACATGATGAGCAACGCTACCAGGTTGCCTGAGTTGCACCAACAGTGACCCAGCATAGCGAAGAGTGACCAGAGCCATCTCTCACTGTTTTGCAGGGACAGCACAAGAATAGCAACACGGACAGTTTACATTTCGAAACTCTAGTCCTGCCACCAAGAGGACCGTCAAAGAATGTGTCAAGTCACTGTCACTCAGGGTTCTGCCTTCTTGGGACAAAATAACTGGAACTGTGGAAATTTTATTTCTTTCGGCTGCCACCACCCCAAGGTGGCCCACAACTCGGATCGCAGCTGCTCCACGAAAGACAAAAGCTGTTTTCGCTTCTCACTGCAGGTGTGCAATTGAGGCACAGCAAATCCCAGAAATAAGGGAAGGAAGAACAACAAAATTAAGTGGAATTATCAAGCAATTTTATGTGGAAGTCGTCCACTGACTGGCTGTTTTAATCAAAGAGTTTTGAAACTATTACATGAGTCTGCTTACTGCCAAAACAGGTAGCCCAGGTCTCCTCATTAAGAGGACAGTATGTACTTCTACAACAAATGCCCCTTTTTAATGCAAGGTCACCACTGTGGACCCTAGAGAAAACTCTTGATAAGACAAAATTTGGAGACCATGCTGATTTACACCTGATGGTCCTGTAACCTCTGGACAAGACTTTCCCCACCCTTCAGTGAACAAGATGACAATTTAGCTAGTAACTGCTTTCTGCTGCTACAGCAGAGAGGTTTGATAGCTCTATTAGCCTTGGCACGTAAGGTCACAAGGAACACGTACCCACCATGACCTGGTGCTTCAGGAGTGGCCAACAGCACAAAACAAAAGGAAGGATTCGGGAATGTCAGCCGGCCCCTTCCAAGGTAGGTATTTACAAGGACTGTAGTTTTCTCCCGCTGCTTTTCATTACAAGACTTCATATATATATTTCAGATTGTCCCGCTGAGAACATAGATAAGCTTCTAACATTAAATTTTCCATAAAACAGAGTTACAACACAAGGCTAGTGACAAATGCTGGCATCAGAAGCCTGCAGTGCTGGTATTCTGTTAGGGTTTTGTAGAGCAATGAACAAAGATGTAAAGAGTAAAATAAAAGTATCTTCTTTTCCCAACTTGTACGTTTTATTTCTGGAACCTTTAAAACTTGACACACTGATTAAAGTTCCTTTGCAGAGCATGCAGATAGCCCTATGTCTTGATACTTCCATATACAAGAATGACTTAAAACTGTAATACAACACTTGGTTTCAGTCAACTGAGTTAGAGCGTTCCATTTATTCCTCACAATAAATACATTAAAGCTTATTACCATTGATAAAGTCTCATCTTGTACACCTCAGGGCACCACTTTGAAAATTTTCATGGTGAAATTCAGCAGTGTCACGCAGTGGAACACGGTAACACCATGGTGACGTACCAGTGATGCAGACGCATCATTTTCATCATTTCTGGTTCTGACCCCACAACTCTGAACAAAGCCGTAACTTGCAGTTCAGAGCAGGACACAAAAAACACCACAACAGCCACAAAATATTATGTAAAACATATCCCCGTTCTTTCATTGGCTTTCCGCAGTTGAACATTTCATTAAAAAAACAAATGTTCAAAGATACAGACCACAGATTTTAAATACAGTGCGAGAAAAATTGGTAGAAAATATAACAGAGAATAGAATCAGCGGGTGCATTATATACCTAGGAAGAGTCAGAGGTTTTGCAGACAGCGGGCAAGCACGACACATCTGTTAGACTTCCCTGAAGGAGTTAACAAGCACGCGGTGAATAAGGTGACATGGTATGCACCTAGCTGATGTGGTCCAGGTGGCTTTTCCCAAATCCTTCAGGAAAGAGCCTCAAAGAATCTTAAAAAGAGCCTTAAGAAAAAGTAGGCTAGGGCAGGAAAGAAGGGGCATCTTAAGGATCAACAACAGGCAAAAATACCCCAGAAATAAAGGAAAGAATAAAGAATCATTTGTCAAAATGATGGGAGGCTGTTAACGCCTCATCTTGGCATGTGTGCCGAGACCCGTATTAGTCCATATACTCATTAATGGTCTGAGAAGGGGGGGGGGGGAGGTAATGAAGTGCCAAACTTCACTGAGAAAACAGAATGATTAAGCATAGGCAAAATTGCAACTGACGTGAAAGCTGCAGAAGAGTCTCAAGACACTCTGATTGGACAGCAAAATGACAGAGTGAATTAAATGTTAATAAATGCAAAATATTGCACTAAAAAAAAGGAATACAACTGTCCACATAGACTGACAGGCTCCAAAATAACTGTTCTAATGCAGAAAAGAGATGCAGTCACTACAGTCAGTTTTCTGGAAACATCAGCTCACCAAAAAAAAAAGCAGCAAATCATTTCAGAACTTTTCAGGAAAGGTATCAAGACCGACATACAAAATACCATTACAGAACAAAATAAACTCATGATTTATCTGCATCTTAAAAACACTTATTCCTGGTTATCCCATCTTTAAAAGAAAACATACAAAGACATGCAACTGTGACGGATCAGAAACGCAAAATTACTTCTAAACAGTGAAAAGCCTTATAAGGTAAGAATGCAGCAGAAGTAGAAATACACTGGGACTCTACAGCTTGAAGAAGAGTCAACCTGCCCAGGACTGACAGGTATCACGGAGAGGATGCTGGGCTACCCGAGCCTTTCGTCTGACCACCCGAGTTGCTCTTACTTTCTTGGGAGGCAGTGGACACAGTCAGGACAATTTCTACTTCCTTATGAAGTGTTAGTAGGATAAGCCAGAGCACATTTATATAAATCGTATTAATTGGGCTGAGATTTGTAAGAGACAACTCTCATTTCCACCTGCCCTGGAAGCACAAATATTTAGTAAGTAGTTAACCATTTGGCTCACAAAGTGCAATAAAATTTTACCTTTGGTCTTATTAGGGTAAGAAATGGGAAATATTGTATGAGGCTTGAAATTCCAGAGTAGATTAGATTCAAGCTGCATCGTAAGTTAGAAAAGAAAAAACCCTCCAGTCACCTATGCCATCTCCCATCCCAAAAGGGCAGGTCCAAATTCAGCCCGACACTGGATGTTCCATTTCCATCTGAAAAGCTGCACCTTCCATGTTCTTTGTCTACAGGCTGCAAGAAAAGGCAACGTTTGTCTATGAAGAGTATGCATAGGAAGTACTAAATACAGCACTGGACAGACGTCTAAAATATCACATAGTATACACGGGTTGGGTTAGAACACCCCGAGTACAAAACATTATTAGAAGTCATCTAACCAACCCACTATGAGGAACAAGACAAGCCCTGAAAGGAGGAGGGAGAAGTCATGGCAGAGGGACGTGCCAGGGTTAAGTCAAAGTCTGTAAGAGAGCACCTCACAGGGTGGTGACACACTGAAGAGGGCTCTCAGTTTAAGACAACGCTGCAAGGAGACCCCACCTCTGCTAGGACGCACCGGCTGCACAACACATACATCTTCCCTGCCTTCTCCAAAGTTTTCTATCTCTGACTCAACTATAATATCCTCCATGTCAGTAATAAGAAGATCGTTAAATACGACACTTAAAATTATTCACCTCTGACTTCACAAAGCTCTTCCAGGAAACATCTCTTAACAGAAAACATCATTACTGTAACACTCAGGAATTAGCGCGTAGGTGCTTTTTGTCTAAACCAGTAAATAAAATGCCCACCTTCAAAGCTATTTTCAAAGCGTGAAACTAAAGCATGCAACAGCACACAACATCAGCCTGCATAAGGGTCCGTGCCATAACTGCCGAAGCAGTACCCACTTGGGCAGGGGAATTTAGAAGTGCCTGTTGCTCAGCAGCCAAAGAGCTCCGCTGCTGAAGTCAGACAGAAGGAAGGGGAACAAAGAGAACAGGATAAAAGAAGAATATCTAGCAGACTTGTTTTTCAGACAATTCAACCAATACATCAAATCTTTTATTCACACCTTCAAAAATCATCATCTGTTGGTAATTAATTACTGCATGCCTGACTCCGTTCCCAGTATTTTCACTGACAGCAGGATTGGCCTCTTCCCTATTAGCTAATTCAAACCTATAACGTGCTCTTGAATATCTCACTCAGATCTAATATCTCCTTTTAAGTATCCATTTCTGGTGGAGCATAAAATAATCAGCCCATCAAAGGGTTGCTACTTCATCATTACTCCCCCCCCCAAATTAATCATGTTTCAGTACATGCAAGGCAAGGCTTTTGTAGCACATACTGTTAAACAGGAACAGATAANCACACACTGTTAAACAGGAACAGATAAAAGTGGATTTCCCAGTGCCTATACTGAAACAATAATTCAGCTAATGATTTTCTACAAAATGCCAGTGCAAGCTCTGCCAACAGAAGTGCAGCCGCTCAGGACCAACATGTAAGTAGAAAACCGAGCTACACTCGGCAAGGGCTATGATGCTTCTTCGGTCTTACCGAAACAAACTAAAAAGTAGTCAGGTTAAATAAGGTAAATTCTTGCTCTAAAGCTTATTTTGGATTCACTTCTCTGAGAAGTCATGTATACTCAAAGATGAAATTTGAAAGTTGGAGTATCTGTAAACCTGATAATGTAGAACTGCTAAGATTCAGGGTTAACGTTCTACCTGAGCGTGACAGTAACAACAGTGAATTTTATCCTCCTTCAGACAGATAGCATAAGGTAGAAAATCCATTTACAACCCATTTATATCCATAAAATAAGTTGCAAGAGGAGTAAGGTTGCCGGTGCTGACACTCCAAAAAACGTTTACGCTTTCTGCATAAACAATTTTGCAATTCAAATATGTATGTATATAAACAGAGAGATTTACAGATTATTTTTTTAAGTCACGGAAAGGCTCGCATACCCCACGCCACAGCTATGCATCTCCTACACCGAGAACTCTCCGTATAGCTCAAGCTTCACTCCCCAACTCCACTCTTCAGATCTCACACTTGCAACACTCTGAAAGTCAGAATAAAAGCTGGGGGTTGCTGCAATGCAGTTTTGAAAGACTTCAAAAAGTTACTGGAGCAAGACAAACTGCATGAGATTCTTCCCTAAGAAGTCAGGCTAGCAGCAGTCCAATAGCTCAGACCAGCTCTCATTTAATTAGCTATTTGCTATGTATAAGAGAGGCTGTAGAAGTGCCCAGTGCTGCATCCTCATTTGTGCTTTGCTGTGATCCATACAGCAGCAATTCAGTCCCGAGTGAAACAGAGCTCATTATCCAGCAGAGATGAACTCTCCTCAGCAGAGAGGTGTTTCTCCTGCTGTTAATAGCATCAGCTCGATATGATCGCCCCCACCGCCCGCTCCCAGCGGAGCGCAGCCGATACGTGAGGGCGATACAGGCAGTTCCGTGCGCTGGGAAGGACCTGGAGGAGCCGGGCTGGAAGCAAGGATGGAGATCGATCTCTAACAGGAATGGAAACGCAGATTCTTCATAACCAGTTTGCAGGGCAGGTAAGAATTTGAAAGCAAACTCAGGGCTGGCTCTGGTTTGAATTTGTTTTCGAAAGCCAGCGCGGAAGATGGGAGAGCGAGAGGCTGACCTTCCTCCCTGGCACCTCCCGACGATGCTCTCTTTGCTTCTGGAGTAGCATGCTCCACAGCTGCCAGTTTGGGCACATTTCCCTGTCTAAAAGAAGGTTAAGACCCCTATCGTCACCCTCCGCAGACTCTCAGCTCCTGCGTTAAAAGAACACTTCCATTTATCTAGAAAATGTCCAGTGCAGGATCAGGTCATACCCTTTGATCAAGCAGGGAAGAGCGTTCGGAGCTCCACTCCACTTAAACTGCCTCGCGCTACCAGGGCGAGGAGCTTAATCTGCTCTACCTACTAAAAGCCTCAGTAAATGGCACCTCATTGATTTCAGCGGTGCAAGAGCACTACTACTCCCTGCTCTGAAGAACACAGCCCCGAAGGAGACCACGTCACCCGCTGGGCCGGTGGCAGATGGGAACGAGACGGGTCTCCAAAACGCTGCCTTATGCAATCCAATTGCAGAAACTTTGCATCGTTTTTTTCCCCTTCGTGCTTATCATCTTGCTTTTATCTGGCAGCGTTTTAACAGCTGTTTTCTTATCACATTAAACTGACACCTCCGACAAAAAACAAATGCCTAGTTCTCCTGGATTTCCACACAGTATGCTACAGGGGAGCAAAGCTCCACTGAACCACATGGTCTATTTGCCCGAGAACAGATTTTACTCTTTAACCAAATACCTTTCCCATCCTCAAAAAATATCAAATGGGAGAAAAAAAAACCCCTCAGTGACAGTCTTTTGCTCAAACTTTCTCCCCTAAGAAATAGCAGGCCAGCCCTCCAGCTAGTGGCACAACCGGCACGGTGCGGGGAAGTCAACGGAGCTACGCTGATTCAGGACAGTTAAAGATCTGGCCCAGAGATGAGTCACGTGGATTACCTGCTGCTTGAATTTCAACTAATTCAAGGGGGTTGGGTTCGTCTTCTTTGTTTTGTTCATCTCTGGATGCGCTGTAAAGGTTCAGTCACTAAAGGCCAACTCTAGCATTTCTTCCTAAATATTCAGAAACTTCCCTGACTATTTAGGAAGCACTTAGATCTATGAGATTTTTCAGGGGTGCTGCTTCTTGGATTTGGACACATTTTTTCTAGCACAGCCACATACTCTGCCATCTGAAATAGTCCGTTAACCTACAGATTGAGGCAGCTACTTTTTATCAAGAGCTGAAAAAACACAGATTAGCTCTGAGCTTTAAAACGAGAAGGGGAGAGAAAAAAAAAAATCCAAATTCAAGCAGGGAAGGGAGGCTTTGGGACCCCTTACCCCGCCATCAGAGCGATGTGGCTCTGGCTGCTGGCATTTTTGGGTCCTTGTGCGATACGGTCTGCTCTCCCTCTGCTGAGCAATCCAAGCACTACAGAGAATAACGGAGCTGCCTTGCAGCAAGAGGTCTTTGAGTCGTGTCAGTATTGCAAGGGACCAAACTTCAATTCTCAGGCTAACACCAGCAAAAAAAGGAAAACCAGCCCCGGAGACACGCTCAGCCCTGTGCTCCCACCTCGCCCGCCGGGATGNTGGAGATGTGCTCAGCCCTGTGTTCCTACCTCGCCCGCCAGGATGTGCCCCAAACCTCCAGAGAAGGCAGGAAAGATTTTAACTAAATGGTTAGCCCTGGCTGCTACGTTTCCAAAGAAGAAATGAGCCTGTGTTATTGCTCACGTGTCTTCCATAAAAGGAACGGATAAAACCCTATACTGACATTTCAGCTGCTGGGGTGATCTGAGCAGATCTTGGCTCATCTCAGCAGTGGACAACACCTCCCTGGACACGGTCCCAGCACGGCTCTTCTGCATTCACAGCACTTCTCCGACACCCAACCTGACAAACCCTACCATTCCCTTGGGACAAAGAGGGGCAGTAACGGGAATATTACCGTAAGCCAATACTACCAGCTTACCACTTTACAATGCACTAGATGCAGGGAGATTGCTGTGCAGCACCAGATTCTTAAAACCATCATTAAATTGAAAAATAAAAATAATAAAACCACAGCATCCATATGAGATTCTCTGGCTAAACTGAGTGGGTGCTGTTGAGATTTTAAAAGTTTTCACCTCCGTGAGGAACCAACATCCTCCCTCACTAAGCAGAGAAGCAGATAATCACTAAAGATGGAGCACCAGGTGATACTCAAGATCCCCTGTTTTTCAAAGGCTAAAAAAAAAAAAACCTACAAAAAACAACCCCAACCACACATCCATTTTCACTAGCTGTACTCACATTCAACAGAACAGCAGCTAAAACTATGTCAGAAACTAAGGAGGGGTGAAAAAAAGAAAAGAAAAAAAGAAAAGAAGAAGAGGCTGGACACCAGAATGGCAAGATCTCAAGTGTGGCCCAGTGCCCAGTAACGTCAATAGGATCCTTCTGAACCATTTCAAAAGGCGTCAGATACAAGGCATGTCCAGGTGAGCTGTGATTGAACACAGCTGATCGAGGTAGAGGGGAATAAAGCAGAGAATTCACAGGGAAAACACAGATGCACAAGTCATACCAGCCCCTGATCAGCAGGCTGAGAAAAGCATTCTTTTCTTTTCAATATTTAGCCCCAAACTGAAAAAATACCAGCTTTTCCGTAAGATCCGTCTTAAACCCGGGGAGGAGGGGAGCATAAAAACTAGTTAAGACCCAAGATTTTTCAAGGTTATTTAAAAAGACAATGCAAAGTTCTTTACTGCATTTAGTAATCTACTGCCCCCAAAAAAAGTTGACAATGTGTTTTCAAACTACTCTAGGCATATTCAGTAAAAAACTCTTATTAAAATGAAGGAGAGACAAGCTGTTAGCTGCACGTCATGCCGGAAAGCTGCAGATGAAATGCAGAAAGTTCCTAAGCATTCACTCCAGATGCAAAAATTCAAACATTTTCAGTTACCTCATCACTCAGACTTTGTCATTAAGCTACACCTAAAGTGCCATCTTGCCAAAACCTCTGGAAAAGCATTGAGGTAGCTGTTAATTATTTTTCTGACAATCACTCTGGAATCATTTCTCGGGTGAGGAACTGTGGGCTGGCACAAACCCTGCCTCCGTTAGGGTTCTGGGGACCAACGGTATCCACGCGTACCTGCTGGTGGCCAGAGACAAATGGACTCCGAGGGTGAGAGTGTGCACAAGCCTTTAGGCTGAGATACTTTCCGCTTCAAGCACACCTTAAGGGACTCGATGCAAACTGATAACAGAGCTTGGGATTCTCCCAAATGAAATAAAAGCAGAAGTAGACAACAGACAAAATTAATTTTTCACCTAGAGAACTGCAGTGTTAGAAGATTGCCCTGAAGGTTTTAATCAATGCAAGTGAATCTTTTATATTTTTCTCCAGCATTCCTAAAATAAGTCAATAAGATGCCAGCGCGTTCTCAGCACAGAGTGACCATTTCCCAGCAAGTTTGAGTTCAAGTCTTTATCAAAAGAACTAAAGAAATGCATTCTGATTTCACAGAAAAATAGCAAGCAAGGGAACAGAAGCAGCAGGGTAACCTTACCCGGCACCATAGGTTTTCAGAAAAAACTTTTTACTTCTTTTATTCTTGAGGGTAATTAGAAGCAAACAAAGACTAGTCTAACCAGACATTGCTGATGCACAAAAATACCCCCGCAGGTACCCTGGCCCTTAAGAACAGCAAAACATTTGAAAAACGCACACCACCATCAGACACTATCTAAAGGCACTTCCAGATCCAGAACCTCCTCTCCCGTGAGGGAAACACCTACCTGTCCATCTGCTTCGTCACTGATGATATAAAGCTCCTTATGCATTCAAGCAACTTCTATTGCACCCACTGAACAACCCATCACCCAGAAGATCTGTGCAGGCAGTATTGTGTCCACACACGTCACCTTAAATAAAGAGCAACACACCAGGTTACGTAACACACTTTGATATAATTATGAACACCTGAGTAAGTGGCCCTGCCTCTCTGCAGGTTTGCATACAGAGTCTCTCTTGGCCAAATGAAATACAGGCAAGCAGCTTTCTCAAGTCATGAGTCAATTTACAATCCCACCTTCAGCTGGAGCCGGGATCATCTGTCTCTCTGAGCATTTTAAAAAAAAAAAAAAAAAAAAANCTCCATAATTTCCTCTTTGTAATACTCAGTTTGAGTGCACAAAACAAAAGAGCTGTCACTTCTTAAGTTTTAAAAGCTTTAAGCAAAATTAGCTATTCTAAGTTACCTGTAAAAGCAAAGAGATGTAAATGAAAAACATCAGGGGCATAGGATCCATGATTCTTCAAACAAAGTGTTAGAAGTTTCCAGAAGGCGCAATAAAGATAGAGTCAACAGCCTTGGTGCCCTCCAACACAAGAATTTCAAGGACTTCAAGGGGAAAAGACAAAGGTAATTTTTCAGCGGCAACCAGAATATTGCAACAGCCGTACCTATGCTAATCAAAGGGTTTAGAAGCAAAGTTCACACACTGTATTACTGAGAGGTGATGCTCTCAAAAGAGCTTTTACTATAAAGAATCTTGTCTGGCTTGTTTGAAAATGATGACTCTTATTTTTCCATTTATCAGTATAATTTTTTCCTCAAACTAGCATCCAAAATAGAGCTCTTCCTCAGGAAAAGAAAAAAAAGTTTGAAATACAGGAGTGGATTCTCAACAGATACAGATCAACATGAGAAGTCAATGGAATTATGTTAATTTATGCCAAATGAAACATAACCAAGATCTCCCTCCTTTGAGATGAAGCTGGGATGATTACGGTCACTTATAGCAGATGCTACTCCTCTTAGCACAGGGCACGAGAGCTCGTTCCCACGCCTGTGTAAAGTCACAGAGCAAATACATCTGTTAGCAGGAGGACTCAGTTCTGCACGTTAATGCAGTAACGTCACTGGCTGACCTATTCTGCCCAGCACACAACTGAGAGTTGTTCATTTTTCTTTTCAATGAGACACTATGCAAGTGTTGATTTAATGGTTCATTTATCAACCCCTCTGAATATTAAGCAATTCATTTTGACTTAATTTGGACAATTCAATTTCACCCATCCTTTCTCTCCCCTTAAAAAATGTGAATCGCTGTCTAGGGAGAAGCTGTTTTAAAAGTTGACTTAACAAAAAGTACTTTGATCCACAGGCTTTATACCCTTTCATAGTCTGACATATATATGACTTTTTTTTTTCCTTTTACATATTATACCTGAAATTTACAAACGCTAAAGCAAAGACACTTCAATGAACATTCTTAATGCTGCAGACCAAAATGCATCTTCTGCAGTATCAGCTGCCCCTTAAGAAGACCACCAGAAAATGAAGTGCATCGTCACTACAACCAACAAGCCCGGGAAATTCTGTAACACTTAGGGAAAGGCGCTTCTCATTGAAAATCCATTACTTTCCTTAGAAAGTTTTTGTTGCTGGATACATTTTTCCCAACAGGAAAAAAAAAAAATAATAATAACAACCATAATGGATGCAGGAAACCCTTATGCTGTAGCCCTTCACGCTCGCAGTCGCTCACAGCCAGAAGTTGGCACCCGGGCGAGCTCCGCGCACAGCCGATGGCCAGCCCCGCCGCGGGCCGGGGCTCGGGGTCGGCGCGGCTCGACGGGACCCACCGGGCTCGGGGCAGCCTCCCCCCGGCGCCGGAGCAGCCGCCGGACCTGTTGGTGTCCCCCCCTGCCGTCCCCTCCCCGGTGCCCACCCGCATCCCTCGCCTAGCCGGGCGCTCCCACAGCTGTTTTGGGGTTGTTTTTTTTCGTGATTAAGGCAGATTTCTGCCCGTTTTCACCTGCTGCTCCCGCGGTGCCGGATTCCCCCTCCGCAGCACCCGCACGCATTTAACATCCAGCCCCCCCCGGGCCCGCTCCCTCCCCGCCGCCGGCAGCACCTGCGGAGCCCGAGCACCGCCGGGGGGGTGTCACTTCCAAAAGTCCTTTTTCCCACGGCCACGGGAGCTTCGCCACCCTCCCCGGCGCACACCGCATCCATCCCCCCCCCACACCCCCCCGCCCGCCCCGGCAAAGCCCGGCCGAGCCTTGCGGGGAGCCAGCCCGCATCCCCCCGCTGCCAAGAGCCACTTTTCCCCTCCGGGAACGCAAACGCGGAGCCACCGCGGGGCGAGGGAGGGGATGCGCGGAAGGGGCATCGCCATCTCTACGCGGGGGCGGGTTACCCGAAGCACCGCCGTTCCCCTCCACGGGCGGCTCCGGTCAGACACCCCCCCCCCCCCC
>RSEF01000013.1:12684374-12704202 GCA_003993805.1 Himantopus leucocephalus
TGTCCCTTCCATATCCAGCTGCTCTTCTCCAGCTTCTGCTGCAGCAGCAGCAGCAGGATTTCAGGCACACAGACCCTGAAGCATTCGCAGTTTTCATACGTAAGATAAAACGTGCCCGTGACCCAGAGGCTCCGCAGTCCTCTGTTCCCCCCTAGTGACCAGCGCACACTGGGGGCGTTGGACCGGCTGCAGCCTTCCCGCTCAACACAGCTGCTGCGTCCCCGAACCACAAGCAGGAGAAGCTCTGGCTTTGGGCTTCAGGAGTCCTCTCCGGTGCCAAAAACCCACCCAAAGCCCCTCTCCACACCCGCCTTCATCTCAGAAGGACAGAAGTAACCAGCTGCACTGGGGAGAGCTACAAACCGAGCGCGGGGGTCAGTCATCCCCTGCCATTCCTCCGACGATGGCCTGAGCGTGCCGTTACCATCTTAACTAACGCAGCGCCTTTGTATGTCTGCTAAACAAAAAAGTAGAAGCAGAAGGGGAAAAAAATCCCCAAACTCCTCGGCACGTCTGCCTTGAATCCCAATTAGAAAAGAATTGTTTGCCTTAATTCTAAATGTATTTAGAATATGGAGCATATATTTCCAAAGGATGTTTTGTATTTACAGCGTGTCTGTCTGGTTATACTGCTGCAATGTAATTGTTTTCCTGCTGAGAATTATAGCAGTGAAGTTACTCTGGGTACGATTACAGCTAATTATAGTTTCGCTTTGGAATCTAAAGGCTCCCCTGCAACACTCCCTCCTTCCCATTTAGAGGCACCGGCCTTGGAGCATGTTGTGACTGCTGCCCGTAATTGTAGTAACCGAGGTCCCTAAGGTCACCACCAGCTACGTGACATGAGGATGCATTTGAGGTTCAGTTGCTAGAAAAGGGTAAGTCATTATGGTACTGGTGTGAGGGGAAATCTATAAAGAATACCCTACCTTGAGGCCGTAGCTGAGAAATCTCAGCCCAAACTTTGCTAGGTCTGCGCCCGGGGGAGCTGCACCGCAAGAAGGCAGCAATCCCCGCCCGGCAAGGCTCTGGGAGCGAGAGCACCGCAGAGTTTGTATCCAAATGGGGGATTTTTGACAAAAAGCAGTTACGTTCAGGGTGGTTAACAGCTGGAGAGCGGGGAGACGTTCACTCCTGTGCACAGCCTCAGCACAAGGTGACTGCTTTAACGTCGGAAACGGATCCCTGCTGCACGGGTAAGATGGCAGACACGGCTGGGCTAAGCCGTGGTGACTTCATCGACCGCTCCCTAATGGGAAACACTTACTGACATTTTTCATAGTTGCTCCTTTTGCCTCTGAATCTTTCAAGCTTGATGCTGGAATCACATTTGCATCATAAATCTCTTCCTTCTATCATAGCTTTGCCTGTCACTGCTGACACTCCTGAGCAGAGAGCTGAGCCCCGGCGGTGCCGGAGCAACCGGAGGTGGCCTCGACATTCGCTCAGCACAAGCTCAGCGCATGTTGATGGCAGCGGAGCAATCCAGACCCTTGAAGAAACCCTGCCAGGGCTCTGGAGCCGGCCGGGGCAGAGCGCGCCCCGGCAGCCCCGTCCCTCTCTCTGCCCCAGTGGCGCGGCTACGGGAACAAATGTACTCCATCGCTGAGCGGCACTGTGTGTTTCCAAACAAAATGTCAATGAGCTTTCCAGATTAAAACATTAAAAATGTATGAGCAACAACTGTCGCACACGAGGAAGCTAATAACACTGGTAGGGTTTTTCCTTTCGAAATCAGGTAAGATCATTTTTAATATCAGTGTGTTCATATGCAGTTATAGTTTCATCAAGTTGAAGGCCAGGAAGACTCATTAGATCTTCATTTGACCTTATAACAAACCATTGTATTTTGCCTAGCTATTTCTAATTGAACACAGCTATAAGTCCCAAGAAAGTCAATAGTGGAGAAAAGCAGCAAGTCTTACTCCAGAGCCATCAAAAAGCAGAGAATCCCATTTTTTTTCTCTTGATAATTTGCTCTAATAACTAAAATCACCTCCCCTTTAAAAAAAACAAAACCAAAAAAACCCCACCGAAACCCACACCTTATTTAATGATACCTGGTTCAGCTTTCAGATACAGGTTCTTCCTTCACTTTCCTCTCCCTTTAGGGCAGAGTATTTTCTTCCCAGAAACAGTCTCATGCACAAAAAAAATCACCTCAGACCTTTTTTTTTTGGCCAACAAAACACACTGAGCCTTTCAGGCCTCCTATTGTAAAACATTTCCTCAGACCCTCAAATAATTTTAGCTGTTCTTTCCTACCCATTCTCCAACTTTTCTGTGTCCTTTCAAAGTGTCAATATAGTATTTTGCTATTTGAGACCTGGATTTAGCGATGCCGCACATAAAAGTAAAATTAACTCTTTTCCTGTAATTCACTACTCCCTTGTTTATGTATTTAAAGGCCACATAAATTCCTTTTGTTAGGTCGTCAGAGTGGCATCGATGTGCAGAGGCTTTTTGGAGCACTCCTCCCTTTGTCCCACACTCCGACCTGCGCCATCCTGCGCTCCATCCTCCACTCCTGCCCTTGCACAGACCAACATGTGGTTTGATGGATTCCTCTTCCTCTGTACCAAAAGATTCAGCTTCCCCCGTGCCAGTTTCCTTTCCGCTTCACTGCATACCACTCTCTTGGTCTTTGTGCTTTGCGAACATTTTTCATCTTGTGTTTTGCTACGGACCATTGATACAAACAACGGAGAGCTTTGGTACGTACACTTAACCCTAATGTGCCCCAGGAAGCACAGGTCCTGATTCTCCATTGACAGCTACTTGTTGAGCTCTGTCAGACACTTTGTAATCCATTTCATGTGTATTCTAATGTTACTGAATAGTGCTAATGTTTAATCAGCACGCTATTCAGTGCCAACTCAAACACCTTACAAAAGTCTAAATGCACCAAATTTATACAATCGTTTTTGTCAACCAGACATGTAATATAATCAGGGAGGGGAAAATTAGGTTTCTTTGATAAAGTTTGCCATAAACCCATGTCGTTTAGACTACTTACTAATTTACTTTTGCATCAGCTTTTGAATTATTTAACCCAAAAATGATTACGCACTAACTAGCCTGCTTGAGGCTCAGCAAATACTTCCTCGAAACAACCTTCTGTCTAAAATGGATGTAGACACGTTTCATATGACCGGGTGAGCATTGCCTCATTCACAAGGCAGCTCTTTACTTTCAGGGAGACGGGAGTGAGTTTGCCCCCTTTTGGAAGGTGTCACAGGTAAACTGGGCTTTGATGGGACCCGATGCCTCACGCAGGGGCGCCGTACCCGATTCCTCCCAGTACCCCGCCACCCCTGCCCCGCGTGCAGCGCCTCGCTAGCGCTCGGCAGGTAGACAGGCAAAGAAACCCCAAAATCTTCAGTGTAATTTTCTTTGCAAAAGCTCAGAAACAACTTTACCAAAAGGGGGGGAAAAAAAAAGTGACTTGGGGCATTTCTGCACGTACCTGCCAGCACACAGCCGCTGCCGCACGTGATCTTGTGATTTAGGGCCCCAGACATCTCTGCTCTTTAACTACATTAGTACAAAGCTAGAGCCATAATTCTATGGGCTGAAGGACAGAGATGTTTAGGAAGGGATCCAGCTGCTGAGAGGATTTTTATGCCTAGTTTCTACGCAAGGTCCATCCACAAAGACAAAAATATCTTTGTACCAAAATCCACCCCTTTTTGCTCAGAGCAGGCAATTTGAAGGAGCCTAAAGGTACCCGCGAACCTCGTTCCTTTTGCCCGTTCCCCACCTTTCTCCTTTTAACAAGTTCATTTTGTCCTGCCAGAACCACTGTTGCCTACCTCATCAAATAATAACGAAACCTCAAGGAATTCAGCGGAGGGCTGTATGTTTGGCACATAAAGACACAATGGCTTCTCAGGGCTGCTGCTGTTTTTCAGAAATCATGCAAAATGAAGCTGAGGCAGGGAGCAAAGCAAGGTACAAAACTGAAGCCTTCATGGTTCACGAGTATACCTCATTTGCCCTGCTGTCAGTAACTCAAAACCCCTCTGAAAAGAGGAGGGGGGGGGAAAGAAGACATAAAAGAAACGGAGTAATTATATGCAAGCCACCAGACATCACTTAGCTTTTGGCAAAATATTGACTCCTGAATGATCTTTGTCAGATCTCGTAAAAAAACAGCCTCCAGGTGATGAATCTTGCCGCAGGCGTTAAATGGAATGCTGCCGGAGAAGGAAAAGAAGGGGAATGGAAAAGGCGGCTTAATTTTAATTAAGTAAACTACCTGTGTCTGCATTTGGTCACAGCTCTCATGATTTGGAAAAGTAGGATGCTTGAGGGCTTGATTTTTGTTTGTTTTAAATATTCATGGCATTTTAAATGTCTTCCGTGCTGGGCTTGGTGGACCTGATGGGAACCGGCTGAACCAGCAATGGCGTTCCCTGCCGTCGTCAGCCTCGGCAGCAGCGCAGTCGGCTCCTCAGAACACTTGGCCAAAACCAGAGATCAGAGCGGAAAACTTACAGCGAAGGCGCTGCTGGGACCCCTCGCAGAGGGAGCTGAGCGCATTTATTGATTTCAGGAGGGAGATGGATGAAGGCGCAGCCTGTCTGTATCAGCCATCCAGACATTTTGGACTGTTTTTGCGTGCTGACATTTCACTACGACCTGGGTTTTTGCACAGGCTTTAACCCAACTGTTGAAGCCAGGAAGGACAGTACTATGGACAAGGGGCGAGCAGTGGGGAGGAAGAAGAAGAAAGTATTTGTTATCTAGAGCAATAATTTATCATTTCCAGACAGTATGGCAGGATAAAGAATAGTCTCATGGATAAAGAATTGATTTGAGACTGGGAGAAACAGGTCTGTCCCAACCTCAGCTGCAGGCTTCCTGGCACATGTTGGACCTGCCAAATAGAGACATAAGATGGGAAAAATGCTGCCTGCTCCAGATGTGGTCTGAGTGGTGGTCCAGTGCCACACCGACAAGTTCTACTGCAAAGCCCCAGTTAAAATCCCAAGGAAGAAATTTGCGTTATATAAAGTAAGCTGGATTTTTCATCATTAAAATAGTGCCACAAGCGATGCTGAGATATTCTACATGCAGTCTCCCATTTCTAGTTTCACTCTAATCACTAATCAACATTAATTCAACATTAACTTAGGACTCGATTTCTTCACCCAACTCATGTTGGCATCAGGCAATCTACCCAATAGTCTCTCCCTCACGCTCCTTTTTTTTTGGAATTGATTTTTAAAAATCACTTTAAGTGATTTAAGAATATTCCTAAATGTCAGCTGCAGGCAGAAGAAGATAGTTATTGGTCTGTTTTTAGAGAGAATTTTTGGCTCAGTTTCTTCTTCCTACCCTGCTCATCACTGATGTATTTTTAAATGAATCCTAAAATACACACCAGGAAACTCTATTAAATAAAAATCATGAATGACATGCAGACTGTGCTATTACTGTGCATAAGAAGATAACAAGACTCAAGAGACTGCCCTTTACATTCTGCTGCTCTTGCTAACTACAGATCTGGCCCAGCTAATGCACATGATCCATGGAGGAGGGACAGTGCCACGAGCCCTGAACAATATGCCTGGATAGAGGCCGGAGGAATAAGAGATCAGAGAGATAATCAGGATGCCATGAGCTGCAGCTCTCTGTGTTCTCAATTAACTAAGTGATTGGACGTGCACAATCAGAGATCCCAAACACATCATTTGTAGGTTATCAGTGATATCAGACGTCAGATGGAGTGGTGCTGGACTCCCCCTGCCAACAAACCGGAGCAAAGAATTAGAATTCTGAAAGCTTTTTAAAGCCAGACTCTCACCTCAAGACACAATAAAAGAAAAGCTTTTAGATCATTCCTGGCAGAGGAGTTGGAAAGCTGCCACGCTCACACAGAGTAACTATGGTAATCCATATCAGGTTGCAGAAATCATCTTTAGCATACAGTCTTTTAAG
Source organism: Himantopus leucocephalus (assembly GCA_003993805.1). Taxonomy (NCBI): domain Eukaryota; kingdom Metazoa; phylum Chordata; class Aves; order Charadriiformes; family Recurvirostridae; genus Himantopus; species Himantopus leucocephalus. The sequence goes on from RSEF01000013.1 coordinate 12,690,318, forward strand.
CCCTCCAAGAAGCTTTCTTCCTAATCTACTTAAGAATAAAAAATAAAGGGTGTTTCAAGGTCAAACAGTACCAATAATGGGATCAAAGACAATGAATGGGAAGCAGGTCGAGGCTACATGTCCCTGAGCACCAACCGCTGTCTCTGCCAGGCAGGAGAGCTCTGATGCTCAAGGCCGTAGCTGGGCAGGGGACGGACATCCCTGTCTTGTGCTCTGCATCGCCATGGGAGCTTGAGCATCTATCTTGATCATCATGCTTGAGCATCTATCATCTGCAACAAAGACTGCACAATTAAGATGCACTGCAGAAAACCCATGCTTAATTGCTTTGATGCTTAGGTGATTGAGAGCTGAATACATTAGTGTGTCAAAATTACGGAACACAAAGGCCTTGATTCTGTTCTCTTCTGTGCCGGTGTAAGCGATGCCCGGAGTTTGCCTTCGTGGGCATCTGAGGATTGCTTATTTACGCAGGCAGGCTCAGCCCTCGGTGACACTCCAACTCTATTTAAATATTTGGGGTTGCAGTGTGCCTGTTCTAAAGGAATTTGATTCCATTGTTCACTTAGGCAGAATTAGGAGCATAGAAAATCAAATTCCATTATTTTAAAATTAGTTCAAATCAAACCCCGCTACTTAAATCCCCATGTCACACATAGCCCACACTTTTGCCCTGGGTCACCCAGATGTGTGTGCGCAGCAGCCCATGCTGTCATCTGTTCACCTTCATGAGTATTCCTCAAGTATTTGAGGGATCCCTGCACCTCTCAGAACACACTTGAAATGAAAGGTAAATGAGCATCATTTGGAGCTGGACTCAAAAAGGATCAAGAAGAGCAAATGTAGCACAGGAACATTTGAGGGAAAAGGCAACACATGACCAATAAAAAGTCTTACGCATTGAAATCCCAAATGGCTGTACCCTGAGGTAGACATATCAAGCTTCCTCGAGTCTCTGCTACTTTACTTTGCTGCCTGCTGAGCCAGACATCATCTTTCCCTCCTTGCAAAATGGGAACATCTCTGATGAGTCCACCAGAATGTCAAAACTGAAAACTGTTCCACATCAATCTTACGCTAAAGGGCCAAAACCTGAGAGATCGGACGTCTGTCACTGAATGCATGTTCACAATGTGATTTCTTTTTTTTTTTTTTTTGATACTTCAACTGATATTTTCCTCAGTTATGGGGCTGGTTTTTCCTTTCCTTGTATGCAAAATGGTTGTACTTGCATGCACAAAGCAGCTGAATGCTTATCTGGTTCATATGAATACAATAGAGGGCAAACATCTGTGTTTTGGGGGAAAAAATAAATAGATGTCCAAAAAAAGCATGCAGGCAAAAAGCCTCAATAATGATAGACACAGCTTTGAGATGCTTTGAAAATCAGGGCTAAAATATCAATTTCTCTTGTTCTGTGTTGCAAAGACAAGATGCTGAATTGCTATGATTTCAGTAGTCCATAACTTAATTTTATTATGTTTGATCTAACGGTACTAAGCATATTTCTTGGTTATGTGTTAAACGTTATACTCATTATACTTTAAGGTGGTTTTAGGTCTTATCACTTATCTGTAATTTGATATAAGAATTTAGGTAATTCTCCTCAATTCTCAGGTGCAGTAGCTGGGGGAATCCCTAACCTGCAATTTAGAAGGGAAAAAAATAATTATGTGCAATCAGAGTCTCTAAGAAGACGCTCTTTTTACAGGACTGCAGAGTTACAGGTGAAGAACACTCAGTTCTGTCCTCCAAACAGGTCTGAAAAAGTTACTGGCAGCCCCCAGGGTACAGCAGGGGCCAATAATTTGAAGCTCAAGACATGTTGTGCACGATGTCATTTTTGCCTGCTCTTTTTTTACTTCTGCTACGATTTCATACTGTTTTCAGGAGCACCATTCCAGTCCCGAACGCTCAGTTTTGTGTGCTGTGTCTCTGCGCCCGCTCCCCGGGCGGCGGTGAAGAACAAGGGGCCATGAGGAGGGAGGCGGCAGGAGCTGGGCTGGGAGCATCTTCGGTGGCAGAGAGCAATGCCAAGCTCAGCCGTGGCTGTCCCGGGAGAAGGTTTCACTCTCTACTGCAGTGCCCGCTTTGGTTTCTTTCCTTCCAGACCCAGCAGCTACTGGGTACAAAGCAGCAACTGGAACCAGTTCCAAACTGATATTTGCAAATATTCAATGTGCATGTGCAAAGTGGTGTAGGCTTTGGGTCATCTGCCCTTGATTTTTTTTGCCTTCTCCTTGGACACAGCTATTGACACAGGAGGAAGTAGGATATGCAGTAATTCATTCAATAAAAAAAAAAAAAAAACTAATAAAACTAGTTCATAAATTAAGCCTGCAACGAAGGCAGATCATTGCTCTTCGGTCATTTGCATAGCAACCTGCTGGTCTGCCTGCCTGGTTTTTAGTTTAGGGATAGTATTCACAACCAGTCACCCCGTGTGCATATGTTGATTTTAAGACACTGAATTATATCTTTAGAGGAGGTGCTGGCATTTATATATATTTTGTAAATATTCCAGAGGTTTATTTATTAGATTCAAAACTTTTCTTTTTTTTTTTCCCCCCCCAGAGAGAAACCGTCTAGACACACAGACACATCAGGGTGAACATCAATATTTGTGGATATAAAAAAGAAATCTTGCAGTTCTCTTTTGGCACATAAAACCAGCAATGATGAATGATATCTCCTCCCATTTGTATGATAAGTGCTGTTTCATCAAGAAAGGCCTAACAAGACTTTTACATCCTACTCATTAGCTTTTCCCAGAGCACCTCACCCCTCTTTGCACATGAAACAGCCGTGCAGATCCTACAGAACAACAGCCCGACCCGGGGTGGGTTTTGCCCAGCCTCTACAGAAGCTAGTCTGGAGCCAGTAGCGCCTCTTTCATTAGCTGGTGTCATCTGCCCCCTTCACCCCGTCCGAAGAGGGTCCCCTCACCACACACCACGCTCCACAACCCAGGAAAATGCCTCACCTGCAGCACAGAGACAACACCAGCCCAGGCACCACGAGAAACATCATTAGCCGATGAGGTATCGCACTCATCAGCTGTAACCGCAGTGGCCACATGCAGCAGCAGGTGAGATCAGGAGAGAAGCAAACCAGTATACCATCAAAAGCCCACATCTGCCACTGCTTCCCCCAGCTGTAGGGCTCCGAGGCGGCAGGTTTCTCACCACCTCTGTTGGGCAGAGGGGGAGATGCTAGGTCTGAAAGCTGCTGTGAGCTGTGCCAGACAGCAGGCAAGGGTGAAACCAGAGATGGTGATCGCACCTGCGAGCGTGGACTCGAGTTGCCATGTGTTACAGCCATTAACTCTCCTGCAGCATCCCCAGCTGCGGAGCAGCAGCACGTCCAGTGCTGCCACACTTCCCACAGGAGGACATGAAGAATAACACCTTTCCCATACATGAACTTTGCTTATTTGTATCATATGGATATTCTTTAGCACACACATTGGTGGGACATGCTCGCCAGGGCAGCTCTGCTGGTGGCCACTGAGCAGACCTCACTTGCAGGAACACCTGTGTATCCTCTCCATCTATTCCTTTCTGGGTCTGTGAGCACTTTGGGACACGGCTGCACGATAGTGCAGTGCCTGGCTGCCCAAAACCTTCCTACTGCCTCCTTCAGTCCAGACTCTACATAGGTCTCTGAGGAAGAGGGCAACATAGGCAGGAGTGCAGCTCTACAGATTCCCTCTGCAAGAAGGGACTTTCATTCTTCCCTCAAGCAGTCGCTTGTGCACCCACCCCCCCACCCGCCCCCCAAAAAAGGCAGGCATGGAGTGTCAATAAGTATTTAATGAATAAGTTATTATCAACTACTCTGCTAAACTGAGCATCCTATGAGGAAACAACATCTAGGGAGTAAAAGCATGAACGAGACTCCAACTGTCAGCTTTATGGATGTCTGCTGTTGGGATACGGCTCCTTCAGCTGTGATGGAAGGAGCTTATACTTTGGGAAAGAGATATAGGAACTGATGCACACGCTTCTTGTATGCACATTTTCCACCTGGAAAATGTCTGTGAAGATACGGTCTGCTACACTGCGTCTCTGGCACAGGAGGGAGAAACAGATGGAGAGATCGTCTAAAACCTTTTGTTCTCCATAGTTAATAACCTGGAGCTCTTCTAATATCTAACATGTGTAGGTTGGCTTCATCTCCGTGTGCATGCTCTTCAGAGGAAAACCAACTACATTCACCGGTTGGCTAATACGAAAATGTGTGACTGTTTTACGAAGAGAACAGGATAAGCTCTTAAAACCGTTGTGTCCTTTACGAAATGCTGTTTACAGCAGATCTGTCATGAACATCAGTAACTCACCTAGCTGTCTTAGCGCAATATGACATTTTAGTGCCAGCGAAACTGGGAATGAAACCAGCCACATTTCCACACAAGTTTAGAAATTAGGAAAACCTTTCTTTTCTTTTCTTTTTTTTTTAAACTCAAACACATTGATCTGTTCTAGGGGAAGACTGCAGTGCTTCTGAACAAAGAATTTTCAGCACATCATCTCATGCTCAAATATAGCACTGGGCTTATCTGGAATTAAACAAAATGTGGAAATGGATATTTTTCCCATAAAAGAAATGTCCATTTCAGTCCAGCTTGACCTAAGCAACAATACGATATTGCCGGTGGTAGAAATTTCCTTCCTAACCCCCGCAGAGTTTGTTGTACACTCTGAAATATATGATTTTATTATCCTTAATTTACCATGCAAAGCTACAAATAACAGTGGCCATGAAATTATCCATCCCTTGTTAAAATGCAGCTGGAATACACACTCTCCTTTGATAGTGAATTCCGGAGGAGGACGTCACACTGTGTGAAGAATCGCAGTTACTCCCATCCATGAAGGGAAGGTAACGTTAACTGACAGAAGGCAATCGGAACATCTTCCCAAGCTCTTCCCAAAATGTACCCTTCAACAACTGAAACAAAAGTCCTGAGCTCCTACAAACTCCTTATATGACTTCGGAGCCCATGGCTCATGGCAGTGAGACTTAGACTCCCAAACGGAATTGAAAATTTTTACCTTTCCCCATTAGGAGTTGCCATGGGAAGCCAATGTTGTTCATTCAGTCCGCAGCTCGCAATTTCCTGTTCATAAGTCATCTGATTCTCTATGACTTAGAGGGAATACAGATTTTTCTTGGGACACCAGGACCCAAGGGAATTACCTGTAGTTAAACATCTGATTAATGGCTCATTAAGAATCAGCAACAGTGTTTATTCAGTCCCTGTCTGAGTGTGGTTTTGCAATTATGTGCTTTTGAGACTGCAGGTGTGTGAAATATTCATAACCCAAATGGAAATATGATGGAAGTGCTGTTTACGCTTACTCAAGGGCTAGCTGTTCTAGATTATAAATATAAAATAGAAAAGCAGAAGTGCAATTATTACTCTGCCCAGGGAGTACCCAGACACCCACTAGACTCTTTACAAACATATTAGATGCTAGGTTTCTGTCCCAAATAATTTATTCAAAGTGGCAGAGCCTCCTATCCCACTCATGCCACCTCTGGTACGTGCTACCACTAGATGAGAGGTTTACTTCTAAAAGCAACACTCATTATCAGACTACTCATGTAGTAACCACCGCACCCCGAAGGGGCTGTGCTTCTCTGGGCGCACATCAGGGGAAGAGAGAGGAGAAAGAGGGAGACTAACGGCGCTTGGCTGAACCCGTCTACTAGGCTTCTGGCCATAGGTTAAAATCACAGTATTGAGGCTTTAATTCTGGTTAACTGTGAATCATTCATCACCCTCATCCCTCAGCTGACCCCAGAAGGACATAGGGTTCGGCCTCTCTCCTGCATATGATGTGTTTCTGCCACATGCTCCACCAGCTCCAGAGCAGCCATGTACATCAGGCAACGGCAGCTTCTGACCTGGTGCCCAGCCAGCGAGCAACACGTTACCAGTAATTTTAAAATACGCAACCATAACACTCTAGTTTTGAAGACAAAACAAGGACTGGAGAGCAGGGGGAGGGATGGGAGGCTGGTACCTGAGCAAACACTGTGGCTCAAGAAGAGTTTCCCCATTGACTTCACGTGGGGCAAAGCCCATTCTGAAACAGTCAGCTTTTCCTCACTGGTGATGCTGCTCTAAGCATCAAGCTTTCCCAAAAGCTGCTTCCTTTTTCTAATTTATTGTATGCTGTTGTTTTTTAAAAGGGTCGTTTCAGAATTCCTCTGGGTCCCATGTATGCCGTGCTACCACCTTGCAGAGGCTCTCAGTGGTTCCGTACAACTAAATATTAGTCACAGGAGAATGGGAATGGATAGTCAGGCAGAAACAAATCTAAAAGCAGTGAACCATCAAATGTGAGGAACGCAGGGGGAAGCTGACAAGTGAAGGACTGTGCAGAGTCCCTAAATCCAAAGTGTGTTTCTGAAAGGGCACTTTTTTCCAAGAGGAGTATTTCTAGCAGTCTCTCTCCACTGCGAAAGGGAAGGACTTATCTGTTTGCCGTCGCCGATTGCCTAATGTAAAGTGCTTTATACTAGCCTAAAAGAATGCAGTCAAGCGTTTCCAGATGGCGGGAGGCAGCAGGCAGGATGGCCAGGGCCAGGCAGCGCCTGGTGCCCGCTCCCCGCTTGCGGCAGGTATGGTGCAGAGCTGGGGGGTGCAGCCTGGCCCTGCAGGCTCCCCCCACCTGAAGACAGCAGTTACATCTCCCCACACTTTGCCTTCTCTTCCCAGGCTGAACAAACCCACAAATGGGCTCCCTTCTCTCGGCTCGTGGGTAGGAGTAGCCTGGGAGAGAGGAACCCCCAGGCAGTGACCGTACTGAAGGCCCCACAACTTCGGGCCGAACGCTACTATAATTTTTAGAAAGGTGCCCAAACCCATTAAAAAAATGTATTTAATGTTGGGAAATTCACCATGGTCTGTGGTAAGCTGTTCCAGCGTTGATTACTAACGCCATTTGCCTTTTTTCTATTCTGAGTGTTTCTCACTCCAGTAGCTGGGCTCGGATCATGCTGTGACATCCTCCATGACATCCAAAGGTCCTCTGCTGCCAGAAGTCTTCCTCAGTGCTAGCACTTGTAAGATCCCTCCCAGCTCCTCTTGGAGAAGCTAATGAGATGGAGCCACTTTTAGTCTATAAGCCAGGACTCCTAGTACTTAAACCATTCTTCTAATGTTGGGGGTTTTCTTAAAGCATTTCTAAATTTGTCACATACCATCACAAAAATGGTCTGTCTTTATTTGTCTATATAGTGGTAATATCTGCATGAACTCATTCTTCCCCAGTTCACACATTCAAGGTTCCTATTTAATTTCTCAGCCACTGCAGCCAGCTCACATTGAGGTGTTTATCAGTTCAAAAATACGGTCCCCTCAGCCAGTAAGCATGACCTATTTTCTTGGTTCCTGGACCTCATATTTTCTATGTCGTTCAAATGAGTCTGCTTGCTCACTGAATTCAGATCACTCTGAAGAACCGATCTTTTATTTACTAATCTGCTCGTTTTTCTGTCATCTGCAATTTTTGTCATTAGCGTTTGGGTGTTTTCTTCTAGATCATCGATAATGATGCTCCATGACACTGAACCAATTGATTGCTGGACAACTGAAGAGAAGCAGCCACACTGAATGTTGGTTCCCTGCTCCCAATTACTGCAACGTAGATAAAATATCTGTAAAAGTGAAGGCCGTTTTGAAGGCCCATTTAAAAAACTTTTGGAAAGCCTCCAAAATAGAAAAAGGGAGACTTCTGCACTGTTGCCAAAAAACCCAAAGCTTAAATCTGTTTTGGGTTTTTTTTCGAATAGTCTTTTTTTCCTGAGAAAATACTTTTTAACTATGCTGGGGCTTTTAAGTCCTGAAGGATAAGGACATACCAGAGGAGTTGTCCCATTATTGTCCTGTTAACTCTTTCCTATTGCTGGCATACGTGCAAAAGTCTGGGAGCAAATTCTCCTTGTTAAAATTTCTCTCATCCTTTCAGATTTGAGGAGAGCCACTGTTTATTCTCAGCTGTCATTTCTAGCAAAATAAAGGAGAAAGTCTGGGAAAAAAAAAATCCCCTCCCAACCTTCCATCTTATTCTCTTTTTGAAGCTGTATATTTGATAAGTTCTAGCAATGTGAAGTTTTAAAAAGCCAACTGTCTCCTTTAAGTTTGAACTACAATGGTTTCCTATTGTAATTTGAACACTGGTCAGGCTTTTCAATCCACTGCAGAAAGGCATTCAAGGATGTGCCACACGTTAAATTTTAGCATTATGTATTGTAGTATTGTCAGTGCTATTTTTTTTTTTTTTGGTAAAATAAATTAATACACAATGATAGTCCCCACCCCAACCCATAGAGCTTCCACCAAACAGTAACCCAAGAAGTGGGTTTGGGGCAGAGAGTTAGTGACAAAAATAGCAAGTGACCTGCAATTCTTAACCAGCCTTGGACTATGAATGTCTTCTGCCACCTGACCAGGATATTTGTGATGTACTTCCAGGAAAGATAAGCTTTGAAGAAGCTTCAGAAGAAGATAAGGCTGAGAGAAGGATGTGTTCATGCGTTTCCTTGCAAGTATTTTACCTTTGTGGGGCCCAAAAGCAAGCACAGAGAACCAAGCTGTGAGCAGTCTCAGGGAAACCACATATTTAACTTTAGATGTGTGCTTGTACCCAGCTGAATCAGGGCTCCCGTGGCTTGTCTCTCTAACTCTCATTTTTACCACAGGGACTTGTTGAGTTGCTCAGTGATTTGTGGTTCTCTTATTGGCAGACAGCTTCTTAATACATGAGATCTTTCCGAGATTGATACAGAGAAGGTCATATGCTTTTCCTCAGCTCTGTGATTAATGCTATTCAAGGCTTTAACAATATATACAGCAAAAGACAATAATTGTCAAGGTTTAGGTGTATGTCTAGTGAATTCATTGCTACCTTTAGGAGACAATTTGCCATACCTCCGATGGAGTAAGACAGTCCTGTAAACAAAAGAAACTGTAATGAATATAAAAGGAAAAGAATGGGGCTTTTGTCCCCATTGTCACATAAAATATCTCCCTCTCGCCCCCAGTGTAGGAATACTTATCAATACTATGTTTGAATCCTACCTATTAAATAGCAGAAAATAGAATCATTTTGCACAACTAAAATCCGTTTCTCAAAGAGGGAGAGGTTCAGTCTGAGAATTCACTAATAGCATCATTAAAATTAGAGTCCAGTCCCCAGGCTCTAGCCTGCAGTCCCACAGGGCAAGGACAATACTGTGCTCAGTCCCATCCCGAGTTGGTGAAGGCTCGTCCGCACCATGGCCAGGGGAATCTGTCCCCGAGAAGCCCTTCTCCATTTCTTTCATCTAAAAGCCTTAGCCAGGAATCTGAGGTCTCTTCATTGTCACAGCGTACAGAGCAGACCTGCCCTTCATTTCAAGGTTTCAAACCAAAAAACTGCAACCGGTGCTCTAATTAGCAGCTCTGCCGACTTCTTCTGGACTGCGAAGGATTGAGGAGTCACAGTCAACCTTTGATTTAAAATCAAGAGGGTTACAGCCAGGCCTTCCTTTGAGAAACGCTGATTTCCACACTCCAGTACTCATTAGGAAAGAAGCTTTTACCGCCATACATACGGTTTATTAAAAAGCTGAACTTTTTAATAGACGAGAAGTTACACCCAGATGGTCAGTTCCACCCCGTCTTTCTCCGTGCCCACCGGAGACCCGTGGGGACGGGGCAGCAATGCCTCCGCTGCACCATTCCCCCCGTTCGTTGCGGGGAAGTTTCACGTGGCGAAAAGCCGATGCTGAGACGAAGGTTACTTTGGTGGTTACATAAGGGCTTGGGGTTTTTTTTGACTCCTCTGTTACCAAGGCTTTTAAAAAATCCACAATAGGCCCAATTTAGCCGGCCCCTACACCGAGTGCCTTGCAGCGTCTGTGAGAGCAATTAAGAGGCACTATTCCCAAAGCTGTCTTCTCCTCAATTATGTCAGCAAACAAAGAGGCGTGACTCTGTAAGACCCTCTCTATTAAACAAACCAGGCCTACTTATTTTAGCTTTGATCGGGGGAATGAAGTCAGTAGGGAAGAAGGAAGGCAAAGCAGCACGTTCGCTCTTGGACTTCTGAAGTTTATCAACAAAAAAGAGAGAAAGAGAATAACGATGATGTGCAGCTTGAAACTAAACCCGTCCTTTCCGTAGAGCACCAGGTACACCAAGCGCCACACAGGACAGTGGGGCCTCAGGTTCCTGGCACTGGAAACTGGGCGGCCATTATAGTTAGCATAACAAAAATCAAAGAGAGATTTCCACTGGGAATTTGTCTTCTGAAATCCCTCCTTTTTCAGAGGAGCTCATAGCAGGACAGTCTATGGTTTGTATCCCTTTCTGTTTCAGATGTGGCAAGAGATACCGTTAATTGCTGTGCCCCTGCCCCATCACTTAACAAAGTAAATAAAAGCCAGGAAATTATGACACCTTGAATTTTGCTGTTCTTTTTCTTGGTATAAATCTATATTTAGTCTGCTAAACATAAAAATATAATGTGTTCCATAAACTAATGGTATATTCTTTTCTTTCTTTCAAATTCAAGTAATTCCCACTTTGTTTAGGGTTGTTTTGGGATTTTTTTGGTTGAGCTTGTTTGGACTAAGGTTTTCAGCTGAGCTTTTGTTCTGAGTCAGGATAAATGTTGTCCCACATCANAGTATATTCTTTTCTTTCTTTCAAACTCAAGTAATTCCCACTTTGTTTAGGGTTGTTTTGGGGTTTTTTTGGTTGAGCTTGTTTGGACTAAGGTTTTCGGCTGAGCTTTTGTTCTGAGTCAGGATAAATGTTGTCCCACATCACAGATCCCCCCGGTCACCTCTGCAGTCTCCGCTGGAAAAGCCAACTTTGCATTTCTCAGCTAATGAAACATTCAGCAGAGTCTGAGCAGGAGGGTTACTATCAAACTCTCCCTACTGGGAGGTAAGTATATCACAGTGTTTCTTAAATCAGAAACACAGCATCCGCCTTAGCTATTTTGACATCACTCTTAAAACGTACTTGGTCGTGCATGTAACAGCCTAGAAGACAAGAGCTGTGCTAGTTCCTCGGGGTCCCTAAGAAGCAGTCTCAGGAGTGACAGTAGCTCCAGCAAAGCTGTACCACATGGAAAACCTGCACATATCAGTTGGCCAACTGCTCAGAAATGTCTCCAGGAGGAACGAACAGGGGGCTTGCTCAGGGGATTATTTTTTTTAACATAGATTTAATGGTGGATGCACAACAACGGAGACAGAAGCCGCTTCCTTATCCGCAGACCTATGCCTTGGCGCATGCAGAGGTACTGCCGGTTGGGGGGACAGCAAGCTGAGATTACAGCTCTTTATGTAAAAACTTGCTCGACCATTACTTCATTTTAATCTCCTATTTATTACTGCCTGCATCTGCTTATAAATTAGGACAGTAAGTTGTCTGGAGCTCTTAATGGCATATTTGACTGCTGCATTGAAAGATCATCTGTACAGTCAACAAAATAATATTAATGGGTCATTACTTCAGTAAAGCAAACCATGGAATAACAACAGCGGTAGCATTAACAGGATGGTGATAATGAACTCTTCGAAATTCTCTAGCGCTTGGTATCAAAACACTTTCCAAAGGAGACCAGTATCTTTTACCCCATTTTACACCTGGGGAAACTGAGAAAAGGAGCAATATATGGATTCTCAGCAGTAACACAAGCAGATCCTTGAAGCTCAGAAAGTAAAATTGATATTTGCCACAGGCCATATTCCAGAGCTTTTAATTTGCCATCACCTTCTCTTTTTGAGTCTGAGCTGCTGCCAGCTCAGGGGCAGGCTTCTCTGAAGGACGAGGAAAGGCTGTGGTTGCCCATTGCCACCCTCATGTCACCCCCATTTACTATTTCACGCCCGTAGTCTTTCAGCTTTCTAGAAGTATCTTTCATTCCTAGAAGACTTCATTTCCTAAAGGCATTCTGTGTATGCTGATGAGTTTTTTAGGGCTTGCCTGGATGGAGATATGTGGGAAAATTAATCCAAAAATTCTCTGTGAACTTGCTCAGAATCAAAGTAGCCTCAAGTAATTTAAGCTAAGCTAATGAAGGTCTGACTGAGCCTATCTGCACAGGGCTTTGGTGCCATTTAAATCATCTACTTTATCAAATCCTTAATTTTGGATCAACAGCATTACAGACAAACCCTCTCAAAATAAAGGAGAAATGCCAGGAGGACAACAGAATGTGGGTAACTATCAAAAAGCATTTTCATAGCAACTACTCTACAAAAGCCAAATCTTATAGTCCTGACAAGGGAAGACAAGAGGAGTCTGCATCACAGGCTTGTGAATAATGAAACCAGGATTTTGGCAGTTCAGAAACGCACCAGAAGCTGCTCTGGGTCCTTATTTCTGAGGAAGAACAGAAGAGGGACACTGCATTAGCACAGGAAACCTGCACTTGGACAGAGAGCTGAGGGGAGAGGAGATGCAGGTGTGGGGAGTTGCACAGCAGTGAGAAAATTAGACTTGCAATAATGTCACTTCCCAGATTTGTCACCACTCTCATGGTGCAAGTGCAAACTTTGTGACATCTGGTTGGCTTCCTAAAACTCCAGCATCACCGTGATGCAGTGTGAAAATGCGTTACTTGTACTTTCGACCACCAGATTGTGACTGTCATTAGTTTGAGGAGGCTGCACTTGCAATCATCTGTTTGAGAACTGCTTTTTAAGCAATTATTTAGCATCCTCAGCTTTCACCAAAAGGTGTTTCTGACCCTTCTGGCTGCAGAGAACTGCCGAAAAATGTAGCTCCCTAGGGACCAAAATTAAGACACAAATGAACTCAGATTTCACCCTTTTCTTTTGACCTTTTCTCAATTTCTCATGAATTTCAGATCAGTCTCAGCATGGTTATTCAGGATCCAGTTCTCCTGTCCCAGCGCTGGAGTATGGGGTCCAGTGGCACGTTCGCAGGAGGGAGCCCAGCCTCCTGGGGACCTTCCTCTCCCAGAAGGAGGGACTGAGCCTGCAGCAGCCATACTTCAAATACTTTAAAAGCTAGGTTCTTCTGCTGATCTGCTCCATTTGAACAGAAGCAGCACAGTCAGTGCTGGAAGCGGACCAATGCCTTGGAGAAATACTTCAGCTTCTCCCAGCTTTGGAATGTAGGCACCATTTTTGATCTGCCCTGTACGCTCTCGCCAGATCAATGTATCATCACACCAGTTCCCTCTGCTGAAACAGGGACATCCTTCTCCCCACACAGCTAAACGTCTCACCCAGACTCTCATTATCTTATACCACAGATCAACTCTACTTTTCTTTCCTCTAACACAGAAAACTGCCATTTTGCTCTGCTTGTACCCTCTGAGAATGCCACTGTGAAGACATTTTTCTTAGCTTCACTTCAGACTATGCCCTTCCCTTCTACATAGCCCTCCTCTCACCTCACTTCAGCGGCCACATCAAACCTAAGTTGCTTGGTCTGTATTTTCAAGGCGCTTCCCAACTTGTATCTGCCTTACCCATCATTTTTCGCTGAATTTCAAGAGATCAGCTCTCACCTTCAATCAGCCCCAGTGCCAGATGGAAGCAGCCCCAAATCCTTCCCCCACCCTCCTCAATACAGCTAACTAAGATGAAACAGCAATTCCTCCCTTCTGTGCCAGAGACTGTGGCAGATGGCACCACCCTGTTTATTACAGGATAATCCCTTTTTAAAGGAAGATAAGGAAAAAGAAATACACAGAAATTTTAATGAGGACTTTGAAATGGAGTTCCTGCATCTTACACAAACTGGAAGTCATCCCTGGGGTCACCGAGTGCAGTCCCTGCTATCATGTGTGCTGCATCGTATTATCTCTCTATAAACTTACTGAGCTGTGGCTTAAAAGTAGTTGGG
>RSEF01000013.1:12704302-12717822 GCA_003993805.1 Himantopus leucocephalus
CCTGATGTTTTTACAGACAGTAATCATAACCCTGCTAAACCTGCATTTTGCTATGATCAACAAGCCACGCTCCTTTAGCCTTCTCTTGTAAATCAGGCTCTCCATTCTCCTGATCTCCGTAATACTCTCATCTGCACGCGTCCCTGTTTTAATTCACATTTTTTGAGCATAGATATTCCACAAACGGTTGAATCATGCATGGATATTAACAGCTCCTTATCAATACAGCCAACACTTTTCCTGACAGAGCCTATGTCCTTTTCACAACTCATCACAGCAGTGGGCATGAAAATTTTGGACAAAAATGTTGATTTTGTAGAGGTGGTGTCAGACTAAAAGGCCTGTACACACTGGTCTCCCTGTTTCTGTCCCTTTGTTAAATACAGATACTGTGTTTGCTATTCTTCAGTCACACAGTGCCACCCTTGAGTTGATAGATTTATTAAAAACTCTTACTACCAGATTTGCAATTTCACACATCAATTCTTCCAGAACTTTAGGACCAAAAGTTTCCACTCCACACTCCCCGCTCCCCCCAACTTGCGGTATGGCAATCTTTAAGCTTTTATTCCAATCCTGGTGAAGCAATCTCTGTTCCCATACGCTCCTTCCCATTAGCCACTGCACTTTCACCCCCATGCAAACTGGCTACCTTGAATTTCTGTGTATGCACACTGAGATACAGTCCTCTACGTAGTGAGTGATGATTCTATACCTACAGTGAAAGTATGATATTGGATTTGTGCTGAGATGTCAAGAAACACATAGGATATATTGAGCATTTCAGAAACTTAGCAGGGGTATTAAGATGAACAAGTATGTTTTAAAAACCTCTATGTAATGCTTGAGATGGAATAAGCACCATATATCAACTGAGCCGTTAAAACAAAATCTATCCAAGATTTGAGTGCATTTCTGCAATAAAGAGGAGCAAACAATGGTTGTAGCAACCACAGCCCTAGTAATTGCCTGGGGACCTTGTGAGAAACCAAAGCCCAAAAGATGAAGGAAAGAGGCAATACCACAAAAAAGGTGAAAACAAATATTGCAACACACCTGAACAGCTATTTCACTGCTACAGAAAAGAATGCTTTCTTTAGGAACAGCATCCTAATACTCTTGCTTTCACTGAAATCAATGGAGAGCGCTAGAAGAGCCCATTAGCATCACAGTCAGCTGCTGCGCTATGGATCTGCTCTCTGATATCCACAGGAGACCTCAAATTCTCCTAGTACAGCCCTCTTAAAGTCTGTCTGACACGGAAATGGGCCCCACAGCTGACACACTTCAGACTTCCTCCAGATAAAGCTTAACTCAAAGCTCTGTAGCTGGTGAAATCGCTCGGCTGCGGGGCCCAAGAAGAGCGGGACGTCCGCTGCCCGTCTTGGCAAAAGTCCTGAGAGGCAGCTGGTGCCCAGGGAGCACAAGCAGACACAAGGAAGGGGCAATGGAGGATGAAATATTTAAAATGCAAGAGACGTGAGCACGTGGGGTACCAAGAGGATCGATTCAGCTTCTTCTTCCTATTTCACCCTGGGCAAATCACTCCGTAAGCTAACACCCAGCCGGTCTAGGTGCGGAACACAGATTGCATCCCTTCCCTGCCTCTCCCTTGAAGCACAAATACACGAAGCTGGAGTCGCGGGGGCCAAACAAGCCCAAGTGCCAGGCAGAAGGAGCGAGCCGGCCGGCCCTGGACCGGGGCTGGCATGCTGCTGCTAAGCAACGTGCCGGCACAACCCGCAGCCCTGCATCAGGAAACCAATCAAGGCAGCATCTTGCTCCCCTTACATTAAATGTCAGTTTACAAATGGAAGCGACACATCACAAACCATTCCCTGCTGTAGCGGTGTGGTCTCATCCTGAGCCCATCTCCCCGCGCCCGGCTCGCGCAAGCTGGCGCTGCGTGCCCTGGAAGCACACCTCTGCTAAATCACTCCCCGAGTCTCCAAAGGACAATTTTGTTTTATAGTCGCTGTCAAACCAAAACGTTTCATGTTAATTTCTTACAACCTACTCCACTGTCTGCTTCGCTCCTATTTGATATTTATTCCCCTGCCAAACGTGCATTTCTTTGTTGACATTTTTATTAAATTAGACTGCAATAAATCTGTCTGCATTTATGTTTATATCCCTTCATGCTCAAGTATGCAAAGGACCCCAAAATAAGTTGCATACGTTAAATGCATGGCCAAACGCTCATAAGCATTTCACAGANAATAAGTTGCATACGTTAAATGCATGGCCAAACGCTCATAAGCATTTCACAGAGGGTAAATAAAGTCAAAGTACTGGTAATCCAAAATGATAATGACCCAGCATGGCTGGGCTGGAAGGGGACCATTGGAAGCAATGTTTTTGTTGAAGTGGGCGATCTTCTCTCTCCTGAGCAGAAGGGAAGATTCTGGGAACATCTCCGCTTCCAGACTGTGCAAATTCACATTTTAAATTTCCTTGTAGACAGGAGAGAGAATTTCTTGAGCCTCAGTGTCAGCATATTTTTTTTCAGAGTAAAAAATAGCTTTTAAATGGTTGCATATTACACAGTGTTGCCATAAGATACAATATAAATGAAATTCCAACATGCAGTTAGTGGTCAAACACTACCCATCTCTTAACAGGCAATTTAAAAACGTCCTTAGATCTCCAAGCACTGGGTAAATACAATTGTGCACAGGAAAAGTGAGGCACAGAGGGGTTTGATTTGCCTGATGTCACTCATCAAGCTGTGATCAGTCAGGAATAAAGATCAGACCGGCTAAATGCTGTCTGTAAAAACCTGCGGGACCAGATCAGCTGTCTCACATTCATGTAATTTGAAGCTTCGTTCTGAAAGTTGTATGCAAAAGAGCATTTTTGTGTAGCATCTTTTTATCATAGCCGCAACAGGGAGAAGAATAAGTTAAAAACTCACAACAGCAAGGTCACTCAAGGTTGCGGCTTTTCCTCAGCTCCCTCCTGCTGTCCCTCGTTGTATTGGTCATGCCTGATGTTATGCAGCACACGTGCCCTGCAAGCCATCGGCGGAACGGTGGCATGCTAAAGAGGGTCCTCACGCCTTATTTCTCCCTCCGTGCCATTCACACCGAACTTGATAAAAGGAATGCAGAGAAATTCAGAGCAGCTCCTCCAACTTCAGAGGTCTCTGAACACAGGAAATTTTTGCTAAATTACTATGTCTCAAAATTGGCAACAGCGCACTGATTATGTCTCATTGTGACTGTGATGTCCTTGGCGATGGAGCTGAGAGACCGCAAAGTGAATATAATACTCCTATATGTGACTCTAATGACTGATGATGCTCTGCTGTGGGTAGCAATTTTGAAATAACCGAGAATGACGACAAAGAATATTGCCTTTGTCTTTTTGCTTCAGAAGAACTTTACATGTAACTAAGGAGTACAACAGAGTATTGCCAGCTACACATGCTGCTAATGGGGAAATTTGCAGCCCCATCAAGTAGTTTGTGCTAATCTGCCCTTTATATAGACCTGCAGGGTAGGCTGAGGGCATGAAGAGGGGAAAGGTGGATGCTCACTCCTGGGCAGGATGTTCTCACGTGCAGGATGAATTCTCAGGACACGGGGACAGCCAGCAAGTGCTGCAGACCACACGATCAAATTAATAAATTAAATTAAATGTAGCATTTTTTAAATTGGGAGCCAGATGCTTTCCTCACTCTGGCTGCTTCCTGTCATTCTGATAGCTCAAAGCAACCATCGCACTGAATAAAACAAGTGCTGATCCCACAGAGGGATGAACTGAATGCTTTGGTGACATGCAGCGAATGCAGTTATGTTGTCTTCGAGACCTGACCTAGTAGCGCTGTTTGCCAACCCTCTGTGCCATGGAGAAGTGCCAATGTGCTCAGGAGTATCTTGTGTTTCGTGACTCAGTCAGCAAATGCACAGGGGACACAGAGAGTGTCCCACGTTAGACAGGGATGATGGAGTTTCGCTCCTTCCTCAACGACAATTTGACAGAGCATGAAGGACTTTGGTACAGACCAATGCCACTGACAGTCGAATGGAAAACACCGTGTGTCAGCAGTCATCATGTGGATGGGAGAGGTGAAGAATAACTCGCACAGGAAAACACAGAGGGAGGCTGAATGCAGATCCCCCACCCATGTTGTCTGCAGGAAGTTCCATATCTCCTCTGAGCCTCACTGTCCCATACCCATCCCAGCCCACCACGAAGAGACCCGCAGACCTGAGCCCTCACTAGCAAGAGCAGTCCGCAGGTCCAGCCTGGCTGTGGGACCACCGAGTGCATTGACCATTACAGACAAGCTGACTATTTTGATTTTTACACACTTGTCTGAACAAGCTAATTTAAACTTGTGCAGGTCACTCTCCAGGGATGGAAGGCTGACATAAGAGGGGCACGGAAATCTATTTCTGATCTGCCAGAACAGCAGGTCCTGAGAAGTCCAAGTGCTGTGCTGGCAGCACATTACTGTTTGCCTTTGAGGGATGGGAAAATCAGAAAAGAGAAAATTGGTTAACTTCAAGATAACACAGCTGATTTGGAGAAGTGCCACCATGAAGCCTTTGCTTTGATGGTCATTCGGACTCCTGAAGATATTGGACTGAGCAAATTTTGTTTTAATCTATCCTGAAGGATTTTAAAGTCAAGATACTGTTCTGAAAATGAGCTCCTCACTCAAACCCCCATGCAGACTCGATTACCATGGTGGCCTTTCTGTTCTGGCAGTCGCGATTTATTAATCTTCCCCCCTTCCATCACTGCAGAAGCCAGAGGAGAACAGAAATGTAATGACAGGCCTGAGTAAATCCTTGTGAAAATCTTTCCCTGTGAAGACAGCAAGTTGGTGCCTGCAGCATCTAATCTCCCAATCGTGAACTCACAGAGAAAATGATGCAGAGAAGGTGAAGTTTTCCTGACACCTAAGAAACAAATTTAGGTGGGGTAGAGCAATCTGTGTCCTGTTCCACCCTACAACAGGCCAGGGGGTCTTTCTGAACCAGAACTGATCACACCTAAGGGCTGTTCCTTAACACATTTCATAGTATTGCAGCTTTCTGGGCAAGATTCATTCCTTGCATGGGCTGAAGGCCATACCCGAGACCTGTCTCCCCCTCAGTCTAGCGGGCTGGGCTTTTCACACGTTTAAAGGGGGATGACAGCTCCGGCGGTCAAGCTCTGAGGAGTCTAGCGGAGGCAATTTAAAAAGTTAGTGCTCCCAGCGGTCCATTCTCCCCAGAACAATTAGAGGCAAACATGTGCCTGCATTTCAATGGCTTCAGAGCAGAGGTCGGCATATTAATGTGATCCCCTCGTCACCCACAGCTTCAGCCGAAGCACCGAACTTTGCGCTGAAGGGGCTGTGTGGCTCTGGCTCCTGGGCAGTAGCCGAGGGGACAGCTGGTTGCTAACCCCATCACTCGAGCCTGTGTCCCTGCGCCCTCAGCATCCCGCCACCCCCCAGCACGCAGACAACTTGCACTCACGGTGTTTTTTACTTCTGCAGGATTTCTTGGCCAGGCTATTTTGCCTGAGGGGTTTGGTGGTGGCGCGAATGGTGAGCCGGGCACTGCCGTAACTCCAGGGGCTCCCGCTGCCTCCCAACCAGCAATGGAAAAGGCACCGGGACACACCGCAGCACGTGGCCGGTGGGAGCCCGTGTGCGTGCAAACCGTCGCACGGGAAAGCCCAGCCACAGGGAGGCTGTTTGGCATGGAAATTTGCATCTAGCAAAGTGAACGGCTGCCCTAGCTTCTCCTTCCTCAGGCCTGCTTTTCTGTTTCTAAGGAGTGGGTTTTGCCTCCTTTCCTGCAGCTGAACATTGCTTTTCCTCAGGAACACTGGGGAACAATTAGATCAACGAGAAAATGGTAAAAATAACACAAACCCAGCATATTCCTCATGACACCGACAGCCAGAATGCTGTTTAGTATGGCAGAGAGCAGAAACATTAACACGTTTAATAACCAAACAGGTGAGCACGATCTGTACTTTAAACCACTAGCAACCATGCTCTCTTTGCTAGGAATATTTCAGAAAGCCAGAATACCCCCATGGCCCTGTGAACGCACTTAACAGTGCTCAGTAATTTGGCACTTGGGATGACAATCACTGTAGTTTTTATACTGCTTCATTTGTGGCAGCACCGCGGTACAAAAATATTCAAACATTGCTCGGTTAAAATATGTGTTTTCCCAGTGGTAATTAGTAGCAGAAAATCAGGCTAAACATATTAGTTTGAGTTGGCTTTTTCATTCTCCTCCTGTAGTTTTACACTTCACAGTCACAATAATTGTAGCCCTTATGAACAATTATGTAAAATTATGTAAAATGCAATATGATCAAGGTATTAGACTATTATTATCCCAGCTGCAAATGCATGAATCATTACTACAGAGTACCTAAAAACCCCAGAATTTTCCATCAGTTTGAGTTTAGAGGACTTTTTTTGTCTTCTGGATGTTCATGACAATTACATCACACCTTGATAAATATGAAAGGAAAAAATCCAGCATAGTTATTATGAGTCCTCATTAGGAAGCAAAAGAGCGGTTTTCATGAGTTGTGCTTGTTTTGCCACTTAGTTAATTGACTGGCTTCTTGCTTAGCTGGGGAGTCCTTTCTGGAGCAGGTACCCAGGCAGGGCTGGGGTGGATGTGTGGGGTGTCTCTGGGGACCGGCGTGGTGGGGAGAAAAGATTTGGCAGACTGGAAGAGGGCTTGGCTTGATAATGTGTGTTTACTGAGTTGCCTGTTGAATGCGTGACCATTACAGGTGGCTCACAAATGACAGAAGGATCCTGTAGAACTTTAAATCTGAATGAAGGCGGGAATTTCCCTCTCTGCTTTAGTCTGTTGCTTTCCTTCCTGAAGTGCAGTGATGTATGTTTTTTCTTGGGCATAAAAAATAGATTTATTTTTTTTTAAATATATTTGTGTGTGTGTGTGTGTAAATCCCCCATATTTCAAAAATTAGTCTCCTTTTTTGGAGAGGGCAACTAATATTATATTAATGCAAAGGTCCTGCAACCTGACCTTAAAATCAACGAGACTGTGGACAGATGGAGTCCCAGCATCACTGGTCAGATCCCAGGATGTGTACTAATTTCCCTTCGTGCTGAAGGATAACTATTTCCACTGATTTTGAAGGCGTTAAACTAGTATGCTGGGGGGAGGAACACCGTGACCTGTTTCTTTCCTTTCTATTTTCTATGGATGTGTATGGTGATTTGAATGTAAGACAAAACTCTGGAGATTGCTCAGGAAATTTTCATATCATCCACTCCCTCCTAAGTCTTACAAGAACCATGAAGATCATATTACAGTGTTACAGAAAATAATAGAGCCTTGAAATTAGGGGGAAAAGTCATAGAGAAAAATGAGGCTGAGCCAGGTTCTATGGAAATTGCATACTGTTGGCTTTTTTTTTTTCTTAAAAGAGAGGGAAACAGAATGAGGTAAAGTACTAAAGAATATGTGAAGAAAAGTCTAGTGTGCTGAAAATTGAATAACCACTATGAATTGGTCAAAAGCAAAAGATAATTATTTATACATAGGTCCAGAATAGATAAATTCTTGCCTTAGAGGGTAAAGCTAGTGGGCTGGATTTCACCCCATTGCTCTTATAACCCATCCCTCTTCTTCCTCCTGACCCTACCTGCAGTAAAATGTACTGATTTGCTGACACCACTCCTTGCCACCTAACGCTCGTGTCACAAAAACTGGACAGTTACTTCATTTAACAACAAGAAACTAGACCCGAGATAACAACAGATGAAGTGGCAAAGAGGGGAATGAGACAACGATTCGTCAAGGAAAGGACACCGCAAATGTTCCCCTTCTCTAGTTCACAGTACAACAGTCGCTCCCTAACAGGCTGTTATGGAGAGCTGTGGCTTTTAAGGAAACTGCAGTGAAAAACTAATGCCTCTTCTTCCCATTCACAGAATCAGGCGCTGATGCTGAGTCTTCCAATGACAAACACAGGCACTGACAGCAGGACCCAAATAATTCTTTAATCTAAAGGGAGAGCACTCAATACCTACATTTGGAGCAGAAAGCCATCTCCTGTTTTCGGTTATCGCCTACATGGAGCAGCAATAGGGCTGCTTTGTATCTGGAGCCCGGCTGTAGATGCCCAGGTTTGCAGTAATTACGTAACTGGCAAAGCCAAGCCTGTTAAACTTGAGATCAGCATTAATAAATACAAGGGAAAGCTATCTACCTAATTGTCTGGAAAAAAACTATGCTCCCCATTTGCAAGAATGAGACAATATTAATTGTTTCTCAATAGCACGAGGTTGTTGTTTGAGAGCTTTGTTGCCCCTTATTTTTTCCTTGAAACGGAGAAAAAAAACCAAAAATAAAGAAATGCATGCAGGGGAAGAAGTAAATATAACTAGAAGTGAAATGTTAATGTTATTTCATTAAATGATTTGTGGAGAATGAGATAAGAGATCGACATTCTCTAAGAATAATTTCTTTAAATACCTTGTGCTCAAGATTCCCCTCCAGGCAACTTTTCATCTTTCTTCATTAAAAAAATAGCATTAAATTTTATTAAAGAGTCCCAATTAAGCTGGGAACTTGCTTCAAAGAGCATCCAGGCTTAGGGGGATATGTTAAACGTTAACAGCGATGGGAAGATTCACCCGTAAAGCTGATTTTAAAAACAGCATCTTTCTGACTGGTACAATTTGGCTTGCACACCCTTAAGGCATTCTCCCAAACCTAACTGATGCTTATTTTGGGAAGCAGCACATAAATGCTTGGATTTAAGGTCAAGTAGATGGCGAAGCTGGCTGTAACAAATGCAAACTTTTCTTGATAGCTTTGGAAGACGGTAAAGGACAATTTCATTTTTCTAAAATGAGCATTTTTCTTTGATCCCAAGTTGATTTGATTCAAGGGTGGCATCAGACACACCTGAACCAAACCCTGTGAATTTAGCTTTAATGCCATCTACCCTGACAAGTTGCATACCTTGCCTTCTCATTTAAGCGTAATTGGCAATAAGCACATCAGCTAAAAAATAAACACTCAGTCTTGAATGGAGATGGGTCAGAGGAAGAAAGATGTCAGTCCCATCTGCCTTAATTCTCACAGTCAAAACCAAAGCAAAGTGGACACATCTTTTTGTTTTCAGAGAAATGTTCAGAGTACGAAGTGTTATTTTTTTAAGAAACAGGTGTTTTAAAAAAAACAGGCCCTCGTAGCCCAGTGCAGAGGAAAGGGGCTGTGTGGGTGCAGGGTGCTCCTGAGCACACCTGCAGCCCCCGGGAGAGGTGAGAAGCCACCTGGTGACAGAGTCAAAGCTGCAGGACATCTAATGCCGACAAGGGCTGAGAAGTGCCTTCAGATCCCGAATGGCTGAACTGACCGCATGGCCGGGCCAAATACTCTTTTGCTGATGCCTGCCTGTGGGTAAGGGATGACCAACACTGCACCTTCAGCACTTTGCATTCTGGGGAGGAAGAGCAAGATAGAAAGACAAATATTGCAAAACCGTCAAGATACAGGAAGCTCTGGTCTGAACTCTGTGGAAAACCGGTGAGGAAAAAATGGAAGGGAAAAAGTTCAGACAAAACCACTTGTTATGAACTTTGTACAATGACAATAGATAAATAGGACAAGGAGAAAAAACTGCAGCGCTCCCAGGTCCCTGCTGATCCCAGGGGAAAAAGAAGATGGGAACAGAAGTGAAGGACAGGTCTTCCACTTGAGAAAACCATCTTAAATCCAGACTTGTCCTACCCCGTGGAAAATCACACTCTGTTGTTCCTGTGGCAGATCTTCTCTGTGAGTGATGCTGCACAAGGAGACTACTTATGCAGACATACAAATGTCACATTCATATTTAGACATTGATATAGTCCTTTGCTTTACATTCACATCCTGCATTTCCTTCACTTCTAATCGAATGCTAATTTCACATTCATTCCTCATAGCCAGGTTTAGACAAGGCACCCAGTGGTGCATACTTAGGGGGTGTTATTATTATTATTTATTTTTTATCAGAGTATGTCATTCCCAGGTAAAGGATGTGCTGCCTGCAATGTAATTATGTATGCTGGATAACACTTGCATTGACTGGGAGGCTTAGAAGTCAATTGCATATTGTATTGTGTATTATTTTATATTTATTATTTGCTGTCAAAGTGTTTTTGAAAACCAATGCTTATGAGCTGTGTGCGCTTTACTATAAATATGGGGTCTCCTCTCCTGGAGAAGGTACAGGGATCAGGATAAATTTAATTTGACAATTCTGTCAGAGGTAACCTCCACTTCTTTCCAATCTGCCACTTGCAACAAACAAGCCAAACTGGTGTTGAATGCAGAGGAAAAGAGCTGGAGGGACTCAGTATTAAATATTACAGCGGGAAGATCCAGGAAGGCTTGTTTCACGAGGTCAGTGAGGTGCACAGCAAACTACATTTTCCTAAGAAAATTATTAATAGTGCCCCTGAGATAATGCCTCCACTTCTTTAGCTCTTTTTTGTCTGTTTAATTCCTCTTACAGGAGTGAGGTTTAAAATTACACCTTTCTCCCTCTTTCAATGAGACAGCATATCTCACAAGGGAAAAATCAATTCTAAGTGGGAATCGTGTATATTGCAGCATTTATATACAATAATTCTCCCCTCCTCTCCATTGTACACATCTCCATCAGTGATAAATAATGGAGCCAATTTGCAGTGGGTGCAATGTGACAGCAGCTCTGCTTATTCTGCCCCAAGGCTGGCTGAACAATTTTAGCTCAACACAGGCAACAGAAGGCTGCTGGAGAGTTTTTATCAGTCCAGTACATACAGGGGGCTTAGAAGTGGAAGGAGAGCAGAACAAGGTTCCCTGGAAGTGGTCTAAAGTGTTTTACTACTGCAATTATGATTGATGTCCTGGCTTTTCACACTAAGTTACTTCTTTTCCCTGCGGTGCGCCTTCTCACTCCTCTCACTGAGAGCTGGCGCTGCCATCCGAGTGACTCTCGGCTGTGTCAGAGCCTCTGTGCTGAGCCTGACGGATCTGAGCTGATCGGTAACCACTGAGGACCTGCTTCTTCAGCTTCACTTCCTCGCCCTTCCGTGCCTACACATGTACACTTCTTGCATGGAAAAAAAAATCAGAACTGATACTTCAAAGTCAGGTGCCACGAGCACACACGCTCTGGGTTCAGAAGTAGGGAGGTCTTATTTGAATGGGACTAAAAAAGTCTGGGAACACACTTTCATCTTGTCCTTCTTCTGCAAAATTGTTCATGCTGTAGCTCATCTATCCTGGTTCAGTGCACAGGGGCCGACAGGGACCAGGACATACCCTGTGTGATAGCACAGCTTCTGGCAGGGGGTGGCTGGAGGAAAAAGCAATTATATTTTATGTTCTATCTTCCCCTCTGTATTCATTTCATTACCCTGTAAACCACAGGGAATAATCAAAAGAGGTTCACTGGCAGCACAGCAAGTACGCTGAGGTCAAACCTGCTTGAACTTGCAACTTTACCTTAACTATCGTATCAAGACAGCACATTGACCTGGTCTCCAGGTTGATCAGATAAATTTTGAACACAACTCTTAATCACTCTCCTTGTTCCAGCTTATCTTTCACTGACGATAGAGCACAATTGCTTGGCTGTTTATCGTAGTGTTGGCATGGTATTATCTGCCTCGAAACTTCAAACTCCCCCTGCCCAGAGATGTGACAATTCATAGGCATCAAAACCAGATTTTTATAGATAAAGTAGGATTTTGCTGAAAAGAAGAGCCTTTCTAAGCAGAAAAAAAGGGCACTATTATGCTTGTTTCGCACAGATCTCTTGCCAGCACTTGCTTGCTATATGTCTTCTTTTAGTTAATGTTTTTAGCAAACGATCAGGACTCAATTCCTAGAGTCATGAACAATCACAAATTATCTCCATTCCTCATTTCTACGGACCCCTCTGCATTAGACCCAGGTTGACTGCCAGAAATTCTTCAAGGCTTTTCTCTGTAAAAGGCAGGAAAAGGAAATTTAAGAATTAAAAACCAGCAACTGTTTCCAGCCACAATAATAGAAAACCTTTTAATGCTCCCAGGAGATTTAACAACAAGAAAAAAATCACTTTTGTGAAGGACATGGTGACAGAAGGAACTGAAAATTATGTGGACCTTCAGTGCCTAGGGAATAAAACATAATATTAAAGAAGTAGGCATCTACCTCACATGGTGGAATGTGCTTTATATTTATCAGTTTCTGGCTTTTTGTTGGCCTTGAAGGATGAACCCATCATTAACCTCAGGCAGTATCTTTTAATTCACCTGAGGTCCAGACATGGCTCCTGGACGCTTTCATGATGATCCTCAGCAAGACCTGTTCTAGAAAGCAAAGCCATGATGAGATGCGATGTTTCTGCCTGAAGGCCACTTGGGAGCTGGAGGGGAAAGCAAAGCAGGTGGCAGAGTGTCAGTAATGCTCCGAAGCCTGAAGAAAACCGTGCAGCAGAAACATCACCTTTCATGCTCGTCCCCTCCCTTCACAACACCTCCGGTTTTCTAATGTGCATTTCCCTTACTGTAGTTTTATTTTGCTATCTGCAGAGTGATGAAAACACAGGTACAGGTTTGCTTTATCTGTTTTTTTAAGTGATATCTATAATTGACTTCTGGAGCGCAGGAGCGTACTCCGAGTGAATTGAGTTAAAATTGCTGTAATAATACTGCAAAATTCCTTTATTAGTGCTGGAGTACATCAAGGCGAATCAGTTAGATTGCCATCTAGGATAATAAATACTTATAGACAAGTGCAAGCAGCCCACAAAAAGCAGTAATTTTACAACTGCTTTCTCTTTCATTCTGTTTCTCCAACAGCCACCAGCTCATCACCACCATAAATTAGATGCTACCTATAGCAGTCATCTGAAGGGATCTGTTTTTCATATCTCTCGTGAGTATGTGAAGAACATGAGGGAGAGAAAAGATGAGAAGAAAGAGTAACCACAACACCAGTAAAGTGAACTGAGCTGGTAATTCCTCGTTACGTGCTAACGTTGGGAAGAAGGGACTAATTTTCCTTCTATCAGCATAAATTCAGAATCACTCCAGTGACTCTAGGAGCAAGTTTGGATTCAGAGCTTAAATCTGAATTTAAGGTCAAGCCTTAAATCCCACTCACAGGACCTGATACGTGATCCTGATCCTTCCAAAGGATCCCAGCCCATCTTTGCACTGACTTCAAAGGGATTTGGACTGGTCCCATTTTCTCACAAAGCAGGAGGAACAAGGATTAGACGCCTCGCACGGTGTGTGCGCAGGCAGTCCTGCCTGGCCGATCTGCTGAGATCAGCCAACAGACTATCTAAAAACAAAAAAATTCAATCCCTGAAGACTGCACACCAAAATCGCTGTATGAACCAATAAACAAAGCTGACACCAGGAAAAAGTTATTATTATAGCCTTTCTTATGCTTTAATTTTTCTCTTCCAGATGAAATATTTCAAGGATATTTTACCGAACCTTTCCCATGAGAATTAAGGCCAGGCTTAGCTGTGTTATTTTGACTGCC
>RSEF01000013.1:12717922-12788617 GCA_003993805.1 Himantopus leucocephalus
TTACTTCTGCCTTAGAATTTCCTTGCCTGGGGCTTAGAAGTCACAGAGACAAGCTGTGACCCTTCTGTTTGGAAGGGATGGGTGATTTGCTGTTCTCCTACCCAAAATTTTTTTAAAAAATTATGTTGACGCTGTCCAAATTATCAGTAGCCTGGTCCCGGCATGTGAGGGGGCCCTGAGCAGGGTTGCTCAGCTCAGCTTAATGCAGCTTAACTCCAAAAAAATGTTTAGTTTTGCTATCTGTGTTGTCACGCAGAAGGCATCCAAACAGAAAAGCAGCCTGAAGCCAGATATTAAGGTGTACCATAAAACAGTTTGTCAAAGGACTAGAAGCACAGCTAAGAAGCAAAGTCACTGAACAAAATTGGTCCTGTTTTACCTCAAACCAGGACCGATCTTAAGGAGAAAAATGAAAGGCTATAACTCCTCCTTCTGCCTCTCCCCTCTCTCCCATATGGTGTCCCAGTGCAAGAAATGAGAAAGTAAAGCCTGGAAGAGGAGATACTGGCCATTCCAGTTTGGGATAGCGTATTCCCTTCCTCCCCTCCCAGGAGGGAGGGAACAGACCCCTTACAATGCAGAGTAACAACATTTCACTTTAATTTTAAGCTTACTTGTAAGTTCAGAAAAGGAGGAAGGTAGGGTAGCTTGTTGGGGAGCAAAGCTGAGAAGAAAGATCTGTGCTGCAAAAGATGTTTTATCTTTTTATAATTTTCTTTTGATCTTGCAGATCTCTCTTTTTAAGTACTTTCTTCTCATGTCTCCTTATGTCTACTGACAATTGAGTTAAATGAACCAACAACCATTTATTCTGCTCCTAAAGGAGTGATGATAACTAAATCCAAGGCACAGAAAAGCAAAAGACAGGCGCCAGCATTGCCAATTCCGGCCTAAGTAGAAGCAGCATCTTCAAGTGATCAGGATCATTCTTTAAAAAGCAGCACATAATGGGGAACATGGCAGTATCCTAATGGTCCCATGGAAGTGTCCCATACATTACCTCTCAATCCACCTCTCCAGCATCAGAGCACTTAAGTAATAATGTCCCTGTCTCAGCTGAGAAGCTCACTTAGTGTTTCCCAACTGGAGTTTGTGTATTTCTGAGAATATACATTTGAGGCAACTACCAAGAGTGAGGATAATGTCTCTATGGAGGGATTCACAACCAAACTGTACAAACTATTTCTGAATAAAGAACTGTCTCTACCCTCCCACTAAAAGGCTTTTTACTAACTGAGCATCTTTCAAACTCTGTTTAAAAACAGAATTGTAATTTCAGCACAGAAACAAAAAAAGTCTTACAGCCTTGCTTCCCTTCCACACAAATAAACATTTAGCAAGAGGAGCAACTTCACGTACTAAAGTCTGAAAGTTGTCAACCGCTCCAAGAAATTCCTCCTTGCAGCACTGCTATTTAAAACAGCACGGCACCAATTTGTGATATGAATGATCTATTGTGGTGAATCTGATTCAGTGCCTCGTAAAGGCAAATGCATCACTCTGACCCATCTGTTCTATGGACATAATCTTAATTGCAAACATAGGGTCACATCCCAATAAATCAGCAATGCTGCAGTGAAGGTGCCTACATTTACGCCAGCTGAACATTTACCCAGAACTGCCTACAGTCATTGCTCAACAGAATTCAGGGAAAAAAAGAACAAGGAGATTGCTATCAACACCTTCTTCCTTATAGTGATTCATTATATTTACTGAACTTAAAGCTCTGCATGGGCAATACCCAGGTCCTATTTCTATACAAACTAAGGCTCCTGTGGACCAGAACTTCACCCCATACACGTGGTGTAAGACAGCAGAGGTGTTTGGGGTGGATGACAGGCCACATAAACACAAAGGAGAAATACGTACCGAGTCACAGAAGAAATGCCACAGGATTTGTCCCAGGCTTGCAGAGCCAAGTGTGCAGAATATGAGCATCTTTAGTCTCAAAATAAAGGTAAATGATTAGAAAGGAGAAAGCATCTCCATGTTTCCCTCTTCCCCAAATGGCACAGACACAGATGATCTCATTAGCTCATCTGTGCAATTTACACTTCTAATATGGCTGGGGAATAAAACAAATATTCAGAAATAAGCAACAGGATGAGGATAGAAGAGGGGGAAACCTCACAGCCCTCTCTCATCTAAGCTCCTTCTTTCCTTGCCAAATGTTATATTCCCTTCCTGGGAACCCCTCCAAGTTTGCGTCTCCAGATGCCACATTGCAGCAGGCTGCCTGGAATCCCTCCTACCCGCCTCCACATCACTCACGCTGAACAGGCAGGGCAAACACAGGGTGGAGAGAGCGTTTTATCCTTATTTATTTCCAGATGGAAAATTGAGCTATGGAAATAGCCAACAAAGGAAAAAAAAAAAAAAAAAAAAAAAAAANAAAAAAACCCTTAACCATCTTGAAAACAGACTTTTCCTTGGGGAAAAAAGGGAAGGTTGAAGTTTGAAAATATTGACACTTGTGCTGTGTTTTCTGCTGTTAACCTGGGGTTCTGGTAGGTGACATACAGTCAAAAGAGAGCATCAGTATGGGCATTAGGGAAACCCTCATTATAAGCAAATGTAAACACAATGATCAAAAGCACGTGCAACTGAAGCCCGATGGGATTCACTTGTAACTGAGTATTTGGGCACAGGTTCATCCTAGCTAACTGTCAGCATTCATTTGAGCCAGGACCGTGTAACTGTAGGCTCCTATCAGGGCACCCATCTTAAATACATAACTTCACGTGAAGGAATTTCCTACTGGAAGTACCTGCCAGTCTATGCAGGAAGCTTAGGCAGAGATACAAGAGCTGGTGCCTAACGTATCCATGGGTGAAGCTAAACGAGGTGAACCCTTCTCCCCAGGGGCAAAAGCTGAACCATCGGTACGTCACTCTCCACCTCTCTCCTTTCCTAATCTATGGAGGAAACCTAGAGAGAGTCTCGCTCACTTTGGGGCCTGAACTTAGGAAGGCTGGAGCTGAGCCTGGGAGCTGGTGACTTGCTGGAAGTAAAGTAATGGGATCTGTGGTTACCAAGGAAACGTGTTGATCTTGAGTATTTTTGACACTTAAAAAATGCACCTGATTTAAATACAGATAAATCTGGTTGAAGAAGTAAATGCAACCGGACCTAATTAGAGAAGAGAACTGGTGTAACACAAGTCTTTCTCAATTCACAGCCTCCTTTCATCCTTTTCCTACATATCTCCAAAGACCACCACTATCCCATCTATGTCTCTCTACCTAATTTTCATTTTTAAATGTGCTTTAATGACTGCAAGTAGGTCTGCAGTCCAGAAATAGAAGTCTCAAAGCGCAGAGGGCATTATGTTCCCATCCACCTGACAGGGCAGGCTGGAGCGGAGTCCAGACCCGAATTACCTGATTATTAGAAGAGATCCCTACAAAGCATTTCATTCTGGTCCCCTTTTGGATGCTATTTTACAACAACCAGCTGGCCTTCAGTCCCAGTAAGAACCACTCTTATACCTGATTCCCTCCATCCCCCTCTATTTTTCTCTCCCCTCTCCTTCCCTTGCACAAAGAATGGCTGGTAAAAATTTATTGTGGGTGGGATTTTGAGACACGCATCCCATTAAATTTAATGGGAACTGAGCATCTAAATCCCTTAGGCAGCTTGAAAATTTCAGCCTCTATTACTAATGCTCTTCTCATTATAACAAGATTTGTACATGACAGCTCGAGAGCCCTGACTCCACTATTAGTGATGTGGTTCTGTATCGTGCTGCTCACGGCACCCGGTGAAGGCTGCCGTGCTCACAGCTCATCTTGTCACAAGCTCTGCAGCTAAGACAAGACCAGAAAGCAGCCTGTAATTTCATTATGACTGGTGAACTTTCTTGTAGGGGGTTTTCCATAAGAGAAAGAAAATGCCGAGTAAATCTGCCTTTGTTGTGATTATTTGAGAACCATTTAATTTTAATTGTAATCATCAACTTCTGATGCGCAGCGTACAGTAGGATGGAGGTGGCCGTGTTGTACAGCTGCATCATGATATCAAAAGGAAGAGTTTTTCAAGGGTTGTTGTAGACTTTGCTGGGGTGTCAGAATTGCTGGATTCCACCACATTAAATTTTTCATCAGCATTCTGCTTAATACACTGAAATTATAATTTACCAAGAGGGCATGACTGGAAAGAGAACAGCTTTTTTAAAATTTCACACACATCCTGCCGGTCTTCCTTGGTAAGGTGTTTAACCACGTTGGTGTTAATCACACCTGACAGGGCAACCGTTGTCATTCTCATCAGAGATTTTCCTGTCCCTTATCGTGTCACTACGGTCCGACTCTGCTGTGGGATAAAAGGGACTAGAAAACCTCTAGGAAACCTGAACAAAAGCAAACAATGGTTGGACCGTCATAATAAAACCCGACCTTCTTGTGCTTGCAGTAGGGAGGACGGGACTCTTGGAAAGGCAGAATTTCTCCATAATAAACTAGGGTTGCTCAACACCTTGTTTTTTGCTATCATTGTTCTTCTGGTGTGTCATGTGTACCTATCTCCTTCTCACAGGGTGAGACCTTCTCATGGTTTAGACACTTAAAAACCTTGGGATATCTGAGCCTGTATTCACAGTGCGAGGGACGGATTTTATAACTGACTTTTTTTTTCTTTCTTTACCCATTACTGCTACAGCTGATATTGGAGCCAAGGACTTCAGGAAATCTCTTTGTGCTGTTATGAAATTATTGGCATAAAGGACATCAGGACCTTTGGCCATGTTCCTGTCTAGTGGCAGTGGTCACAACAAAGGGCTGGGTGTGCTCTTTGCTGGATTTTATGCACTCCTTTGTTACCAGCTTCCCTCCCCTCACCCAGGTACTCAATGCACACCCCGTCATTGCTTTCCTTATGGCTTGAGAGGTTCTTGCCATAAATTCAGGAATTAGGAATTGGCACCCTTGCACCAGCTCAGGTGTACAGGCAAAAATAATGTCTATCACTGTCTCTGCCTCCTCGACTTGCCAAGCTTCTAGGGAAAAAAGAAAATAGAAGGAAATTTACATCTTCATTTCCTCCGTGCTACAGCTACAGGTTTAGGCAGTGAGCTTGCTGGGTTTTCTGCACACAGGGCCAGAATATGCATACTGCAGTACTTCTCATGTAAAGCTCTATCTTCTTCCCTTGAACTAGGACATACCTTTCTTTGAATTTATTTTTCAGTTTTCAAGGGAGACTCCTGGGGAGACAGGAGCTCTATCACTCCACTGCTCCCAGAGGAAAAAGGAACCATTTTTAAGGGACGGAAACCATTTTTCCAGGGGTCTTCTGGAGCTGCTACTGCAAGAAGCTTTAGAAGGAAGCAGACAGGTTTGCTCCACTGCCACAGCGCATTTCACTTGTGAGGTAAGGTGGGAAGAAGGCTGGGAGAGGGCTGAGACAAAAATTAGCCAGATGCTTTGAAAACATGCTTGCTAACCCCAGTGACAAAAATACACCAACACTTCAACTTTCCACCATTAAAATGCATGCAGGAGAGGGCGCGAGCCAAAGCCAACTCCAACTGGTACCTCCACACTCACTACAAACTTGGGTAGACAAACTCGCTGAGGATCCGTATGCAAGAGAGCTGTGCCGGGACTGCTCCTTGCCAAGCTAACGAACCCGCACCTCATCAGTGCTGCCTGGCTGCCCCACAGCAGTGCGGTGTCCTGCCGTTTCCTCCATGAGCATCTTTCAAGAAAGGTCTAAGCAGACTGTGCTGGGATTAACAGGCACCGAGCTCTGGAGCCAAATAAAACCATCCTGCATGAGAACTGAAAACATTTAGGCACTCTGCATTGCAGCTCATCCTCGCTGCTGGTTGTTGGCCAAATTTGCCCTTCTGTTGACGATAGAGGGACACCCCATACCCACAGCAACCTCTGTAGGTCACAGCTGCGTTGGTCAGGAGCTGTGGTTCTCACTACATGGGCCAGAGCTGCGCTGACCTCTCTGCTGTCATTCACTATGCTGTCTGCACAGAAGTACCGGGCAAGGGTAACAAAGAGCATCTAGATGTTGCTGCCATGCTGGAAAACTCTTAGTTTTAAACAAAGCTGTATTAGGTTGTTTAACATGAATTAAACTTTGCTTTTTTAGCAAGAGTGAACTCAATAAACTACAAAATCCCTGGTTACATCTTTAACTAGACAGATGATTATTTTTATCTGCACCTACCATACAACATTCATTTAGACAAAACCATCCATGGACTTCAGATGGGAGTTTTGTGTCCAATAAACAACAATATGGCTCTCTGGCTGCATTAATATTAGACTGTCACTAGTTAGATAAGGCTGATAAATTGGCGCTTCTCTGCCAGCAAGGGACAATCTCTGGCTGGCACTGTTTGGTTTAAAAAGAAGGCACTAGTCTTCATCAGGAGATACATGAGCAGTGGGTTGGGGGATAGGAGTCCAGAGAAAGTGATGAGTTTAAAGGTGAAGAAGGCAAGTGAAGGTGTTAAAGCTTATTCAGGTGTATGTTCAGGCAGAACAAGACGTTCTGAGCATCCAAAAGTCTGGGATCCTCTACTAGCATACTGCAGAGAGCTGAGAGGCATTTTAGGGGAGTTAAGCAACGTCAAATGGATCCACAGCTGGGTATTTCTACTGGTCCTGAGATCCACGTACTGTCTCGGGAAAGTCCAAATTCTGTGTGCAAAACTCTCCCTTGGAGTTGTGGCTGGGAACACAGCAGCAGCAGGTCATCTGAAGCAGCTTTCTGTGAAAAAGCCCTTTTTGTTTTAGCAGCTTGAGGGAAAGTCAAAATCTTCTGCATGATGTGTACATGGCTTCACAGATTGCATGACAAAATTCCAAGTAATTAAAAAGCTGATAAAAATGGTGTTAAAAGAGCCAGTATCTCTTCAGGACACTTCAGATAAGCCGATGATTCCATCTTCAGAACAATGATCGTCTTCCTTGAAGACAGAGATGAAAAACAAGATGAGTCGCTGTTATATCTGATGTGATATGAACAGCAATCTGTACGATGTTATTAGAGATATGAATGATACCGGAGTTGTGGTTACAGGAATTGTATTAGGAAGGCTTTAATGTTCCAGATGGAAATTGGAGAACAAATGCTACTTATTACAGTGGGCCTCAGATACTGGATTGTGGTTACCATTTCTTTGCTGCATGGACTCTGAGTGAACAAGATCCTTAATGCTTGGCTTTAGGGAAGCGATACATTCAGACAGGAACCCTGCTTATAACAAATAATTTTGTTATACGTGAATCAACATGAGTTTATTTTCTTCAAAGTAAAAGCAAATTTAAAGAAAAAGTCTGTAAGTAATGTTTTTCCAAAAAGCAAATTGAAAATTTAAGAGTACTGTTTAGTGGAATTATCTGAAATGAAGAGCTTAGTGACCAAATTGCAGAAGCACTGAATGTCTTTAAGTTATAGATTCAGCCATCACCTGAAAATGATACATGAGATAATTGTCTTCTTCCCAGTGCTGGGGGCAACACTGCCAGATTTAGCCTGAGCATATGATGAAAGTTTACAGGCCAGTGAGAAAAAGTCCAACAGAGAACCACGAGAATAACCAAAGTTCTCAAGAAGCATGAGAAAAGCGTGAGAATAAGTCTCAAGGGGCTTAAATAAAAGCAAAGGAGATTTTCGTTAGAGATTAAGGAAACTCTTTAGCATGAAACTAGTGAAATGCTGGGCTAAACTCTTAGGTGACGGAAATCCCCATGCAGTAAGTTTTGAAGAACAGATCAGACAGACAGCCACTAGGAGCAGTTAATTACACGTTCACCTCCTTTGAGGCAGAGAGATGGATTAGATGATCTCCCTGGGTCCCTTCCACTCTTATAATTCCTATTTCATCTAGGTAGCATACCCTGCTTTTTCACTTCTTTAATGAAGCAGAGGAAGGAGACAGCGCAAGGGAGTATTTCAGATGCTTAGCCAGCAGGAGGAAAGACACAGCAAGCAATGCGAACTGAAGACTGAAGTCCAGAGAAAAATTAACTTATGACGGAGATCTTCGGCAGGAGACAAGAGAATATACATTGCATCCTGTCCTGACTGTCCTTAACATTTCACCTGAGCTGGATCACTCCTGTCCCATCTTTGAGGAAAGGAGTCCGTAGCCTACAGGCAACTCGGAGCTGGTCTGAACCGCAATACAAATAAAACACCCCTATGTTTAAGTTTTTTCTGTCCTTCTGCTCTTTACAATTTTCCTTGATTCTTAAAGCTTGATATTTTCTCTGCTGTATCCCATACAAATGTCACTCCTCATGAAAAAAAGAAAGAAAAAATATAGGGCAGTTGGTATAATCTACTTTCTTAAAATTAGTAATTACCGTGGTGAGTATAGTGCACTTCCAATGCAGTTTCTGGTGTTACTAGACTAATTCATTCGCGTCATGCTATTATTGGGCCTTAAATCTCTGTTTCTTAGGCTGTTTGTTAAAAATAAAGTGTTTCAGCATAAAAGGGAGTGAAACAACTGCGATGATTCAGCCCACTCAGGGTGCTATATATTTCTTCTCTGCTCCGTCAGTACCTCTGAATTGTAGTTCCCAAAGCAACCAAGCCTCAGTCTTCAACCACAATTTTACATCTGCCAGGGAAAGGGATAAGAAGAGTTTTACACTGATTTGTGTACTCTGTAATCCTTATTCCACCGCTGCTTGTTTCCACAAGAGGGCAGAGGAAGAAGTTTTCGGTGTGTTGACTCCTACAGTGTTATATATGACTGCACAGCGACTGTTTGCCATAAAGTGGCGTCAACCATGTATTATTCCCCTATATCACCGCCGTAGTCTTTACCTACAGCGTTATGATGATATACAGCGTGTTGGATCACTTCTCTGGCAGTTGCGCTGTATATTGCAGCCCCCAGCCTAGCGCCTGCAACACTGCTCTGTGCAATCTGACTCTCTGCAGCCTCAACTGAGGTCCTGGAATGGAAGTTCCAGGCTGCGAAATACTTGCTAGAGTTTCATGCAGTCATCAGTTCCCCTCTCCCTGCCCCACAGCCGCTAGTACATGCAGCAAGATATGAGCTAATGGCTGGATTTTGTTATGAAATGCTTTCTTACTTGCTCCCCTAAAATAAATAAAAATAAAATGTAAGCAGTCCTATTTTCAGCAAGAGAAAAAGCTGCTGTCATGCTGGTATAGTGTATAATGGAATACCGTAACACTGTATTTCATTATGATTCAGTGAGTTTTCACGTTAGTTGCCAAGGATTCAACAGCTTAACGTGAATTCTAAAATAAGATTAGTATTCCAAATAAAATACTTTTGAAATACGTGTATTTCCCATTTCATTCTAATGAGCTTCAGCAAATGCACGGCACCGCTTGTGGGTATAATTTGAATTCATGAGGAACACAGCTAAATACAGCCATTTGGGACCAGTGTCATATCTGGGCACACAGAAGCAAGGGGGACAGACGTTCTGGTCAGCAAGTCTGCTTTGCAATGGGCTCCACAGCCACAGTATAGGAGGCCTGGCCAAACAAAGACAGCACAGACACATGTTTCCCAGCAGCCTTCAGCTTTTATGGGACTTTCCAGGACAAGAGTTTGCACATGATGCTCACACGAGGAATGGTGCAAAATGGGGCAGTGCTCCCCTGCAACCTGCTCAGGTAACATGGAGGAGGGAGGAACCAAACATCCAAATTTCACTGTAACCACACAACCTAACTGGTTTTTAATAGTCTTTAAAAAATCAACAGATTCTTCTTCAATGTTCTGGAGCAGTGACCACTCCATCATCCAAACACCACCAGCAGCTCCAACAGTACTCGTAGTTCTTTCACCTGAATTACTGCAGCAACTAATCAGGCCCACACAACTTGCCTTTTTCTACCTTGAGATTTATGTTATTGGTCAATCATCTCCTTGGGTCAGTGAGGCTTAAAACAGCCAAGAAACTGGGCTTAGACACAAGTGAAAAATCCAACAGAGCAAGTTCCTCTGGTCCTTCATAGACATTTAAAACACTTACATTGTATTGTGGCAATGCAGATGAGAAAATGACACAGCACAAACCCACTGCTAAGAAAATAACAGAGGGAAAAAAAAAAAAGAATTAATTGTACTACGGGATCTCTTCTGGTCCAAGGTTAAGGCGACAACTACTTCCAGACTGCAGAGGAGCGAGGAGAGAGCCTCCTTGCAGGCAGGCTGCAGCAGCACAGCCCAGGAGGGAGCCTCGTGTGTCCCGCTGGGAAGTCTCTGCATTGCTGGAGGAGCTTCTCCACAGGAGAAACTGCCCCCCAGGGACCCCCACGCTGCTGCAGCCGGCGCTGCCCCGCCAGCCTCCTGTGTACAACCAGCAGCTTCCAAAATCCTCCCAGTTTCCAGCAAGCACCTCCTGGTACCCGTGTTAAAACCGTGACGGTTCAGTGCTGTTAGACCGCAGGGTCTGGGAGCAGCAGGGTCTGCGATACACCGAGCACACGCACACACTAAACGCAGGTACCTGCTAAGGGCTGAGCCCCGTCCCCTCCCCAGGAGAGATGGAGACAGCCGGTCCAGGTGGGAATCACCCCCCGCGTAGCGTAGCCACACACACAAGTAAATCCTCAAACATGTTCCCTGGTCATCTCTTATAGCTTTGCCGGTGGTCCTTCATTTTGGGAGCAGGCTGGAGCGGAGGCATGGCAACGAGGGCAGCCTGGCGCAGCGGCCACACAAAGGGTCAAACTCCTCATTTAGCCCTGCTCCCAGCCCAGCCGCGATGCTCTCCTCTTGGCAGGCTCAGGGCTTCCCGCAAAGCACCAAAGCAACCACAAGAACAAACAGGCTCTAAAGCTTGTGGGAAAGAGTCATCCTTCGCACGGCACGGCAGTGCTAGCACCTGCGGGTCTCACCTCTCCTCCAGCGCTCTGCAATGTCACACCTTTGCTGAACAGTAAGAAAAGCCTTTCAAAATTCAGCCCACAGTGGGACCACCCATGGTAAGAAAAATGACTAATGCCCAGAGTTATGAAGTAGCCATGACTTTCTGACAACCTTACTCCCAGGGGACCCTCTTTGTATTCCTCTGCTGTGTTCTTTTTCTCTCCTCATTTATTAAGACTGTATAAAATGCTTACTGAGTGGACTTCAGGTTCAAAGCTGAAGGATGATGTATTTCTAGCTAACGGCCTTTTTAAAGAACTAGCTAGGAAAGAGGTGGTAGCATTAAGCAGCAAGATAGCTCTGTAATTAGCGGGAGTCATATGGGAACAGAAGACTGATATACCGGGGCCAGGAAAGTGCTGGAAAGAGAGCAAGTGGGGAAGACAATATGTAAATGAAAAGGGGAAGCAGGACAGAGGCTGGTGGGCGAAGAAAAAGGATCTGGAGAGACCTCAGTGATGTGCAGTATCCAGGAACCAGGATGATGGTGCTGCTGTCCGTGATGGCATGTCTGTGTCCAGTGAGGGAGAAGAGAAAGGGCCAGAGCGGCCGTGACTTCTGGAAATGGGGCACATCCATAAACCAACAGGCACCTCTACTGCCCACCCATAATTCAGGTAGTCACTTGATCCCTTACATGAGGGGACAATAAATTGAAGTGCCTTATCACTGAGCTTATGATAGAGCAGAAGATATTGCGACATTAATTCCATTAGCTGCTTCCACCATTGGAATGAGAAAATCAGGCGATGCTTTGTTGCTGGTGTGTGGTTCCTGGACTGTGACAAGCTTAGATGTTAACTCCAGGAAGCTTCAATGGGGGACTGAGGAGTGACTGTTACACAGATAAGAAAGTGTGAATTCACAAGTCTGAGTCCTGGTATAAATCAGAGCAGGATTTTGACCCATATATTTGAGACAGAGGAAACAGTACTCATGGCATCTCCACGGCTCTCCATGCTCACTGACAGCCCTCTGGCCAGACAGCACACAAGCATTTTCCTAAGCTTCACAAAATAATATCCATCCCAAACATGACTGCACATTCCTAACTGTAATGGACCTATATAGGGTAAGAAGAGCAGCCTGGCCGCAATCAGTAATCACGGCAGACTACGATCTCGTTTGGCTCTCTGGCCACATCATGCAACGGACAATGTTTAATTAGAATTAAGTTGACTCATCTTACAGTACTGAAAAACAAATTAGAAACTTGTCTAGATTACTGCAGATATGCACCCAGACATGAGATAATTAGCCTGCTGTAAGGCACCCTGCCGCACGTTTCAAACCGTTCTGCCACTCGTCCCTCGTCACCCAAGGACGCGCAGACATAAATGCTGCGATTCACATCCCCTTCAAAACGGCCTTATGGAAGGTGTTGTACACACAGTGTTGAAAAAAGCAGGCGCACACAAGTTTTTGGTATGACAAGTTATTAAAATAAATGCTGAGAGAGAAAATAAATGTGTTTCAGAAGAAGAAATCATATTTTAACACAGCAATATATTAACTGAGCCTACAGAACAGATCTGATTGATCCGATGACAGGGTATCAATACTCTGTTATTTTGTGTGGTGATTATGTTTCCCTCTGGTTTAGCCTACCTTGCACTTAATGGAAGCTTACAGATTCTGGGGAAAAGTGAGTTCAGTTTACTCCGATTTCTACTTTCTGGTCATTTTAAAATGTTTTCCTACAGTGAATTTGCTTGTTGAAAAACACTGACTTGAGCAGCCAAAAATATTTTCTCAAAACGGGCTTTTTTCAGAAACTGAAATGGTTCATTGTCATAAATGGGTATCTAACATCTTCAGGGTGTTTACAACTACAAAGCCTAGACCTAATCTGTCTTTTTACAGATTTTTTCCAAGTTAAGCATTAAAAAGCATTAACTAGAAACTTGAGAATAGTTATCAGTTTTCACTCTTTTTTTCTGGGGACCTGTCACAAAAATAAAACATTTTCATTCGCTTTGTTTTTCTCCTTAATATTAAAAAAAACCCCAAGATCTCTGAAATAAACTGCAAAAGTTTTATCTTCTCTTTTTAGTTTTGGTGGAAAACAGAACTTTCACCCACCTCTGGAGAAGCCCACTGTCTTGTTCAACGTAAAGCACGGACAGGAGGAGGAAGACAAGCAGGAGAGGTTTTATCATATGGTGAGTTCTATTTGTCCATTCTTTAGTCTCTGACGTTATCCACAGACTCCTTGAGCTAATTAGCCAATAACATCATTCATCCTGACATTATTGTATCAGGGATTGTACTGAGCCCAACTGTGCAGTACCAAGACACGCATTAACTCCCTTAGATCTGGTATGAGAAAGATATACTCTTAGTACACTGACAGATATATTCTCATACTGACATATACCCAAACTTCTTTTCTTCCCAGAGCAACTATAATACAACTACTCATTCCAAAGGTCTCACCAGAAATTTGGAGAGGTGTGTTCCCAAAATACTGCATTGCTGTGGTCATTAAAATTAAAGGGTATTTTTGCAGTTGACTATAGCAGGTGAGGCAGGACTTCCAACCTGGACTCGGCCAGGATGCCGTTCTCCCTGTTCTGTCTAACCACGGTTCCTTCACTGTTCTAAGGTAAATGTGGTATTCTCCCTCCCTTCTGCTAAATTTTATAATGATTCTAGCCAAAGGGATGGCATAGTGCACATGAAAACTGGCTGCCAGAAATGTTCTTTTAAATGTTTTGAGACAGAATGTATTATTCAAGCAAAAGGCCCTGTAGTATTTTACTTGATATGGAAACATCTTATTTTAGCCAGAACAAGCAAAACTGTCTAGTTTCCATTATCATGGAAGCCATTCCCCAAGTTCAACTCTGGAGCGTAATTACTAGTATATGAGCTGCGGTACCTGTGATTTTGCAGACGTAGACCAGCCCCTCCCAGATTTTATGAGCTGTTACTCTGAATCAGAACCGAGGGACGCAGGAAGACTGAAAGCCTCCAAGTCCCATCTTCAGTTTAAAAAGGAATCTGAATATTCAACATTTGAACCTTTGTTCACCTGCTGGTATAGTACCAAGTTTGCAGAGCTCCGTGCAAAATTTAACCAAAACCTTTTGACCTAGCTATTCTGCACCTGTGGTTCTGGTCACAGCCTATGCCAGAGCAGGGATCGTATTTGCCAGACAATTGAGAACCGTGGCTCAGAGTGCTTTGTCCTACCCTGGTGCTAAGGCACGACAAGTGCTTACGCAGCCAGAACAGTTCCTTTACCAAAACTGCTTTGGCCATTGCGCTGAAACTCTATCCTCGAGAAACAGTGTAAACAGCATCTGTGCTGCCCTGTCTTCAGCTGGGGGGAAGAATGGGGTGGAAATCAGGAATTCCTGGAGCTGGAGAAGATTCAGTGCTTTGCTCCTTTACGCCCGCTCCCAAAAGAGTTACAGCGAGCACACACGTCTGGCTTGGTTTATAGCTCAGCTGGGGTCCAGAGAGGTGCTTTTAAAACAATGCTGCTTCCACCTTCTCCTCAGACCTTCCTGGCACGAGTCTTTTGAAGACAGAGCCTCTGCTGCCTTTTCCTCTTAGCTTTCTCTGTATATTGGTTTACGCACCTGCTGCTAAGGCCTCCCTCGTTCTTTTGCTGGAGAATCCTTGACTTTGAAGGGAAAGAAAAACACCCTGCTATGAAGGACACCGAAGAAATCCGCAGTGCTTTTTTGGTGCTTTGGTAGGTAAAACTGACCTAGATATCGCAAACAGCAGGAGGAGAAAAATGCAAATACCTCTCCCTCTATATACAATTATTCAACACAACAGAAAACTAAGGGATCTGAAAGGTGAGGGATGATTTATAAGGGCAGATGTGGGCATATCCTTTCCACTTCCCCAGCTGTGGATTTCTGATGTGCGCAGCTGTGTCCTCTTTTTCACTGTTTGAACTGCTGTCTCTACAGCACAAGTCCCCTGACTTCTTTTTCCTCCTAAATCTTTGCTTCAGCTGGCTGGTTCTTATTAAGCTTCCCCCAGAGATATATGTATTTTTAAGATATTAAAATAAAGAAAGAAAACCTAAAAGAGGAGGCCATATGTCTGTGCACAGGCGTGTGTGTGTGGCAAAGCCTGCCTTAAAAATAGTCTTTCCTTTTCGCTTTTGTTTTTTAATGTTTGCATAGAAAAAAAAATCCCCTTTCCCATTTCAGAGGTCTGTAGCTCTGAACAAATGTTTCAATTATGCTTCTCAAAAGTGGATGAGTGACGGGTGAAAAAAATTAAACTCACTCAGGCAAGGCAGGTTTAGAATATCTGTAACGAACTGAAATTACTTCTGTGAGTCCCCCCTTCTGGTTCGAAAGCCCGGAAATCATGATCATTTGAGCTTTTCCTGCATCTTTTCAACGCATTGTAATTAAGCTCCAATTTGTGATGTCTCTCAAGTCAGCTAGAGTTTTTAACTTATATGACTGCTAAAAGGCTGCCGCCAGTGCTGTACAGGTGACCAGCAGGACAGCTCGCTCATACCTTTGCATCATTGGTACTGGTCAGCTGGAAGCCCAGAAAAAAATGTCATGAATATTTGGGATAGTCTGGTTTCCTCTCCAGAGGCCGGCACCAGCACAGCTAGCCCTGGATCAAATCTGTGTGATGCTTTTAAATGGTTCAGCTTCATGCACGAAAGAGGACTTATTTCAGGGCTGCTGCTGGGACAATTACAGCACCTCCAAGCAAATATTTCAATCATCCCCATCCACGCCAGCTCCGCAGGAGCTATTTCGAGTCTGTACAGACGGCGTGAGCAGCCAGGTTTCCCAGTGCGGTACCGCTACGCCCCAACCAACAGTGCCGAGGACGCAGAGAAGGTCCCTCCACCTTTCCTGGGACTCCCTTCAAAAGCAGCCCCAGAGGGGCCAAGGTGTTACCGTGCAAAACCTGCGAGACCTTTAAACCAGGGGTGCTGTGCGAAGCCAAAGTATATATCGCTGTCTAAGTGTCAGCCAGAGGGTAGATTTTGCTCTGGTAAAGGAAGAAAAGCACTTGCTGATGAGCCTGTACCAGTTCCCTCTCCTGCTCCTTTTTATTGCAAGTCACTGAGAATAAACATGGTGAAGCAGCTTAAAATAGCCTTTAATTCTCTCTCAAGCACTTCCATTATGCAATTTAGCCAAGGCACTGCGATTCTGCCTGTTTTGCTTTGCCATAGTCTATTACCCATGAGTCCAGAGAGCTTTTCTTTCAGCCTTCCCTCCATCCCCTCTCCCCCTTCCCCCTTGTTTCCTCTAGAATGAAAATTCTCAGAGGACTATGACTATGCAGGACCTCTGGGAGCGGCGCTCCCAGGAGTTCAAGGCAACACTGCATCCCTTCAAGTCCAGCACTGGCGAATTTTAAGCTCTATTAATGGGTTAAGTAACTGATAAGCTCAGTTTACCATCCCAGCAGACAGGTTTGTGCCCTTAGCTAACATCCCAGGCAAAGCCATAATTCAAGTCCCAGGCTCTGCTTCCACCCGTGAACAGGGATACACTGGTACAGTCGTTCCAGCGGGAAAAGTTTGACATGCAGGACGGACTTCAGTCAAAGTTTTTGCATCCTTCATATAAAATATTAAGTATTTCAAACAAAACCATATATTTATAAAC
This sequence comes from Himantopus leucocephalus, assembly GCA_003993805.1. Taxonomy (NCBI): domain Eukaryota; kingdom Metazoa; phylum Chordata; class Aves; order Charadriiformes; family Recurvirostridae; genus Himantopus; species Himantopus leucocephalus. The sequence continues at coordinate 12,734,420 of RSEF01000013.1, forward strand.
TTAATTAGTCTACAACAGTATTCCATACCATCAACTTGTAAAAGTTTTAAAGTTAACTACAGATGATACATATTTGATGCAAACCATTGGAACTTGATAATAAAAAGATTAGTTATAGAGCTATAAAAATGTTATGTCAGGTTTTTACAACTGATCATTAATATTGTAAAATGCAGTTATGTTTTTATGCTTTGTTGGCTGACAAAAACAACCAGAATCTGAAAGATACCCTGAACTTTCTTTAATAGAGATCTTAAATTGACCCATTCAGAGAAACATCTTCTTAAAGGCTATAAAATACTCTTTCAGTCTACAGTGCTCCTTATAAATAGGTTAGTAATCAGCAGACACCTCAAAGTCAAAATGCACTATCTCCATTGGGTTTGTAGTTGCTACGGTTCAAAAGAAAATAAGATCCAACATGAGGAACAGAAGAACGATCTTTTGTTATTTTTTGTAATAAACTTAGAACGGCATTCAACAGTCAGAAGCAAAACACACCAATCTCACTGGGTGGAGGTTTGCTCTGGTGTGGAGGATGGATAGGTAAGTACGACGTTTACGAACAGCAGTAGGAAATGCGGACAAGAAAACACTGGAAATTATGACTTTTTTAAGGTTGTGTGGACATACTGAGAGCCATCAGGATTTGCCCACACAGGAGCCCTCAGGAAAGCAAATCCAAATTAACTTTTGAAATCGTTCCCTTTAATGTATTAACCAGAATGGTGGCCAGTTTAAGTTCTGATTAGGAATGACCATACTGGAATTCATCTCAGTGCCTTTGGAGGAGAGTTTCACCAAATTTATTCAAAGCTACACACAATTGTCAACTGGGAAACCCACATGGGGCTTTATCGGATTTAGTTAATTCACAGGTGCAACTATTTCGGACACAGCCTGAGCATCTCCGTGTAGCCAAGGGCTCAACAGCGTGCCGCACTGCTTCCCACGCTGCACACCCTGGCCGCTCTTCCCTTTTCATACAGCATATCTAACTTGCATTTTACTTTTCCTGGAATATCCATAGGAAACTTATGGAAGCCCCAAGCCTACGATCTGCATTTTTCTGCACTATTAATAACAATGTGCTGGAGCAATGAAAGACCTATTGATGCCCTGATGCATTGTGAGAAAAAGGAAAGTGATTTTTTTAAAGCTGCATTTTAAATCAGCTCATTACACATATTGTTTTATTTTATTTTGCACTGCATGACATCAGCATTCTCTATTTGCTATTCACTGGAGGTTAAAACATCCAAATGGATTCTGCTTCCAGGCCTACGGTCCAAGTTGTGATTTGGTTAAGCAAGATTGGCCAGATTTTCTCCTGGAAAAAATCCATTCAAAATCAGGAAAATTATTCATCCCAACAGATAATTTGGCTTGGAAATGGTATTTTCTTTTAAAGTAATTTAGCAGAGGCCTGTGCAAATCCAAGCAAATTTCCACTGACTATGAGAGTTTTAGTATAAAATCCAAACAAAATCTGTATTTTTCCCAAGAGGCTCCACAGTTTCATTTGCATCAAACCCCTAAAGATGTTTGTTACACGTAACTTAGCTGATGGCTATTTTCCCATTCTTTTCTTGTGCAGGGTTTGGGGTTTTTTTCCCCCTGAAAAAGTCTAAGACTGGAAAATGGACAGAGGCAGGCCTGCGCAAAAGACATTTTCCTCATTATTTTATCCTGTCCGGTTTTGAAAGCGGATCCTGGAAGTCAGAGAAACACCCATTTAAGGGTGGAGAGCCTGCACCAAGTGTGCGGGTGGGATGGGTCGGAGAAGGGATGGGTTGGGGACGGCTCCGACACAGGTAGATTTGTTGGAAGACTTGACCTGGTGCCGGTGCCCAGCGACAGCCTATCTGCAGAGCTCTCAGGGAGGAGAACGAGGGGAAGCACAAAATTTAATAACTTTGAAAGTCTTTGTATTAAGCAGGGATAGGAGCAGGGTATTGTGGAATCAAATCCTGAAACGGTGTCAGGAAGCTGTTATACTCAGAGGAAATCCTTCCAATCTCTTAAGACAGAAGATCCTCTGTTTTATTTTACCCCTTGATTTTGAGCTAGTTCAAGGTTTCAGATGAAGAAAATTGTGGGGACTGGATTAAGTACCGTGCTTGGCTTTTCCTCTCAAACCATGAGCATTAGATGGTCAACATACAAATGTTTTCTAGTCAGAGCTATCTGCAGGTTCAAAATGCTGGTAATTGGTGAGTCTAAACGGTTGATAACAAATAAACATTTACTTTGAACAAAAAACTAAAAAGCCTTTATCTTGAGGAGTCCAGGAATAGTGCCAGAACCACATGGCTTAATAGATTTCCCCATCAGGGGACGAGAAGTTATTATACCTGAATTGTCACACTAAGAGATCCTGCTGTAATCTCCACTAGAAAAACCTCACCAAACCGGAGGACAGTTAATGTATGTTCAGTACCGGTAACTGCAAACGCCTACCTCTGCGCATGGTATACGGAACAGGAGAACACCAACCTGCAATTAATGTTACAGAAGAGAAAATCTTCCTCTTGCAGTCACCATCCTGTCACGTGCGTCCCCAGCGCTGAACACGGGTGGACTGAAATCCTCCACGCCTGCTGCCACCATCATTGGGCATTTGCCACACGTAAGATCTGAAGACAGAAGATCCAAAGTGCAGTTTAGTCCCAGAGGACCGCAACCATCGGGACAAGGTTACGAAGTAGGAATGAGTCCATGATGCACGGTCAGAAGATGCAGTGAGAAATGCCAAGGATGGCCATACACATGCCATGAGCATCGCATACATGAACACAGAAACCTGTTGTCATTTAAAAAAAAACCCAATGACCTTAAGCTCACACCCTGCTTTATCTGCCTTTACTGTTATGGGGGTGTGATACAAACACAACCGCACAAGAGAAAACCTGCAACATCAGTGAATGATTATTGGTCATACCACAAAACATATCCTAATGGCATTAATAAGATCACTTTATATCTTCTCCTGATGCCTACACCTGCAGTAGATCTCCATCTGAAGCCAAGGGGGTTATCCAGAATAACAGTCCCAAACTAGAAACTTAAATATTTCCATTTCTCATACAGCTACACTTAAGAGAAAACCTCTGATAGTTTGTATTTCACGTCCCTGCTGCCTTTTCTTTTTGCCAGCTTTCATGTTTCTTGAGATAAGTACTTTTTGTCACTCTCCTCAGAATGAATTACGTGTGGTAAATACAGTCAGTGTGCTCTGATCTTGGCTTGGAGAAAGCTTCTTGGCCTGGCTGAAAAAAAAAATTTTAAAAGCTTACACTTTAGGATTTAAGGTGAATATAAACAGCAGGCTGGCTCCTGGTCGTGAGCTTTATTGCAGTGCAGACATGGCTGAAATTGTCTTTAGAAATGAGATTTCTGTTCCTGAGCTCCTTTAAAAAATGTTCCTTCCTTGCCTGCGCACGGTATATCTGCTACGGTGATGGAGACGTTTTAAATCTGCGTGAAGGAACGGAGCCGTTTGGGAAGCCGAGGCCGGGCCGGTTCGCTTTGGGGCTAATCAGGGAAGGAAGAGGCTGGGAGCTGTGTGCTCGGGGCATCCCAGAAGTTAAGTCCTAAAAACACTTTGTGTTTGCAAATGAGACGTTTACAAACAATAATGAAAATCTGCGATGTTTATTCGCCTCCCTTTGCAGAGGAGGAGGCTCAGGAACGGGAGGGCTGTCGTCTCTCATTACCCAGGAAGGGCCTGCAGAAGCTCCGGCTTCTCTGCGGCTGCTCCAACCACCTCCACCAGGCTGCCGCGGCCTCACACCGGCAAATTAAATGATGTCTCTCCTTCCTTCATTCCTGGCACTGTACAAAAGGAGCAGCACTGGTTTTCCATACTCCTCCAACTACACCGATGGGAAAGACCTTCATAAGTCTTTTCAAGCTCAGTCTTTGTGAACTGCTGTCCCTTTAGTTCAGCATTTCTGCAGCATTTAGTTTCACCTTGTCATAGTCTGCTTTATTTTAATGCTAATTAGCTTCACTGAGGTATAAATATCCCTCCCTCCAACTTTTTTGTTTTGTTTTGCTTTCCAAGACACCAGTCTTCTCTTCCCTTGCATTTTTATAAAGCACAAAATCATCTGTGTGAAAGTACTTCCAGTATTTCACTGGAAAACTGTTATTTACCATTGTACTCAAGAGTGACAGTGGTTTCTTATTCTCCAAACGCAGGCATGAAACACCCCTGAGTCTGTCTCCGCCACAGCAGAACATATGCCACTTTTAATCAAACTAACTGCTTCTCTGTTTGTTAATCTAAACTCCCAAACCAATCTAGGGATGAGAGGGAGGAAAAGAAAAAAAAAAAGAAAGGAAACAAAATCTTGACAAGTCTACCGTCTCATCTAATAAAACTGCAGTAAGCTGCTGGATCGAAAGTCTCTGAAAAAAAGCAATCACTCAGGATTCAGTGGGGAAGATGACCTCTGCCTACTGCCTCCAAGAGATGACTGGTGACGCTGGCTCTGTGGCTCTGTGAAGATGGAGGTGGCTCCTTTTAGACTTTGCTTCACGCTGTTATTTCTACCTCTTTGGCTCACAAAGCTGCTTTCAGCAGCTTCTTTTAAAGCCGCTTCTTAATTCTACTTGCAGCTGAAGGTAGCTGGGTTTTCAGAGACAAAACCAGCACTTCGAGGAGCCCTGGGAGGGGCTGTACAGAGCACAAGGGAGAAACCTGCTGAAAGTGAGCCAAGTTTCTTGTCCAAATATTACGTGCAGTTCCAGAGTCTTCACTGCAATTCATGTGCCTGTATTAAAGACATGGACTTGAGTTTGCATAATGACCACAATTTGTGTGGTTTCAACAAACTCCCTTATGTCCTTTCCAAGCTCCGATCAGGACCACATTCTCCAGGCGTAGGGTGGAAAACGTTGTGGGACTTTACAATGCCCTAAAATTGTGATTGATCTTCCCTCTCATTGTCCGTGAGGTTCCTGCAATGATTCAGGATGTTACAGGCTGAGGCATTAACAGCTGTAAGTGTTCATTAAAAGCACTGGGCCCCATGCTGGAACCAACATAAGGGAACAGCGTGTAGCACCACATCAACACCTATTTAGTTTTACAGTCCTATCAGACCTACCCAGTACAATGGTGCATCTCAGCAGAATGAACTGAAATGTCTCATTGACTTAATGCTTATCTCGGTGCTCGGAGCTCACCTTTCGAGAAAGCACCATCCAACCAACAGAGCCGGGCTGCTCTGCATGCAAACGCGCTCTGTTACTCAACATGTAGCTTCAGAGAGGTTGCACACAGCTGGTTGCGTGTAGGCAGCTGCCAGGAAAACTTTGCTGTCGAAGAGAAGGATTTGCAGTGGCTCCAGAGTTGGGGGCAGAAGGAGAACAAAGTGCCCTGGGCATCCCTTGCCGAGGCACGGGGAGCTCTCCCAGCCCCAGAACGCGAGGTACTGAAGCGATCGGCAGAGACATCCCTGTGTTTTGCAGTTTGTGAGCAGTAAGAGATTACAATGATTAACAAGGACATTGGAGCTGTTCATAGGGTGAACTCACACCCTCGGACAGTGAGAAATTATTGTGATTAGCTAGTCAGAATGATTAAAATTTCACAGGGCGAGCTGAGATCCATGGCCAGGGAGATGCAATGATTAAGTGGCTCATGTCCACCACCTCGTCAGGGGGAGGCTCAGATTCATGGGCAGCAAGATGGTTATTAACATGGCGACATCAATAGTTATTAACCTGGCTGCATCAGCGTTGTTCACACAATGAACTTCACTTCACGGGGGGAGACAGGGAGAAAACGATTAACAAAAGAACTTAGCAGTGCTCTCAGGGTGAATTAAGATGTATGGACAGAAACAGGATTAATGAAAATACATCAGCGTTGACCGCAATGTGACCAGACTCACAGGCAGAAGACTCAGACTAACACAGTCCTGTCATGTCAACTTGCTAGATGGCTCCTCGTTAGGAGGGCTTGGGCAGTGACTGCGCCTCCAGAATTCAAGGTTAAATGTTACCCAACTTGGCAACTGGTGAAATCAAGCCAAAAGGGGAAGCAATTATCTAGTCTAGACAGACCCTCACATCTGTACAAATGTTTTGATGTCTGTTGGCTGGTGCCAAATACATCAATTAGTTTGCAGAGAAGCAACATTAGACACCATGTCGTCTGTCTGGTCTCCAATGCAAGAGGCTTACGGGTTTTCACAAAGGGTTAATGAAACTCAAGATTCAAGACAAGTTTCGGTACTTTGCAAAGTTCCTTTGTTAGCATAGAGGCAACAAGGAAGAGCCACATATACACAGCATTTACGCTCCATATGGTACAGTACGGCATAAAATGTCCAGTAGCTACAGAGGCAGTGCCAGGCACGCAAAAGCCACATTCAGCGGGTGCTAAAACCGATTCAGCTGATAACCTTGCAGGCTAAACCTCTCTTTTCACAGGACAGATAGAGCAACATAATTGATTAGCACCTAGCTGGGCTCTGCAGCTTAGAGACACTGGCACAGCTAGGATTTTGGGGGAGGTGTGGGGGGAAACAGTCACCCTCTCTGCCAGTGCAATACTTCCCTTTCTGGGAGAACCTTGACTCTGTGTCCCAGTTTCTGAAAAGCTGGGGTCCGGTCCAGACCAGTCAATACCAATACGTCACAACTGTCCGATCTACAGGACACTGCTCTGAGCCCTTGAGCATAATTACGAAATTTGGAGATGCATTTTTAAATGCACTGGTAATGTCAGAAACAGCAAGGCAGAGAAAAGAGCTGCTACTAAATACCCGGAAAGAGATTTTCCTGGACAATGTCTTTTGGCCACTGTGACTAATAGCCAAACTCAGTATTTCAGCCAATTGTATGCCAAATTGCTTCCCAAGGCCTGCAAATGGCCTGCTTAGTGAAGAATAGAGGGCAACGATCTCAGAGGTGGAAATCTATTACACGTTCTTATTTTGAGCCCAGAAGGAAAGCTAAGAAAACAAAGTCAGCAGGGGATTGAAGTGTCAGGAAAAACTGTCTCCTATGGGTTGGGTACAATGCAATTTTGTGTACAAACAGCTAGCTAATTATTTCTTACTGCATATCAGCTAAGGCTGACCTGATTAAAATCATAAATCAGCCAATGCCTCTGTTTTTATGCTGTGAGAATCCACGTCTGTGTTTGCATATTAATTAAGACATGCTAAGTAATCAAAAATGTTTGCTGGGAAAAAGAAAATAGATTGTAACCTGACAGAAGCAAACACAGGAGCGCAGTACACCAACTTCGCAAAAACTTCCTCTGTTTACACTGTACTCTTTGAAATTATGAGCAGTTTAAAACCACCTGTGATTTCCTTCTATCAGGTTTTAAGGGAAAATGTCTCTGTCATTTGTATCCCACGACTTGTTTCCACTTGGTGGGAAAATAGCATGAAAACTGCTGTCAGGCTAGAAAGCTGCATAACTTTATAAGCTCCCACATATTTTTTGGCTGTTCTTCCCCATGTGCTATGCAATATCAGATTAATGTCACTGTTCAGCAAAGCTTGGAGTATTGATGTTGAAACATTAAAGCTATTTCATCAATACCAGGTTTGGAGAGAGGTCATTTATGGTCGTTAGAATAGAAGAGCATTTATTCTGGGCATCAGAGAAATCCCCATGGGTCCTAGAGATCATGCTGCAATCCCCATAATGCCATTAATATAATGGCCTCTTTCTTCTTTATTAGAATTTTATGGCTAAGTAGGATGTACGGAAAACTATCAAGTCAGTGGAGTCCAGCACCCTACAGTCACTCTTGTCACAGAGTCCATATGCTGTTCTCTGCTGGTTTTCCTGTGTGAGAAACAACGTTCATTAACCGATATCGCTGAGCCTTTTCTCTTAGCAGCTACAGGACGCTACAGGGCTAATATCTCCAGCAGGATGCTAAAATACCCTGCCCCAGTTACAGTGTACAAAGCAGCTCCAAATGCCCTACTTTATTTTATCCTCACATTATGCTAATTCAACAAGGAGCACTTCAAGTTTGGGGCGTTTTTTTCCCCATATTGTTCCGAGTCAGAGCTTAGAGCGCTGAAGCTGGGATCGCGTCTCCATCAGAGCAGTGCCTGCGGCCCCGTCGCAAGGCATGAAAATGTTTCTCACCAGGAATTCAGAAGCATCTTTTACCAGCCCAAAGGGATGGGGGGAAAAGTCTGCCGCCACCCACATGCTGAACGTGGACACTTCGGTCTCCCGCTATTTTTGCCCCATTTTTACATGAACCCCGAGACATCACTAGACCTGCAACCTCTTGGCCTCTTTCTCTTCTCTGCCTCCCACAGCAACAGGTGAAACCACAGTGTCAACTAAGCCATACAAAACTGCCACTCAACTGGGTTATGCTCCAGGGCACGTTCCCAGTGATACGCCCAAAAGAGATTTATGCAAAATGTTCTGCTAATTTAAGCAGGAGGTATATATGCTGCATCTGTCTGTCTGCAAGCAAGCAAGAGGAGTTGCTACATTTGGATGATGCTGCTGCTAAACCAAAGACAGATGGGTTGAGCCGGCAGCGACTATCTAATCCCAAAAAGCGATGATTTCTCAAATAAAAGGCAAACACCCACCCTCTCGATGGACTAACCTGCCGAGACTCGGCTGGCCGTCCTCGCAGCACACAGTTGCAGTGATAACACTGTCCTGCAGGGCAATTTGGGGCTGACTAATGACACTGCCTCTGCACAGGGTGAGGTGCTCTGTTTAGCAATGGGCTTGATTCTGCCAGGAGATTTCAGGTAGAAAAAGGCCTGTGAAGATCAAAAGGAATAAATTTCAGGTTTGGAATGCAGCCATTTCACTTGTTACAAAATGCCCAACTCTCTGGTACCACACTGCAATCACAACTGCAAAAACAATTGTCTTATAACACAAGTCCGAACCAAAGGACTTCACCAAAGGAAATACCGTTGTCTATTATGTACAGACGTAAAATTAGGACCTTGAAGAGAGCGTTACCCATAAAATAAAAGTGTTAAATCTTGTAAATCCTTAATGCTTTTCCCCCTAGTATGGGTCCTTAAATTGCCCTGCAGAGAGCACTATTTCTATTCTTCAATTCCTGCCTTTAAAAGTTTCACTAAGGCAAGCAGGGAACAGACCTGTTCCAAACAACCCAATAAAAATGGCAGATAAAGTATCAGACACACTCCTGCAGCAAGTAAAGGAACCTGCAATCTGTTCAAGGACGTTTTGTGCACAGGAAAGAAAAAAAAAAAAAAAGAGAAAGACAGAGACAGGCTAAATTCATCAGTTAATTATTCACTGTGAATTATTTACTCAGATGCAGTTAATTAAGAAACACTTTTAACGTGCACATTTTTCTGTCCCTTACCCCTGAAAATTAAGCTATATTGGAAATCTTCCCAAAGGCACGATTCTGAGGCGGGTGCTGGAGGATCTAAGCCCCACGGCTGGTGTTTCTATCCGGTCAGATGGGAGCCGGCTCCGGGAATACAAACTGAACAACTACAATAGCGTAGCAATGGGGCTGAGCTAAGGTGGTTAGACCCCCAAATGCAGGTGCAAACCCAGATAGAGTCCTGCACACGCCAGTCTTGCCGTGGTCAAGGTTAGAGCTGGCTTACACCTCAGCAGGTCCCACCTCAGGCAGGGAGATACAGCTACATCTGAATCTGCTGGGTTAACGGCACCCGAGGTTTCTCAGAAGAAGAAACGCCTCGTTATACCTGCTACATAAGACCTCAGGCAGTTATTCCTTGCTCAGATCTGTGATTTGCTCTTGCAGTGCAAATTAACTGCAGCCACAGCAGTCGACAACCTAGACTAAGGGCAATCGTACCAGATTTTTGCATGCTTTAACGAGCAGCCTCTAGTTACTCCACACCCGTGGTTTCTATCACTTTCCTTAGTCTACTCCTTGAAAACATTTTGCATTGCCTCTTGCTTAATTTTAAGCAACTATCTGACCTCAGCGTCTTTTCTCACTGCGAAGACAGAGCAAGAAAAGCTCATGAGCAAGGATAATCCGGCATGGGAAAAGACTGGAGTTTTCGGAGGTGCTTTTCACAGAGTGAGAGATGGCAAACATGCCCGGTGCCCCGGGACACACGCAAGCATCGCAGCAGCACAGGGGCTGCGCACACAGGCGGTAATCCAGCCACGCACAGAGCCAGGGGAACGCGCCCACACAGGCATGCGAGAGCAAGACCTCTTCTGGGTCATAATTTTGCTCTCTTTGCCTGCACTTTCAATGTGCAGTAATTTAACTTCCCGGTAGGAATGATATTTGCAGAATGCGATAAGACGGCATCATTTCTAAATTATGGATTGTTGCTTCTGCCAAGTTTTCTCCTCCTTATGCTTTTCCACCATGTGTTTCTTATACAGTGACTGTACTTTATCACTTAGAGAACAACGTTGTAAGGTTTCTTTCGAAGCTTCCCCACAAAAAGGAAAACACATTATTGTATTAAGTTATCTTGGAAATGTTATACTAAGCTGAGCATGTCTCATGGCTGCAGTATGGATCCTATTGATCTCCATCTTTCCCAGGTAGATAACACACACCATGGACTTCATATATGTGAAAAGCAGCAGAGCTCTTAAACCTTTGGATCAAGATGCAAAAGCCCTTGTCCCTCTATTAAAAAGAGAACAGCAGTTTATTCTGGTTTGGCTAGGGAGCAGATGCCTTTGGTCTTACTCAAAAGCCCGAAGCTCACTGCAAATGTTGTGGATGATAAGCTCTGTGGCCCGTCTTTTACATCTGGTGAGAATAGATGAACATCATAGTCCCTTCAGGAATGAAAAAAAGAAATCCATTTAAGGATGGAAAGTCGCATTTTTTTTTCATAACATTTTGCATTTTGGTTTCACCAGACACTGAAGAAGGTTGTACAGACAGTATTTGAACTAGCTTTAAGACATTCAAAAAACAACTTCCCTTGAGCATTTCCCCTTGGTGGCTATCCAGTATGTCACTTTGGTACATCTGCTTGTGCCTGTCAGCGGCAAATAATCTTGCTTGGCAGAGTAATTGAATAACGTACATTGCAATCAATTTTTCATAATTCCTCATTTATGCTGTAATTTATATAAATGCTGCATGACTCTCTGGGACTTTCAGCATGGATTTTGGGTTGTAATGGTCACAACAGTACAAACTGACAATGCCAAAAATTATTATGGATGCCACAATCTGATTTCAGTGACTGTTTTGGATAAATATTTACTTCCTGGATGTCATTTCATTAGTAGAGCTTGAGCACAGAAACATTTACAGAAACACAAAAGAATGACAATGACAGCTGAATCAAAATCAACCACTGGTTTCAAACATGAAACAATGGTTTCTACTCTTAGAGCTTATGCTGCTCTAATATGGAGTTGTGGCTCTTCGTAGCTGTGTCACGCAGCTTAACACAGGGTCAAGTTGGTAGTCTAAGCCCTAGCATAATTTATATTCATGCATAATCTTTGCAAAAGATTTGCTTTTCTTGTCTTGTTTAAAGACAAGAGACCTGAAGAAATTACTTGTGCCTGGTAAAAATAGTTTGTCTCAGTGGGGACGATGTTAATCTCTAGATAGCATAATACCTTTCACAACTTTCAAATTAAATATTAAGCACTTTAACAACATTTTGTCTATTAAGTCACAACCACCCTACCATAGGTCATAGTAGGGCATCCGTCTTCAAATATTGCATGCTGTTTATTGCTGATCATCCTCTAAAAGACTGATTACTGCATTAAACTTGAATATAAAACTACGGGTATTGCTCTACAATCTACACAGCTGGAGAAATTAATCTATTCCAGTTTATGAGGAAGGGAAACTAAAAGCTACAGCAGAGACATAAAGCAAATTTGTGGTGGACAATGGGGAAAAACCAGCATTTTTCTGTTTTGCTTTTGCTTCCACCTAAATGCGCTAGTGCTAAACTCATACACTGTTCTGTCTCTTGTCCCAAGTTTCCCTTCATGGCATGTAAAATACACAGCAAAACTGAGCTGTCTGAATAGGTGGCACCACCTAGAAGGGGCCAAATAGCTTCTTTCAGTTGTTTGCTATTCCCTTGCAGCTCCTATTTCGTCCCTATCATTATACTATTCAAGCACCAAACAATGACACACAAAATAATAGAAATTTGATCACGTGTAGTTACTGCATACCGTTACAGCGCCAAACAGAATCACAGAATCTCCTAGATTGGAAAAGACCTGTAAGATCATTTAGCCCAATCATTAACCTAACACTGACAAGCCCACCACTAAACCATGTCCCTGGGCACTATATCTACACGACCCTTAAATACCAATGAATAAAATTCTTGTGAAGCTGTTCATACTAAGGTTCATGACTTATTGTTGCAAGAGGTGTTATCTGTTAAACGTTTTCCTTTTCCTGCAGGCTCCCATTTTAGGAATGAAATCCTGATGCAGCGACAGTCCATACAGTATGTTTCAGTCTGATACAACTGCCAGCCAGAATTTGCAAAGTGATGGGCCATATCCGATATGAAACTTTCTTCTACTTAAAATCTCCCTTATTTCATGAAAACACCTAAATATTCACATATTCACATACCAGTTTCTCTTTTTTTGGCAATTATTACTGATTTGCACCCACTGCATTTTTTAATGTCGTCACTGCACTAATGGTACGTGCTCGTTCCTTCAGATGAGTGACAACTACTCTACTGGACTCAAACTCTATTCTGGGCTAAGCTCTAGCACCAAAGTATAAGCAGCTCATCCTTTCTTCATATTTTCTGCATATTTGTGCCTGAGATGATACACAAACACTATGTATTTCCCAAGGGCTACCCCCGATGGCCTTTAAAACCATCCTGAATTTCAGCAGCAGTCTGTCTTATATTATGGACGTCAAACACTCTTGGAGCAAAAGAAAAATAAAATATTCTTTACCAACTTCATGCCTGTATTACGTGACTGTGACACAAGGAAGCATAAATCTACCAGAGCCACAGGAGATCCTGCTCAAGATTCTATTTAGATTTACTAAAGATAACATTAAATAGGCAAATTACTCCGATTCCCCCAAGAAATTGTAATAAATAATGTGTATTAGAATTAAAAACACTAACCGCCAAAATTTACTAGGACTTTTTTGTGGGAATAAATGGCTGTTTTATTGCCTTAAAAATAAATGCACAAACTGTTAAACATCTGAAGTTTCTGTGGCATGAGATCTAATAGTAAAGAAGAATGAAAAATGATTTCTCTCTGCTGGCTACACAGTAGACACAAATCTAAGGAACAGTGCTTATGTCTTCAAGGAGTGTTAAAGATCGTATTTTCTTTTACTCATACGCTTACAGAATGCTCAAATGCTTACAGAAGCAGACAGTTAGTATTGTCCAGTGCAAAAAGGCAACACGTAAATTTTCTCTGCGTCTTACTATCTTGCAGAACCCCAGTCCTGAACACCATCAGTCTTTTCCATTTCAATCCCACGCCACCATGCTTTTTTAAGAACACACCTTTGGTCTGCCTGGAATAAACTGATGTAATCTGAACCTGGCTTCCCACTTTCCTCTTGCCTGACTGCGGTGTTCGGGGGCTGCCCGGTGCTCAGGGGTGATCGCTGGAGAGAGGGAGATGGCCTACGAGCTGGACCTCAGCCGGGTTTGCATCCAGCATTGGTAGTGAGAAGACTCTGCTGGAAAACGTGCTTGAAGGACGCTTCATGAAGGACACTTCAGAAACTCATTCACATCCCTTTCTCCTCCCAGGCAAACTACCGCCCACAGCCTAAAAGCTCGGGCAAACTCACGGTACCTTTTCCATCAGCTGTGGAGGCAGACTTCAAGAGCTGGAGGTGCTTATGGCCAGTTGGCAATTAATTTGAAACAGATCCTGTAAATCTGTTGTTTTAAAGTTTGGTAGCTAATTTGCATCCAGAGGCTATAATATCCCTGATCACAGTATTGTGACAGTTTCCTCTTAAAATCCCTGAAGCTTTAATTGAAAATAATCAGCGGTGGAAGTTGTTCTAACAGTCCACATTCACTGACGTAAACAAACACAAGACTTGAAAGCTGCGAACGCGTCTGTTTGCATCTGCAGCTCTTTCACCAAAAGGCATGTTGTTGATTTCATTTATTCCAAACACAGCATAAATGAATGCTTAATTTGGAAGCCTATAAATAATGAGCATGCTCAATTACAGCAGCGGCATCTAGAAGCAGGCTTGAAATGCTGTTCCTGAGTCGCTAATGCTATTAAGAATTTCTATACGCTAAGCCCCAGACATACACACTCAGAAGTTCACGGGGAAGCGTGTTCCACCCACTTCGGGACAGCCCCCACTGTAGTTCAGGCACTAATAGCTCTCAACAGCACAAAGCCTCTTTATGAATTATCCTCATTAGTACAACAATCCTTCACGGGTTCCCAGCGATGGTGTTAAACACAAAGTGAATTCGGGGCAATGGGAAGTGTCAAAGGAGGAATGATGCCTTTATCAATTCTCTTATTATTCCTGCCAGAACATGGTAAAGATCCAGGGAGCGTTTGGCTAATTTAAAACATTTTGCATGATCAATAATGATGAGAGATGCGCAGCTTCTTACCACTGTCCTGAGTGACAGGCACCTGAAACACACTCCTTTCCCGACGTCTTTCTCAGGGAGAGACAAGCGGTTCTGGCAAACTGTCTGAGACAGGCAGGCATGTAGCTGAGATGAGATTCACGTCCTTTTCTCTTTGCAATCTCTCTGGACCCGTGGGATGACGGAATGTCATGTACAGAAACCAAGAAGCCTTGATGTATAGGGCAGGACCAACGCGCGCCCCTCAGCTCACGGTCTCTTTCTGATTTCTGCCAGATTCACCTCTCCTCATTGCAAAATTGCGCAATTAGATATGACTCCTTAGCAGAGATAAATGTACCACCAGTGCATTTCCTTATGCTCTGGTACCTACCAAAATGCTTGGAAGTTGAGCTCGCACTACTGCGCTTGACTGATCCCTCTCAGCTCTGTCTCACCAAAAGGAGACTGGCACTGGAGAGAGGAACGGGACGTACCCCCAGCAAGCTCCAAAAGCACCGACTGTCTCCAAATCCGACTGCAATCAGGCAAGTAAGTTCTCAAAAAGTACTTTACGGTTATTCAGCCACGCTGAAGAGGGGACAGGCACAGGGAATGGGACGACAGCAGAGCTCAGCACGACTCTCGTGTCATGGCACACATATCAGAGGGCATTTCTTGAAAGATGCAAATGCAAATTCTCCATTGCTGATAATTGCTTGGCGCTCTGCGAGGCTGCTGCTGAGAAGCTTCGGGGATTTTAAGAGGAAACTGTCACAATGTTGTGAACAGGGGCATTATCTGTGCACACCGAAGAGATGGAGGACACAGAGATCCTGTGCTCTAACAGGTCCTTTCTCCTGCAGGTGTAATTTCTACACCACCATGTACAGTGTCTAAATTTAAACTACAAACACACTTCCATTTAATAGGCCAGCAGTGTTTTTTCCCTCCTCTTGCCACAAGCCTAGCCTTAGGCCAGCTACTGCAGACAGGGCAGCTGTCACGTTTCAGCCAGCTCTCCGGCTGTCTTTGCTTCCAAGAGACTGGCAAGAGGATGGGGGAGATGCTGTTAAAATTGTCCCCTTTTCTTCCCCCTGCCCTTACTCCCAAAAGCAGGTCAGCCAGCTCTTCTGCCAAAGACTTAATTGTACTTTCTCAGGGTTGGATGCATTTCAGCCCCCCTGGTATCTCCATTGCTTGCCGCACTGATTAATGATGAACACAAAACCTTTGCTTCTTAGTTGCCTTTCCCTCATGCCTTGACCTCTCTCCATTTTCCCCTCTTGTAATGAGGCAGTAAACAGATATTTACTTGCATTCCTGATTTTTGAAGTTCTGCAACCTACTTTTTAACACACAAATCAACAGCAGCTTAGAATTATTTTAGGAAGGACATAAAAATGTTTCCTTTTTCTTCTCTGGACACACAAACTCACCTCCTGCTGCTCAGAACTCACCCCGCTGCCCAGACACCCACAGCACAGCAGATGCCAGAGGGCACCCAGGCCTTGAACAAATGACACCAAGTTTCTTTAAGGAGATAAAACTAACGACTTCCCCTTGACATTTGAAGACCATGGGGACATGCCAGAGGAGAGGAGAAAGCTACAAAGCACAGCAGGCCTGTGATGTGCCGTAGCATATATAAGTATATAAATAAAAATACCTACAAGGGATTTCCTCTCCCAGCCCAGTACAGCGTATGTATCCTTTCACGAGCTGAAGAGTAGAGATGACAATCCTTCTTCTGTCCCATACCTTATCCCTTTTGGCTGAGCACCTTTGCATTTCAAGACGTAGTGGGAGAAGACAGGCAAAAGTGAAATTTGTTATCTGGGGGAGATAGGAAGGCAGACAGAGAAATAAAAGGGAGGAGAGGTAAGACCAATGAGTTGAATGAGACCCTTCTTCTCCCAGGACTGCCCGAGGGTGGGCAGGCAGAGGGGAGAAAGGACAGAGAGCGCGACTCCGAAAGTCAGAGGGAATGACTGGGAATGAATGACGATCCCGCAGAACTGAAGTAATCGCAGTAGACAGGGCTGTCATATTTTATCTGTGCAGAGACTTTTAATTTTGGAGGATCTCTTGCCAGTCATGTTTTTAAAGCCATTCCAAAACAGTACTGCACTGACCTTGGAGCTTGTGTACACGGAGTGCTCTCAAAGCACCTCTACAGAAAGCCAAAACCCCATTTTTTTTTGTAGTTTTGTGGATATTGCCATATCAGAAAGGCAAGTCTGGGGTAATACTTAATGGTTACAGGTTTTCAAGCAGTCTTTCAATTAAAGTTTAATAGGACATTTATAGGCCCTAGCATCAAATTAATGAAATGGCTTCAAATGTAAATCCTGGATGGTAAAAATTCTTCAACATTTATGCCTCTGGATCTGCTAGCCAGAATGCAGTGAAAATATTTTTAATCATCTGTACAGGTCATTGCTTATCTAAGAAATAAAGAATAATTTTAAAAATTCAAGGGCATTTGTACCCGAAATTTACAGAGCTGTAACAGATAGTTTCTTCATGTTTAAGGAAGAGTGTAAACTGTGTTTAATTCCACTACATTTCCAAATTCCTTAGACTGAGTTCTGATAGCAAACCTCCTTTCTGCAGTAAGAATCAATCACTGGCCCCAAAAGTGACCCATAGTCTGAGGACAGTGAAGCTCAAAAGAGATTTGGGAAATTTCTACATGGTCCCAGTAACCTCACAGTCCACCTGAAAAGGGGCTTTGCAATCCTGGAGGAGGTAAAAAAAAGCCACGCACACACACTTAATGTAAAAGCCTCGAGGTAACAGGGTATTTCTCCGTGTGCATCCAGGATGCACAAATAAATGAGACAAAAGGTGAATATGGATCTTGGAAATTTCTGTATAGGTGAGGCTATATTGGATCATGTAAGCTGAATGCTGAGGCCTGATATCTTCACAGCATTAAAAACAAAAAATTCCCCTTCACTGGTTTTCCTCTGGTGTGCAGAGCATGTAAGCAGGACCCAATTTACTCATCAGTATTAAAGAAAACAAAGTTAAATTGCAATTCTGGGAGGAAATTGTGTGGTGCCATTCTTCAGCTGTGAACTAAGCACTCATAACTTTCATTGCCAACAATCCATAAAACTCGCTGTCAAGCACTCAGTGTCCAGAAGGCATAAGAAGTGTCAAGAAATGCTTTATGCTGTTGCTAACACACTACAAAAGGCTTGATCACTAGATTAAACTAGAGAATGGGCTGGCACTCTCTGGAAAGAAATTTGGATGCGACCGTAATGGTAGTGAGAAGAAGGGCTTGGATTTGTATAAAATAGGATGGATTAAAAAGGGTGCCCACAGACTGGGGTTCTCACAATCATGGGATCCAGACAGACAGATGGACCGAGCAGGAGCTGCAACTGATTGCTTCCAGGCAGTTGCCTGATAGAGGGGCTCTGGCTGTCAAAAATAGAGAGAGATAACAAAGGTCATGTTTCCAGCCTTGTCCCTCAAATAGATGCAGCGGGTTGAAGCACTTTTCCTTGCTGATCTGTGATTTGAACAAGCATAGCCTCAGGACAAATTTAGCTTGTGCTTGGGTGCCCATAAGCCCAAGAAACTGTAAGGGCGGACAGAAATTGCTGGAGGATGCATGTGTGCTTTTCCTACAACTGCGCCCTTTGTTTCTTCTGTATCTGGGAAGAAGGGATAATGTGCAGCCCTACAACAAGGCCTCCAGCTGGGAAAGACATGTCCCTGGGCAAGTCAGCTAGGATGGAGCACATTCACTGGGGAGAATTTTAAGGGAAGTGGTAAAATGAGGACAGAATACCTGGGACAATGTCAGCAACATTTTAGTGCTTTGCCCTAGGGAGAGACCAGAGAATCCTTCTGATGAAACAAGAACCTTAAAATATGAACAAAAAAAATAATGATCCATCCTTGGAGACTACAAACATCTTTAGTTTCTCAAATCTGGTTAGAACCAAAAAACCACCAAGCTAGAACCAGAGAATGTAACACATCTTTCAGGAAATATTACCTTGATGTATCCAGAATAGATAAAAGAAACCAAATTAAACTTGAAAAATCTGAAACTCTCAGATAAAAATATTTTTGAATGCTAAATGGAATTTGTGAAGCTCCATTGCCTTAACCTCCTCTAATAAGCTGCTCAATAAACTACATGAAAACATATTTTATGTACTGATAGCATCTCAAAGTATGAAAGGTTTTGCAGTTGTTCAGCAATCAGTTACCAGCTGGATTATGGTCCACTAATGCTGTTAGATTTTTGCAAGACAGAAGGCAGCTTTTCAACCATTTGTTATTTTAATGATGAGGAATCTCACCATAAGCCTTGTTAAAACTTCATTTAATCCATTACAAAAGAAACAAAGACATTTAGAACTGAACATAAAAAAATCTCAATCTATCAGAGCAGAAATTATAGGGTCTAGGGAAGCTTTAAAGGAGTATCCATGGAATAAAATGGCCCTGCTAATTAAAGAACTGTATCTTTTCAGGTTTGACATTTAGGGACTGTCTTCAACAGGGACTGAACTACTCTGCATGATAGCACTCGTAATGACAAAGAGAAAAAGGGAGAACCTTTACAAAGTCGCAACCAAATCACTCCATGTATTCCAAATATCACCCAAACATTTCCAAGGGTGTTTTTTACTGAGTTTTCTTCCAAAAATGCGTCAGAGGGAACAGAAGGTGCAATCTCCCTGCCCTTAGATCACGGGGAAACTTGTCCTTGCAGAGATGACTTCCTTGGTTTGGTAGCAGTCCTGGGAGAGAACGCAGTGAGAGGTAAATGAGCTTCAGAAACTTGATGGTCCTGCTAGGAGAGGTGGGATGTGAAATCAGTTCAATGAATTTCATCGCGCATAGCCCACAGAACTATGACTGCCTAATTTCAGCTAACCCTAGGAATATGACACCTGAGGCAAGCAGGTGATAGTTGCGCCCCTTCGCCACTGCTCTCCCTATTTGCGAAGTACTCTTGCAGATTTGGAAGAGGCATTTCCATGGGGTCCTCTAAAGAGAAACAATAACGCCCTGGACTCCCCAGTCCTTCTCTAGCATGCTTCATTCTGCTGCGTTGTCTCCTGTGCGCTAATTGAGAAAAACCACACAGTGGCTAGAATTATCTCTGTTTAAAATCTCCAGAAAGTATCCGATGCAATATATTACCTGAATGCACATTTATTTTATGGCTAATACATTAAAGGTAGCTGTCAGAGCACTAGAAAATGGCCATTTCTGAGTGCACAAAACCATGCATTTTCCAAAGGACTGAACAATAACTTTGGCCCTTCAATTACCCTTACAATTCTATACACTTGCAAAACAACAAGTCAAAAGTTTGCAAGTTCAACAAACAAGGCTAGATTTGCACTTCCAGGTGCAGGTGAAAAGTTTGTCCACAAAAAGGGAGCCTGCTTACTGAAAAGCACACTGAAATGCTGTAATCTCAATTCTCCAAGTTTTCCTGCAGCAGCAACGTCATTTACAGCACAGCTTTTCATATTCCTAGGGGAAGGACAACCTCTTCCAACCCCTGTGGCTACTACCTCTTTCATCAGCTCTAATAACGTTCCCAATTGCTATTGTAAGATTTAGGCAAAGCTCCCCTTGAGAGTTTTTTCCTTCAAGGATTTCCCCAGAATTCTGGTTATTGTCCAAGGACCCACTAAACTGGGAGAAGGTTCAGGACCCTCAGTCAGATCTTGATCTCACTTAAATGAATGATAAGGAAGAGGGCATGATCTATCATATCCACCTGCTTTCTTCTCTTTGTTTGAGGGAGATGGAAAACATCTGCTGAAGTTATATCTATCTCGGAGGTCCAAAGGTCCAAGTACCAAGAAATTATAAATAAATAAATATGTTTCTCATTGCAAATACAGCACGTTAAATGTTAAATATCCCAATTCTATGTATAAAAAGAAATTGTGCTGCTTTGGGTCCTTCTGAAATGTTTGATGTAAAAATAGATTCTGCAGCTCCCACAGTCTTCCATACCACACCAGAAGTTTATCAGATGTCCAGCTGTTTGGAGACCTTCTGTCTTCAGCTTGGTTTTCTAAAAAACCAAGGCTTGTGCAAACAAGTTGTTTGTCTCTTTCCAGTAACTTTTGAAATAAGTTGTTTCTCAAATAATTACTTTTTAAACTTCCTTTCCCCCCAAGCCTGTAAAATATTAACATTTGAAATAATTTTGCATAATATCGCTCTTGCAAGAAACTGCTGAAATGGTAAATTAAGTGCCATCTAGACTGGCTAAGGAGTTTTTGATAAGAGAGTGATTTTGAATGAAAAAATGGATACTTAATTCAAAGTCAATTAAAAATGGAATTATAAAGTATCTAGATGAGAATCACATAATGGATATCAGCACAAAGTCTATAAAGGAAAATCAAGCCTGAAATTCTTCCAAAGGGTCAGCAAAGTCTTGAAAACCAACTTCACCAAAAACTTTGACTTTTTTAAAACCTTTCCTGAAGCTTTTCATAAGACTTCATTAATGAAATTATGCAGTGATAGAAACAGGAATGAGTTCTGAATCTTAACTAAGATTCTAGTTTTTGAAACTAGCGCACAAGATTTAAGAAATGGCCTTTTTTCACTGTAGTATAGTATTAACAGGAGTTATCCTACTCTTCTATAATAAGATTGGCTGGATCTAATTTCTAGAATACATGACTTCACAGATCAGATTCTGCTCTTTGTTTACCATAATAAAGGGAAATAATTTTTAAGGAACCAAATCTGTTTACTGCCAAAATAATCAAGAATAAAATTTAGCCCAGAGAGGCCAGCAGAAGATAAAGCAAGAGATGTTGGAAGTTAGAAGCTCTTGTGAAACCATATGTCACTTCAATACGACAGAGCGCTCAGGGTGACTGCAGAATAACATGTGCGTGTATGTAAATGTTTTCTTTGAAACCATTGAAATCCATCTCAAAAAGCAGTTGAGGTTAGTAATAACCACTTATTTTCCTTTCCCCAAAATTGCATACTATATTCTTGAAGAATCTGTATTGGGTTTGCGTGGCAAGGTTTTGGTAGCCGGGGGTCTACAGGGGTGGCTTCTGTGAGAAGCTGCTAGAAGCTTCCCCCATGTCCGATACAGCCAATGCCAGGCACGTCCATACGGACCCATCACTGGCCAAGGCCAAACCCATCAGCAATGGTAGTAACACCTCTGGGATAACATATTTAAGGGGAGAAAACTGCACAATGGAAGATGCAGCTGAAGATAGGAGAGAGAATACGTGAAAGCAACAACTCTGCAGACACCAAGGTCAGTGGAGGAGGGGAGGAGGTGCTCCAGGCATCAGAGCAGAGATTCCCCTGCAGCCCGTGGGGAAGACCATGATAAGGTAAGCTGTCCCCTTGCAGCCCATGGAGCTCCGTGGTGGAGCAGACATCCACCTGTAGCCTGTGGAGGACCCCATGTCGGAGCTGGTGGATGCCCGAAGAAGGCTGTGACCCTGTGGGGAAGCCCATGCTGGAGCAGCCTCCTGGCAGGACCTGTGGCCCCATGAAGAGAGGAGCCCAGGCTGGAGCAGGTTTGCTGGCAGGACTTGTGACCCCGCAGGGGACCCACGCTGGAGCAGTCTGTTCCTGAAGGACTGCACCCCATGGAAGGGACCCACGCTGGAGCAGTTCATGAAGAACTGCAGCCCGTGGGAAGGACTCAAGTTGGAGAATTTCGTGGAAGACTGTTTCCCGTGCAAGAGACCCCAGGCTGGAGCAGGGGAAGAGTGTGAGGAGTCCTTCCCTGAGGAGGAAGGAGCGGCAGAGACAACATGTGATCTGATCACAACCCCTATTCCCCATCCCCCTGTGCCGTTGGGGGAGAGGAGCTAGATAAACGGTGAGTAAAGTTGAGCCCAGGAATAAGGGAGGGGTGGGAGGAAGGTGTGTTAAGATTTAGTTTTTATTTCTCATTACCCTACTCTGGTTGGATTGTGAAATAATTAAATTAATTTCCCCGAGTTGAGTCTGTTTTGCCTGTGATGGTAATTGGTGATTGATCTCTCCCTGTCCTTATCTCGACCCACGAGCCTTTTGCTAGATTTTCTCTCCCCTGTCCAGCTGAGGACGCGAGCGACAGAGTAGCTTTGGTGGGCACCCGGCATCCAGCCAGGGTCAGCCCACCACAGACTCCCATCATTACAGTCAATTAAGCGTGTCCAAAGAGGCCCGCCACCACAGACCACCTGCTAGGAACTGGAGAGGCATAAAAACACGCAGCTCCTCTCTGTTACTTAACTGATCTACAAATGTCAGATCAAGCCCTTGTTCTTCCAGCTGATGGGAAGAAAAATGGTCTAAACTAATTTTCATTTAAATTTCTTAATGCACTGCACCAGTTGTTTGTCACATCCTGACACACTGTCATGTTGTTTTACAACATGATGTATTGTAACATGATATGAAGTGAACATATTTCATTCAGAGAAATGCACTAATGCCTTTAGACACTTGAAGAGTAGACAGGTAGTTGCATTATTTCTTAGCACCTGATCTAGATTTATTAGAACAGGTGGAAACACAGCGCAAACTACCTACATTGCTTTCAAAGTATTCTGGAAAGCATCGCCGCGTTCACCTTATGCACTCTAGAGGTGCAGCACACTCATACCCATCCCACTGAATGCAAAAAGCATTCAACTATGCCAGGTAGGGCAACAATCCTTTGCAATGTAAAGTCAAACAATTTCTGTTTAGAAGAATCAAAAAACAAACTCTCCTGAAGACTTCATACATTTTCTAACTCTTCTTCCTTCCTGGAACACGAGAAGGTTTATTTTACTTGCACAAGCTCTTTTATGCATATGTAGTGGAAGGAGTTACTCATATTTACAATGGCAGCAGTATATTACACGACACAAGTTGTCATCTTTTCATTAAAAGAAACTTCAAGAGAAATCCCTAAACTTCAAGGGAAGGGGCCCATATTTTTCCAAGAATCCCCAAATAAAGCCTTGAAGTCCAGGTGAAACGTTACAGTTGATCTATCTACAATCCAGCTGATGACCAGGAGGGGCTGCCCTGCCTCTCTCCCTGCTCGCTCTCAGTGCCAGCTCCTACCCATCACTTCTCCAGCGTTACCTGCGCACTCCATTGGATCAGTTTGCTGCTCTGATTAAGGGCTAAACTTTTTTTGCAGGGCTCATATATACTTAGATCAATGGACAGACAAAATTCACTGGGAGACTGCACAATTGTTAAAACTATAGGAAAAGGAGGAGGAAATACACGGTCAGCAGCATGGGAAGGAAGGAGGACTACTCTTTCACTGCTATCTGCTGCAGAAACCGAAATTCACAACCACGAGACTGCAGTTACATATGCTCTATCCTCAAGTATTACCGAAAGAAAATACGTGCATTGTGTGCATCATCTTCAACTTTAAAAAGTGCATTGTGGATGATAGTTCGAATTTCAGTCAATCACTATTGTACCCTTTTCCAATTTCTTTTCAGTAACGGGACTCATCTCTCACCGGCACTGTTAAGAAGAAAGCTGGCAGGTATTGAAAGAATATTCTTTGACTCTTGCCACAAATAGTATTTAAGACTTACAAATAGGAAAACAGGATTCTTAAAATACCCACTGAGCTTTGACCGTAGCCTGAGGAAAGCCATAGCGTAAACAACACTCTCTAATTTGTACCGTCCACAACAGGGCTTCGCACTTAATCCAAGAAGATTAATTACATAACAGATAATTGATTAACTACATCAGTTACACGTGGTCCAGGGGATCTCTGGATCTTTAACCTTCACAGTTTCACTGAAGTAGACGACTTCCAGCTAGTTATCAAAAAGATTTGCTTTAACAACCACCCCCAGCCCTGCTAATAGCAACGTTTACGAAGGCGGCCAGTCAGTGGAAAGCTTCTTGAAGCGCTAGATACAACACCTCGAAACTCTCCTGTTCCTAAAACCACTACAATGTAATCCAAAACGAGTGGATTATTTGTGCTGGTTGATATGACGCAATATAACTTTATATCTTGGAAACAATTTCAGGCAGTACTGAAAGAGATACACCCCATGACTAGTGAGCCACCCTCTAATTAGTGCATCCTGCTGGGCGGGAGATCAGCAGGAACTGCCATAGGAGGACCTCCAAAGGCAAGAGGAGAGGCCTTCTGAATTAACTTCCCGGAGAAGCTACAGAAGTAAGACCCAGGAGGTCCCTTTGCAAGACGGGAAAATTTCACAGTCAAGACTTGCACCAGTGCAGTGGGGTAAAAGAGGTGAAATACGGCAAAACTTCACCGGCAGAACAGATTTAACTTTCGCACACATAATGCTAGCGGTGGGCTCCGGAGGGAGCACAAAGCAGTGCCATGCCCCAAGCCAGTCCTCTGAGCACACTCCCTGTGCGTTAGCATTCATTCACCGCACACCTGCCGCGTGCTGACTGCGCTATAGGGACCCCAGCCCTGTACCGCGACCTCTCAGACCAGGGTCTTGCTGGCGCTGTCTGAAAAGCATAACAGCATAACCAGAAAAGTTTAACTACTTCTCCGAGACACAAAGGAAAGAATAACTCCGTCTCTGCCGCTCTCTCACACGGTTGTCCCTTGCAATCCAGAAAGGCAGATTTCTTCTGCTGAGAGCGCTTGACAGAGTTGCGAGCCACGCCGACCGTGCAGACTACTAGTTTGGTGACATATTCTTGCCATCACCTGCAGAGATGCCGTTTCCCCAGCAGCAGCTGCAGGATTTGACTGTAGCTGACAGTAGACTGTAACATCTAATGGACTTGTGCGGAGCGTCTGAACGCCTAAGGACTTCTGTCATGTGTCAGTGCCGCTTATGTTAAGAGATCCATTAGGAGTGCAATGATCTAAAGAAAGGTCAGCTGTCACAACTAATGCCAGAAGTGTCACCTTTGCTTAAAACGATTTTGCACCAAACTCCCTAGCTAACTAGATGGCGCTGAATATCCTTGTCTTAAAGCCAAAGACATGTCACATTAGGTTGGCACACATGTGCGGATGTCATTTGCTGTAGCAACATGAGTGCTAAGCCTTTTTCGACTGGGTCTTATCAAAGTCTGATGGCAGTGTCACCATCCCTGACACTTCTTTTGGGAAATGCTTAGTCTTCTTTGGTCTTGCACTGGCGCTGGGTGTTACCAGAGAGCTCTGCAACTGAACCAGCAAAACACCACGAGAGGTATTTTGCAAGTTTCTAGATAGAAAACAAGAAATCCTGCTTCTCTGGCTCCCGTTGCTGAGACTCACATAAGAGACAATAGCTCTGCCCACACTCAGGACAGAGGAACAAGATGCAATAAGCATAGCAAATTAAATCAGAAATAACTGCAAAAAAAAAGTTAGCTGAGTTACAGTACAGAAAACAGGATTAGAGGCAAGGCAGAATCACCGCGGTGGAATTACTGTTCTGCTGGATGGACTCACGTGCATAAGGTAATCCATTCAGTCTGAAGCTTGCTTCTCCAGGACTACGACTCCAGTGAAAACTGTTCTGAGGTTTGGAAAGTGCTAATGCGGAATTGATTCATCCTCAGCTGACGGAGCCAAGGTGTTAATGACAGAACACGACTTCCGTGTTAAAACTGCAGGGTCAAATTCCAGCTTGACTGCCATCAGTGCAAAAACTGACTGACTTCAGTGAAGCAGCTATGACTTGATCATTAACTGTTATACTCTTTTATATTACCCATGTTATAAAAGTGTTAATGTTTCATAGTCACCACGCAACTACCTGCTATTCCAAAATCCGGGTATTTTTGAATACCTGACATGCACAGAAATAATTAGCTGCAGGATAAGTGAAGTTATTGCTTGTGCCTAGTTACTGCTTTATTTGGATTATTTAGGCAGTAAACACTTGCATAAGAGCTAACGTTGTTCATCTGTTTGACTAACAGCAAAATGAAGACTTCAATAAGCTATTTTAAACCACAATAGTGGATTGTTAAGTAGCCAGAGGATGCTGACATATCACTTTCATATTTTCAGTCCTTTGAACTAATTCTGTAAACTATAAAAATAAATTCGAGACCCGGGTGCCTTGCCAGAATGGACTGCGTCTGTATCAAGCTGTGCTGTTTTGTAATAGGGACTGAATATGGTTTAATCTTGTCAAAGTAGGCTTTATTACAGCGCGCTCCAGACAAGCGACCTTGACATGCATTAACTGTGATCATCACCCAGTTGCTGGCTGAACGACACCACAACTCAGATTTTCTTTACAGGAGTATCAAAGTGGGAAGCTGACCTACAGTTTATCAGCGATGGCACATGGCAAAAGTTTTTTTTTTAAAAAAAAGGGGTTTTTTTTGGTGATTCTCAGGCACAAGGAAGAACACGTGCTGTGCCAAAACTGAAAGCCTGGTTGGAACAAGGGGACAGAAACAGAAGTTAAGGAAGGGAGCGCAAGAAAAGGACACTTATTTTGCAGATATCTGGGTAACTCCACGCTGATTTTCAGGACTGTTCCACAAGCCTCTTTAGCCCTGGTTTTCCCCTTTTGTTATCCATGATGAAGGTAAATTGCAATTCAGGATGACTACACCTAATAGGAAATGTGTAATTAATGAAGGCGTTTGGGCCTTGAGCCCTGATTTGGTGGCTTTGAGACTCTGAAGTCCGTAGTCTCTTGTCCCTGGGCGTCACAAAAAGGTCTGAGTCTTGGTACATACCAAGAAAGAAAGTGAATGACCACATCTTCCCCAGAAGCAATGGGCTCAGGTACAGGAAAAGAAAGTCCAAACAATTTTATCCATATGGAAATAATTATTTTGGCCAGAAATTTTGTAGCTTGTGCTCAAAACTATGGAGTTAGACAGTATGTTCGAGCAAAGCTGGACAGATTGCTTGTTTCTGCTAAGCTTAGGGACAGAAGTTTCACTGCTTTGAGAGAGAGCATATGTCTGTCAAAGTGAATGTAAAAATATCCCTCAAACCTAAAGAAAACATACAGGTGGAAAGTTTTGCGGTTCTAAATTTTTGCCTGTTTTCCTACCACCGGGGGCAGGGGGAGGGGGTAGTTAAGAACACAAAACCCCAAACTTCTACACTTTTATGTAGTCATTTTTATTCACCACTAAACTTATTAAATGTCAACCTCTTCCACTCATACAACTCTTCTCTATCAAAAAAAAATATAGCGCAGTTGCTCAGAAGTGGTGGTGTTTGATGATTTTTGCTACTGAAAATAGGTATTTCATGAAACAGCCCAAAAAGCATTCTGTGAAAGTTGGCAATTCTTACTGAATTCTGTGATGGTTTTTCAAAAGCCAAATTCCAGTGGCAGAAATCAATGTTTCTGAAGGTGGATCATTAAGGACTAGAAAACGTACACTTCTATTCATAAATGATCTGGAAAAAGAGACGAATAGTGAAAAGACAAAGTTTGCAGGTGATACAAAATCATTCAGGATAATCAAATCTAAAGTGGACCATGAACTATTGCATAAAGAACTTGCAGCACTAAGCAACTGGATGACAAAATGGTAGATGAAATCCAGTTTTGCTGAAGAAAGCATTGCATGCTGGGAAAAACAGCTATACACTCAAATCAATAGGCTCTACATTAGCTATTGCTAGTCAGTGTATGGACGCTGGAGCCTTCGGTTAGTTCCCAGTGAAAATCAGATCAATCCTCAACAGTAATCAAAATGGCTAGTAAAATATCAAGAATTATTAGGAAAGGTTTACAGAAAAAAAAAAAATGTAAGGCATCATTAATGCACCTGGGGGAGGCAGAAAGGGACAAATGTTTTCCAAAGGGGCGCATGCGCTGTTATGGAGGACAGGTCTAGCAGGACCAATAAACACAATGATCCAAAAGCACCAAGCTTGGGTCCTAGACAGCAGAAGATGGGAGGAGAAGGATTGCCCTGCACATGCCCTGCTGCCTACATCCCTTTCCTAAGCAACTCTTCTTGTTATTTTTTTCACCACTGGGAGGAGGACCTGGGGCCACAAGGGCCCTTCCCTCCCGGGTATGGCCAATGTCACAGAATGAGAGAAACCTCAAAACGCCTCAGCAAAACGCGGAAAGTGGAAACCTGTTAGTTGNAAGAAGCCCGTTCTGAATTGAGTGGAAGGTGCTGGCGCTTGGCACTTCTGAAATAAAACCATCACTTCTCCATTGCTACCAAAATGGGTTTTGTTGGAGGGGTGGGACAGGAGCGGTTTGTCTTTTCAGTTCTTCAGAGATATACATTCAAATATGTTTGAGATTACTGGAAGTGGAAAACCAAATTTCATTCTTGATTGATTTTTTCAGTAGATGGAAATGCTCATTTAATTGTTTTTTAGTATTTGACCTTTCTCTTTCGTTTGACTAATCTTCATGACGATGAAATAGCATTCATGATATTCACACAGGGTAACTGTTGAAGGCTAGAGAATGAATGCTGATTTTTCTACAGTGTTCTGCCGCTGTGGACACCCTAGGAATGAAATCAGATCGAAAAAGAGCCTCAGCTTTTAGTGCTTTTGAGAGACTGATTAAATTTAGTTTTGTTGTAGCCCATGATTAGCCAGGGAACAGGGGGTGCCTGTACAGGACATCTATGGAAATCCATCTTTTGGACCACGCCAGAGCTGCTGAAGCTGAACGCAAAAGGGAAAACCCTCAAGATAATAATTTCCTTGGCAAATGTTATCAAATCTTTCAAGTTATATGAAGATTATCGACTCTCCCAACAGTGTCACAATTTAATGAATATTCTCATGGGACAGAGTGTGAAGGGCGGAACACCTTCACTGCTGGTAATGATGGGGCTGCAGCCAGGTCCTCCATACTCTGCTGACTTCTGGCGCTGTTTCTGCCTGGTCTCACACTGACTTCACACATGTGGCTAAACACCCTGTCTGTCTTTGCCTACTGCCTGAATTTCCAAGTTGTTCTGGGTACCTCTGAAGGATGAAGGACATCTCCTACTTTGAACTTGGGAAGAATTCAACTCAAAAAATTGCAAATATTTTGCTTTACATTAAAAAGCTCCCCCTCCGTTATAAGAAGCAGTTGACAGGAGTGATGTGTACTAACAGAGACACCACTTCTAAAAACTAATTTGCAACAGATGTAGATTTTCATAAAGGCCCTCCATTTTGCAGGCAGCAGCATCACTTGACAATCTGCTATTAGCAGACGGTTATACAGCACTGAGAAGAGCCATCGTCCCAGCTGGCTGTGTGGGTCTGTATGTCCCTGATGTGACCTTGGTTTGTCCCATGGTCTAAAGATTTCCTTCATGACTATAAACTTGAAAGACCTTACTTCAAAGACACATTTGGCCCACGTAGCATAGGTTATCAGCCGGAAAAGAAAAGGGCAAAACACCAGCCACTCCAGTCTGATTTAGACTGAGTTTCCTCATTGGTTATCTGGCAGCTTCTGGTACCCCACAGTGATGGAATTTTAAATCCTAAAGATCTTGTGCCTTTTTTTTAGGTATTTCTACAGTCTTTTGTGAAGAAATCAGCTTGATTTCAGAGGAAACAATCATCTCTGTTACCTCTGCCCACAGAAAGGACAAAAAACACGTTGCAGTCATTTGTCACCTTCACTACCCCTTTGTGCAAAAGGTCAGAAATGCTGCAGAAACTTTAGTTGTCTGAGCTGGCCCTCAGAACCACCTTGCTGAGCTGAGTAGTTCTCCCAATTGAGCGATATCAAGCACAGTGCCCATGTCTCCATGCAAACTCTCAGATCATCGCCTGGAACAGTTACTGTATATAGTCACCGCTTGTCCATTTACTCCACCTGATGCTGCTGCTCACTCATGATATGCACAGGGTAGAGGTGCCACCACATGTATGCACCATGGTGAGATGAAGCCCTCCCACCCACCTTTATCTTTTGGAACAGTACACGTCTGGGATTCATTAAACCGAACTTGCAGGGTGGTTTGGCCCCATTATGCAAGGAGGAAGCATAAGAAGAGGGGGGAAAAAAGAAAAAAAAAAAAAAAAAAANGAGGGAGAGACAGAGTTCCTTAGGGACCAACATGTTCAATGATCCCTTCAAACCACCACAAACCTTATTTACTAAGCCCCACAGGCTCTCATTAAATTTCTTTGACAAAATATTTGCTTTTGTAAATTCACCCAGGAGTATATTGTTCTGCATTTCAGCCAACCAGAATGCCAGCGGGGCACTGAGCAACTGCTGAGATTTTACTGGCACCCGCTTTTAAGCACCTTTTGGTCAGTAGCTCTCCTCTCCTCCTATGAATAACCACCATATAGTAACATGACTGCTAAGGTTAAATTTCCCCAGTTCCTTTTTTCTCAACTATTTAGCAAATCATTTCATTTTGAGAGACCTCCGTTCATACACAAGAGGAGAACAATTACGTGCCACAGTGGTCTGGCAAAATGGAGTCAGGCACAGCTGGGGTAGAAAATTACCTTCTGCACTTTCAAAACATCAGAAAGAAATAAGCAAGAAAAATCCAACAGAAAGTGATATTTTATATAGATAGACACACCTATCAAACACTCCTGTTTTGTATCACCTATAAACTTGCCAAGGGTGCACTCTGTTCCATCGTCCAGGTCAGTAACAGCACTAGCCCCAGCGCCTGCCCCTGGGGCGCACAGCTAGCGCCTGGCCTCCAGCTGGACTTTGTGCTGCTGATCACAACTGTTCGAGCTGCGCAGTTCAGCCAGTTTTCCATCCACCTCACTGTCCACATTTCATCAGTGTGTTAATTAGGATGTCAAGGGAGACAGTGTTGAAAGCCTTGTTAATGTCTAGATAAACAACATCCACTGAGCTTGTCGTTTCATCGTAGAAGGCTATCAGGTTGACCAGACATGATTTCCCCTTTGTAAATCCATACCGACTACTTCCAATTACCATTTGCTTAAATGAACCCAAACTTCATCTTCCTTCAGCAAGGACAAGTCTTCCTTGCTCCACAATTTCCCACTGATCTCAGGGGCCTGGGATTCCTGACGGTAAACCTTAGGAGCAAAGACCAAGGTGAAGATGGCATTGAGAATCTCAGCCTTTCCCCTGTGCGTTGGCATCAGGTCCATAGATGGATTTATTTCTCTTTGACTAAGAACAAGCTGCAAAACACTGTTGCAACGTTCAGCAATGTATTTGCCTTCCTGCAGCCATCGTGATAACTTAAACCTCAGCATGACTATGAACTCCATGTGGACAGGACATCCTTGTACACAGACCACTNTTGCAATGTTCAGCAATGTATTTGCCTTCCTGCAGCCATCATGATAACTTAAACCTCAGCATGGCTATGAACTCCATGTGGACAGGACATCCTTGTACACAGACCACTGCAAACTCAGAGCCCCAGTCGATTTCTCCTTGTACTGAAGAGAACACCTAGGAAAGCCTGCAGCTTTGATACTTGACAAAGACATGCTGACTGCTTGGGTTGGCTGGAGTCCCTTGTCTAATCCAACTGGACAATAGACAAGAAGGAGACCTGAACTGCACGCTTCCCTTCTTTGAGAAGTGAACGATACTGACAGGGCAAAAGTACACCAAAGGCATTTGCTTTTGTCTTTATTTTCTCCTCATTTTGTCCTGAAATGGTGTGGAGGCTACACAGGAAGACAAATAAAGAGAGGGAAAAGTTAGGCTTTATTTTTAGCTACTTCTCCTTTATGGAGGCAACAGCTCCACAGCTCTCAGCACACTCACTCCCAATTTATGCCAGGATAACGGAGCAGCATGTGAAGCTTTTTGAATACAAGTTACTTCTGGGTCTGTGTAAAGCAGCTCCCCTGAGCAGAAGCAGCTGTAACGCACGATACACCATGCTGAGCCCTCAGGTTTCCCCTGGAGTCCCACCAGCATCTCTGACACTTGGTATAGCTGAAAGAGCAGGCAGTGAAACGCAGCTGCCACAGAGAGGCAGCCAGGGATTCCCTCAGTATTTGGGAGCCTGAGGGGAGTACAGTACCAACTGAAAGGTTAGGCAGTTCCCTTACCATACATAAATGACATTATCCAGTGCTGAGAAAGTGCATGGCACGGGCACGCGGTGCTCTGGTGGCCTTCAGCCCTTGGAGATGCTCTTTCGTGAGCTGTTTCTGCTGGAGCAACACAGATCATAGCAAAATGACAGAACACTTTAAAAGTTAAATCACTATGTTCAACTTGAGACGGGGAGAGTTTCCAGTCTCCTTCCCTACAGCAAAATGTACCATCTTCTTTCACAAGCAGCCTTTTGCCTTTTGGCCAGCTTTCCCCAAATTTGGAGGAGGTGCAGGAATCTCATAGGTATTAAGTTCCTTCAAATTTTGTGGAAGATAGGCATCTTGCTACTGGAATGAGATGCAGAGGCTCAGCAGAGGGAAGAGGCAGGCATCAGTGTTGCAGCCCTCAGGCACCACACTGCTCACGGGTGGCTTTCTGTGTGCGTTCACCCAATATCAGAAATTAAACACAAAGGCACGTTGTAGCTGTATCTACGTACTAGAGAAACAGTTGATGAAGTTTCTAAGTAAAAAAAAAAAAAAAAANAAAAAAAGAATCCTGCTGTCTTCTGATACTTTCTCCCTGCCCTATTCTCTTCTATACGCAACCCCTCTCCCCAGCACACTTATCTAATCAATCCTGATCTGTCAGTCTAGCGCACATAATTTTCTCTTCAGGGTGCATTCCTATCAGTAAGACGTCAGAGGCTCATATGTACAGAAAACAAACTGATAGCTGCCATGTGTTTCAAAAACCATTCCCTCACACACTTCTTCAAAAGTCCAAGATGCTAAAATGCACAAAAAATTGACAGAGTACCAAAAATCAACTCTAATACGTGTTTGACTCATCTGTTGATTTTAATTGAATGGTCTGTATCTTCAGGCAATTTCATTATTCTCCCAAGAGCAGGGAAGCTAAATGAAAGACAAACTTCGTTAACCTCTGACCATGAAAATCAATAATTTTCAATAAAATTTAAGCTAATTTGTTTCCAAAGGATGTCACATCTTGACTCTAGTATCATGTGCTCCAGAGCTAATCAACTATGGGATATTACATTTTTCCAGATAATTTTTGCCAACTTAGCGACAAAACCTTTAATTTCACCTAAAACTACAATAATCCTTGCACGTATGTGAAAGACAGCTACTCTCAAGATCCTATGGTGGTATGAGCAAACAGTATCCAACTTGCCCTGTATTCATAGCTACTCTAGAGTGACAGTGCAAACACTTCAAAGAGCACCACTCTTATTTTTAGTTCTGTTTAGGGTCATCGATTCTTCTTCAACCACAGAATTGATTTGTACAAGTTCATGTTACACACTTTATCTCATTGAATTCCTCAGCCACTGAATGCAAAAGTACCTTCCTGTTTTAAATGAAAATGCCAACCTTTCCAGCACAACACTGGAAAAAGCTGAAGATGGGCTTGTTTCTGTGGATGCACCAAAAGCAAAGGGTGAAACAAATGCTTAATATTTATTCTAGCTCACCTTCTGCCAACAAGAAATAGCAGCCACTGTGGTACTCTGCTAATGAAGTGCTTAAGCTATTAGATTCCTCCAAGTGCTAGGGAGAGGATATTTGTGTAGGTCCCTACTATACAACAAGAGGAAATCCATTCCTTACCTCAGTGGAGCATAAAATACAGAGATTTCAGAACAGAAGTTGGTGTTCTGCAGAAAGAGCAAATATAACATTGCTGGAGCGTGGCAAATGCTGATAAGAAAACCAGATCAGTGAAGGGAAGAATCAAACAGTCCCCCTCAAATACAATACACAAATCCCCACTGGAATTCTACCAAGGTGAGGGGACAACACCAGCTTACAACAGAGCTATCACCACAAGTAAAAAAATTGATCTTTTTAATTCCTGGGCTAGGTTGGACACTAGATTATAAGGCTTCATAAACAAAATTTATGAAGAAAAATATTAACAATAAGAACATTTCCAGGTCACTTGGGGATCAAGACCCTCCAATGGCTCTCTCCAAGAAGGGAGTCCCTGGAAACTTGTCAAGCACATCAAGAAAAGAGAATAATTGGGAAGGAAAAAAAGGCTCAGCAGAACATAATACCGGCTCTCAGCGAATACATTGTGCACTTGCATGGCCACTCTAGGAGATGGGATGACTGAGTATTCAAGCTCCAGCCTCAAGATTTGCAGACACTGGCAGGTCTGAAAGGAGTAAGCCCAAAAGGGGATACCTCTGCATCACACAGTCAGCTGTAGAGCCACAGTGTCCCCAAAGCAATGCCTTCTCTGGATGTTTGCAAAGGGACCAAGGAGGTTAAAGAAGCAAATAGAAAATTCAGTTCCACAGTAAGAAATTTCATGGAAATGACAGCATTGATAGCATTTAGGGTTTGCTCCTCTCTGAGCAAAAACTCACAGCATCATTCAGGAGCGCTCCTGTAGGCCAAGGCACCCAACGCCAGCCGTCCTCCTCCAGGAGGGCCCCTTCTTTGGATGGAAGACCAGTCCATGACCACTTCAGCCTTGGCTGCTCTGCACAGTGCTCAGTGGGAGGCACTGGAAATGGTAATGTGGCAAAGGAGACATCTTCCCATAGAAACTGGACTAAAATTCCCATTTCCATTAAAATTCGTTTCACGCCAGCCAGCCTTTACCACATGGCTGCTTTATCTCCATTGAATTCCTTCTGCCAAAGAAGTCCCTCACCTAACTTGCACTCTTGTTTAAGTGAGACACTTGGGTTAATCAGCCCAGTAAGAATATATCTTTTGCTGACTTGGAGAGCCTTGGTGGAAGAAAAACAAATAAATTAAATTAAAGGTCAGGGGAAGTTGCAGCCACCTTACAGCAAATTCCTCCAACCACAGCTGAGCATTTTGCAGAACGTTAATGAGAAACAATCAGCTCACTACTCTGACAGCTCAGTTTAGGGAGTAAAACACTGAGTATCGCATAGGTCAGTAATGTAGACAGCAAAAGCTACATGATGAGATCCCCTTTTTGGTGACTCAGCACAATAGACTTGGGAAAGTGCACAGCTTGCAGAACAGCAGGGAAACCACACCCCAGCTCAACTTTCCAAAAGTCGTAGGAGAAGCTGACGATAGATCCCATTTCTCACCGCTTTCAAGTGAAAGTCGTCAAAAAAGTAAGATTACACATGCTAAAAATTATGATGAAGGGGTATCCCGCAGGGAAGGGTCACTCATCTTCCATAGCAGAGACTAAATATTTATCATTAGGCAGAAGAAAGCAATGAACTCTCAGAACTAAAATTAAATACAATTGGCCACTGTTCAATATTAGATAAGAAAAATCAAAGATATTAGACGTTGAATTTAGATTAGGTATAAGATTTTCTTACTGTCAGATGAAAAATTCAAAGAAAAGTTCAGTTGCATTTGCCATCAATCCAATTTCCACAACTGAAAAGAAAAGGCTGCGTTTTTCAAGTAAAGGATAAGAACGCTTGTCAAAAATATGCTTTGTAGCAAGAAAAAATGACCAGTATTTTGGACCTGGATTTCTTGCTCCTTTTCCAAAAGAGCACAACACATGGAGTCACCCAAAGGACAACAGGTTCTCGTTTCTTTCTAGATACCATGAACCCTGGTAATTGCATTCCAGCTTCCCACTAATTTTTCATCTGAAGCTTCCCACTTTTCAGATTTGAAATGAAAATGCTCTCAACACCAGGCAGCGCAGCATATTGAACACCCACATCAAGTCAAATCAAACCAACTGACCTCACATCATGTTCCCAAATGTTTGTGATGTTTTCATCGCACTGTCCCCGATAGGATTTTTACTGCAAAATGCATAACACCTGACTGAAGTCTTTGGCAGTGGAGCAGCGATTGCATAGCAATTACTCTACAAATATTATCCATAAATGCTCCATATTACAGGAAGCACTTTGCTTATGCTGTGGTTGAGAAACTTGGGCCATATCAAATAATTTTCCCCACTGACAGCTACATCTGCTGCTTAGCAGAAAACAGCTTTCAGTCTGGAAAGTAGAGGCGCTTGTCTACCTGATCACTGTAAATCAAGCAGATCTCTGGTTTTTCTTCCAAAACTTTTGCTCAAGGGACCCTATGGGCAAAGTGAATTATTGAGAAGTCAGTCAAGAGATTACAGCAGGAACACTATCACCTGAATATCTGGGATCTACGTTCAGCTGTATACCAAGTGATACAAAGGTTAGCATAATATATTAATGTCTGTAAAACCATTTGACAAGCCATATCCATCTAAGCGGTAGCGTTGTTACACTCAATTTTGGAGAAGTCAGGTCAAACCACAATGTTGAGCAGCGATAAAAATAATCATGTTGGTTTAGCCTGATCTGGCGCAGTGAGTGCTTCAGTGTGCATAGCCAAAGGTTTCGGTAGTGACTAATAACTTTGAAGCCTTCTTTTTTTGACAGCCAATGTCACATGCTCGCATGAGACCCCTTTCCAAAGGCTGGTACGTACCCTAGTGACAAGTGATAGGACGAGAGGAAATGGGTTCAAATTANAAGCCTTCTTTTTTTGACAGCCAATGTCACATGCTTGCATGAGATCCCTTTCCAAAGGCTGGTACGTACTCTAGTGACAAGTGATAGGACGAGAGGAAATGGGTTCAAATTAAGCCAGGCGAGGTTTAGATTGGATATTAGGAAAAAATTTTTCACTGCAAGGGTTATCCAACATTGGAATAGGCTGCCCAGGGAGGTGGTGGATTCGCCATCCCTGGAGGTGTTTAAAAAAAGGGTAGATGCGGTACTTGGGGACATGGTTTAGAAGTGGTTTTTGTCAGGTTAGGTTAATGGTTGGACTTGATGGTCTTAAAGGTCCCTTCCAACCTCAACTATTCTATCATTCACTTGCTTTTTGAAAATCTCAAATTGAGCTTGCATCTTTCACATGCTTATACATACACACTCTAAAATTGGTTGTCCATTTATAAATCCTCTGCTGAAACTCTTTTTTCAAATAAATTGTAAAAAACTTGTGCAGTCTAAAACGGTAACCAGAGTACTGTTTGTCTTTAATAGGCATCAGAGGCCAGACTTTATTAAGAAACGCAGCTGAAGACAGGAATTTCAAAGTACTAATCACCCAACGAGCAAAGAATTTTTTCTTTTAGTCATACCCATTTCGTAATAATTTGAACCCACTGAAAGTCATGTTTCTAGCTCCTTCGGCAAACTGATATATTGCTCATCCAGTCCACGATCACGCCTGCGTAACCAGCCAGCAGACAGACCCAAAGGGCTTGGCGGGGATGCTGCGCTCGAGCACAAACCTGGCCAACCATATTGCCATCCCGTAGGCGCTGGGAGCTTATTCAGACCTTTCTTTTCTACACTGCTGTGCAAATTTAACTTGGAGCTTTCAGAACTAGATTTACCAGTACAAAACCCTTAGCAAACCAAATATTCCTGAGCGCGCTCATCACAAACTAAGGCTTTTGAAGACAGGTTCTGCCCTCAGTTATACACTCAAAGACAAGGGGTGATGAATCTTGCAAGGCTGAATTTGGACAGTCAAACACCAGAGACTTCCAGGCATCTCCCTGCAAAGGCTGGGAGTTTAAGGTGAGTGAAATGAACCTTCACTGAGCAGTATCCCGGCATGACCCTTACTGAGTTCGTTAGAAACTAAGCCTGCCACAATCAGGTATCTCCTTAAACGCCCAGAACATTTCGCAACGATGGAAACAGATTTCTTATCACGTTCTCTGAGCTTTAGAATGCCCTATTTACATTTTGCTTGCTTTATTTATTTATTTATTTTAAGACTACAGGAGCAGCTCACAGAGGCTTTCCATGTGCTTCAGATGTTTCTTTATATTAGGAGAACTGTCAAAAGCCATAGTTTAGAAATTATGGTAATTCCATGTAAATAGTATTAATAAAGGAATTAAGCTGTTTTCTTCCCATATCATCTCAGAAAACTGGCTGGTTTAGTGCTGCTTGTTTTATTATTGTGACATTGGTGAAGAAGATTTAAGGAGCTAAATATGCACCTGTGGCTGTGTAGCACAATACAGCGAAGTTATGTGTTAGTGTCAGCATGGATCAGCAGCAGCCCTGCCAAAATTACCTCCATTTAACTCCAAAGAACAAAGCAGCTGGGCATTCATTTTATGACACCAGTCTTCCTTTCTATTTGCAAAGAGTCTGCTCTGCTTACTGTCAGCTTATTGGCTTTAAAAAAAATTATGCCCAGAAATTTGTGATTGCGTATCGGAAAAAAAGCCCTAAATAATTCTTCATATTTCACCAGTTTCTAAAATGCAAAAGCCTTGTTTTTGCAACAGGGCAGCAACTCAGGAAAGTATTAAACATGTACTCAAAGTGCCATCCCTTCCAGTATAGTAATTAAGGTGTTTAAGTGATTTGTTCAATGGGGGTGGACATCCAATTAGAACACAAGAGTACAAATCATTGGAGTTGTGATTTTCAACTGAAAATAAAATCAACAGCAAGGGATTTTTCCTTCTAAACTTCACATAAAAATACAAATTTATTAGATCTCGTTTAAAGTTATTGAAGACTATCAAAAGAACATTATTCCCGCATTGATTCAAAACCATGGGGTGCACTATCAGCATAATTAAAATGAAAGTATCTTGAGCTATTTTCCTTTCCTGCTTCCATATTATTGTCTAATTGTTCAGAATGTCTGTTTGTTATGGAGGCAAAGTAATTAAGCACAGCACGTTGCAACAAGGGGGATCATAAAGCCAGAGCTGGCTACATTGCCAACACAGATATCAGCATAGCAAAACATTAAGGAAAGGATCGGAATTGTAATTGAAAATAATTGGATGATCCAGTTCATTTGGCTGACATCAGGACCATTTGCACACTTCAGTGCTCTTTAGCCCTGGATGCTCCCCGTTCACCTGCGCTTTTAAAACGGATCTTTTCACGGGAAATTCTGGAGCAACGTTAAAGATCTGCTCGTGGTCCCTATGGCTTGTCAGAAGGCCAGAGCATTGCCAGTCAGTGTGAATGGTAAGTGGTCTGATATTTAGGTTGCTACCTGCAAAAGAACAGTTCATACTAAAAGTATATAAAATAGAGAAGATTCCTATGAAGCCCAATCCAGCATCCCTTGAAATCAACACAGGTAAAAACCTGTCTCATCAGCAGAGGAGGACAGAGATCTCCAGGGAGAGCTACTCCCCTTAGAAAGGTTAGGACAGTTACTCACCGATTTAGAAGATAGAATATGCGGTTCCGTGTATTTTTTGTTAACATAACAATTAAGCTGAGGCCTGTTTGAGAAGCAAGTTTAAGAGCTTCAGCAGAAAAACTTTGTCACTGTCTCTCAGAAACCCAAGCACCTCGGATATCTCCAGCTCTCAGCAAGTTGTGACTGCACAACTCTAATTTCATACGTCACAACCTGGCAAAATCAAAACTCACCACTCAGCAGAACCCAAATTTGCGAGTCAGCAATATGGAAACAGCCAAGTCACGACTTCCGAAATCACCGAGTCGTACAAGCCTCCAAAAGAGTCTATCACTTCCTAAGCTTCACCTCACAAAGCTGATAGCTTAACACGCAGAGAGACGTACCTGTTTGCAGAAAACCCTTCACAATTCTGGAAAAACAGAGCTCCATCACTCTCAGTCTAGTGCCACCAGCCAGAGCAGAGCCCTGGGAAACAGGAAACTAAGATGCAAATTTAATTAAAAGAATTGTACACACAGGAGATTTAGAGGGCCACGCAAGTCTCTTCAGCAATGCAGATAATTGTGTCCATAATTG
Organism: Himantopus leucocephalus; assembly: GCA_003993805.1. Taxonomy (NCBI): domain Eukaryota; kingdom Metazoa; phylum Chordata; class Aves; order Charadriiformes; family Recurvirostridae; genus Himantopus; species Himantopus leucocephalus. The sequence goes on from RSEF01000013.1 coordinate 12,774,659, forward strand.
ACATTTTTAATCAAAACATAAAAAAAGGCCGTTGAGACAAGGGCAGGTGTGAAATGACTAGTCTGGGACTACGTCAGGGAGTACCAGGGGAAAAGGTAAAATTAGGAGGGGAAAAAAGAAAAGGCAAAGAGAGTTTCCAAACAAATTTTCTTTACAGCCCGGACTTGTGCTCCACAGGACCTGCACAAAAGCTGTCTGAGGGGTTTTTAGATTCAGATGATAACGTGAGGGCTGTTGGGTGACCAGGTTTCAAAACTGAACCTGGCATCACTCGTTCTAACAGCCTCCGCACGTCTGCCTCCCAAAGATGCTGCTGCTGCCGCTCGCCAGCCCCGCGCGGGCAGGGGCGCTCCCTGCCAGTGCGCCCACCGCAGCAGGAGACATCGTTAGTGGGGGCCCTGGAGCAATTAAGTCACAGCTGGTGACCTTTCCAAAGTCAGCTTATCAACCTGCAGCACTCTCCTGAAATCGCAAGTACCGTTTATTACCAAATAATTTACGTAGTTTTCAAGCAAACTGTCTGTACAGTTTATATTTATAAACGGAACTCTCCCACATGGACGGTTTTAACAGCCCCCTGGGATCTCTTCAAACCAACGGCCTTCTACAGTTGTGCAAAGGTTAAAATAAGGTTAAGTCAGAGCATTTACATTCAATGAAATACTACGCTGATTCAAATGCCCTTGACTGAAATTACGCGTCGGCCACGAGCGTGCCAGCCCTCTCTAACTGCCACAGGAGTCACTTTAAATCTGAGCTCCTCTCAGTCCTTCAGACCTTGAAAGGAGTTGGAGATGCTCCCTTCAAGCGAGACCACATGAACTCCCCTCTGTCCTTGTTGGGAAAAGCATATCCCGGTCCATGTTAACAATCCCGAAGGCAGGACTGACCCACTGCTGCGGGCTGGCAGGGAGAGGACACGTAAAGCTCTTCAGCGGGAGCTTTAATACCTTCTATAGGTTTTATTAGGTGATGGGGAGGGTTCGAGAGGGCAGAACAGGGGGCCAGGAGGCACGAGGGGATTCAGAGCAGAGTAGTGAAGAGGAGCTACAGAGAGCAGGGCCAGAGGTAGGTCACAGCAGGTCACAGCCACCGAGTGCCACCGCTGGTGCCTGTGCCTGGCCACGGCACCGAGCAATAGATGCTGCAGACCTCCACACCAGGACAATGCCACGGGAACAGCAGTTCTGCAACAGCCCCTGGGGGGAAGGATCAGAGCTCCCGGTAACGGCTGGGGTCCAGCTATGCTGGAGTTTCTCACACGTCACAAGCCATACCACCAAACAAGTCCTATTTCAGCAGGGGGTGGTGGAAAAAAACAAAAGCTGAAGGTTTTGCTTGGCAGTTTCCTGAGAAATCACTTATTCAGACATCCAGAAGACTGACAGGAAACTACACCTTATTGTTCTCCATTTCCTCACTGAAGTATTTCAGATACCACAGCCAAAACACACGGCTGCTCCCAGCTTGGAGCTCAGGCCGGCTGCAAGGCACCAGCCCGGAGCTGGGATGTGAGACTTCTGCTCTGATGAGATGATGCTCAGCACCATCTCCACAGAGATAACAGACTCAAAAACCCATGGAAGAATCAAATATTTATTTTGTGTACTAAATCAAGCATTTGCTTTACAAAAGCACCTGAGTGTTCACCCTGAAGTTTATGGAATGTAACATACACTTCTGGAGTTTCCTAGCTTAGCTCTGATTTCTTTCCTGAAAAAAGTTTCACATTTTTTAAAGTTTCTGATATTTGGTGGGGAATCCAACTATTGTTCAGCATTTTTTGTTGTTGTTGCTACTTTATAAATGTATGTTCTCTTGAGCTTCAGACAGATGACACATCCCCAGGCTGCATTATCCATCAGACACAATGCAGTTTGTTTTTTATTTTTTTCTTACAGTTTACACATATTTTTCAGTCCTAAGGGGCAAGCAGATATGCAGGACTCCTTTATTTTAACCTTTTTTTTTTTTTTTTTTTTGTCAGAATTTTAAAAATATTTTTAAGGAAAATAACTGGGGGTTTAATATTATAATAACAGAATTAAGCTTCTTGGAATCCTCACCTTTCCTTTCATCTCAGCCAAGACAGGATTACTACAGATGGCATAGTCAAACCGCTTAACTTTGCACGAATACAGAAAAACATCTCTTTCCCTGGGCTCTACATACGTGGAGTGATAGCATGGGATCTTGAGATTGGTAGCAACCACTTGGGTCTTCCAGTTCATCTTCCTGTCACCGTGGGATTGCTCCTTATTATTCATTTTTCAGTGTCTGGTCTGGTCTAGCTTTAAACGTGCCAGACGCTGAACTACTGCCACTTGCCCGGGGAGACCATATCAGAACACACTACATCTCACTGTCAGAAGTTTGGCTGATACTTGAACGAAGTTTTCCTTTGTTTCATTACATTACTCTCCCTTATACTTTCTACCTGTAAATAATTCTTTCCTCCCCGCAGCTCATATTTTGTAGGTACTGCAAAGAACTTCACCGTCTCCCACCACTTAATCATTCTTTACTCAGATACCACAATGTACAATCTTAATTTTTCCGTGTAATTACATTTATTTGCACTCATAACTACTTTGTTGCTTTTCTCTGAGCTCTTTACCAGGAATGTGCTAACAAACATGGAGGGAGATGTCTGAAATTGGAGGTGCTCTCTGCATAACAGTGCCTCATTGGTAGAGTGCAATAAAACTTTAAAAGCAAAAAGAATTCAGAATAAAGTGAGTTCTAAGGAATTTATGTTTAAAATAAAAGGACAGTGGGCTTTATATTAGAAGACTTTGACTCAAAATTTCTTGGAGATGTATCAGTTTAGACAACCCCTTAAGTAAGAAATATTTCCTATGTCCAGTACAGTCTGTGATCAAATCAGATAGATTTAACCACCCCGAAGTGGCCAAAAGCTGGTTTCCCACATTTAAAAACCTGCTTCAGATCAGAACTCCACTCAAATGAGATATGGCATTTACACCACCTCACAAAAAAATACATCTCTATCTTCTAATGGGATTTTTTATTTACTTGATATAAATAAATATCCCTTGATCCGGCAGAGGGATGTAACCCAGCCCAACACACTGCCCAGCCAAGGGGATATTTGAATTAATTTCTCTATTCTGAATCAAGCAGACCTGCAGCCTGGACCCAAATGTCAAATGAGCATCTTCACTAACCGGACTCTTGGCTATTCTGGGGTGAGGCTTGGTACGCACCAAAAAGGTGTGAGTTAACATCAGTGAGACTGAGCACAAAACTCTGGCATCAGAGAGAGCCCCCGCTGCTCGGGGCTGGCTGCATCTGGAGTTGTGTGAGTAATGGCATGGGGAGAGATTGCTCCTAAAGCAGAACTTAATAGATTGCTACTGTAAAGAGCCCGTAGTGCTGTCGTCCCCCCTAAAGCTGTTGGAATTAACACAAGATTTCAAGACATTTTTGATAACAGTATCAGCAAATTGTTCCCGAGGGCCTTTTTCTGTTAGATTCAACCACCACAGGTCACGAGTGTTTCCTTAAGAGGAAGCCTGCAATTAGCAAAAATAACCCCAAATCCCATGTTTATTTATTGTTCATTTTTAGCTGACCAAGGTGCAGAAATTATAACACATGCTTTCAGTGACTAATTGCCAAAAATAGCACGTAAACTGAATATTTAAGAACGCTTTATAAGCCATTGGCAAATACTTCAAGACAATAAACCCTGAAAAGCCAGAAATAGATCATGGTAAGTTCCAACCCCACTCCCTCCAAGAAAAATTGCTGAAATCTCTGCTAATAATTCAGCAATGTCTACTTTGAATCCTATTGCTTGCAAAATTAGTGCACTTCCAAAAGAACAGGATACTTTTTTCTTTGTTTTAGTCTTTTTCACCCTCCCGACTTCAGTTCAGGTGACAGCCCACACCATCACAGCTACTTTAGCTACATTAGCTCACTCATGTAATGTCAGCTCCTGTTAGTACCAGGCAGTGGAAAAAAGCGCCCCATGACATGATGTAATACTACATGATCCTGCTGAATGTAATGCAAGTTGTCAGAGGATTGTAGTGCCAGTCCTGAAAGGGAAGGAGGAGGATCTATTTGTGAATGTAGTAGTGAGGAGCATGCCTTAAATGTCTTGGAAGTTTATCCTTCAATAGTCCCCAAGAAACCAGACCTATCATAGTCTATATGAAACTTTTATCATCTTCATTTTTCCCATCTTTCATATTTCTCTTTTACTCTGACCATACCAAACACACTTTTCCTACTTTCACCCAGATCCATCACCTTCTCACAAGGAATTCCAGTCCCTAGCACCAGGGTCCACAGTATGAGAGGTTCGAATAAGGCCATTTCGTAAAGTTTCCCATCTAGAGCACTGAACTCAACAACCATCCCTCAAAAGGAACGCTTGTAAGATAGACCCTCAGCCACTGGCTGCTCTTCACAAGACTATACCCATTTCACCCTGCAGCAAGCTACATATGAAGAAATGAAAAGAAAGCAACCTAAGGAGCAGCTCCTCTGCCTCTCCACAGGGTTACTTTTGCACCAACGAGACCTCATTTGGAGCAAGGTACTACTCAACAAGGGAAACGGGCAAGTCTCGCTGCTTCCTAATTTGAGGTCTTATGTCATGCTGATCGCCTGTAGAAAGGTATGTTTATCCCGTGGTGAGAAAACGTGACAGAAGAGAGGGGAAGATGTTTTAATAAACTGGAGACCCCTCTAAGCTAATCAATGCCTTGAAAGTATGGTCTGTGATGGTAAGCTAAGAAGACGAGCTGGGACGATAGTTCTGCTAAATGCTGAATAAAGTCTCTTAACAGGGAACGTAACATTACTCTTCATACCATGGTCAGTCTGTTAAGAGTAATGAAAACATTTCAGCTACTTCTCATGCAAAGACTTTGGAATCAGAATGACAGTAAGTGAAATTAGGGTAAAAATTGAAAAAAAAAAAAGACTGAAAAAAGTTCATGAAAAAAAGATTCAGAAAAACCTCTGAATGACAGGCTTAGCTGTGTATTTGCAGACCTTGTTAAAATCTGATGCCAAATATGTAATCTACTAGTGACAACTCTCATCTGTGGTTTGTGCAGAGAACGCAGGGGACTTCTTAGCAGGGCTAATGTGCAAACCCAGAGAAGTCGCTGGGCAGTGGCAAGGAGCAATTAAAACACATACCTTTTAAGTTCACTTGAGAGTACTGTATCCTTCAGCTTAAGACAGTCCTAAGTTCACAACCCAGGCTCAGAGTCTTGATTCTGACACCGATGCCCTGGTCCATCTGACAAATTGTTCACATTTGGTGCTGATCTGCAGAACTGTAAAGCAGAAATGGTAAAGGAGATTAAACAACTGCTCAGTTCTGAAATGGCTTTGTGTTGGAAAAGCATTCTGGAGAGATAATAATACTTCCTATATTCTTCTCCCACGTTTCACAACCTATAGGATAACGGGCAAATAATTTTCTCTGTTGAAGTCCAGGAGGTCATTCCACTGCCAAATGGATTTATATACATGTAAAAGCTTCAGGAGCTACCTCCTGCCTTTAGCCCAATGGGCATTTTGTACCACAGTCACCAGCCCATAATGACACCACCTATTTTATAGGGACAAAGCTGTAACTGAGAGCCAGGTCATGTTTGTGGGTGGGGATGACATAACTTCCGTAAGACCAGTTCATACAGTTGGAAGTTAAGCACACACACACACACACACACTTCTTCAGAGCAATCAGGTCAAAAGCAATTTATCTGACCAGAAGAGAGAAGGTAGTTGGGTAACTGAGGAGTGGGGGCAGGACGTTAGCAGGGGAAGAGATGTCTCCCAAAGAAAGGGAGTGATAGGTTAATTTATCATCTGTGGAACACGGAGGGAAGAGGAGAAGTTGTGACTGATAGGTGTTTGCCTCCCTCCCTTCTAACTACGTTGGCTTTTATGCAAAATTTCCATCTTGTCACTTTACCATGTTCATCTTCTTGCCAACCACAACTAAAACGTTCATTTGTATAACAAGCAAACAAACAGAAAATAGAAGTAGCTCTAACACTCCAACAAACGACAACAGACTGACTGATATCTACTCCTACCACACACAATCAGGGTTTTAAATTAAGTAGCTCTCACATCACTGATGAAGGTGACAGCAACTGAAATGCTACTTTTTTAGGTCTTTTTTATTCTCATTCCATCATCCGGTTGCTGAGATCAGATGTTATCTGGTGATAATATCAGCTTTATCAGAATGATGCTAAATGTTCATTTTTCCAACACAGCACCCCATCCCCACTTTGGACAGAAAGGGGTTGTTAGTGGCTAAACCTTACGGTAGAGATCCCTCTCCTGCCCTTGCTTGCACTTGTGTGTATCTCATATTCATTTTCAAGTGTTATTCCAGGTCACTGGCAGTCACATCAGCGTGCGAGCCAGCTGCTGCCCCAGGGTTGTGCGATGCAGGTATTTGCGAGACTTCTGCAGACTGCAGGCTGGACCAGGAAGCCCTCAGACTGCAGTGTGCTGCCTCATGCAATAACAGGAATTTGAAATAGTAAGCATTCTCTAATGAATGAGTCCAAGTTGAACTATTTAGACTCTTGCACCCTATTACAAATACAGAAAAAAACATCAATGCCTCATAGAAGTTTATCTACAAAAGATACAACATCCTATGCTTTCAAAAAGAGCAATAGCTGTCTTGCAAGATGTAAAAAAAATCCCTCAAAACCATAGATTAAAATGCTCTCTACATTTTTATGGCTACTCCAGAATTTCTATGTTAAATATCTCAACAACGATGACGTTAGAAGTGGCTGAGATTTCTGAAGGCAAATGGTGAATTTGGGTGCCTGACAGGAGTCCCTGAAAGAGGTGAATGACTTTCATGTGATGCAGTTCCCTCCTCTCCGCAATTTGAGCCTATTAAGCCAAGCACCTCGGGTCACCAATCACCCTTCAAAATCCTGGGCTGTTCATCACCACAGCATGCATTTCCATAAAGGGAGGAAAAGCTTTAGCATCAAAAATATGTAAATAGGCCCAATAAATCTGGTCCTAGGATTTGTTTTTTAAAGTCAGAAAACTAACTATTACTGCCAGCCTCTTTGCAGGGGCTATAAGAGATGATCATTTTCCCTTGTAATGGTTCTGACATAAAGTGTGTATCAAAAACTGCATACTCTTCATATCCATCCAGCTGTGTTGAGCAATAAACATGATAATTATGCAGATAAGGCTTAAATAAATTCCTATACCTAAGGGCAGCCGAATGCTTTTTTAAGCAAAACAATAATTAACCCTCCGTAGGGCTGAATGAACACAGACCTTTGCTCCTTCCCAAGGTGGGAAACCTGCGCCTTGGCACCTCCCAGGCATCTGTCACAGATATAAATGGGTCAGTGTACTTCAGAGGAAACAGCTCCAGGGCTGTTCCTTGTGAGGTTCCAAAAAAGGTCAAGAACAACAAGATCTACTAGTTCCTATATCTTGACACTGGGATTTGAGGTGTGTTTCAGACAAATGCCAAAGGAATTGCAGGTAAAAGGAGAGAAGAGCATAAAACGCCAGTGGAATTGTTCACTGCAAAACAAAGAGGAGGTATGAGCTTGGCAGTAAATGAAGATCCTTGCAGTAAACTGAGAAGCTCAAGGGCTCAGAAGTATGCTCAAGCTATTGCGGCGTAATGAGTTACCACACATTGGTTGATCTGCAGTAACTGCTCATATGCATGTTCTTAGCTCACAACAAGGATGACGATGATGTGTTTATCTTAACCTCTTTCATTACATTGAGGCTAATATGTTTTACTTTGGGTCTGTGACAAGCCAAGCATCTCTATGAACTGCTACTGCTTGAAGAAGCCTGTGAACCATGCTGATAGCGGCTCTGGTCTGATAAGATAAGCAGGACCAGCTACCCATCTTCTTATGTGGCCAGTCACCACCCTATTGCAATGCCCTTGTGGCTGTCCTCACCATCATATCTCACTACTTCAGTTACAAAATCTGTCAATATAGAGACTGCATGGTCATACAGATGTTACTGAATACCGAATTAAATGGTTTGCCAGGCTCTTCCATAGCAAGTGATGGTAATAAATCCTACATGCACATACTTCCCCTTCTTTCTTCATCCTTCTTGGCTATTTTTTGACCTGAGACTGAATATCAAAAGGAGTCCAAAATCATCTTCACCACATAGCTTCTTGCTGTTAAGCCAGCATAAGAAACATAGGAATGGTCATACTGGTTTCTGTGCACTTGAGGTCTAACGCAGTACCTGTCAGGCATCAGCCGAAGGCGTGCAGGGAAAAGATCTAAAGGATCCTTCCATGGTGAGGAACTGGGAGGAGTTACCGATCTCAAATTTCTGCATCACTGTGCTTACCAGTCAGTGCATTTTCCTTCCGTAATGTTTCCCAATGGCTTTTGGAAGTCATCTGAACTTCCTATCCCCATCAAATCAGACGGTAACAAACTCTACAGTTCAGTTATGCACTATGTGGAAATAATGCTTCTTCTGAGTTATTAACCTGCTGAAAGATTCAGATACTCCTTAATTCCCTTATTGGGAAAACCAGTGAATAATCATGCTTTTGCATTGCTTCCCCCTCCCCACTCATGGCTTTACAGCTGGCTGCTGCAGCACTGCCCCACCGCAGCTTTGCCTGGAGGGACAGTGGTGGTGACAAGTGACAGATGGTAGGAGCTCTAAGCTGGGTCTGCTCTTGAATCTCTGAGAATACAGAGCTGTGGTTCGCATTTAGCAAACCTCCATGATCAGTCCTGCGGGAGGTGCAAGAATTTCTCTCTGCTTTATGCGAAGAAAAAAATATAAAAGCCAAACCTGGCTCTGGCCACTGGGTCTCCCTCTGGTTCACCTGTGGCAGCTCTGCTGCGACCTACCGCTTTCATTTTTGTTTGTAATACTCCTGGTGGTGCTGAGCAGAGAAAGACTGAGGCTTGATCAGACCCTCTCCCTGCATTTTAGAGGCTTACCTATGAAGCTTGAGCACAGGTGTAATCATCTTAGACTCCAGAGGGGCAGGTTCAAAACCGTATGGAAAGTTTCCCGCTCCCCATTACATTAACCAACTTTCTTTCAAAAGCCTGTTTCTGCAGACCCCCCGTTGGCTTCATCTGTTCTAAGAAGAAAGGGCATCTCTGAAGCCATGTCCCTGCATAAGGAGCCCAGATCCCAGGGGAGGCTGGAAACCCAGCACAGCCTCCTTTGAGAAGCCTAGGCACAATTATGATGATTTCTGCAGAGGGCTAGCTGTCCTGAAGAGTGCCGTGCTGAGACAATGAGTGAAATCCCCTTGAAATCCATTTTTCAGAGCCTGATGGTTCTGTCTCAGCCTGCAGGGATGAATCAGACATCCCAGCGGGCTCCTGGGGGCAGGAAGGGAGAAGTGCCTCGGGTAGTCCTGGCGTGAGTCAGTCTATACCTGTAACCATCTGCAAAAGAAATGCTTAGTACTAGTGTCATCTTTACAGCTATTCTGATTTTTCCCTTAGACAGGTGTCCTGGGGCTTGCTGCTTCTCCCCAGCTGGGTCTCTGAGGTTTCATATACTTTCTTTTCTTACGTATAAGAACCTAGCATTTAGACAATTCACCCCGAGAAAAAAATGAGGTATCCAGAAAAAAAACCCAAACCAAAATATTGGCAGACTTTTATCAGCTTTCCAACAAGCAGAGAAGAACATTTCCCTTGCAAGGACAAGAATATCCCCTACACCCCCGTGGAAATATCTTTAGCAGGAATAGGACACCTACAGACTTCATCAGAACCAGAGCTGAGACAGCTCTATGAACTCTTAAAAAAACCCAACACCCAAACCTTTCCTCCAGGACTCATTTCAGTAGGAAAAGGAAAGACTGGATGAAAGAATAACTTCAGGTAGAAGAACTCAAACTAGAGAACATACTATTGAGGTCTCACCTCCTGCTGCGTTGGGATCTACCAACACTGCCTAACTCTGGCAAGTAGTATGTTAAGTTAATCTTTATGCCTGGAAACCATTAACCAACGTAAACCACAAGGTCAGCCAACAGCCAGAAATTCCTATCTTTTTCCTGTAGACTTGATAGTTTCCTGCGTCTCTCTTTGGGTTTCAATGCCCTGCTACAGGGCATCCTTTCCCCTCTCACTGCCCCGAATGATTTCACGGCATTCAGACAGACAACTTGCTGCCAAAGCACATTACTTAGCAATTTTCTGCATTAAGCTACCCTGTGCTCATCTCCCTGGACTCAGGCCATCCTCCAATGTCTCCCAGCAGCTTTGAGTCATATGGTCCCACCATCTGACCCCCTGGACTCCTCTCCTCCACTAGAGAGGCAGGTTAAGCCTGAAGCCAAGCGGAGTTGAACTCCAGCCCTTTCAAAGGGCTTACATTGCCCAGCAACAGATGGTAGAGTGCAACTTCTAACCAGCAGGAAAATTATGTTTTCCTCTCTCCAACTGGAATATCAATAAAAATCCGTATGCATTTTCCAATTGCGGTATGAAAGCTGATTCCATTTTTCAGTTCAGAGCTTCAGCCTTTGTAATGCCACCAGTGCAACTGAACCCTAAGTAATATCACTCAGTTTCCCTTTTGGTGCCTCAGAAGAAGGAATAGCGTGGACCGTGCCGGGTGATTTTGCAGCCAGTTCAAAATTCCTACTTAAGGAGGTGGGTGTTACTGCTTGTTCTCTCTGTAGCAGTAATAATGAAATCACTGTTGCAATATGAGGAATAAAAACTTTTGCAGTGATACAAAGAACTAAGTTTTCAGTAAGGAAACAGGAATCTATTCTGAGAAAATTCTCTTCAGGGATGTTAATTTGGAATTTTTTACTTCTAGTCATGATCATTCCTACATTCTCAGAAAAAACAACCGTGCTCAGCCTATGCTCTGCGAGTCACAGGCAGGTACCATCCAATCCAGTGGTTAATTATTGCTGTTTGCTACTTTTGAGGCATTTTATAAAAATAAATAAAGTGCACACCTTTGTAATGCAATAGGAGGAACCGGTTTTGTATCAGACCGGTGTTTTGGAGGGTCGGCCTCCAGACGGCATTCACAAACCCCTCTGTATCACAGCCACTTCCAGAACAGCTCTGTGAGTCCCTGGTACTGTGTTCATTACACATTCAAAAATAACTTCTACTCTCTAAAGTAGAAGCCAGAAGCTGCTGTAACTTAGCAACACGACGACGTGCCAACAGTGGCAAAAGAAACCCCTAAGACCCACCTGCTCCCTTGTTGCTCTTATTTATTTGCCAAAAGTTTGTTATTTACTGATAAGGAAAGCAAACAACGCATTTCCATGACACGTATGTTCCACATTTACCCACCAATTTTCTTGTTGACAAAGAAGTTCATAAGCAAACATGAAATTAATAAAGCCCTGTATACACAAGTGAAAGTTGATAAGATCAGTAATATCGTCTGTCAACTGAGTTAATATAACCAACTTGCTAATTGCATGAGAAATAGCGAGAAGAAAAAGAAAGCCATTTGCTTTGAAGAAACTTAATTCCCTATAATCAAATTTGAGTATGGCTATAGCAGTCTAAACATTTCCTTTTATGTGGTATCTGTCAAAACACATGACCTGTTTTCTTCTGATTGTTTCATCTGCAAAAATATAACATAAGATGGCTCATTCAGAGTCACATCTAAAGCCCAAAAGAGGAAATAAGTGATAAAAACGAGAAAAAGACAGAGATTTTTGCACACCAAATCTTTTTTGTACATTAATTAATAATTATGCCTCAGATTATATTTTTTTTCAAGTGAGCTATTTCTCCTGCTGACTCTTGCATTTTAGGCTAAGGGAAGCTGCATCTTCATTCTCAGGGGCAAGATTTTTAAAAAATATGAACCCAAAGATAGACTTCCTAAATGAGATTTTATTTTTCCTGATTTCTAAATGAGAACTATAAGCTTACGTTCAAAGAAAATCAAAAACATCGGACAGACATTAAAGCACAGAATTGGAAGTTGAATTTTTGGCTCCTTTCTTTCTTTCTTTTTTTTCTAGTACAACTTTCCCTTTAAAAAAAAATGCCAATCTTGTACACAATTCCACCTACCAACCAAGAGGCCATGCAAGGCTGAAAAAGCAATCAAAGCTTTGGTAAGTGATAAATTGTCTTTTACAGTGGTAATTAAGTTGGAGACAGCACTGACTTATTTCTCAAAAGACCACAACAAATGACCAGTAAATGGCAGAGGCTTCTATAAAAAAGGCTTCTGCTTAGGCAGCGGAAGGCTCTTCCACCTCATGCTCTGTTTAACATATCTGCCTGTGCGTGTACCATAATCGCACACGATGATGGTTATGGCCCTGGCACACGTTTTTCACAGCCTTTCACGTAAAAGCTCCCATTTCTCGGCTCTGGGTTGCCCCATTTGGATGGCATCAGCGCAGCAACGGGGCTGGGACGCAGAGCTGCACACCCCACCAGCACGCGGGACCCTCGTCTGGCACAGACCTCATGGGTTTTGGCTGCCAGCCTGCCCTCCTTGCTCTGAATATCCCAGAGCAGGGGAGAGATTAATTAGAGCAGCCCAGAGGCTACCTAGATCAGTGCACAACCTGGAGAGCAGACACCACCCCCTTCCCATTTGGGTCTTGAGCTGATTAACACTAAAGAATCTGTCTTAGGTTTGGAAATCAAATCAATCTTGCATGCACTTGGAGACGATGTCTTTCAGAAATGTTTTGCTTCATTGAATAACGCACAATAACTCTGCACGAGTTTATTCTGGTATCACAGGATCTCAATCAAGTTCTGTGGCGTATTCAGCCTCTTCCTAAAGGAAAACATAATGGGCGGTGCTGGGTCTATCCGCCGTCTCTCACAGCACGGGACCAGACACTTTTTACCACCAGCTCCTACACAATGAACACTGCAAGGTACGATGGGTTCCTTTATCTCCAAACTAACAGGCATCTTTATCTGAGCGGTGCTGACAATGGTCTCAAGGCAGGCATTGAGAAAAATCTCACCTTTATCTTTCAGTCATGCGCTCTGTTTTGGCACGAGCAAGTCCAGCTGCTTCTGACAGGCAGAAGGAAGAAGCAGCAGCACCCGTGGCTCAGCCTTCTCACTGGGAACCAGAAGGCCCTCTAGTGCCTCCAATTAGTTTGTGTCCCTTCCATTTGATCTCAGCCAAGTCATGCAGATTTCCTTGTTCCTGAGCTGATGACCTCATTGGAAAACTAGAAAATGGTGTAGAAATGAGCTGTAGCCCTGTGAGGAGCTCTGCACGGGCACCACCTTCCTTGTCTTCCTGATGTTCTCCAGCAACAGCAAACCTTGTTGGTCTCTAAATACAGTAATCTCCATACCCTTTCAGAGAGAGAGAATGCTACGGCAGCTAGGAAGGTAATTCACAGCAAAACATCTTTCCTTAGACTTTTCCATGCATGGCCCATACTCCTCCCGAGAAGCAAACAGTAACTCTCGCGTAGAGCTCAAGTGACCCAACTGATGGAGGTGCCGACAAAATTCCTGCCTCTACAAGTCATTGCTAACCTCCTGCCTCAAAACATACCCCTTGTATACCACAGGAGCGCTCACATGTATGCTGTGTAGGCACAGGCTAGGCATTTAACCTCAAAAGAGGTTAAAAACCTGAAGTTAAAAAAAAAAAACAAACACAACAAAAAACTCCAGAAGTTAAAAGCCTACCCTGCGGCTACGCAGCAAAGGTGAGTACCAGAGGTGCACCTTCTACCGGAAGCTTGACAACACAGAAAACTGATTTTTAATAATTAAAACATGTAAATACGTTTCATGAATCCACTGCTTCATGACCAGTAAACTGAATCAACCCACTTCTATGACGAATCATTAATTAAAATAATCCACGTTTTTCCTGCGCACGCAAAAATACAGTCTCACACACAGATTATGCTGCAGTTTTCTTTTTCTAATTTTGCCTTCCCCCCCCCCCCCCCCCCCC
>RSEF01000013.1:12791905-12805118 GCA_003993805.1 Himantopus leucocephalus
GGAACTAGATGATCTTTAAGGTCACTTCCAACTCTAACCATTCCATGATTCTATGCTAGAAAATCATCTTACTTTTGTATGAAGCAAGTTAGAGTCTGCTGATGACTGTATTGATTTTAAAAAGCCCAATTATAAAAGACCATTTAAACTAAACTTTCTAGTGGGAATCACATAAACTGGCGTATTCATCTCAACCTCAGATGTGATAAGTGACAACTTTTTGTCTCAATATTTTTGCTCTGAAGGTGTTTTCTCTTCCTATCATTTTTAGTAATTTATGTTATTTCATGACATGTCTGTGGCATCGTATCTACATATCATTATTTCAAGTTGTCATGTCACATTCCGCAAGACTACTGCTGCCATGTCAAATCATCACGGAGCAGAGCAGAGCAGTCGCTTTCCTTTATCATTAAGGGCAGCTGCTACTCTGTACAAATTGAAACATCAATATACTGCAGAAGGGTTCCAGGCTACTGAAAACAGTTGCTCCTGAAATTAGTACACCAAATGCTTATCTTTTTTCCTTGTTCAAAGTGTTAACCTGTATCACTTCAACACAAACAGGAGACATTTTGTTAGAAGAAACAAAGTGAAGGGGGGTTTCAAACATCCACAGTCTGTTTTATGATTGTCTAAGCAGACAAAAAAGAATGTGAGAGAAGGTCATATTTTTAGACACCTTTCCTATCTAAAAGTACATGCAGAGATCAGAGAACTATTAAATGTTGTCATAGAGGAAGTCTTTGACATATCTGGAAATTTAAACTTGTATCATTTGCATCCCACTCCAGTGCTTTAACCACAAACCATTCATCCTAGCACAGCAATGAACTATATGAAGAAAAAAGAGAAAAAGAGAGAAGTCAGTAGGACTCCACACACTGGAGTAGTTGTTTATATTTCCATTTTTTCCCTGCCAATTGCTCAAGTGGAGTTGAAGAAAATAGGATTCAGAAAATAAATCTCTTCGTAGATATTGTCAAAAGGGTCATAAATTCCAATTCCCTTAGAAACCTTAGTCTTGGGGCCTTAATTCAGATGGAAATATAGATGAGATTGATGCTTGGGAGAAGAGAAAAGGAGGATTCCTGCTGAGAAGAGATGCTCATGTACATGTGGACAGCTTCCAGATTCTTTTGGAAGTTAAAGCTGGCCAGATAAAAAGTCTTTCCCTCCCTGATATGATTGCTTACGTTGTCTGTCAGAGTGGAGGAGAATTTGCAGACACCAAACATTGCAGATTACTCCCCTTTCACCTTTTGAGTGAATAAAGATGTCAGAAGAGATCAAATACATTATATTGTGCTGTAGAGGTAATGCAATGGCTGAGAGTGACTGTGCAAAATAAGCAGCGCAAGGACTGCATGAAGCATCATGTGCTGGGTACAGCTGCCATTCAACAGGGATGTGCGTCAGTGTACGCACAAATTCTCCAGAAGTATTATAGGCTTCGGTGTGGCTAAAGGATGGAGGAAGGGCTATACGACCCTCTATGCACATCCCATTCAAAAACTGAGCAACAGCAGCATCTGTGACGGGAAGACAAGACATACCAAAAGCTGCAGACCGAAAAAATTAAGAAAAACTTGAAGTTGCTTCTGTTTACAGGAGCAAACAGGCTAGGAATATATAACCTTTGCTTTCCTACTTTTCTACGCCAAGCATATGCAAAGAATCTACTATTGGGAAAATCAAGTTTATGACCACAGTCTCCTACCAGCAGCTTCTCAAAAGGATTCAAATTTAGCTTTACATTAAGTGCACTGCAGTACCTTTGATCACAAGTTCACAAGGGCATGGAGGTAGTTTGCATACAAAATAAACAAGGAAACAAAGCAGAAGGAAACTCATGAAAAGAGGAACTTGTTAGGAAAAAAAAAAAGGCAGATTGATCAGATGATGGAAAAGCATCTTTCACAAACAGCTTGACCTCTCGCTTTTTCTTCTTCCATTCCAAGTTCAAAATGTGGGCCAAACACCATCTGAGTAACAGATGCTAATACTTTAAGACATTCCTCTTGGACACTTGCAGGGAAAAAAAAAAAGGGAATTCAAAGCCAGCACTCCAAAGGAGCCGGTCACCCAGGGCAGGCATTGCCCCGCCGTCAGGGTCTCTGGGTACCAGCTCTCCTTTGCCCAGGGGCTGGGCCATCCCAGCAGCATTCAGGATGGCTGCTGCCATTCTCAAATGGGGACACGTGCCCATTTGTTTGGGCCCTAAAACTACTGGAAGATATTTTAGGAACATCAGCAACATTACAAGGAGTTTCCTCCGCTAGCACAAAAATTCAAGAGCTACACAGGCTGGGTAGCAAGAGAGATGACCCCGCTTCTGCCTTTTTTTCAATGGGATTAGAAAAACACTGATTAAAAGTCAGCCTTACACATCAGCTTAAGGTAACCTGCTTTTGCACTTTCTTTCTCAGCAGAGAGCAACTCTACTTCTGAAGATAACCATTCATGCATAAAATTACTAATAGAGACCATCTATCTGACGAATGTCTGTTCCTTAATAATTTATATCACTTGATCTATTTTCAAAGGTTAGCCTTACATTAAAATTACAGTTCTGAATAGGTCAGCCTGTTACTTAAAGATAAATTACTCCACCTCTTCACGTTACAGTGTTGTGTTTTGATAATGACAGGCATTTTATTCCCATGCTTTCCTCTCCCTTCTAAGGAGCAGGATAGCCAAGTATTAGCACGACCTACCTTGCCCATGTCACCCTGTAGTCCCATTTTGATTCTTTTTGACTAAGGCATTCTAAACACCTCCAGCTTACAATCTTTTACCTGCTTTTAGCAGAGACTTAGGAAAGACTCAGCACTCCAGGATGAAAAGATGAATCAATGATGCATGATAGGAATATGCTAAACTCTAGGCTTTGTCATGCTGTGTGCGAACTAAAATGCTGCATAACCAATACCATTAAATTCATTGTAATTAAAGGATAATTTCTGCTCTCCTCTAGATAGATAAAGCAATAAAATGACAATGTTTAAAGAGGAAATGCCAGTGTAATGTTCATGCATTTAACAACTACCCAGGAGATATGCATTGTAAATATACTTATAACAGAGAGGTTCCTACTGTTTTATGTACGGAAGCATTTTGTGGTGGTAATTTCATACCACTGAAGTAGTCTGGAAAGTTACTGGACCACAGAAGACTTACTTTTTTTAAAAAACACCTGGTATAGGTATTTTCCTATGATTGTGAAGAATTGTCAGGATATAACTGTTTGTCACATATCTTATTACAAATGCAACTCTGAATTACTGAGGGTGAAAAGCTCTTCTCAGGCAACACAGACATCTGTACACCAGATTAGCGCACCAGTCTGTTAGCTCTGCAGTAGCAGGATGAAAAGAAAAAGCAACGTTTGGAGTCTGTGGGCCCTCTGTATTAGCTGCACGAGTTCGGGTATCCAAGAGCAGCATCCCACACCGAGAGAGCCAGGAGAGCAGCGACATCCCTCCCAGCACGGAGCTGCTCTCAAATATGGTAACTGTCTGAGAAAAGGACAGGGTCCCATTGTGCACAGAGACCATCCAGACAGGGAAATTGAGACAGAAAGCAGTCATTCTGGGGAACTGCTGGGTCTTATGTAGCATGCAGCAATCCTGAGGGATTTCCCTAAGCTGTGCTCCTGACGCAATAGTTCAGGTGGAATAACTAGCCTTTGCTTTTCAGATAAAAATGAAATAAGAATCTGCATGACCCCTTGGAAACACAGACTTAGAGGTCCACTGTGTCTCTTGTGAAGCCAATGCAGTTAATGAAATTGTCTCTATTGCTCCTGGCCCGTGTACCATGTTCTCCCCAGAGTTAATCAGGACAAGCTTAGAAATAATACATGCACTTTAAATACATTTTTCTGAGGCCCCTTCTGAAGTAAAAGCATGCGTGCATAGAATAGATGTATATGAAGAGTAAGAAGTCAGCAGCTACAACACAGATAATACAAACACAAGCATCTCCACCATCAGGTCCCAGGCACAATTATCAGCAGTTATCCAGAGGCAAATCATTCACAACGATTGGTGATAAATGAATCAGTTATACATAAAGAGACCAACCAACTTCAGCTACAAAGGTTCAAAATCCCTTTTGCAGATGCTAGCCAGTAGAGAAGAACCCAGTCCATGCAAATGAACATCTATCAGGGTCTCGGGACACAGGAGCTTTTGTCAGCATAGCCTATTAAATGTGCATAGTGCAACATGGGATTTTTTGAATATTTTGACACTGCTGCATGTAATAACAAGACAATCCCTCTAATACTCAGTCTGCCCTTTACCTACACAGGGTGTAACAGAAAGTGCTGACTTTCTCTTCTTGCAGCGCTTGGCTTCTGCGTGACTGTGCATGCGGCAGGAGCTCTGCATCTCCTGCCCGTGCAGCTCTCGCTTTGAGCGTTACGTTGCTCTGGGTGCGCACACTATCCCAGGAACAAAGTGCTTCGCGTTTCACAGACAGCAAACACAGTTACGGCAGAACTACAGATCTGTTATTTCAGACCCTGGGCAACAAATGATTCACAAAGAAACAAAGGCTTCAGATAGCCCTAGGGAGACTACTGAAGGCAGAACAAGAGAAAGAATGGAGGAAACATGTATTCCATTTTTTTTAGTTAACGAGTTATGTAAGGCTGCAAAAACAGGTGTATCCCATTGCTAGTAAGCACATCAGCTCTTCCATGTATCAACAAAGACAAAAAAGAAAGATTCCAAAGCTTCCATTTAGTGTCAGGGGTCTACCCCAACGTGAGGGGTTCGGAGGAGGCAAGAGTGGTGTAGGACACTGCAGCCCACAGGGCAGGACGGCACTAGTACAGGAGATACTTTTACTCCACTGGCAAATTTCAAGTGTCATATTCAGTCCACCCATTATTATTTCCTTGTAGATGGTTGTGACATCAAATTCTTTCGGGGCTTGTAAAGCATGGAAAACTCTACATTCTATCACGTCTTCACTACAAGCCAGGCTGAGACAAAGGAGGAGAATGTTTTAAATTAATTGATGTGGATTACCCCAGATCACCTTCCCCAGCAGTAAACTAATTCAGACTTCCTTAAGTACAGCCCCTTCAGCAAACCGTGACCGATACCCCCACCTTTCTTACTCCAGCATTTAGTCCCCTTCTTGTCATGGAAGGATAGAGCAGCTAGTTTAAAAAAAACCAAACCCCAACCAAACCAAACCAAACAAAAATAAAGCCAAAGCAACATACTATAAAAGCATCTCTAGCACATGCTCTAGCTTCTTCTTGCTAATCTATTTTAGTAAGAGCTGGACAAGACAAAGCCTGATGCCTGCAATCCTCCCAGCCCAGGTGGAGTCCCGCTTCTCAGCCAGCAGTCCCATATTTCCTGGATCTAGAGCCTGTTCTGATTCTCCCAGCTTGAGGCCTCGTTGGCCTTTCCTTTGCCATGGCTCTTGCCGTGCGATTATCTACATTTGCTCTCTTGTTCTGTGATCATCCGGAGGCCACACAGTAGGATCACTGTTGCTTTAACATGCACCAAATCCAATCAGTTCTAGTGGCGTAGCTGGCAGGGCAGGCTCTCATTTCTCTCTTACCCTCTCAAATGCCAAGGCTCCGAGATGCCAGTGCCGTCTGAACGCACCCAGAGCCAATTGCATTAGCCTTCTGCCAACCTGGGGCCTTGTCTGCTCCCAGGAATTAATTCTTGTTTTGCTGCAATGCACAACCAAAGTTTTAAGTATCTTGGCCAATTTATTACAATTAGTCTTTCTGCGATGCGTTCGGTCTTCTTTATAATTATCCCTCAGAGTCTGTGGTTCTGGGAACTGCTCTGCACACTCTGCTTCTCCGGTTCTCACACTTTGATGCAGAGGCGAATACCAACTTTTCCACCCCCATCCCCTCCTGCACACGTAAATTGAAGCAATCACCGCAGTGCTCAGTGCTTGGATAGTCTGGCACAGAGGGTGGGAGATGAACTGACAGGCTGGCAAATGTGCAGCTAAGTTAGTTTCTTCACTTGAGGAAGTTTATGCGCACTAGCTTTCATTTGATCGAGTCACCTTTACTTGGTTTGTCTGTCCATTTTCTGCTCGTCATGTCAAGTAACTGAGCAGCCCAGCGCTATTCTGTTCTGCCGAGCAATTAGGAAAACAACCATACAAGGTGTTTTCCCACAGAGCTTCCCAGGTCGCTGCCCAAGTGCCCCCGCATGTGTAATCCTCTCTGAGACGTGGGACCCATCTGGAGGATGGCCAGAAGTCACCGTCAGAGGAAGCTATTCACTGAACTCTGCCATTCAGATCTATTAGCATCTAGACCTACTTTCTATGAAAAGTGGTGGGAACAGTGTTAGGGCATCAGTCCCACCGGAAGACACATACAAAGGATGAATTTCTAGTGTTTACAGAAGGAAAGGAAAAAGATTTCAGGAGGCTCCTCTTGAGACTGACACTTGGGGTAGGCTGCCTCAGGGCTGTGAGCTAAGGATTTGTGAGGACCAAGCTCCTATTAGTTCACAGGTTAGCAATCCCTTTTTCTTTCTCTGCAGAAGACAAAACTCTGGATGACTTCTGAGGTGAACCTCAGCAGGACCTCCCTGGTAGACAGCAAGGTCAGCACAGGCCAACTGCCCTGAAGACAAGCGTGTGAAAACAAGTTTCCCTGAAGTTTCACCAAAAGATGACGGGCTGAACCATGCAAAACCCTGATGCTGACCCAGTTTTACCAAGAACAGATTTCATCGCCTCAGGTACAGAAGTATTATTGCCTACATTACTTAAGTCAAGATATATAGAGTACCAAAAAAATGCTCTGAGGGACTACCAAGCATTACATTTAATTAAGCATAAATTACAGATGTGCAGGGTATTTTGGCTCTACCTATTCCTCCTCTTGATTCTTTTCTCAACCTGAGAGCAAACCTCTTAGTTACCAGTCACCCCAAGAAGTTATGCTGCAAGTTCATCGATCATAAGAATTATTTCCTCTGTGGCACTTGGAGGTGCAGATCTGACTCTATTAAGCCTGTAGTTACCCCAAACAATTTCACAGAGAACCATATGGCCCTGACAGGCAGGCGATCCTCAAAGCCCTCAAACAAGCATCAGTGTGCCTCATGCCACATTGCTTTTATTTCCTGGTACGCTTCATTTCATGGCTGCATGTCACATACAAGTTGCTGGGGAAAGGGCCATGTTCACATTCGGGATCTGTTTGTTTCTCCGAGGATGTTTTGATGCAACTGCCTCAGCCATTTCACCTTCAGCTGGCCCCCTTTCCACAGATGACCGGTCATCCAAAACACCGGAGCGATTTTAAGCCTCCTTGATCTAAGGGAGGCGGATGAAAAAAGGCATGATGCAGGCAAATGTCACATTTGTGTCACTGACTGAAACATTGCTGCCAGGATACATTATTCAGTATCTAACAGACCTACTGATACAACCCTGGGCTGAACTCTCCTCAAAAGATCAGCCATCCGCAGCTTTCCCACAGCAGGTGGAGAGATGTACTGCCGCAACCCTGGGGTAGGAGGGAGGAATACGTACCCCTGCGTGCCCACACAACCCATGGAAATGCATTGTATTACAACTAACACATCCACTTTTTGCTTCATGGAGGATTCTCCGTAGCGCCCTGGCTGTATAGACAAGGTAGCCCTGTCTCCAGGCCCTGAAACAAACTAAGTTGGCCTCCTACTCTGCTTGAAAGTCTTTGTTCTGTGGTGATGCAAAACACTAAACAGTATGATTTCTTTTCCCACAAATGTGTTGTTACTGGTAAAATACTCCATACTAACAAGGAGAGAGCAGAAGCAACACCACCAGCTCACACCTTCAATCCTGGTCTTACTTCATGTCATCACGTGGAGTTGGAGAGACCACCAGAGCAGAAGCTGTTCCCCGAGCAGCCCTTCCCTGTGCTCTGAATCCACAAGCACAGATACAGCGGGATGCAATCATCTCCCATCACACGCACAGCCTCACCTCCCATCCGACCAAGAGAAAAAATACTGGCAGGTACTGGTCAGGTTTTGCCCTCCTTATTGCTCTTAACTGGCTTTGTGCTAGAATCCATTTTGGGGGTAATGGGAAGGAAAATTGAGTTAGACTTTTTTTAAAGGGTTTGCTAATGAATTTATTCATGAAAGACTTCAAGGCCTGAGTTTTCCATCAAACACCAGCACAGGCTTCGTTAACCAATATTCACCTATGACTTTTACTAGAAAAGCCAAGGTGTTACTTTTCTATTGCTTCAGTGCCTTTTTACACATCTTAGCCACGTACTGCCCCTAGAGAGTATCAGACCGTCTCCCCCATTAATTAGATCGACAACAGCGAAGACCCTAGCAGAGCTTACATACATCCTAAACTTCCCACGCTTCAACACCCAACATGCCAAAAGCCAAAGTTCTCCATTCCACCCCAGTTTTCAAGAGCGTCTAGAGATACAGAAATATCCACTGTTGTTTGCTCATTTTGGAAGTTAAATTAAAAACTGTGCTCCAACCAGCCTGTATTGGGCATAAGAAAATTCTTTCTAATATCTTCCAAAACAAAGACTGGTGACTCTGGGGAAGGCAGGCCGTGCAGTCTGTTACAGAGGCCCGTGGGGGCTGCAAACACAACGGCTGTGTCATGGTGAGGCCAAAAGGCAAGAATAAGGTCATAAAGGCGCAGAAGGCCATACAACGGGCAAGCAGCTTCAGAGATCAGAGCCCACAGCCCTCTTACTTTAACATAAACTTCTCTCATAGCGTTCCAGCTGGAGCTCCAACCACACAAAAAGCTGTATCACCAGGTCCTCAGCCCAAATACAGCTGGGTCTGCTCTGGCCACAAAATGCAGGGGAAGGTAATTTTGGTTTTCGTAGTTTGTGTGTTGCATCTTTCCCATTACAAAGAAAGGGTGCTGGCCAGGCGCTGCCTAGAGATGCTTCTGTTCCCAGCTAGACAGCCCACCTCAAACTTTAAGACCACCAGAGAGAGCAGAAAGGCCACTATTTAAGCAGTAAGTCTGTCAAAATAAAAAGCAAAGAAAACCAAATCAGACTTCTGTGGCTGAGGGATTAGCACTGAGAGTCTCTGCAGAAGAGTCGTCGCCTAAGGAGGGATTTGTCTCACCCAGAGTCCCCTGTGCCTTACTGGAAACGAACGCGTCAGCAAAACAGTGCCCAGCACTGCCCAGCTCAGCACAGTTCTCATCCACTACTTAGGCTTCACACAAGCATATCCTCGTTTTAAAGCCCACCAAGTTGCTCTTGGGAGTTGGACAGTGGAAGATATGATCTCTGATACCATAATAACAAGAGGATGTGGGAATCGAAGAGAAGTCATCTCCTCTGCCTTGTTTAAGGGCGGCAGGAAAAGAAGTGCCCTCCTCCCAACACCCCCCAGCAAAACCCTTACGCTACTGGTGTGCTGGATCCACATACCCTGCCTATACAGGAGCGATGAGCAGCGCAAGGAGCAGCTGCAAGCAGACTGGAGCACTTAGAGGAGAGTCCCACGTGAGCTCACCACCATCTAATGCTGCCTTCTGAGATTTGGGGATTTCATACCCTCTCACCTGGAGGAGATTCAGAGCAGACACGGGGTGCCCCGGCAGCTGGGAGTACCAGGGAAGCCAGAGATGGAACACAAAGTGGAAACTCATCTTCCCCTTGCTGCAGCCTAAAGGTTACAGAGGTAGCAGGAGGTTATGTCTGCAATTCCGATCAGCAGAGCTGTCTGCTGATCAAAACGCAGAGCCAGACACAGCCCTTCTAAGTTACCTTTCCCGCTGCCCTACTTACCCACTGTGTGATCAGAACAGATTGTATGACACATGCAGATGACTAATGATGGCAGTAATTAAGGAGGTAGCTGATTTTCACATGTTAAGTCCTTGCTGCTCCCCTCCAGACCCCAGCTTCTCCTGCGGCCAGGTAACTCCTTCCAATCCCTGCAGCAGTGATTTATCATTCTATGAGTGAATGCCTCAAACGCCTCACTTCTTGCTGCCTGGGGATTGCAGCCCTCTGTCCTAATCAAGAACTTGCAGGGCAGATATGGTGCTCAGATTTAATGTCTGAAGCTCTTAAGTTTTTGGGAAAAAAAATTTGGTACAGGGGGTAGGAACATCCAGGCAGGCTGAAGTGAGATGCACTTTCTCAAAACTTTTGTTTAAGGGATCAATAGAATATTCTAAATAATTAAGGTTTTGGCCAATCCAAACCATGATCTTTAAGCGGGAATGGGTTTTTTAATTTATTTTGGGGTTATTAAACACTTTTTGTTTAACCTTTTAAATTAATACATAATACTTCAAGAAGCATCCAAGATTTACAGTAAGCTTGTTAGAAATAAAGCAAATTTCAAAAAGTTGTTGAAACCAACAGTGAAGTCACATAGTAGTCCAGATGGCTGCAAAGTCCAGAGGAATAGGGCGAGTAGCTGGGAATGGCAGGAGGTCCATGGACAGTAAAGGCAATAGCGCTTGCTGCCAAAATGCCCTTCAGTTGGATCCGTGGGACTGTCCCCACACTCTTCCAAGGGACTCGTCTGTGATCAAGGGCAGAACCAAACCCGGAATGAGGCGCCAAACAATAAGCTAATGCCTCAAAGTCATCCAAGACTGAAAAAAGGCTGGATGGGACACAAGATTGCATGGCACGTAGGACACAGCCATAATGACATGATGTTAAAGATGCAAAAAGACAAATCTGAAAGCTTTGGCAATCTTTCCTCCATCAGGCAAACAAACAGGTATTGGCATCTATGTCTGCTCAGGCTTTACCTGGTGAATAATTGATGCATTTCCATGTGTTTTTATTCAAAAGTGACTTTGAAGTTCCAATCTCCAATATTTCCTGATATTCTTAAGGATTAGAAGTTGATAATGGTGACTTATAATCGACAAAGAGTCCACATTAGCAAAGACTTGGGAAAAAAGTGAGCAAGAAAAAGAAAGAGTGAAAGGAGAAACAAAAGGCAACTCTAATAACCGTTGCAGGAACTAGACAGACATTTCCTTCACACTGAGCTGTCAGTAAGTAAAAACATATTGTGGCAGGCTGTGGTTTACCTATGCTTGTGCGCAGGCATTGGAGGCTCAGTGGGACTAATTATGAAAATATGATTATAATGGATTAGTAATTCTGTCAATCAGAGACATGCATCTGGTAACAAAAAAGCAATGGGTAAAAATGCCACAGGACAGGAGAATTTCATGCTGTGGGTTAGTACCAAATGTGTGTCTCATGGGAGAACAAAGATTTGAGTTATGGTGGAGGAGAATTGCTGGGATTGTATATTAATAAGAAAACACATATCAGATCTGTGGCTCAGAAAAGCATTAAAAAGAGCTGTAAAGCCATTTTTACCCTTTCTCTCTAAAGATGGCTTTGACTGACTTGGAAAGGGTACCATTTCAAGCTGGACTAAAAGTTTGCAGGCAGAATTGGCAAACATCAGCATTAGATGGGCCTGCTCAATCAAAGGAAACGGTGACGTCTCAACCACCAAGGACATTTCCTTTATCTTTGAAATCACATTCTAGAACCAAAGAACAAGAAAACCAACCTGGGAAAGACACTGCAATTTGGGGTAAAGAACATGGTTTTAAAACTGAAGACAAAGAAGAAACTGGCTTTGAATCTGTTTCTTTCATGGGGATCCTCCCCTTGCCTCCCTCACCCATGTCTGGTTTGTTATTTAGGACCCCAAAGGAGAGCTGGACTATGGTCAGGATGTCTCAGCAAAGGCAGCTGAGAAGCTGTCCCCTGTCTCCTTTTCTGTATAAAACCACCATAAAGTAATTTATTCTGTAAAACAATGTGCAGCTTGTAAATAACTGCAAGCATTTTGAACTTCATTCTCTGCTTTACAGCTCTGCCAATATGCGCCCTAGTAACTTGGCCAACTCTTGGCATATTAATATGTTTTATTACAATTTTTGTTCCTTGTTTGCTCGGGGGGGTTGAGGCAGCTCCCACGTTTACGGGCCAGTCTGGAAGGCGCACGTACCTCCAGAGGAAGCAGCAATCTCCTGGCTCAGCCTCCGCAAGCTGAGGGGAGCCAAACGCAGCTGGGATCAGATCCGTCTGCAGCTCCCTGGGAGGCTTGGGAGCACTGTCATCTGGAAAATTAGGATGCTGCAGCTTCCCTGGCTTTCTCCTTCACAGCAGGGAGAGTGGGGGCGGAGGGGGCTGGGGGACTAAAGAGGATCAGCTTGTCAGTCTACAGCGCTAGATAGCTGCTGAAGCATTGTTGCTGGCCTGACGATAAAAATATCATCTCTTTTTTACAGATGATATAAAACCAGCCAATTAGAGTCCTTCTCCTAATCCCAGATGGTTGCCTCAGGTACTGGCACCAAAGCTGAAGGATGAAGAATTTATACAGGAAACCGGACTGGACACGTTGACCATAGAGCAGGGCTGCGACAGGACACTGAAAATGGATCAAATGGAGATAAAAATATCTGTGCATTCTTGGCCTTTCCTTTGACCTGTCGTTGTTGCCTCTTCTTTGCAGGTGCTTCAGGCTAAGTCTTGGAGGCACTCAACCACTAACTGATGGGACAGAAAAGGAAAACACAAACACTGAACTGAAACACAGAATAACTCCGAATAGTTTTGCCCTCAGAGGAAAGGAAGAAGAGGAAATATCCAGGCCCTGTCTTCTGCTATCACCTTGTTTTTCCTCAAGTACAAGTGCTTTTTGTTCATTGGGATTGCTCTGAAATCATTCCAGTTTAAGACTGGACTCAGGTGTTGGGTGGGAGCCTGCCAGCAACACCCCAGCTAGGGTGGAGCAGAAGAGAGAAGAAAGGAGGAAAGCTAACATGTCATCAGCTAAATACATAAAGAAAGTGCATATTCAAATGGAAGACCAGCTTAATTTTGAATACAATTTCTATCCTACAGCCTAGCAGATAGAGAGACAGACTTTATACCGGTAAAAGGCACAATACAAAAGCCGGCACAATCAGAAAGTGTCTGACCCACAAAGATGATCTCGTGGCCTCAACCTAAACCATTGACACGCAGGCAGTGCCATCAGGAAAAGAAAAAGATGCCAAGAAGGCAATAAAGAGATAAATGCCAAACAGGTGAGAATAAAATCCATCTGGTTGGACTGGGACTTCCCTGCCCCCTTCAGCCAAGGGACTGAGAGCAACTTTGCCTCATCGTTTGTACAACAAAAAGCTGACAGGGTGATGCAGAGGGTTCCCT
>RSEF01000013.1:12805218-12826183 GCA_003993805.1 Himantopus leucocephalus
AAAAAACAAAAATTATGAATTCAGCTCTTCGAGACATCACCGTTGTTCAGATGAAGAGCCAACAAAGGGACCATGTAAGCAAGAATAAGCTGTGGCACAACTTATTAAACATGACTGTTTGGTAAAATGTCATCATGCTGATAAGTTCATGCCTGGTGCCCTCAGTCCATTCTGTTTTATGTCAGAGACAAACTTTCAAGAATCCTCGCTAGCTTTTTGAAGACATGGTGGGGTGTTTGTCACAGCCATGCTGTCCCTGTGGTTGCCCAATGTGCATTTACACTGCCACCGAGTCTCAGCCTGTCAATAGCCCAGCATTGGTTTGATTGTCAGGATTGTGTGTTTCACTGCAAGTCAGCCAAACAGCCCCAATAAAGTCACTTGGACTTGAAACAGCCCGTGTTGCAAGTGGATGCACCTGCAATAGTTGCCGATACGTTGAACAAGTCATTCGTAAGACAGCAGCTTTACAGTTGATTTTANAAACAGCCCCAATAAAGTCACTTGGACTTGAAACAGCCTGTGTTGCAAGTGGATGCACCTGCAATAGCTGCCGATACATTGAACAAGTCATTCGTAAGACAGCAGCTTTACAGTTGATTTTAATAACCTGTATAGTTTAAAGCCTTGGCATTTTTGTGCACCATGTAAACATGCTCTGGACTTTTACCAAACACAAGCAGAGAAGGTAATTTAGTCCACAGGGAAGCTGATGAGACAGGTCCATGAATGGAATGGGATGATGTTCCTGATTAGGAATCCTCCTCTTTAGGAGGTGCAGGGACCTCCTAAACGGATAACTAAGACCTGATATTAGGATCACTTTGATCAAGATGCACCACCATAGGATCTAAATTTTAGACAGCAAAGTTTAAAACTATCAGATTTCATGACACTTTCAGAAAAGAGGATTCTCAGCACTTCAGCTTTCCTCTCGCCTGCGTGCAATTTGCATTGGATTATTTAGCTAAATCCAGGACTCTAGAAATGATGGAGCAGTAGGATCTAAATAGGACTGATCTTGGTAATATCACATATTTCATTGTCCTGCTGAAAAGATAAATTCAGCATGTTACTTGCACAGGCCCTCTCACGTCTAACGAGACGATTTTCATGTACTCTGTGGCATGCACAAGTGAGCTGTGATGGAAGAAGCCAGTTTTGGGAAGGACACTGGAGATTAATCAGCAGGTGCTCTCCCTCCATGGACATGTTCTCTGCTGAAAGGCACAAGCCCACTCAGAGACCCGCCACACCACAAAATCCCTGCAGCTACGCAGAAATGCAAGCCAGAGGCCAGCTGATTAGAAAGGTACCACAGCAGAATGGATTTCGGGTCTACGTCCTACATTTCAAGCTAGCAGTATTTGAAAATCAAGCTTTAAAGGGAAACAGGCTTAGACAATGGAAAACAGACACATGAGACAGCAACCACATAGCGATGGAGACTAGCGCTGCTGTAGAGCTGGGGTTGTGCTCTGCCAGCGCCCACGGGACGCTCATCAGATGTGCTCAGAAACTGCAGGGTACGTGCCTCAGCTGTGGGCCAGCACCTCCGCCAGATCTGAAATCCAGACTGGGAACATGATGCCACATCCCAGGGTTTGACCTGGGAAGGTAACACTTGCCACCCCTGCAGAATTTTCCCCTTTGAAGTCAATGAGGAATTTCCACCAACGTTAAAGGATTCTTGAATGAGTCCCAAAACTGTCATCTCAATACTTTTTTTTTGGTTTGCGTCTGCCTCTGTGGTAGAAAGGGTCCTAGTAACAGCATTCACCATGAGTTCAATTTACCAGGCACAAGGAGAAAAACATCCCTAAGAGCAACGGAGCTTCTCCAGCAAACACTGGACTTCTAAAGGGTTCTACTACATCAAGAATATTGTTCATAACTATGCTGATGGTCCAACTACTTCCATGTTTTTTAGGAAACAGCAGTCTTAAGAACATTTGATCTTTGAATTTCTTAAAGGCAAATGGCAATAACAAAAAAAGAAATATTCGAATGCAGAGACAACATAGGAAATATTACAAGGAAAATCACTGGAAATCAATAACTAAACCCCAACCACTCGCCACGCTTTTTTCTAAAAGTATGTCACCATACTTTTACTATTTTCCTATGTATCACATTTCTGTATCTCAGCAAACTGGAGCTTTGCTGATATTTCATTACCCCTGTGAACACAGCTACTGCTATATAAATAACAACGATACTGTTTCTCAAGGACAAATAAATGTATTTTGATCATATCTGAAAGGGAAGGGGAGGAAAATAATCTTGGGTCTGAGATAAAGCAAAGAAAATAGTGTAAAAGAAAGGTGCATAATCAGCTAATATACGAGCAAATGAAACAGGTTTTATTACAGAAATGGTTTTCCTCTCTTGAAGAAGAGTTTGTGTGCCTAAATCAGTGGGTTTTTCCAGCACTACGCAGTCTACTCAAACCTATCCCTTCCTCTGTAGCCTCCCCTAGCATCTACCACATTCAGAGGGCTGATAACATTTACCTCCCTACCGTGGTCTTTTCAGATTGCAGCATTCCCCATTAAAAGGTAAGGTTTCCGATTGCTCATATACATAAGACTCATTTTCATCAGATAGTATCTTTCATATCCTCTCTACCTGTTTCCCGTGTAACTAATTCCTACAGAGCTTATGGGGACTGTTTGGTTCAAACACCGACTCTGCCAAGGTCGGAGACCTCCTATGCTCAGCAGTGCGGGATGCCGATTCTTTTTCGTCCCCTCCCACTAGAAATAAAAGACACGAAAAAACTATCCTCTCTCTCATTTTTTAAACAGTTTTGTTCAGCTAGAGCTCTTCTATCACCTCTCAAATGATGGCAACTGCTGGTAATTGAAAAAAAAGTGGAAGAGTTCATGACTCCAGGTGAGAGCACCTGTCCCTTATTTACAGGGCTGCAGATTCTGCGATATCCATATGCACCATGAGCAGTGCTCTGCGCTTCCCTTTTTCCTAGGGAAATGGGACCACTTGCAGACTGAAGGAGAACCCATCATAAGATGCATGGCAGACTTTGCCTGCAGTTTGTCAAGGCAAAGTAAGAAAAAGATTTTATTGCTATCGTTTTATTTCCAGTTAAGTTCCATAAAATCAATCTCTGGGAAGTTCCAGTAGCTGATGTATGCATTTACAGGCTAATGCAGTGAGTGGGCATAGCTTGAAATAGGCAGCTGTAAAAAGAGATAGCAGCAATGCAAATTGGACTGAATAAGAAAATTATACCCCGAATCGTATGACTGTAAAAACAGCAAAGGCAGAGTGAGTAAAACTGAGACATCTTTGCTTAAACCATGGTTTGTAAAT
Organism: Himantopus leucocephalus; assembly: GCA_003993805.1. NCBI lineage: Eukaryota > Metazoa > Chordata > Aves > Charadriiformes > Recurvirostridae > Himantopus > Himantopus leucocephalus. The sequence continues at coordinate 12,808,552 of RSEF01000013.1, forward strand.
ATCACGGAACCAGGTAGAATGACAGTGCAGCACTGGAGAAGCAGCAGCCTTCCTTCTAGGAACTTGTTACATGCTTTTATAACTTAATTTGTATCCAGAGAAAACATAAGCCCCAAACTATACGAAAATGCTTATGTATGCAAAGCTCTGTAACTACAAGGAAAAATCCTAAACTTAAATTTTTATAGATGAGTCCGGGTTTTTGAAGTCGTGTAAAAAAAAAAATAAAATAAAATAATCAGGTCTTTTCAAGTCTCCAGGTACAATTTACTATGCATTCCACAAATTCACTTGTTCAGTTCAAACTGGACCTCAATCCTTTTGCTTTCTTTGCGGATACAGAACAGGATTCAAATCCGCTGCAAGTTGCAATGTACCATCCCTGCTGAGTAGGCATCACTACAAAGCGTTGATAACTCAACCTTTCCCTTTAAACATGAAACAGAGTTTTGAGTCAGGACCTGGGGGCTTTTTAATGGTTTAGATCCCATTTTAGCTGCTGCCTAAAGCATAATGCCTGCAGCACAAACGAGAGGGCAAAAATCGAAGTCAGAGGTATTCTGCTAACTCTAATTGTATTTATATTTCAACTAACTCAAATCAAAACACAGGGAATTTGAAATAAAAGCTATGATTCCCAAGACACCTCATGGCCCAAAGAAGAGATGCAGCAGGCAGACTGTGCCTGCTGCTGCTGTGGGACTGAGTGGGACCATAAGCAAGGCTGCACACAAGACGAGAATGTGTTTGACCTTTGAAGTAATTCCCTCCTTGCAAAAGCCAAAAACTGGCCTAATACCCACAAAAAGTGCTCTTCCAAATATAAAATGACCAATTTCAGGAGCAGAACTGGGAAACAGCAGAACCTTACAGCAGAGACATTTGGATGGGTCAGGAATGAAGAAAATTCACCCACAAAACAAGCTGTTGCTCTGCTTTCCTTCTCCTCAAGCCTTTTCCCACCCAAAGGGGCTGGTGGTTTGGTGCCCCACTCCAAATGTACTTTGAGCTAAGCTCTGTCCTGACCCCAGTCTTCGTCCATGCTCAGCAGGACCCTCCACAGGGATCCCAGCTCAGAAGGTCCCCAGGTCCCCCACCCTAACCCTCCTCCTTGTGCCAAGCCCCCTCAAAGCTGACCCCCTGCAGCTCCCGACGGAGGCGGGGAGGAGAGCACGCCGGCTTTGGGAAGAAGGGAGTGCCGATGCAGGCGCAGCCACGTGCCTGGCTGTCTTTAGCCGGCCTTCTTTGCGCCACCTCCTCTCCAGGATTTATGCTCCTTTCTCATTCAAAGCTCTCAACCATCGCCAGGACAGCTGTGCAACGTGGGCTGAGAAAGGGCATCAGGAAGGGACTGTACCTGCACTGCAAAAGACAATGAGCTGCCTGCACGTGTCACACGGGGCATCCCAGGAAAAAAGAAAGTTCTGCCCCTTCCTGACAGTGGGAGAGGTGAATTACGACCACATAATTCCTGTTTCTTAGGGAATCTCAGTCCAGGACGCTCATCTTTCCTAACTGCGGCACAAGTCACGGGTAGGCAACATGCAGGTGTCAGCACCTTTAGCTGTCACCTTTGAGAGCTTGCTCCATGCAGTCCTTAAACAGAGTTATTTTTGTTCAGTCCCTTAAGTTCTTGCTTTTTAGCCCCTTGTTCCATAAGCAGCTGCCTCTGTTATAACAGAAATAACATAATTTTCAAACTTTTTCAAACAGCTCCATTTTTTAACTTCCTCCCAATTATACTGACCACCGTTGGTTTTATTTATTTCTCTAATATCCCTCCAAGTACTGTAGCATGCAGAAATACAAACTTTACCTCAGCTCTTTCCACAGTACCATATTAATCTCTCTCAAAACATATTGCACCATCCAAATGGATTCTTTAAGAATTTCAGTTAAAGGAATGATTCTGAATTTTCTTTTAATATTGGAAATACCGTTTGATGTCCTTTCTTTTTTTAAACGGTAACAGGTTTTTACAAGCATCTGGCAGAGGACGATACACCAGCAAACATCTGTACTCAAAACGCAGCAAACGTTGATAGTGCCATTGACTTTGTGTATATAGCTGTACTGCTAGCAAGTGTAGAATATACCAGAATAAATGCCATTTGCCGCATTTTTATATGCCAATCGATACATGTATTTTTGTCAACAAGACAGAAAGGTTCTCTACAGGTGCTGCACCTGGTACAAGCCATCTAGACAGGCAGAAAGACACGCTGGGAGGTAACTGAGGTTGAGGCTAGGATGTTCCCACTGTGCTGGCACAGCTGCTTTGCCTTTTCAGCCTGAAAAAAGCAAAGCAACCTTCTGACTGAGCTTTCAAAAGCTGGGCTAAGATTTTTCTAGGGCAGAGCCCAACTGCTACTGCCCAGCATATAGCTTCTTTCAAAACACTCATAAAATCCTAGGTCCTTCTCCAAGTTCTGCTGCTGTTAACATGGCAACTTCAATGTTCCAACTGCCCAGCTGTCCGTGACAGGTTGGGGAGGGGAAGAAAAAAAAAAAAAAGATGGAAAATATATCTTAGCCCCTGTGGTATGCATTTGTCATAAAGCTAGAAGAAGTTGAGTACCTATGGCTACCAAGAAGTTCCAAGTTTATCAATCTATTTTTCTCTTGCAATATTTAGCAGGATGAATTTTTAACAACAGAAAACTCTCCTTACAAAATGAGTCTATCCCTAATGACTCACAACTTGCAGAGGTGAGCAGAGAGCAATTTTTTACTACTGAAATTTTAACACTCCTTGGGGGGATTCACAACAAATTGTTTTCCAGGTCAATTCAGGGCCCCAATCTGTCTAATTTATAAAGCGTCCCATCTCTAACACATGACTGCATTAAAGTTACCTTGCTAATCGGGTCAGAAGGGGCAAAATAATGCCTTTGAAAATGACCACCACCAAAAACCACAACAGAAATCTGCCTGGAGCTTCTGAACAACCTCAAGGAACAAAGCGCCCAGAGAGTCTCAGAATAAAAATATTCTGAGAAACTTTGGAGCAAAACCACACTTCCCTTCTCCCCACAGGCAAGGATTTGCCATAGCATCAGTTCGCAATGGGACCTTTCTTTTGTACCCAAAACATACAAAAGAAAGGACAACTAAATGACCACTGGATGTCCCTAATAATTTGCATTTAGGTAGACAGTAGCTTCCAGCAATTTCCCTTTTCTTGGGGAAATGAGGAAGAGAAGCAAGAAAATAGAAAAGGTAGAGCAGATATGTTGGCTCGCTTGATGTGTATTCTGAATAGTCATAATGCAGAGGCATCCGCATCCTCCATTGCTGCTCTAACGGCTGCAAATAGATCTGTGGAAATTTTCAGACATACAAGCCCATCTGCCTTCAGTCAACACAGAGTACAAAGCACCCAGCATGCACCCTGCTTCTGTCCTGCTAAAGGAAATATGCATCTTGAAATAATAGATCAGCTTCTCAGAAAATAAATGCACACATGTCCTTAATGCAACTTTTTTGCTTTTACACCAGTTCCCAAAAATTGAGTCCTGTCTGGGCTAAATCTGAGCATATAATCTGTGAACAGATAGGGTTTGCGCAAACAACATGACAAATAAATAGTTATATACAAAGGCAACAGCATTCTGAGATTTTACAAGACAAATAACCCAAAGCTGTACACGCTTTTGCAAAAAAAAAATTAGCTCATGAGTTTGCTTGGGTCCCTGCATCTTTTCATAAGTCTGCAATTAAATGAAATAACCTCACCTCAAGCTACTTCTGGTTTTCGAGCACTCTGGGAAACCTTTTTGCACTTGTTAATATTTATATTCCTGCGTTGAGTAGCAGCTGCCTTACGGAGCTGGGCTCCATTGGGCTGGCTGGCCTCCACGTGGATACCCGTGAAGGAAACAGCCTGTGCTTAAAGTGCTGGTGATCTTGATTCATTTACAGCTATTTTCTATGGCCAGAAGGGGAAACAATTGTCTGAGCTGAATGCACGGTCAGCAAGCAGCAACTCTTAGTCACATTAAGATGTTTCTACTCCTCAGCTAAATGTTGAAAGGGTATGTTTAAAAGGAGACTGTGAAAGCTGCTGCTGAAACCATAGAGCAGGAGCTGCTAAATAAGGTGCCAAAGGTGACGTGAGGCTCTCAGGAATGAGGGGTCCATCAGCGCTGCAGCTCAAGCAAACACACCCTGCTTCCAGAGAGATGTTCCTGCATAGCCCAGTTACTCAGGTAAGAGCTCGCAAACCCTGGACACTGAATCCATGTGCATTCCTCTTCTAGTCAAGCCAGACCAACAGCCAGCTGGAAAATGCTTTTTGTACAGACTAAACAGCCATAGAAGCTATCATTAAATGTCACTCTATTAACAAACTTCATTTCAGTCCCTCTCTGTTGCAATGGATTTTTATTCCATTAAGCTAAGTGTACTTTTCCCACCCCTAGAAAGAAGAGCATGTGATAATGTTTAGTACAGCAGCCATTAATCTACATCTCTGGCACCGCTCTGGAGGTCTGAACAGCGGAGATCACAGTCATACATATACAGTCATTTCCTAAAACCTCCAGCACAGCCAATTGCAATCGGTTTTGTGGGTTTTGGCTGGGTTAGCTCTTATTTGCTGTCCCTACTGTTCACTTGCCTGGCTTCTAAAAATGCTGTTGCAAGCAACCAAAGAAGCAGCAGGGTCCAAATGATAACCAGCCTTCATCTGCCATCTTCTCTCTGCAACGGCACTGCACAGTAAAGCCTCAGCAGTGCTATACTGACATGCCTAAGTCAGAGAAACTCCTTCATTGGCTGTAAGCAAGGATTACCAAGTATCGGATGGAAAGATCAGACTTTGCTTCTTAGTCTACGTGTGAGAGACAAATAGATGTATGAAGAAGCAAATCAACTGGGATGATGTTAGGCAGGTAACTCATCCAACCAAAAGCCCTTTAGCAAGGCAGAAGACCTCTCCGTAAAATGAATTCCCTTCTGGATTATTGCCTCCCAAAGCAATAACATAAATCCACCTAACATTTAAGCAAAGGGATATTGGACTTGACAGATCAACAACGATCATGTTTGTCTACAGAGTTAGAAGGTCACTACTGAAGACCCAGCTGAGAAAAGCAGGTGCATGTGGAAAGGGGCCAAATATCACAGGGTAGCTAAAGGAGATTAACCTTTGAAGAAAACAAAAGATATTAAGAAATCATCAAGGCAGAAGCAGTCCCACAGGAACCAGCAGTTAGTTCACTTTTCATTGCTAATAAGAGATACAGTAAAAGCCTGCGTTGCTCTGCAGCGCTTTGTCAGGGTTTTGTTTTGTGGATTTTTTTCTAAACATGAAGATAAACTGACAGATCACGCAGTCCAAACACCATGAAGCAGACACCATACAGAACAAACCTTCCTTTGAAGCAGAAATCAAGCAAACGGTCCAGGTTCAAAGACCTCCAAAACCCATTCTTCAATCTCACCCACTGCCAAGCACTTCCAGACATGCCTACTGCAACTTTGAAGGTGATACTGACATCTGTTTGGAGACATGTCACCGAGACAGACCCCACAGAATTAAATTTCCAGAGAAAACCCATCCAGTGATATAGACTACAGCAGAACACACACATACTCAATTCCAGGTATCAACCGCAATGAAGTAGCATCTGTCCTTGGATGATGTTTTGTGCTGCCATACTCATGGGGTGGGAGTTGGAGCGCAATACAGTTCACCGTGCTCAGTACGCTCCCATCACAAGATGTTTCCTTTCTAGATGTAACCCAGCTAAAGAAAACGTCTTCTTTCAGAAAAGAGAAGACAGAAACTAACTTATTTTTTATTCAATTCAACTTTCTTTCTGTTTGTACAAGTCTTCGTTGGTCAAGATTAATGTACCACGCATACCGCGTGAGCGTTTACTGCAAAATAGAAGCTAATATGGTACATCTCTCCCTCTCTCACTGCTGCACAGAATACCTAAGCCACTTAAAGCAAAGAGCAGCTCATATTTACAGCTTACCTCTGGAAAAGCGCCAAACCAAGTATCCTAACAGGGGAAGGGGATCAAGAGACTTCCCTCCTGGCTCACTCAAGCCTTGCTCCACAAGCACTCCTCTTCCAGCTTCCCCAGCTGGCGGAGCGACCAGCCAACCCGAAAATCTCACATTCGGTCACAAGGCAGTTTGGATGTGGATTCCTTTGCACCTAAGAGCATCTCTCAAAATAATTGGTTCTGCAGTGCAGAAAAACCTTTCTCCCCTGCGCCAAGTGAAGTATGATAGTCGTCTCTTCACTGGAGAACACCATCCTGACATTGCAACATGACCTTTTAGGTACACAGACCCTGGGTTGAGACAGTCAGAGAGGTTGCTGGGCTGCACAGCCCTTCCTCCTGACCGCAGGGCAGCTGGTTCATAGCTAAGGATGCTGCTCGGACCTTGCCGCAGATCGACCCGTGCTGGATGCAGTGACCCATCAGACAGAACGCACAATTTACCTCCTCCAACACCAAAACAATTGTCAGCCCAAGAAGTCCCTCAAAAAGAGGTTTTTAAGCCTGCTGGATTTCAGAGATCTGCAGAAATCCGATACACACAGCAAATGAGTTTACACAGAATATTTGTTTTTGCATTTAAAGTACTGATCTTATAAATAATATATATGAGTGCTCTCAGCTAGTGTATTGGTACAGAGTACATTAAACTGCATGTGGGTGATCTGCAATAAATAACACCCTTCTCAAACAGGCACCAGAAGCCATCTGACAAGCAAGACAAGACCTAAAACCAAAGGGCCCTTCAGGACGGTGCACCACTATGGGAGGCTGACGGGCACAACACGGCTGGTAAAACAGATGAGGACACGTCCAGCTGAGCCACTCGGGTTGGGTTCCTGGGCTCTCAAAAAACTGGTGGGTTCAACATCATGAGGGGAAAAAAAGTATGTATGTATACACATGCATATATATACATATATACATTAATTCAGTCTGGTTGCTCATCTTACTACACAAAAACAGCTCACACAGTGCAGCAACAAGAGATCATCTGCTGGAGCCACCAGACACGGGAGTCACCTCCACAAGGCAAGCTGGCAATCGCCTCAGGAGAATCAAATAATCAACAGGGCACTAGCAGCATAGGAAACAAAAAGGAAAATAGATTTCATTGCATTTAGCAAAGCCCAAACTCGTGACAGAGAGAGGAACAGAGTCCAACCCCTGCACTGTTCAATCCATTTGGTGCTATGGGGAAGTAGGCACTTTTCACCCAGGACAGTCCAGACAGTAAATCCCAGATTAGGGTTTCATTCCTCTCTCTGGCGGCACCCAAGAGGTTTACTTGTTTATCTGTCACTAATTAATTCTTCTGACGTGATCAATTTGTTTAAATTTGCATCTTTGGGGTATATTTTTTGCCTGTGGAATATCAAATTGTTTTCTGAATTCCATATTAATGGGGCATGTGGCTGTAGTAAATACGTGGCTTTTTAACCTTCCTTTAGGGGACAAGGGGAATATAGCAGCAACGTTTGACGATCTTGAAGGTCTTTTCCAACCTCAACGATTCTATGATCATTTTGGTCATTTTTGGAAAAATAAGTTATTGGTTCCCAGGTTAATAACATCGGCTGCTGAAATCTGCTACTGGTGCAGGTAATTTCTAACCACAGAAAATGCTCATGGTAAGAAGCTGAATTGTTCTCAGAGGACAGATGTAGGGCACAGTTGATTTCACCACATCCAAGCTGGATACTTGAAATTATCGTCAGACCTTAAAACTATGCTGAAAAACTCCACAACTGCTGTGAGGACCTCCAGCCTTCAAAACCACCTGTTGTCTACTGTGATAGAGAGAAACTCAGTACAAGTTTTCAGCATGGACTGCCAGCACTAGTCTACTTCCAACAACAGAAAAGAAAAATATTCTAAGACCAAACATCTCCATGTCCCCACACTGTGTTTCCTATGCTCCAACGTACAGCACACTGCTCTGCTTTTCACAGAGGCAACAGACATGGGCAAAGTTTTGAGTACTGCGAATGCTAGAAACACAAGAAAATGGCCCATTTCCTCTGCTGTTTGCCCTTACAGCACTCCAGGTTTGGAGGAGATCATCCCCTGAGCCCCAGCTCTGCCACCACGGTGCTCGTGCTGCAGTGGCTAATCCCAAACTAATGCTGTTAGCATCGCTCGGCGCTTTACAAGCCTTGTGCAAACAGTGTTTCACTTTCTCAGAGACAGGTAACCGCAGGACCTCTGGCAGCAAGTTGAAAGAATGAATTATCTAGCGCTATGCAGACCTGGGAGCAAAGCTCAGGAAACTCCTGCGTCACTGACTGCTGTTCAGACTCTTTTTCTCTTGCTCCAGCCTGGAAGGACTGAATTAAGAGCTGCAAGAGCAGCCACAGCTCCCTCAAAAGATGCTCTACAAAAAAAAAAAAAAACCCAGGAGAAGAAATTAAGTAGACAAGCAAGGATTAGTTATGCTCATTTGGGGAGACTTTCTTAATCCTGAGAAGAGGTAGCAGAGCTGCACAAAGCAGCAGACAAAAGAATCAAAATGCAATTCTAACGGATAAGTAAAGAGCACATCTTACCTGCAAACTCAGCCCATTCCAACATGATTTCACTAAGTTGTTTTCCACTCAAATTCTGCTTTTCTTCTCTCTTCAGTCATGTTCCTTTTATACTGTGCTGGCTGCCTTCATTTTTTATTTATTGTATTTCACCCCCATTATAACTTTTCCTAGCAAAGTTTTTTAGCCAATTGCAGCAATCTCACATGTCTCCTGACCTCCCGCTAGGAATTGATGGACAGCAGTGCTCATTATTTTACAGGTGCCCTCCCCTTGGAGAAGCTGCACCATTTACAATACAGGGGACAGTGTGGTGGTGGCAAAGGAATTTTTCTGCCTGAGCCAGAACCTGTTACTAAAATTTTCAATATTTCATCCACGCACTCTGTGTAAGAAGACCAGGAATGATCTCTTTACATACATGCCTACATCCATGCAAAAACATTAGATCACGGTGTCTGTCTGTTAATGTAAGCAGACATAGGTCCCTCATGCCAATGATTTCTGCTCCAGCATCATCTCCGAGTCTATCGGACAGCCACTGCAATCAGTGAATTTAAGTCCACAGTTTTACACCTGGGATTCATCTAGCCCAATTGGCCGCATTTCCAAAGCAGTTCTGAGCCAGTTTCGAAAGCTCTGAGCTTTATTCTGTACATCTGTACATATTTGTTCACACCACCGTCTTTCACGCTTCCATTCCTGCAAAAACCTGCGCTTCAGAGCACAAGCTGCACCCGCGGACACAAAACGGGGAGCCTGGCCACCGGCACAGAGCCTGGCAGGGCAGGAACCTGGCCACGAGTCACAGCAGAAAGGACCACAGCGGCGTGCAGCACTGGGATAACATTGTTCCCACAATGCCGTAGGATTTCAAAAACAAATTCTGTGTATTTTAGAGCTGGAAGCAAATCACCAATGAAAAGACCGGTCGGACTTGTTTTACCAGGAGCCTGGCATCCGCCACAGCGGATGGCAACAAAGGTAAGGAGAGAAATAGAGGAAGCTCCTCGGGGACCTGGAAGACTAAAGGAAATAATGAGGCATTTGCTTTGGAGCCTGGAAATTGTATGATACAGTGTTTGCTTAAATGAGCAGATTGCAAGTAAAATACAACGCGGTACCCTCACACGCATATAGCAGGGGCTTTCAGGAAACTCCTGTCTGCCTTTAGTTGGTCCCAAGTAAAAGGAACACTGGCAATTTTGGAATAAAAAGGGCAAATAAAGAGGAGTCCAGCTGCACTGTACAAAAGAGCACAGTGAGACACCCATTAGAGGGTACGGCTCTCCCCCTAGACAGAAGCAAAACATATGTCATGCACTAATATTTCAGAACTAGTTCCTACCAACCACACAGTTAGGGTATTAAATATACATTTCTGTGTCGCAGCAGAAACAGGCACAGATAGGAGCGTGGCAATACTTCAGTATGACGTTCCAAGCTTAAAAGTCACTTACAGTAGAATGAGACCTATTTGGTATTTATTTTGCACAGGTACAAGTCAGCAGCCCTAAGCAGATGGCTGCCTTGAGCGTAATACGAGCACCTGAGGAGGGAAGGGGAAGCAAGTAACTCCAACAGGCCATCTGTTTCTTAATCTTAAAGCAAAGGGCACAAAGAACTTTGAGGCACTACCACTACTATCCACTCTGTGCCATACCCTCCCAATTACTCAATTGTCAGCAGCAGTTAATTCCCCTATTGTTGTGATGTGGTGCTTTTCCACGCAATGCCTGAGAGCCATAAACGACTGTGCCATGTGTCAGCGCTAGCTTCTCCAGAGAAAGTGTTCCCCCAAGCCAAAATACTTCATTTGCAAATCACACCTGAGCAGGAGTTGATAGGAAAAGCTGCCTCCATCTGTAGTTACAGTATCTCGTTGGCTTCAGCAGAGCGTAAGCAAGTACTTAAACGCTTCACAAGCCAGACCCTTGGAGCAACGTGTACCTTTCTTTCAAACAAATATATGTATTAACCTTGCTCCAGACGGTAAATGTTTATACGTTACTAGTTATTTGTGAAAGTTTTTGCTCTGCATAATTTACAAAGGACAAAACAAAACTGCCTATTTCCAAGCCACAGACATTTGCTCTTCCTTTTAAAATAATAACGTCTCCTGTGGTAGGGAATCACACATGACTTCATACGTGGGTGCTCTGTCCTCAAGCACCCACAGCCTACTGCAGCCTAAAACTGCTGCGTTAGAAAGTCAATGAATTACTTGGAAACTTTCCTGCATTGGCATTTGTTTCTTAAAAAGAAATATATGAAATGCAGAGCAATCCCAGTCTCCCAACTGATGTCCATCTTTCCTCTGCACTCAAATTGACCAATTTTGCTGAAAATTTTTGGCACTCAGTTTTTTGACCATGGAAACTCCAATTACTACACCAAAGGGGTAAGACCGTGAAGAACATAGATTAAAACTTTTACTCTTTCCTAACATCATAACATCGCCTTTTAGGGAGGTTTAATCAGCCTATAACTTGCCCAGAGACCTGTATGTTAGCTTTTACTTATACAATTGCACCTATTGCAAATGCACTAGCTTGAAATGAGATGTCCTTGTCCCCAAGAGACCTCCACAACTGCAGCTGGGGTTGTTGTACAGGACAACCTGGCCTCCATACCACCTGAAGGTTTGCCTACAAGAAGAGGTTGTCCTGCTTTAACTCTTCCAGTAGAATTATACCTGGTCTCTGACATAACGACACGAGCTTTGCAACATAAATGTAAATGCAATTTTACTAGCGTAAAGGTGATCTATAGTGGCATAAATGTTCCTATCCAGGAATAGAAATGAATAAGACGAGTGAAAGTTCCTTCTTACCTGTCTAATTGCCTCCATACAACAGACAGTGTCAGTGTAGCTTGTTTGGTTTAGAAACCTTGTTTATAAATATTAGGCTTCAACACAAGCAAAAGGTCTGTAAATATATTTAAATAAGATATGCAATCTGTTCACAGTAAGTGTTAAAAAGCCAGTGAAACTCAATTGACAAGAAATTATGGCATTGACTGAGACTAGTGAAAGAACAAGGAAAAGAAGCACTTTTTAAATTTCTTATTAAGTAAAAAAAAATACTGAGAATAAAAACCTCACGACTAAAAAAGTAAAATCAAAATAACATAAATTTCAATTATTTAAGAGGAAGGTTATTCCAGGTAGCCTGAAAAATACCAGGCGCTAATTTGTAACAAGTGGAGACACACATTGTGCATGTGAAATTCATGAAAATGTGACAGCAGGGATCAAACATGCAATAGTTTGAATGACAGAGATTCCCTTGTTCAACTCTCCACAGTCTTGTTGTCATTGCCTATCTGACAAGAAGATCAGAAAGGAAGACAACGGTGACCTAAGGGGGCCTTTTTTCACCTCCTGTCAAGGTAAATGTTCCTCAGAGAATCCATCAAAACATTAAATTCATCTTTAATCTCCTGCAAAAAAAAAATATTGGCAAGAAGTAAAACAAACAAACAAGTTAAAATTCAACTAAGTCATTTCTCCTCTTCTCCAGCAAAGACCCTGTTGTCCATGGATTATTTAAGTTAACTGACAGATAGTTTTATCAAAGCCTCGTCTACAGGAAAAGAAAAGAATAATGCAACTTTAAATGCTACTAACTGCAAGAAGGTCATAAAGATTTATGGTTTACCCTCCTGTAAATACCATTCTTTATAACTGATCCCCAGGAGATTTACTGAATGCTCAATAACCTTTCTCTGGTGGACGAAAGCAAAATCAGCAGCACCATCTCTAAACCCAGTTTATTCAGCAAGCCAAGAGCACTGTGCCTGCAAATTGACCTCAACAGCGCCGTTCCTTCTCTCCCCCCTTCTGCAAGTTGGTAGTAATGAAGATGCTGTTGTGATGGAGAATCCTCCCAGTCAAGGTTGAACTTTAAATGTACTTGGAAAGAGTTCTCCGAGCCAAATGTCACTGCGCTGGCCTTGTGGGCCCAGCATGGAAGATGAAGTGTGTACACTGGGCTCTGCAGGATTACTGCTAGAGAGACTCTTTCACCTTCAGATAAAAGAAAAACTAAATGTTTGCACTGAACTAGGCAGTGACTTGGCAAATGGAAATGGGAGCCACATCTGCTATTAAATCATTTGCAGTTTTCTCAACTTCAGTGTTACCAAGGATCCCATTACTTGAAAAAACAGATAAGCAAATGGGAAAATGGTCGAGGTCAGGCAAATTTCTAGATATGTTAGCAGAAGCGTGCTTAAAGGAGCCTGACAAACTGGTCCCAAATTCTGTGCGCAGGACAGTGTACAAGACAAATGATCTTTTTTATCAGTCATTAGAGCTTTGTATCCCTGTGCAGTCCCAGACACCACCATGATTGCCCAGTCCCAGACCCCCAGTCTCCAAAGATGAATCCCGGCATCTTTATGAAACTACCTGCGGTGCAGCCAGCCTCCAGGAAAAGGGGGTACCTTCTGACACAACGCGCAGCACAACGAAAGCACTACTTGGCACAGCAACGGGCAGTTCTCAAGCTCAGCAGCTTTAGCATTGTAAGGAGAAGTGGTGATCACCGTGGCCGATGCGCACACTAGCATGCCCACACCCCACATCACCCGAAGAGCTGATACCTGCACAGCAGTCCAAATTCTGGACACTGCTGCAAGCCGTGTTCTACCTGCTTAGAGATACGCTCGAGGGATATCTGGTCCCATTAGCTGGGATCTACAATTTAAACTTTATTTAAAACTAGTGGGCTGACAGCTGGGTACAATTCCACATCTCTGTTAGCTTTTATTAATGAAAGAAACATGTGATAACACTGCTTCTTGTCCCATGGAATCCCTCCACATGACTTAATCTCACCCTCCAGCAGCTGTCCATGCAAAGGGAAGCTGTACAGAGAGCACAAGGCTCCTGGCAGAGGATCACAATCGCTTTTCTCCCACTCTCTCCTTTTTCTTGCATGAAAAGAAAAAGTATTGGCACAGCTGACAGGCAGACAACGAGGATATCACGTCAACGTCGGGCTCTTACAGGTGTTTGCAGCCAGCCTTCAGCCTTATCTCCCTCCGTGTAGTAAGACCAACTCGCACACACTGCCAGGAGGAGTTTGACAGTGCACAAGTTAGCTTTAAATCTCTGACCTATCTGATATTTTGGAAAAGGCAGAAATTATAGCCCCACCCGCACTACTTAAATACCTTCATACTTTGATGGCAGTTTCAAGCAGAAATTTGGGAGCACTCTCCCAGGCCTGGACCGAAACTTCCCCATTGTTGAAGCCAACTCTGATCTGGGGTTAGAGCTGTTACCCATTTAATGCAAGTCTTGTGCCTTACAAAGTTCCCAAGACAGATGCAAACAGATCTAAAGCTTTAGGGGGCTAAGATGTGGTGTTCTGGTTTCTAACCCATCGCTAACTTAGAGCGAAATTAAATCCCGCCTGTAAGCATCCATCTGTTATTTCCAGTCACCCAGCACCAAATAGAATATTTAAGGAGTGATTTATGATTCCATTTATTTTACATACCTCAAAATGAAGCATGCAAATAGCTAAATATTTTAAACTAACCAGTGAGCAGTTCCCAAGTGCCTGAAAACATCTGCATCTCCCTCACCCACACACAAGAGACTCCAAGTTTTTAAGTAAGAAAATTAGGTTTTAAATTATTCTATTTTCAGAGAAATTATGTCTTGAAGGAGATAACTTGGCCTTTGCAAAAAAAAAAACAGCTCCCCCAGTTGACTCTTGGAAAGGCTGGCAGAAGAGTTCTTCCACCCACCCTCCAGAAAACACTAAATTGCACAGATAAAAAAATAATAAAAAGGCCAAAGTTGTTTGAAGTTTAGTGAAACATAAATACCATCTATGATAAGCAGTGGCCCTAGGGAGGGGGGATACCACTGACCTTTTGCAACAGAAGAGTCAATAAGTGGCACCTAATGCCAGGGGAGATATTACAGAAGTCTCCAAGCATGAAAATATCTGTGTATACACTAATCAGCCTGCACATTCGCTCACACTTGTTTATTATTTCGACTGATCTCTCCACCACAGGATGAGGGGAAATCCCCAGTGTTGCTAATGATCTAGCTCATGCGCTGAATAAGTCAATCTAGATCAGGGCAGCAAAGATTAATGGAGTCTGCTGTGGGAGTTTTGCTTCTGTTCATAGGAGATACTGAAAACATTCTCAACGACGACTTCATACAAATAAAAATTATTCCTATCACCCTGAGCTGAGGTGACAAAAAAAAATATAATTCCTTGTTTGATTCACACCCATGACCAAGGAAGAAAGAAGCCTACAAAACCTCTTTCTTTGCCAATTATGAATACTTACAGTGGATCTTTTAATAAGAGAAAAATGTTTCTTCCTTTGAGGATCCTTGGGGATTCTTTTCTTATTTCCGTCTTCCCAAGAAAGAGTACACTGGAAGGTCAGTGGAGAACCAGAGGATCTGTGTTCTTTCAGCTGGCAGAAAAGGTCAGAGCAGTACATAAATGCCTGCCCTGATGGACTCCAGGCAGTAATGAGGAAGGCCATAAGAAAACCTATAAATAACCAGTATATTTGCCCTTTCTTGGCATATTTCCTGGAATAAGGTGTTGAAAGCACTCCCAAAGACTTGACGGAAAAGGAGCGCATCAGAGCAGCAAGCAGTGCTGCTCCCCTCCCGCAGCATGGTGCGCAGAAGGACACTTAATTGTCACAGACTCCCAAAGTCTCCACTTTCATGCTGTGACCACGTAGCTGGACTCCCTTCCCTGGGCCCTGCGACTCCAGCTGGCCCTGGAGTTCATCAGGCTCCTTGGCGCAACCCAACCCCCAGGCTTTGGGGAGCCCTGTCCACTTATACCATTGACCACATTTTAAATCCTCCAAGCAATTGCTGCACCCACTTGCTGGGTCCCAGGGCAGAGCCTGAAAACACAACATCACGGGTGAAGCCTTTTAAGGGTTGCAAGAAGGAGCATCAGACTCTCCTGCCTCTGTTGGCTATAATTTCCCGAGTCTGTTTTTAATTCCTGGAGATGTGAGCAACATCAGAGCAGCCTGTTGCCTCAGAGGCTTTGGTAGGACCAGCTTCAAAGGTTTCATTTCAGTCAGAAAGTTCCAGGATGAGTCTCCCCTAGTCCCCTGGAGGTAATAGGAGGATTACCTCCAAATGCTGTAATCATGTGCGTAGCCCCATACGTTCTAACCTGGTAGGTAAGCAACAAATCCCCCACAGCAAAGCTTGCTGGGGCTCCCCAGGCTTCACTCTTTTCTTGTGACCTGCACTGTATTCTGGTGCCACAGCAGAGATGTTCTCTTGCAGAAGAGTCACAGAGATTACTTGATCCCAAGCCAAGAGCACCAACACTGAAGTGCAGTGACCTGATGTCCTTTGTTATGCCCCATATCATATCTGCA
This sequence comes from Himantopus leucocephalus, assembly GCA_003993805.1. Taxonomy (NCBI): domain Eukaryota; kingdom Metazoa; phylum Chordata; class Aves; order Charadriiformes; family Recurvirostridae; genus Himantopus; species Himantopus leucocephalus. Next base: position 12,824,492 of record RSEF01000013.1, read on the forward strand.
GGGGACGTGATTTGAGAGGAGGATGCTCAGCGTAGCTCTGCTACGTACCCTGAGACGATCAGCAGAACGTGAGGGGAAAAAAGATTGATTCCATGTTTAAAAAAAAAAAAGAAAAAAGAAAAAAGAAATACAAGAGTTTTGTTAGGAAGCAGGCAGGGGTAGAGAAGTGAGCATTTGGAGAGAGAGCAACTTGCTTTCTTCCTCTTCTTGCAGCTTTCCTGAACTCCAGAGAAATGAGAGGAACCACTTTGCATTCTACTATGGTCAGGACTTCACAAAGCTAAATTATATCACTCTGCTACACTGGTTGTTACTAAAGAAAGATGATAAACAAATAACATCCTGAGAGAGCTCAGGAATAAAGAGGCCGGTGCTATTGTTCAGAGAGATGGAACAGAAAATGTGAGAGAGGCAATAAGGAGAGAAGCTATTATTCTGTAAAAGCCCAATGAATGCTTACAAAAAAAAAAAAATAGCATTCACGTTTGCTCAAACAGCCCATCCAGTGCCAACACACCGGGTTTCAGAGGGTCAGTTCTGATGTTCATGAAATGCAGCAGATTGTAGCCATTTGCATAGATCGAGACAGGCTTGAAGAGAAGAGGCGAATACCCTCATCTTTAATGCTACCAGCCAGTCAACAACAGATATAGTGTAGCGTTCTACGATCTGTGTTTGGCTCCCACCGCTCTGTGGATGCTACCAGTTAGAAGGGAGAAAAGTACAGCAGAAGACTGCGTTTCAGTTTGAATCAAGTCTGTCAGTGTTAAATAGGAAATCTGGGTCTGGGGTGGATTCTCGGGATAGCCATCTGGAGCACACATCTGGAGAGAAGTTAACCAGTGGCTGCATGCCACTATAATCATTCCTCCCTCAAGTACTGCAAATGGAGCATCAAAGCAGAAAGCAGGTGGTTCTTCCAGGAGATAAATGAACCACAGAGAAGGGTCAGAAAGTGTGACACACATTTGATGAGGCGTTTTTTTTCCTGCTCATAAAAATTGTCAGAGCAAATTACCCATCGGATGTTATACCAGGTTGCTACATGCTTAACATCTCCATGCTCGTTGCTTTGCAGAGTGGAAGTTCAACGAAAAGTTTCCTCAAACAGGCATTAACTTAGAGTATAAACTGGCATTTAGCTTCTCACATGAGTACAGATCTACTGTATTCCAATATTGAGAGACTTCTTCTCATGCCATGGACATTACTACTGAGTTGGGGACAGAAAATTCAGGAACCTGTGAAATCTCTCAAGGATTTCAAAAGTTTCCTGATTCTGCATCAAGGTAATCTTAAAACCCCCTATGTAAAAGGAGAACATCTGCATGAGACGCAAGCAATGTCCGTCAAGCTCCTGCTCCGAGCCTCTAACGCCCACGAGTGCCCACTGTTTGCTGCCTGTTTCGGGAGGACTCTGCCTGTGCCACAGCAGTGACCTCGCACTGAATAAATGATGTTAACGCAGNTGACCTCGCACTGAATAAATGATGTTAACGCAGAGCAGGAGTTTGAACTGCACCTTTACCAAGCGAGAGCCCTGATTCAGAAGTGAGCTGCTGTCGTTGAGTAGGTCTGGTCAAAACCTTGGTCAACAAGAGATTAGAACTGAGAAACTTTTTTCCCTGGGAAAAATGGAAGTTTCATGAATGCTGCAGTAGTTTCTCTGGAAAGGTTTTTCTTCCCCCCCCC
>RSEF01000013.1:12826283-12888271 GCA_003993805.1 Himantopus leucocephalus
AGAGGTGCAGTCCTGGATGGAGAATCCCAAAGCCCACAGCTCTGGCCATAAGACCAACTACACACATATAAACAACTCAAATGCAGCATGGGTATTTCTTCAGGGCTTCCCAGACCTCTGACCTGGTGTGTTGCACTCGTCCCAGGCCTTCTCGGAGGAGGTGACACTCCTGCCTGCCTCAGCAAGCGAGGCAAAGGAAAAGGCTCCTTCTCTCATCTCCTGCCCCAGAGAATGAAACTTCAAGAAACTCTCTCAAATCTTATTCTTGTTCCTTTGCCTGGATCCAAGGTACAGGAAGGAAGACCAGTATTACTATTAGGAACTATGAAAAGATTGAACTGGTCTAGAGTTCATCCTGGTATGAACAATGACTTGAAAAATCAGTGCTGTGAAGATTTTGACAGGCTGGTGACCTTGCAGCTTACACTGTAAGTGATTTCAGTCTGGGGAGTTTGCTCCTCAGAAGAGCTCCTGTCCATATTCTGTACCGCGATAAACTGCAGCTTTAACTGCGGCTGGCCCAACATTTACAGAAACTACTACTGGACATGGACAGAATATACAAAACCAAAGTGGCAGCCAGAGCCTCTGAATTTTTAACAGGAACACTCCCTTGGAGGCACACAGGAATCAGAAAGAGGTGGTCCATGGCCATAGATTTTTTTGTAGTAGATATTAAAAACACAACCATGGGGTTTTGGTGATTGGTAATGAGATAGGAAGTTTCTTCCTTATCAATTCAGCCCTAGCCTGGACCAAAAGAGTTCAGAAAGTTGCTACTATTTCATGCTCAATGCAAAAGAAGGTGAAGCCTTCACGTGTTTCTCAGCAGTCTCCATACAAATTTGAAAATAAAACCAGCAAGTTTGCACCCAATAGCAATGCCAGGAACACCCAAGTCCAAACACGGGAGCCACAGGGGACTGACCAGCTCTCTTGTGCCTGTCTCGTCCCCTGCAGAAGAAACACTGATGCACATTCTCAGCAGGCACACAGTGACTCCTCGTCTATAGACTGACAAAGCCGAGTTTGGTGTCTGGCCAAGGTCAGACTGATACCTGCTCCCAACAAGGCTGCGAAAGGCAGATGACTATTTTTGTGCTGCACTGCATCCATCTACTGCCCAACTGGTTTAGGTGGAACTTGCAAAAACTGCTCCATTTGGGGGTCATCTTTCACTTTCAGCCTAGCACCAATTACCTGGGTATTTTTAGAGGCTCTTTCACATGGCCTGCTATAGAAGCCAATGCTTTTATTAAAGAAGTACTTACCATCCAGAAAATAAAACTAACACCAGAAGAGAAAGGAGAGGATGGCAGCTCAAATCTCTCACTTGCAGCGGGATGTGAACTACTGTAACCAGGCATTTGGGTTAATTTATCTCATACTGAGTCACTCACATTAACCTAAGTTAAGCATAATACTAGTGACCGGGTTTTCAGGTGTTTGAACTTGGGTTTTCTTTTAATTTTCTCCTATTTCTTGAAATCCACCTAAAAAAGAGGTAATGCTTCTGAAATTGCTTTTAAGAATCGAAATGTAAAAGGGATTAAGAGAGGCAGGCCTCCTGCCTGCACGGCGATTCACCAAGCCCACACAAACACAAATAATGAATAAAGCAGGCGCTACCAGACACGCTGGCTGGGCAGAGCCCCCAGAGAGGGCCCGGCCACACACCCGCAGAAGCCAGCAGAGGTAGGAGACAGTTCCTACCGCAGTACCTCCACTGTCTTTAAATTGAAACTTTTTTGTTCAGGCTCTTTTTTTTTTTTTTCTTTTCCTCCTCTCCCCCTCTCAGCAGTTGAGAGCAACAGAGGAACATCCACAGTTACTGGGTGCAGATCAGCCAGCCTCTAAACAATTAGACTGCTCAAACAACAATGCCACTTGCTGCTTGAGTACATGACTGCAACCCTCACGCTCCAAAGACTGTATACCTGCATCTCACCAGACATGTTGTTTCTTACACAGCCCTCTTTTCACACTGATAAGACTGAGAAATTCCAGTTACATCACTGCACGATCAGGCCTACAGAACATGCAAATCACAGCCAACACTTCTTGGTCACATCTGACCAACTGCACATGTGTTTTACCTGCCACCTGGTCTTGTATTTTCACATTTTTTCCTGAACTGGACACAAGATCGTTAAACTTGTATCTCATTTAGGTTACCAGACCTGTTTTGAAAATCCAGCCACTTCAGGAAGCTGTATAAATATGAGACGAGTTTCACAGAAACTCTGGTCTTGTAGTATTTACATGAGGTCATACAGAGAACCAAATTCAGCTCTTACTTCTGAGAGCTAAACTCAACTCTCCAGAGTCCTTTCCTCCTAGCCACTAAATCAACTTTTCTTTTCCTGAAATTCTCCTCTTTCAAAAGCAGTTCCCTAAGGCATCTGCTACAACACATAAAGCATCCTGACAAACGCCATCAATTTAATTCATATTAATGGTAATGAAAGTTAAATAATAGATGTTGCCCACAGTATTTGCGCATCTGTAAGTTCTGCCACATTGCTGGGGGAAAAAAAGAAGCCCTGCATTTCTTATGCAGAAGAGATGGACAATTAGCTCTTTGAAAGAAAAGCCTCTCTTCATTAACTGGAGACCGAGTCACTTGTTGACATTTATCTAGCGGGATTCTCTAGAGCAGAATAATGACCGCACCAGAATACAGGCTGCTCGTGCCCAGCCAAGTACCTGCGAGGGCCCAACAGACTCACAGCGCGACGGTCGACATCGCAGGCAGATCTGCCAAGAGCTCTCCCAGGGGCCGGACCCCTGGAAGGCAGCCGCCCTTCCCCTGCCAAGCAACACGACCAGACTTCATCACACCTCCCTGCTTTATGATACCTCCTGCCGCTCGCTATACGGACAGGCCGGAGAAAGCCAGTACAAAATGTTCCCTGCCCTGCGCCTAGCAGATGGCAGGACTGGCAATTACACAGCCAAGACACAGCCAACACAGCACCAAGCATCACATTGAGCATCCACGGCACCGAGGTGCTCCGGGGAGGACCGAAAGCAGCATAACAGCACTAATAACACCACCACAGTCCACCAGGCACCTTGAAACCTGGTGGCACAGCCTGGAAAACAAGTCACGTCTGGAGTTGGGTGCTGGATTTGAGAGGGAAAGGGCCAGCCCCTGGGAGAGACATCCTAACCTGATGCTCCCCTCCGGCAAGAGCCCCTCAGCAAAAGCAAAGCCGCCCAGCCTGACTTGTCAGCACCAGCCTGGAAGGCAGCCGCTGCCGTGAGAGCCGAGAAAGTTTGGCTCCTTGTACAGAGGCAAAGCAGTCAGTTGTGGAAGGTAAAAAGAAAAATAAGCCTTCCAGTGCTGCAGTTCTCCCTTCTCTTGTTTGCTCCTGGATTTCAGGCTTTCGCAGGTGGCTACCTGGACAGACATGCTATTAAGACCACAGAGCTGCACAACACATTTTCCACTTTCCAGAGAGTGGCCATTGAGTGAAGCGCCAATGCCAATTCATCACTACAGAGTTGCTCAAATCCTCTCCTTTCCGCTGCCAGCTGGGGCTGAGCGCTCTGGGTAAAATGCCAGCAGTCGAAAGGTTAATAGCAATGGGACTGCAATTCAAGCTTGCCGAGATAAATGAAGGTAGAGTGCAAGGAAAAGAGGGGGAGAGGATCCTTGTTGTGATTTCATGGCAGTCTTTTTCTTCTATCATCATCATCTGAAAGGCACGCTTATCGAATTCACTCTCCAGCAGGCCCATCGGAGAGAGAGCAGAAGACAAAGTGTCCCTGAAGCTCACCCAGTCTGGCAAAATGCGGCACCGTGTCTATTGCTGTAACACATCAGCAGCCCCAAATACATCCTCAGCTGAGCCTCGTAGCACTGAATTGGCTTCGCTGGAAAAACTTAACAACTCATTGCATGCTGGAGGCTAATACATCATCTCAGTGCTGGATACAGGAAAATACACCACTATGGACTCAATACAGATTTAAATGTCTCGCTCACAGAGCTGCAGAGGCACGGCTACTGCTCCAGAGCACAGCAGGCTCAGTCTGCATCCAGAGACTCCAATATCCCGGAGCCAGACTTGGTGCTTCCCATATCTAACGTGGACATGAGATATTCTCAGTAACCTCAAAGCTGCAAGCACAAAGAGATGCTGCGGGACTTGCTCGTAACAGCTAATTGGGATATTTTCATACAAAATCAATGGGCAGTTTAAAACCCACAAAAAAAAAAATCCCAACCCTCACTCTAGTTGCTGATGAGCTATTTTTCACTCCTGTTTTCATTCAATCATTTCACAGCTGATGTTCAGTTATCTAAAACAAAACATTTTTTATTTTGATAAACTCCCGTGACTGAACCGAGCAGTCAAAACTGGCAATGAAGAATAAAAGAAAAACAGGAGAAAAATGCAGTGCCAAAAAGAACAAGAAGGATGATCTTTTAATGTAATACTTGAAAAATTCAGAAAGCCTTTAACATATGTATTTTTCTGAAAAAAAAGTTATTGAAACTTAACATGTAATGAAGAATTATGATCAGTTGTATTTAAGTTATTAGAGAATAAAGCTAGAAAGAATGTATTTAGACCCCCATCACTCAAGATCTTACCATTTGAGCTGCAATTCAACAAAATATTTAAGAGAATAATAGGAACCACATGACCAAGCCTATTAATTTCAGGCCAGGATTTTTTTTTCTTCCAATGCCTTCAGGTCTTCTTCTATCTGTTTCTCATTTTTAAAAGCAGCTCCAAGTTTTTGCTGGGGAAGGGGATATAGCCCAAGCCTTGCAAAGAAATTATACCAGCAGATCTAACTCTTCACATACTTACAATTAAGGATGCAGCTCTTAGATACCGCTGGCAAACTTTTTAAAAAACAAATATATGAAACTTAATTTTTTCTATTTGTAAGTAATGATAAATTACAACACTAAATGAATTATTTATGGTATCCTAGGTATAAGAAATCAGCTTTGTTGCTTCACTGATTTCAAAACCAGTCCCGCACTCTATATCCTGTAGGAAGAAATGTTTTCTACAGTCCCTGCAAAAGATTTATATATCAAGTTTCTCATTTTCCTGCAGCAAACAAATTCTGAAATGAAATTTACTTTTAAAACATATTTCTCATCTCTAACAAGAACGTTGAGGTAACACTAGAATGGCATTTTGGAATATAAGCAGTTTTTAAGACAAAAGATTTAAATAGGAAAAAGAGAGCGGTGAGTCTAGAAAGAGTTCTGCACAGCTCAGTCACAAATGTTACTGCATACCACAAGCCAACCAAAAGGCTGCTTTTCTTCCATTCTTCCTGTCATTTCTTTTCAAAAAATTTTCGTATACCGCCTCACAAGCATCCATTTGCATTATTCATAATAGCAACTTGCAACCACAAATGAGGGCACATAATTCATTTATATTTTACATCATTAAGAAGGGTATTATAACTGCGAGCAGTAAATAGGAAATATAATAGCATTCAGCTTTTTCATGCACTGTGAACTAACAGGTATTGAAACTTTGTGGAAGTCTAAGTAAATGAGAAACTTTTTTTGTTAGGATGGATTTGAAGCGTGAGGAAAACAAGAGCTGCACAAAACAAAAAGAATTGGAAAAGGGTGCATGCACTGAGCACATCAAGTCTATTTAAATATCCCCCAACAATCTAATTTAAAAAAAAAAGTTTCTCTGTGAAACTCCAAATTGAAGCACCTGAACTCCTGTCTAGGCTAAGCAGCCCAAGCGCCCCCTACAATGACAAAAGCAAAAGAGCAAAAGTCCTGCAAGAAATAACCATCTCTGCTTGGTCAGAGAGAGATGTTGGAGTCCAGGATTGGGCTGGATCAGGCCCACCTTTGATAAAGTAAACAGCTGCATAATTCAGTTTCTAAGTGCCCCAACTCTATTTAAATGCTTTTGAGAAAGTGCTGGCCCCAACCCCTGCGTACAGCTCCCGTGAATCCTGAGAGACTCCCATTTACGCAAGGGTAACTATAACGAGTATCAGCCTTTTATCTTGGAGTAGACTTAACATTTGACAGTCCGAGAGCTGAGGAGATCCATCCAGTGACAAAACCATCTAATTCCATCTACTTCAAATTTCTGTCTACTTTTAGGAAGGGTCAGGAACTGAAACTTTACAGCTGAGATGCGAGAGAAAGCATTAGTTCCCTGGTATGTTTGTGTTCTCCAGTTTCAGGTAGCAAAACTATCAGAGACCGTATCACGAGGCTCAAATCAGCCAAACCCACCACAGTCAGTGATGTGCGATACCAGAGCAACATCTGCCCGGCCCAGAGGGTACCGGCTTTTCAAAGGCTTAGAAGACATGTGGGCAACAAAACATTTAGCAGTCAACAACTTCTTTTGAAGACATCTGGGGAAATGCAGAAGCAGTCTGTGAAAGGCCAATAGTCTTCAGGAAAGTCCTGAAGAACTGAAAGCTTTTGACTATGGCTCCCATGTATGTATTTATGCATAGTACAACGGTGAAACAAAAAAATAGCACGTGGTACCAAGACATCAAGAGTCACGAGAAATTACTCCAAAAAGTCACCCCATCTATCTTGGCACAGATGGTTTTGTTGGGATTAAAGACTGTCAGATCACAAACCAAGTTTTGTTATAAATAGTAAGTATAAATAGAGAGGCAAACCCTGGGCTCTGTAGAAAATCAGCCATTTCTGGTTTCCACAAGACAGTCACAGCACCGGGGAAAAAGCAGCAAAAGTCCATACCACTGGTATGAAATACGCCAAAAGCATCACCAAAGCTGAGTTTTGCAATGCTGAAGATTCCAGCAAATCTCCTAGGACGTGGGTGCCCAATTCCCAGCTGTCACTTCAAAAGGCTCAGCCTAAATTTGGATGCATTACAGACATCAAGGACAAAAAACTGTAAGACAACACTGGCAGCAAATAACCTAACGCGTATGTTGGGACACGCAGCAGAAGCAGCAGCGAGTGTGCAGAAGAGGAGAACAGAATTGCTTCTGCTCCATCACAGATACCACAGGCCACTGCGGGGACACAAAGCCATCCCAGGGAAGGGACAGGACTCCTGCCCTTCAGAAGCGCAGCAGCCTTCCCTTCAATATCGGCAAAGAAAAGAAGTACTGACGGAGAACATGGGAGCACATTTGCACACCAGTGTGGCAGTGGGGCTCACTCATAGAACTGAGTCACGCTTCTGCCTGGCCTTAGCATTTGGGACTGACCACTTAAATTCTTCATGCCTCAATTTACCCATTGTATTGGTTACCCATCAGCGCCGTAGCAGAGACGGGCACAGTCTCTGGTTGTCCTACTCCCAAGTCCAGTCGCATCTTAAGGCTCTTCGGATCGCAATGCAAACGGGCTCTTGCCTACTTGCGTTGCTAGAAACCAAGCAAGGAAAATATTCACAGTAGTGCTATAGCTCTGAAGACCTCTGTGCCAAAGAAGAAAAGCTCACTTGTTTCAGAGCCATTTGTATGCAGATGCTTTTTCTGATTTGATTCTGAAACGTGGATCCCAAATTCAGCATTCTTATTGTGGGGAAGCATAAAGCAATTGCAGAAAGAGGGAACGCGGCTGACCACGGCGATACAACAATTATATTGCAAGAAGAGATCAGAGGAAATGCATTTAATGCTGCAATGTTAGCACAGCAATTACTCCTGAAATCCAAGTCCCAGCAAAAACATTGGTTCCTTAAAACAAGTATTGAAGGCGTCAACATTCATTGCATTTCATATTTCTCTTTTTGCACTTATTTTCCAATGCATTAAAGGAAGGAGTGTGAGGATGTTACACTTCATTTCAAGCATCCTTGATCTTTACTTCACTGTTTGTCTCGTTTGTTCTAAAAGCCATTTCTGGTTTCCCCAAGACAGTCACAGCACCTGGGAGAAAGCAACAAAAAGCAGGGAAAGGAGTAAAGGCTTTACACCGATTTGCAGGGTAGTCTCTCCTCTCCTCTATGCGAGCTATTGCAGTTACAATATACAATACAGTTTATTCTCAAGAGGGGTAACACACACTTCTGTGACTATGCCTGAAACAGCTTCAGATTCCCGTAAAGCTTACAGCCTAAGCCCGTGGCAGACAAAGGGTGTCTAAACCCTTTTCTGTGGACTACCTGCTTTGGAAACACGAAATACCGAAAAGCCACACTGCACCGAAACCTTGTTAATACACTTTTTGCTAAAGGTCTAGAATGACCAACTCCAAGAGCTCATGAATAGGCCAGAAAATCAGGAGGTTAAAGTCATGGTATTTTGTATGCATTTTTAAAACAACAAAAAAAATACATGCAATGTTCTTTTTATTCCCTGTTGAATCTTAAGGACCACATCACAAAACTTTGCTCTTGAAATACCTTTTTTTTTTCCCTTTGCAAAGGAACAGTCTTGCATAATCACAGGACTCTCAAAAGTTACCAAATACCCCGAGACGTTTGATAAAATCACAAGTGTTAGCAACTGTGATTACGGGTCATTTCATCATGCCTCCCTGATTTTTTTTGCCTTTCATCCTTTAGATGTCAAGTATATTAGGTATTCCAGAAGTACAACAGCTGCTAAATCTATCCAGACGCCTGCTTTCAAAGTCACCACACTAAATCCCCCTTACGAGGAAGAATCGGGGAATACGGCACTTTGAGGAGTACTGAAATTTCCTGCTGTCTTCAACCTCGCCTCTCTGCCCAGCCTCATCTGTAGGATATCTTTGCTCAGAGCAACTCACGGGGATGGAAAGGATTGCAAAAATGGCATGGGCTCTATGCTTCTGTACCCTCCTAATCCTATCGTGGGTGACCGGGACCTGTTCTTTTGGGATGACCAGTGAAGTCTGAAGGCTGCTCTCTCATTTGTGCTGCAGCAGCTCACAGCTGCAGCCAAGGATTAGCCTTGTATTAGCTGTACTGGTTAGTTACTTCTTTTTTCCTTTCACTGGATCTATTTTGCCCTGTTTCGTCTGTAGGAGGAAAAAATAACATTCACAAAAGCTAATATTTAACTCTGACACCTGGAAGGCACTTGGGGGTGACTTACACCATCATTTGGGCCAAATTACATCTGCAGTGCAGGTAACAACAGTTGCACCATCTGGCCCATAGTACGCACACTAGCATATAAACATTGATATAATCAAATATAATTATAAGCTGAAGTTTTCAAAGCCAACTAGCAGTGTCTATAAATGCCCAGTAAAAATGAATTCTTGGGTTCCACTCTGCAGCACAAGTTTCCTGAGATATGAATCCAGTCACTGATGGCTAAACAGGAGCTATGTGAGGCTGGGACGTTTTCAAGGGACGTCCACATGAAAATGTCCTGACAGCAGCACATCAGCTTCCCAAAAAGCCTGGGAAACAGTGGTCTCGGCTACCTCCCCGCACAGGTGGGCTACTGCACCTCGTCTCTAACTGCAGCTCACAAACAGCAGCCCGAGCGTACGCTGCTCCGAGTCCCCAGAAAAACACACCAAACTATACAAACTAAACCACGAAATCCAATACCATCTCTCCAGAGCCACCCCTGCAGTCAGCACGGATCAGAGCAGGACTTTGCAAAATTGTAGTGAACAACAATGCAACAGCTTCTGCAGCCTGTGCTGGGGCTGCCTCTTCACAGCTCAAGTGTTAAGAGCCAAGCGCTGCCATTAAAAGAGGGCAAAGAGGCCTGATTGTTTCTTCCTTTGCGTACCACAGCACAAAAACTTCCTTTCCACACAGCAGAGGACGTGGGGATGGCTCCCTGGGTTCCCCTAAAGGTACTGATCTTCAGTGCCCGCTTTTAAATTGATACCGTGCGTGACTCTGTCATGCAAAATCAGCCCCTCGCATCCACCATTCTTTCCCCTCTGCTTTCTCTGTCCTCCCAGACTGCACTGATTCTTCCCACAGCCAAAAAAGAGGATGGGTCTGGCCAACATATTTGTCAGGTTGGTTAGAGAACAGCTGCTTAAAAGCCAGGGCTAGGTGACACCGTCCCAGGAGTTCAGCTTCCTTTCTCTAGTATTCCCAACTGCTGCCCAGCTGAGGCTTGGAACAGGATGGAGACTTGTTTTTAGCAACGGAGCAAAGCAGGAGTGTGCTGAACCTCCTTCTCTCCCCCTTTCAGGGGAGGACGTCCGTGGGAAGCATGGGGAGGTACCTGCTGTACCATGGTGGTTACCTAACTCTGCCCAAACCATTTATTTGACTCACTGAGCAGGACAAACTAGACTTGCTTGGCAAAGCTCAGAGCACAGGGATGTCTGGTGGCTTCAGGTTATCCAGAAGTAGCTGGAGGTGCCCAGTTTGCCCCCACAACTTGTGCAAAAGCTGACACTGATTCAGTTTTCCCATTAGAGGCAAGCCCTGCCTTCAGCGCCGCTCTGCGGGGCAGAGCTCGGCTAGCAATGTAAGCCCTGGGCTTCTCTCCCTTCAAGAGCTAGCCTTGGGGCTAGCTTGGGGAGAAAGCTCACCCCAAAGCTGCCCAGCTAGAGCCTGGCAGATTATCATGTTTGCCTCCCAAGTCTTTCATGCTCCACTCATCTCTACGTGTTAACAGGACAACCTTGCACCTACCTCCGCTTCTTACGGACACTGAAAAGGGCTGGCTGCAACCCATTACTGGGCAAAAAATGGCCCCAATTTATAGCGAGACGAGGAGCATAGATCTGCCCTGCTGTCAGTTTTTCTATTTGGTGTAACTGGCAGTCGGAGCAGAAGTCGTACAAAGAAGGCCAAGTCATAAATAGTTTTCTAGTGATTTACTGGGAAACCCATGAGCCAAACTCACCCATGTGGAGAGGGAAAAAAAAGGCACCTATTGACTCAACTATATATTGGCAGACTGATGCAAAGCACTGAGATTTCTCTCTACCAGCCCAAGAAAGTGCTGTTATCAGATGCTAACCGCTGCATTTGTCTCCCTCCTCCCAACCTTTCCTAGTCCATAGCACGCTGCACACAGCCCAGCAGAACACAGCAGCCATGAACTTGAACGAAAAGTCTGTTTCTAAGATGCACCTGACATTTTTTATCTTCAAAACTTTAAGAAAGGTTTTCTTTTCAATTTTATCAGCAGGCACCAAGAGCAGAGGCAAGATGAGCAGAGCAAAGAATAAACGAATCAAAATCTCACAGAGTCCCAGAGAATGTACCTAACCCTGGGTTCAACTGTAACAAATACCTAAAGGGCCAAATTTTTTACTGCCTCATACCCAGTGGAGTAAGAGATGTAAACACATGCCCCAGTGCCAAGTGGATGTGAAATGCTGCCAAATCAGATGCAAAGGAACGATTTGAACCTGCCTGGCATTGGTGAGAGTGATAAACCAAGGTGCGAAAGTGTGTAAAAATCAGGCTCTAGGTGCCTTCTTCAGATGCACGAAGAATTCACCAGAAGGGAAAATGTTTAAAACTTGAAGCACAGAGCTCCTGGGAATGCAGTTGTTTTGTCTATAGAAGAACAGAGCTGTCAGAAGCTAATATGTTTTCAATTTGTGAAATCCATGCTATTGGAGCAATCCTCACTGGATACCTTTTATTTACTTCTTCCTTGGCAAAGTCCAATTACTGAGATGCTCCATGAGTGATGCTCCTGGCCATCCCAGGTGACAGCCAGCTCTGCTGGTGAAAGCAGCAGCTTTTGGGGCTTTTGTGGATGGATCCATTTTATCCTTCTATGTTTGTCAAGAGAAAAGAAAAGCACTAAATGTCCTGGGAGAAATCATGCTTAAGTAAGCTTTCTACATAGAAAAACTGCAACAGAGCTATTATTTAGAAACACTTCCTTAACAATACACCCACAAACAACATCGAGATTGCTAATGTGCCCCCGGACAGCCCACACTCCAGTGCAGTCTCCTTGGTTTTCCAGGAGATTCCTGCTTCTTCCCTTTCTCCTCTTTCTTGCTGTCATTTCTCATACAGCAGAAGTGACTGACACAGAAAGGGAGACCCAGCTCACTTAAAGTTGCGCAGAGCATTTATGATTTGGCACCAAGAAGCACAGTGGCTCCTTGACACCGGTGACAATCATCAGGCTACTTCGGCATTAACAGCTTTGCTTAGTAATTTGAGTTGTTCAGAAAAATTACTCCAAAAAACTAAATTCTCTGCCTTCCCAGACCACCGAGCTGCTTCTTCCTTCCTTCCCAGCACCTTGTTTTGTTCACAGCTCATCCTGCCAGCAGAGACGTGTTCAGAAACAGAATGGAGCCTCCGCAGCACTGGCGACGCACATAATTCACAGCTACGGAGCAGAACCTTCTCCTGCCACAGCTCCTCTGATCTCAGCAACGTCATGTCAGCCACACGCCTGCAAACCGTTTAACACGGGGGTTTTAGCACAGAGCATTAGTACTTGTCCCAGGACAACCTAGGTCACACCTACGGGCCCTCCCTGGCTGTAGGTCTCTGCTGAAGGAGAGATGCGAGATGCACAGGGGTCAAAGCTAAGGGCATTAGCCAGCTGGGGCGAATCGGAGAGCCCCTGCCCTGCCATAACGGGGAAGGGACAGAAGAGGAAGAGGTCCCTGGGAGGACTGAAACTGGCTGCCAAGCTCCAACATCAACCTTGGGACTGGGGACCAATCTGACCTCCGCTGGAGCCCTGAGCATTGCCTTACCTTGCAGACAGGCTTCCAAAAGCCAGACTGGATACAAGAAACTCTGGCAGGTCCTCATTTCCCAAAACTGGAGTGCCTGTGCAAGCCTCAGCAAAACAGTAGGATGGGGACAACAGACTGAGTGTCACTTTTTCCCTCTCTCTTGGCAGACCTGGAGATCTGCTCTGCAGGGGAGGTTCATTGCCTGAAGCAGATGTGAAGGGATCCCGGTGCACAAGAGAAAGCAATCCCAGGCCACAGCAGATGCTAAGGGCATCTCCTCTTCATTTAAGAAGAAGAAAGGCTAACGCTGAGAGAGTTTAAAGAAATGTGGTTTAAAGTGTCTCTTGTTTACCAGCCACAGCTGCTCTGGCCCAGAGATCAATTGGCTGCAATGTTCCTTCCCTCCCTGACAAGAGCAAGTACAAACGAAGGGGAGCACTTGGTCTTCAGCTCATCATCCCGTCCTACCTGCCCTGAATCCCCTTTTCTAGAGATAACCATCTTTGTCACTTCCCTCTAGTCAAAGCTATATTAAAAATACACAGACACACACAACATCTGGTGCCTCTTCTGAGCACTTACACTTCAGAAGGATGTTTTTTGAGAAACCCCAACATTGGCTTTATTCCCAGCTATCACTCTTTTATCTCCTTTTTACTTTCAATAGCCCTGTCATATATACAGAATTTTTTGATCTCTAGATGCAAGGAGAGCTGCATGCTAACAGGGACCAGCAAGAAACAAGGGTGAGAAAAAAGAATAAATACTCCTGGAAGGAAAGAAAGGCATGATGAACTCCAGTATACCTTAGAGGTTTAAAAATGAACTGTGGCTGAACTCTAATATTTGATTTTTCCAGAAACAGTGTGGTGTATCAAAGACTACTCCTTAAAGCCACATTCATTCAGCACGTGAACCCATTTCTGTGACAGCAGCTCACTCAGAAAGGTCCTCCCCACACAGCTCTCAGAAACCTCCAAATCTGGACACAGGCAAGACCCGGTGGATGCTTCTAACCCACCTTCCTGAACAGCTACCACCATCACCTCTGCTCTCCAGAGCTCGCTGCTAGCTTTTCCCCGCTACCATCACATCCCTTTCTCAGCTACTTTAAGTGATAAGGATCCCCTGATTTTCCCTGACGAGGGGAGCATAGGAAATGCCCTGATCCTGTCCCCTTTAATACCTGTACACGTGCAGCTCACTGCTATTAATATCCCTGCGGAGATACAGGTGATTATTTGAACTCCTACTTACCTATTTGATGAAAACATAAATGAGATCATTTCAGATGCTATTTGATGCAAGCAAAATTTGAGTCCAGAGAGGCAAACATTTATACTTAAACTTCTCTTTTGAGGACCATCTCCTCCTGTCTAAGGACAGAAGGGATAGCATGTGACCTATAAGTGTATGGAAAATGAGTCAAGATGAGCGACATTGTGAATACAAAGCACATCTTGCAGCCGATGAGACTTTATTTCAAGGCATTATTTGAGGCCAGGTTTTGCTGTGGTATGCATTCAGAGCTAGTAGCTTATTTTGGAGATCATTCCACTGACATAAAACATAAACTAAGGACCGAACAACAGATTGCATCTTCAAATCTAAAATATATCAACATATTTAAACGTATATATTTTAAATGCATCTCTTTTTCACTTCAGTGAGTCTGGTCAAGAAAAGAGAGCAGAGTAAAAGCCCTGAAATCTTTTACTAGAGTTTGCAACAAGCTCAGCTTGAGCACCAGCAATTCAAACTTCATCAATTCAAAATGCCAGTGTGATTACAACTGCTCCAGGGCAGTCACCCACTGCACCGAGTTGGTGGACCAGAGATCATACAGCATTGTACCTTTCCCAACTCCCACTCATCCTCGCCATTAAAGGGAGCTAGTGCTATTTCTGTTAGAAATGCATTTAGAAATCCTAAATTGCTGGCCGTCTTACGCTAGCAACTGCACAAGCATTATCAGTTTGGTTATTATCTGCTACCTGGAACCTGGCCCAAGTTCAACAGCTCCCCTGATATAAGGAACCCAAGAGCTGGTGGGACTGTCACCCCCTGACCAGGGGACAGGGATGGACCAGCGCTGCCAAAGTTCATTCCAGCACCAGGCACGACCGCATCTAAAAGCTTCAACCTGCTTTTCATATTGTCATCATACACACACAGCAATCCATTTACTTGGGAAAAAAAAAATAGGGTTTTTATCAAACCCGTAATTAGCTCATTCTTCTAATACTGCTTAGTGAAAAGAAGACAGTGATTTACTTCTAAAAAACTTTTAGTGATTTAATTTTTAAAAGTTTTGATATTTTTGTTGCACGGGTTGATGGGAAAGCCATTAACAATTCTGCATACACCTTATTAGAAAGGCTGCCCACATCCCAGCTCAGACAGAGCATAGCCTGATAAAAAGGCTTAATACATAAATGCTTGTTTGTGTTTGGAAAGTTCCTGGAGCTTAGCCAAACATTCAGTGTGCTGAGGAAATACAGAGAGACAAGGGCCTGCTTTTAAAGCAATGCTTGTCTGCAGCTCTGTATTATCCTGAGTGACATTTTGTCCAAGTACAGTAATAACACACGTCCTTGCCTGCCACTGAAAGCAAAAGCCAGATTTTAATACCTGGTGGAAACTTTCTTGCTTTTGGGAGCATCCAGACCTGGGAAAAAAAAAAACATTCTGCTTATAAAAATTCTGATGAGCTGGTTTCCAACAACAAAAGCCTCTCAGATAGCGGGTGTAATCTCCAAGCTGCTGCCATGACAGTCCTTTAGTAACACCTACAACTTATACAGGGATGTTTCACCACAGATTGCAAGGAGGCAGGACACTTCTTGCTCCAGCTGGCAAAGAGGGAGCCTGGAAGCACAGAACAGGGCAGTAACTTTTACCCGAGCTCATCCAGGGGGTCAGGACCAGAAAGACCTCCAGCCTCCCGAGTCCCAGCACACCCAAGGCACGGCGTTACAGTTGAGCTACCTACAAGGTGACTGCTCTCCTTCTGACCCAGGGAGAAACTATAAGCACATGGTTTATGCCTGCTTGGCTTTTACAGAAGTCAATGAGAAGCAAGCACAAGAGGAAGGCTTGACTGACCTGCTGAGCTAAGTTCACACGCACATCTAAATGACGTACCAGGCAATCTCACCGAAATATGGCATGTATTTTTTTTATCCTGCTTCCTTTGCCCCTCTGGTTAAAGGACGCTAAGGTTGAGGGATGGGGTCAAGGGATGAGGCAGCAAGAGACGTGTCTCAGGAGAAACCCAGAGCTGGAATAAGTTATCTATCAGAGCCCTGCCATCAATAAGCTCCCAGAAAGTGATGATTTTCTCCCTTGGGCAAGCGTTTCTGGCAAGTGACAGCAAACTCACTGATTCCCATTGTAAAAAAAGTTACCCTAAAAACATCCGTATGCCTGCCTGAATAGCATATGTGTGAAAGGCAACACCATGCAAATGCTTCCTATTGCAAATAGCCTCTTTCAATATCATGGATAGAAGTGCTACATTCATTGCTACAGAGCACTCCCTTTGAGGTCCACATCACTGCTTGATGAATCTGACCCCGAGGAGCAGCTCCGAGCCGGCCTCTCCCATTTAACAGGTCTGCGTTTCCTTACGGGCTCTCTCTAGAGGATGGTAGGAGAGTGATGGAGGGGGGAGTAAGAGGTCTGTAAAATCAGGAGTGGAAAGGTAGTGAGGGGGCAACTACTCCCAACTTAATAAATGGGGATGAGGGGTGGAATTTGATGAAGCGATCAGGCAGCGTGTCTAACGCAAATTAAATAAAGTGCTTTTTTACACAGTTAATTTATGGAACTCCTTGACACAAGTTATTGCAGCAGACAAAGGTTTTTGAAAGGATTTAATAAGAGACTAGACAAAGTCGTGAAGACTTAGTACCTAAGGGTATGGCTTGAAAGCCTCTAAACCAGCAATTGCCAAAAACTGGAAAGGTTTATCTGAGGCAGGCTCAACGTCTATTTATTTCTTGTGCCTTTGCTATGCATCTGCCACAAGACAGACTTTGGCTGACCAGGTGATGGCTAATTCCATGTCGTCCTTAGCAGTGAGCGGGGACAGAGAACAGCATGGACCCAAGCCACTGCACGGGAAGATCGCAGGAGCCAGTCCTTCACACACGGCATTGGCCTTCAGACAGCAGGACCACCGACTTCTTTTCTCTTAGATCACTACTGAGGAGCTTGCTTTGCTTTTCATAGAGAGGGGCTTTAATTTGCCTGCTCATGGAGTCACCTTCCCACAGGTACGTGCCAAAGGCCAGTCCGAGCGTGGCTCCTAACGTCACCAGCAGACAGGTCAGAGCTGTCCTCCGGTGATTTTCATACCGCTTTTTAGATTATTCCTATTAAGTGAAAGAAGATATTTTAAGGTCTTTTTCTCTTCTCATTAAAGCCTCTGTCACAGGAATTACTTGTCACCACAGGTTTAATCTTCTGCAGAGTCCAGCTTTCACGTGTTTGCATTCGTGAGATGAGGGACAGAACATGAGGAGGAAATTGGACCAAATTAACCTGCTCCCATGACAATCCACAATAATAACAAAAGTGGAAAATGGCAGAGAATTAAACCGTTCTTGACAAAAACTGTAATGACCTCCAAGAATGCCTCTAAAGTAACTGTCCAAGTAATAGTTTCCAAGTGTAATTTCAAGGATATGCTATGCAAACTCTCCTTGCAGAATTTCAAGCTACCGGTTAACAAGGCTGAAAAAAGAATGAATGAGAGGAAGAGGTAATCGATACTATAATTAGCAACAGAGTAATCTGAAACAGGGTGATTTGGTTAAATAAGGACAGGTAGATTGGATCAGGGAAAACTCTAAAGTAAAGAGAGGAGTTTAAATCTGATTTGGTTTTAGCACGGTAAAAGAAAACACTTTAAAAGAAGTTGTACACCAGGGTGCCCTGCTCCGTTTCAAACTCAAAATAATAATTGAGTGGAGAAAAGCCACCCAAACAAAAAAAAAAAAGCAGCAAAGCCAACTGATTTTAGATCAGATAGCCTTAATTAGTCAATCCCCAAATAGAGAGATAACATCAATCAAAGTCAGGGTAGAATTATAGTGAAAGGCCATCTGAGGCTGGGGCAATCCTCTGAATAAAAAGGATAGCCAAAATAAAAGTATTTCCACTCAGTGAAGAACAGAGTCTGTGTGCTGCATTTTCCCTTTTAAAGCTGGCTGAGGTAGCCAGGGCTACGTTTTCTAGGGATTAATAAAGGAGAGAGAAAGAAGAACCTTGTTATTGTCCTTGTAACAGTGGCTGTGGCACTATCTAAATGCTCCTGTTCAGAATCAATATTTCTGAAAATGGTGTCAGTTGCCATCATGTCAAAGAAGAAATTCAAGAGGTTGTCTCTGAATCATAAAAAGAGACTGAAACGTTGTCTTCAGGATAATGCTGTGTTCTACACACCAGCCACAGGCCACATCCAGGTAACATAAAAGCACCCTGGACGTATCAATGCACAACTGATCATGGTTCAGGGACAGTAGAAATATAAGTTATTCCTTCAGATAAAACCAAGTAGTGATACAGTGTTGTCACAATACACCTCCTTAATCTGGGCAAACTCTACCAGGAGAAAGAAAGTAATCCTTAGAGGATTTCCAGTAAGTATAAACAATAATATATTACCTAAGGGCTTAATACCACTATAACTGACAAAAATCTCTGAAATGTAGTGAGACAGAGACTCCCAAATTCCAGTTCAGTACAGTGAACACTTCATGTGGGATTCATCTGTCCAACTTCAGCTACCTACAATGTAAATATTTACACGTGAAAATTCATTTAGACTCCATACATGAAGAGCTAGGTACTTCTGGAGGGAAATCCCTTTCATTCCATTACTGACGGACAGACTAAAACACCATTGCAGATGACTAGTGCTAAAGATTAATCCCATTTCTCCAGTGCAAAAAACGTGGAAACTAGCTCTGTGGCCAAGATATAGAGTTTCTTCAAAAAAAAAAAAAAAANAAAAAAAAAAAGCAAACTAAGAAAGCTTCGGTACCAATTAAATAAAACCACAACATTGAGTTTGTCACCAAGTTCACTCTTCACACAGAGTGAACTAAATCTTTCTTTCAGATGATATCCTCCAACATCATGAGAACTGAGTCCAAGGGCATTGCATAAAATATGGGCCAAACTTCTGTTTCTTTAGATACATCTCAGTCCCCCGCATGGCCAATTAATCTCTGTTTTAGGAGTCAGTCCGTGGTGCACTGTTGTGGTCAAAGCTATCATTGCCACATGAAAGCAGTGGGTAGATGACTTTTGGTAGATCCCTGGTTTTTCAATGCTCTTTTGATAAAAGTTAGCTTTGAGGCAAAGAAACAACTTGGTATGAAGACACACAAGCAAGCCAAGGCCTGAAAGGCACTTGGATCTTGGTGTTAACATCCCAAGATGAACTCTTGGACCAAAACCAGGTCCGATTGAACCATAAAATAAAGGGAGACGCCTAAAACGCAGTTAAGACTTAGAAATGGCTTACCATGTCAGTGGATGAGTTCACTAGCTGTTTCTATACTCCTCCTAATTTGCTGAAGCTGATTTTGGTAAGAGTGCAAGGGAGAAAAGCCCTGCAATTTAAACAGACCTTTCTGACTGTCAGTTAGATTGATTACAGTTTTCTGCAAACAATACATTTTTAAATAGTTCTTTATAGAGTTTATTTCACTCCCAACATTTTCCCTATTATAAAAACCTCATAACGAATGCAATCACATTTCTATTCACTGCCTCTCTAAAGTCTTCCTCCCTCCCTTTTCTCTGGCCACCTGTTAGCTCTTCCTTCTCTAAATTTAACTCCCTTAGCTTTGTTTGGTAACCTTTTCCTCATGCCCTCATTATCTGAATTCTGCTCCTGCTGTTGTAAAGCTGGTGGGGGGCTGGATCTGGATTGTTATTTTGGAAACGGGTGGGGGAGGAGGTAATGAATCAGTCCATCAGTAGAGGTTTATTTATGGATGTTTTTTCCTAAAAATAAATAAATAAATAATCAAGGTCTCTACCACCTTTTACAAAAAGTTCACAGAATAAAGATAGCATTGAAAAGTATTAGAACATCTCAAAATACGGCTCATTTCCAGTTGTCTACTAATTTGCCTGAGTAACAAAAAGGTACTGGATAGTCCTTTACAGCTGCGACAGGCAAACATAAGCATATTGGAATTGTCACTCATTTGTTCAATGCTTGCTTGGTGTTAATACAAGTGATGGTGGAGAAACTGTGGACAGCACTGAGGCACAGTATCGTGGTTGCCCCAGGGCTCTGCATATAGCAGGGAGCATAGTCCCATGCTCAGCCCGCTGCTGCTGCATGCCCCTGTCTCTAACCCGGTGCGTGGCTCATTCAGCAGCAATTCCCCTCTGATCTGTCCCAACACGGTATTTAGGCGACAGCTTCCTTGAGGATGTGGGTAACTCCCTTCTTTCTATTCCATCCCATCGACCACAAAGGCTCCTCACTGATCCTTGGCCAAGATAGACCTGACTGCTGACTTAAGAGTCTCTCCACGAATTGGTGATGATATCCAGCCATCCCTCAGCAGGCACATGTATGGTAATACATTGTTCAAAGACAAAAGGGAAGACTTGCAGGATGAAAAGGCAGGGAAGCGAGGACAAGGCAGGTCTAACTGGAAACCTTTGTCATCAATCGCTTCCCAAAAAGGATAACAAATAGAGTAAATCCACACCACTGAGCAAAGAATACACTGCACTAAACGTTAGTTTTTCTTGCATTTCACTCGCAGCACTTTTGCCCAAACTTTGCTGCATAAACTGCAGCGCTCTGTTGAAGTATCCCATTGACCAGTTACACACACAAAAAAACCCACAACTCTGTGGAGATGGAGAGAAGCTCCAGGCGTAGCATGGTTCAGCCATTCTGACCATCAGGGATGCAGGAGAAAAGTGTAGGTAGCATGACCCCAGTGGAAAGAATAATTGCAGCCTTTCCCTGTGTCACATTCAGTGTATCCTGTTCTGCCGGCCCTGCCCAACGCGCTCTTCTACAAACTCCTCGACTGTCCCAATAAATCTAACCTTGAGGTAGCACAACTTCAAGACTCTATGGAAACAGGCTGATGCACGTAAAAACCACACAGCCAATGCACAGGGACGTTACTAAATGAATGAATTTGGATGCAAGTAGGAAAATAGAAGCTATATTTCACCTAGAGAGAGAGCCTGGAAAACCCTGCTCCCACAAAGCACATACTGATTTTGGAAATATAGTGAGCTTGTGTTGGGACACAGAGGGGAGATATTTTTAAAATGCCAAAGTCGCTGGCATGGCACCAGGCGTTGGTTTAATTTCATTCTCATACTTGCTCAGAGCCAAAATGAGTCATCTTCCCCATGAAATACGAATCTGTACACAACGCTAGCTGTTAATTACCTTTCCTGTCTCCATTAAAGAGCGAAGTGACAGTTTCAACCTCTCCCTGGGTGAGCATTGTGTTCTCTCGCTGTCTCCGTCCCTCGCCAACAAATCTGCTGCTACAACTCAAGTGGCACTTGAGATATTCAGTCTAGCATTTCAACAACAGTATAATAACTGATAATTTGACAACAAGAAGCCATCTTTAGAAGACTCAAGCCACTTGTAACCGCAGTAGAAACAAATAGAGGTATTTCTTCACCAGGCCTGCTCACAGAGCAGCTCATTTGGCCCCATCCAGCACTGATCACTCCAAGGCTGGAAGCAGTCATCTCCAAACTGTTGCTGTTTTAGCACGTTGGGTCCAAAGCAGGGGGTTTATCCTTCATTTATTTACATGGCTATATTACTGTGTACATAACGTTTTGAGAATAACAGGACTCAAAGGAGATGATATCTACCTACACAGTCATTGCTCTGTGCATCCCCAACCCAAATACCACTCTCCAGCTCTGAGGAGGTCACCTCAGTGACCAGGATACACTCCTCCTATCACTCCTGTCTCCCAACTGTTGACAGCAGGTAGTTCACCAACATTTCACGAGTTGCTAAGGTGCCTTTTTACCTTTGCACAGTGCCTTAACTGGAAGGAATGCAAGTGCTATAGCAACTGCCACCAATAGAAATTCAAAAAAAACCTGAACCCTTCATATTCCAAAAATTACAGTGGCTTCATGTATGACAAGCAAAAAACGTAGTTCTGCTTGTTCTCTAGACATTCTATTATGTGGGAGTCTCTCTGATTGGGCTCTCAAGACTTCTTGTGTAACCACAAGAGGCAGAAACAATTTTTTTCTCAGTACAAAAGAATATGGTTTTGAAATGCCCTTTCAGAGGGCTTTATCTATAAAGTGAAATATCATAAGATTTGGAATATGAATATAATCATAAGAAAAAAAAAAAATCACTGAAGTTGCTACTCATCAAGATCCACATAGGACTTAGGCCAGCGAGCCCTTGAGATTCAGATAGATCAGTGTACTTGTGCTGAACCTTTCCAGAAGGGCAAACCTCACCTTTGCATGCATTGCAGCAGTTAAAGAAACAAAAGTTTGCAGGAACTGAAAACACTGGAATTTGAAAGACTTCAAAGGCAGCAAGGAAAAAAGTAATATTCACTTCCATTTCTGTTCATACATGCAACGCTTTACCCAGCCAGAACAACCTCCACCCAAAACCTCAGAGTAACTTGCTAACCCTAATCAAGTCTCACTGGGCACCTCTACATGAGATAACACGGCTAGTGCACCTTAATACTTTGCGTCTCTACAGAAGATTGATGTGTTCACAGGAAGGCATTGGATCATTTGCTTGTACCATGCCACAGGTCATTCTCTTCGCTCAGTCTGAAGGCCACTGTAAGAAACTAATTTTTTTTTTCTTCTTAAACCAGCTGTACCTGATTTATTTACTTATTCATCTGAATAAGTAAATACAAACATCATGGTTGACATCTTCATGGCATCTTTCCCACCGAAGAACTCATTATTACCCACTACTGTGCTAAACCCTTTTTGTTGTGAATTTATTACTTCGTCATAATAAGTTGTGTATTGAGTAGAAAAGCTCCAGCTGAAACCAGTTCATTACTCATCTACTCTGGGGCTTATGGGGAAAAGCTCTGAAATTATTAAAAATAAATACACAAGAGGACTAGCATTACTTCTCAGAGGCAGGGAAATTCCAGTTACCACCCATATCTTATCCAAGAAACTGAAGAGTGCAAGTAAATAATAAAGGAAATTCTTGATCATTAGAGTAATTTCATGAAGGTATGTAAAGAACAATGTAGAAGACTGAATTTCAGCCTTGTGCGGTTAATCATAGAAAATTCATCTATGTGAAACACACTACCTAGTTTACTGCTGCCATTTTTTTTTCCATAAAATAGTTTAAAGCTAGTTACTCATTTCATTGAACTTTTCATAGGGTTGTTCATCACATTTTACCATTGTGGCGAGTGACTAATGACCTTGAAAAAAAAAAAAAGTAGCCATATGAGCACTGGCAGAATAATATATACTCCAGATTAAGGGGGGAATATTTAGCTTTTGCTCAGTGAGGTATGTAGCTTGCTCAACAAAGAATGATTTATAGGGAAAGCAACAGGAAAACTCGTGATGTTTTTGAGATACAGAGCAGGCATAAGCAAAGCTGCGGCTCAATGCAAGCAGAATCCTAGCCAGCCACCACGGAAATACTAATACACTTTCGTGCTTGAGCTCACCCAGCCTGGACCCATCTTATTTAATTCCTGAATTCAGGGCCATCATGAATAACAGGCTCTGTTGCATTTTCTTCCTACAGACTGGGGAAGGAATGGGAACAGAGGCACAGCTAAACAGGGTAAGACTAGGATCTACTATTTTCCTTCCAAACAAAGGAAGGATTATTCCATAGTGAGTAGCTGAAGGTGCACGATGCACTGCTATGGACTCCCACTGGGGTGGCCTGTTCATGGACAGCTGGCTCGTAACGCTCACTGTTAAGGATTTTTTCCGCTGAAATGTGAGTCATATCTCAATCTCTTTAAAAACCTTAATGCTGCTAATACTAGCTATCTACTTACAGATACCTTTATTCAGATAAATGACAATGTTCCCTTCCTGAAACCTTTGGTGTACATGCGGGTCTGTAATGATGATCTCCAATGGATGCATGTGAGCTGCGTGCAGAAAAGAAAATAAAAAATTAAAAAATTAAAAAATTAAAAAATTAAAAACCACAAAGAGAAATGGTTGAACAGCCCTATTTTTATTCTCTCGAGCCTCATCTCAGTCATGCTTTAATGCAATTTAAGCACTGCCCAATTTCATTCATTACACAGCCCCAGTACACGACAACGTGTTACAAAAACCTGAAGATACCACACGCAGTTGAAAGTGCCCAGGCAGACCTGCCCCAGGCAGACCCTGGTCAGGAGAACCCAGTGGCTCAACGTGGGGGGTGGAGAAACAAACAGAAACAAAAAACCACAAGATCTTTAAGGATGCCTCTTTTCATCCTGTTTCTATTCAGAAAGCTCACAACTTCAATATAGGAGCCAGAACTATTTTTTCTTTTAATTTTACAAGATTTCATAGGTAGATGAAAGTTTCTCTGTAGTTATTCTCTCCGCATTTGATCTAGCTTATTTCTTCCAATACCAATAAAATTAAAAGAGGATGCAGTGTTATCTGTTTTAATGGGCTTGGCTTTTCCCACTTTTACTTTGTACAAGAGCAATCAGCTAAAAGATAAAAGGTAACACTACTGTTCTGACCTGGTAGAATTTTACCTTTACTTGGCAATCCTAGACATTACTTCAGTTGCAAGCTAGCCAAGAGCCAGACTCTTGCTTTTTGGTTGCAAGGAAAAAACTGCCAAATGCAAAAGGATTTTTTCCGGGTAAAAGTGTTTTGATGGATGTGCGTGTAACTATTGCACCCCAAAATGCCTTTGGAAATACAACACATTGTGCCAAGAGGTTGGCCACATATAGATTACCGAGCTGGAAAATTATTTTGGACCTAAAGTATCTGTACTTCAATTTTATGGGTAATTAAACCTAATGTGTTGCCATTCAGAACGCAATTAAGTCCAGTATCTAGAATGCTGTGTTCCCTTCTAGCGAGTGATGGGGAGGAAGCAACAGGATTCACTGTGCCGATTGATCATTTCTGGGAACCCCCTTGCAACTTTAGGACCTCTCATGAAACAAAAATCAAGCCAAACACAGAGGTGGAGCAAAAGGATGTCCCTTGAGCTACACCTTGCATGGGTTATCAACTGCATGACCAGGGCAGGTGCATTAGCTGACCCGGGGAGCACCTGGGAAGGAGATTTCCCTAGCAATTAGACAGCTTTATCTGGGTACTGTTGTACTAAAGAGACAGGAATGGCCAAAGATAAGAGATTGGGGCTGCAGCAATGATTTCCGTTCTTTGTGGACGTCATGTCAAACACACTGGGCACCCTGGAGGTCTTTTCGCTTTTACTGGTGGCAGAAGACGTCAATTCAATCTGGCTAAAGGCATCAAATCCATCAAAGCCATCAATAGCACTGACATTGCAAAATCACCTTGATCGAGAGCTGTGCTTAGTGTGAGGCTCTCAATACTTAAACACTAGAAACTACCCAACCCTGAGCAACATACCATTCCTGATGTGAGAGAGAGCAGTTTCTAGGCCGTACTTACAGCCCTAGATGAAAGTGAACCAAAACAGCTGCAGTCCATGACTGGGTGCCCCTGAAGCCCCCCACGCACCCCGTGCAGCCCATCTGCAATGATGCAGCAGGAGCTGTGGTGTCCGCCCCAAGCAGAAGCGCTGCTCCAGGCTCCCTCAGCCCCACACATTGCACAGGGCCCACAGTCCTCAGCCATATGAAGGCTTGTGCTCGGTTCAAACAATCAAGAAAGGTGGCATGAAGTAACCCAATAGCTCGAAACAGAAAGGTCAACTGCCACCAAGGTCAGTGAAAGCTCTGAGTTGAGATCTTCTGAAGAAAAAAAAAAAAGAAAAAAAAAAGAGGCAGGCTTGTGTCAGAGTACTCATTTAAACCACAATATTTGTTTTAAATTATATTATTAAATATTATTAAATTTAATAACATTGGTGCACTGGGACATAATTGTGATCAAAAGGTTCACCCAAGGTTAGAAAGAAAGTTGGCTGCAAAGTCATGAAACCAATCTAATCTCTTGCTATGCAGTCCTCTACTTTGGAAGGAAGATAATTGTTACTAAAGCTCACCAGTGGATAGTCACTATGAATAAAAACTTAGGTATTATACACACTCTCAATTATTATTTTTTCAGTGTAACTATGGAACAGGGAAGGAGGTCGGTAGGGAAAACGCACAATAAACTTGCCAAACAATACCTCCACAAATATCACATCAAATCTCATCTCAGGGATGCCATTACAATCGTACTGACCTAGCCAAAGCGTTGGTCTCTTTGATAGGAAAAGTTAGCACCAAGCAGAGATTTCTTAAAACATTTTTCTCCTCCTCTGTTATTTTTATACTATTATTTGAATGCATCAGCTTGCCACTTCTTTCATGACTGGGCAGCTTAGTGATAAGCCAGAGTATTACAAATGTTTTCTCCATCTTTGAGAGCAATATGTAATATCATTAGATTTCCACAGTTTGCCTTGGCAGTGATATGTTCAACAGACAAGCTGGTCTCCCCATTGTAGAGATGGGACCGGCTCTGAGTAAGCAAGATAGAAGAGGAGCATTAGCGGAAACCTATTATCTCTGTTCAATTTTCCCAAAGAGTAACCAAGGCTTCTTCTGCGACAGAGAATAAATGAAAACATTTATCGTCTGATAAAAATTAGTAAGCGGCTCTAACACCTGCCCATACTGGCACGTTTCCTTGCCGATTACAGTGCAATAAGGCAGCTTCAGGAGATGAGCAGCAAGCAGCAGTGACAGCCTCAGCAGCCGCCGCTCCCACCACCCGAGGACCTGGCTTGGAGAGCATAGAGGTGAAGCTAAAAACCCTGGCACGACCACTGAAAGGATTCATCTAACTGGTGCACAGCTCACGTTTCTGCAAACCAAACAAAAAAATGGTTCTGTTCCTCTGCCTGCCTACACACTCACCTCCTCCTTTTGAGCTGGCAATTACCACATCACCACTGCCCCAGCTGCTTTTGGGCCACTGGTTGCTGCACCTTAATGGCAGCACGTTCAAAGTCACATCGCCCCTTCCTGGGCACTTCTGGAAGATGAACTTCCTCAAGGTGCCAGGCTTGCAGTCTGTTGTCTTGCCTGGCTAGTTTTACACCCGGACCCATCCACGAGAATATTGACAATATATGAGGTCTGCTAATGGGTCGTATTTCTGCATCAGGTCCTCCCGAGCTGCTGCACAGGCTGGCAGTGATGTGTGACACATCAGGAATTTCCCAATTTGTTGACTGTCACAGGTTTGCTTTCACCTTCCTGGAAAATCACTCCCAGGAGTCGAAAGCCAGATTTTCACTCTCTACTCCAATGCCTCCTTTCAGCACGTGCTGGCTAATGACAGCATGTAATAATCAATGAAGAGCTCTTGGCTTTCAGCTGATGGTGCATTACTGCCAGATCGGAAGGGGAAGGTGAGCCGTGCAATTTCTGCCGGCTGGAGAAGGCTCCTCTGTGCATATACAACCCCTAACAGACTCCCATACTTGTCCTGCTCATGTCATTACCACTCTCCTAACTCTTCGCTGTCAGCATATTGCTGTATTCTGGAATTAAAAGACTGACAGAGCCCCCAGTGTTTAATGATACGCAAACAGGCAGCGTTTTGGTGATTTCAAAACTACATCCCAGCATAGAAGCTGCAACGAGGGTGGTGGAGGCAGGTTATCCCAGAAAGCTTTCTGCTTACAAAACCTGGGGCCCATGCGAATTTGAATCAGGACCAAGTCAGGGCCTGTGGCAGGAGAACATCGCTTCATACAGCGCAGGTCTGCCACACTCGAACTGCAAGAGAGCACCAGAGTTCAGCGGTTGCTTTCTGCTTGTCTCCTGCCAACCTCGTGTGAACTGTGAATACCAAACATTAAGAATGAAGGAGAAATGCTTTTTGGTAAAAGCAGGGAGCACGCACATCAAAATAAAGCATTCTCCCAGGTGCACACGATAGCAAAGGAAACAGCCTAAGATTTCATCACACTCTTACTATCCCATTTCATACCTGCACCTGATACCATGAGACATCTATCTAAACTCAGACTTCTTTCCATTATGCAAAGGGACAAATGTTGTATGCTGACACCTTGAAGCACTTCGAGGTTGTAAGAACTGAAGCTAAAGGACAGTTAAGTGTTTCTTACATGAGATCAGCCAAGTGCCTAAATCCCTTTGCCTCTTAACTTCTCAGTAACTCCCACTTGACTCAAGCAAGGTAGCAGGGACACATTGGATACCAAATTAGAAACAACAAAAAACCTCCCTTTCAGGCTTTAACTCTTCAAGACAGATTATCAGTCACTGCCTACATAATCCATTTGATAGAGTTTGATTCTGCGCACAGGTATTTTTACCAGCGGTGCCCCAGAGGTGGTACGAGCATCCAGCAGAGAACCCATCTGAAATGAGTTCCCATCACCAAGGACGGAGAGGCAGAGCCTGTGCCTCCTTGGCACAGTTCAAATGAGATCTGCCCAGACGTGGTACAGTTACACCACGGTCTAAGGGGTAGGTTTAAGCTCTGAAACAGGCAGGATCCTGCAACCCCCTCCTGCAAAGTCAACCGGTAATAGTCTCCTTCAGGTCAGTAAGCAGCACTTATCTCCCAGCGGCGTCGGTCAGGGTGAACGGCAGATACCAAATTCAGTCAAGCTGGCGTGAGCGCTTCGTGCAGTGCTCATGCACTGATGATCAATCATTCATAAGCTGGTTTTGTGCTGAGAAGTTCTCAGGGGCTCTTCTGCCTATTGCCAGGCCCGCACTGCACCATGACTGTCACACCGGCTCCTGGCAGCACCAGCTGGGTGACGTGCCCCACTGTAGCTGTCACATCTGCTTTAAGGACCCGCCACTTGTGACACAGCTTGATCCAAGGCAGACCAAGTGAGGTGTTTGCTTTTGGACATCACAGACTACTTGCCTCAGTGGGGAAAGAGCCCAAGAAACAGGAGGAAAGCAGCTGGGGTGGTGCAGATTTGGTTTATTTTACACCCTCACCCATCAAAAACAGGTACAGCCGCTGCTAAGATGACCATCTGGCTTCTTGTTAAGAACCAGGTCAAGAAGCAGAGGGGTCTGCAAACCCACGTGGAGGCCAAACCCTCTGCTTGGATGAAACAACAGCATAAGGTCATCACTGTAGGGTGCAGCTTCGCGAGAGGCGGAGGAAGCACCAGTCCAAGGTTGCTACTTGCTTGCTTTGGACTCCAGATATTTTTCCTCTCTTCCTGCGGACACTTGAAGACGACGACCACACTTGAAGTTACCCTTCTGTTACTCTAAGTTAAACTGTCGCTATTCAGCATGTTAGTGGGCAGAGCTTTTTTCCTTTTTTTCCTACTTTTCTTTTTAAAGAACCCCTCTGAAGTCCCTGTACAGGGTCGCAGCTTCTGACAAGCTGTGTGGCAGGCCAAAGTGGGAGCAGATGATGTGATGCATCAGGAGAAGGTGAGGGAACACAGAGGATTCCCATACTGTTTACTCTCACACAATAAGGGACAATAGCAGCAACTCAATAGCTCAAATAAAATGAATTCCACATCTCAGGCCAGTGTGGAGTGAATGGCTGCTCCCATCTCTCTCATGCCAGTGCAGCGAACCCGGGACAAAGATACATTGCTGAAATATGCTGAGACTAAGTGAATTTTCGTTTCGGTTCCTGCTAAAATAATAGCAGAAGTAGCCTGGGAATGCCACGGAATAAGGCTAACACTTTCCTACTTTCCAGGTAGGAAAAAAAAAAAAAAATACAAAAAACCCCACAAACCAATCAAACAAAACAACAACCAAACTGAAATACATCTCAACATTTCTTCTCTCACTACAGCTTCTCCTCCAAACTATATTCAGCATGTGGCATTAAACCTGTTTCAGAGCAGCTAAGTGCAATACAAACTATTAACCTGAAGGTGAGAAAAGCCATAGCCCATTCCAATAGGCTATTAGGTGCCCCGTGCTGAACACTTCCACAGCCATTAAAGTGTTACGTTATTGAACATCACTTCTGCTACAGGAGTTATGTCATGTCATGTTTCCTTAAAATATCAGAGAAAGCTGTACCAACCAGACTACAGCCATGGAGAGGAATACAGTCAAATAAACACCAGGGGAGAACCAAAGCAAACAATGAGCCACCTTTCTCATCACCTCCTCATTACATTTCTTTTTGTTATCTGTGGAGCTGGTTCTCCAGTCTACCCCACCACCACCAGGTGGTTCTTGCTGAAGTGAAGAATTCAGAGGAAATGTTAAATTAGGTTTTTTTAAAAAATGCATAGCAAGAACTGAACTGCTCCCAGTTCAGACAGGGACCGGCCTCTGTTCTGTATCCGCCCATTGACAAGGGGGAGGCTGGTGCACATCGCTGACTTAGGCATGAGGATCCTTTCACACTGTGGAATACAAGCCCTTGCTGCAGCCAGAAGAGCTTTATTTGTAGCCCCAGGACAGAGGATTACTGATTTTTAGGGTTCAGGATTCCAGACTTAGCTCATGAGAACCACCAGAGTCTGTGTGCAGACAGGCCACGTCCTGATGTTCTGGTTATAGTGGATTTGAACACGGCAGGACTTGCCTGCTGAGAAAGAGCAGATGCAAGCCCTGACTTGTTAACAGAGCTAAAGTAACCAAAACAGGGGTCTGCAGAGAGCGCTCCATGGAAGAGCAACTCTCCAAAGGGCTTGTTGTCTCCCAGCTTTCTTACATCAGCAGAAATCTCTGCTAGCAAAGCTTCCATCTGAAAGATAGAAACAGGTCATCTTCTCTCCCAAATGCTCATGCCTTTCCTGCCCTGGATGACCACTTAAAAGCATTAGGTGACAAATGCTTTGTTGCCAAGCACTGCAGAAGGCCCACAGGACATGTCTTCTGACACCTCTGCTGGTACGTGAACGAGTGGCACAACAACATGACAAGGGATTGAAAAAATTAAGCCTTCCCAGACATCCCCTGGGGGTTCTTCTGCTGTGATGTGCAGGCTGGCAGCACTGCTGCTCGCGAGATGCCATGTTCCCACATTTCCTTGTTTTACAAGAAACGGATTTCTCTGGTTAGTGAATCTTTAATGTGACAAATAGAAGGGACACGGTAGTAGTGCTGGAATGTCTTTCTTGGACACCACGATGCAGAAGGCTGCCTATGGAAGAGCATTCACATTGCTCCTGGACCTGCCTTTGCATGACCAGTCACTCAGATCAGAAAAAAAACATCACTTTCAGAAGGAATAGACAGAGAGGGAAGGTTTTGGCTGCAGACTTTTCATGCTAAGAAGTGCTAGGAGGGGAAACGAAGTTGGAAAGGATGGACAAGACAAGTCATCTGGGCAGGATGGGACAGGCAGGTCCTGGTCTGTCCCCTCCCAGCTGTTGCTGGTGACACTTTCCTCAAGAACATGTAGGAGCCCTTCAGTGACAGCCCACAGCACGTTTCAGCCTCCTCCAGCTGAAGCTGCGTTATCAACGGCTGTCTCCTCACTTCCAGTACCTGCCACTGTAAATCATACCCCAGAGCAACGCTTAAGAGAAAGCATCTAAATCACAAAATAAAACAGGTCAGAGCTGCAATTATGATCAGTGAGGCAGGCATCAGTATGTTGTGCATAATTAAAATGACTGTAGGACTTATCTATAAATATCAGCCAGAAAAGTGTCTCTTTGTGTGTGGGCATTAAAAGGAGATGCAGGAAACAGCCTGCTCTGATGTGACAACATGACCTTGGAACAACTTTGTTGCCTCCACACCAGAGTAATTACACTGTTGAAATGTCTGATTGTGTCCCTCTCGCCATCAGCAGCGGCCAAGCCTTTGCAGCAATAAATGTGTAACCGCTAACAGTTCAATAAAGATCCAGAGATAGACTAATTTTGCAGTGGCTGCTGCTCCTTGAAGTTCTCTAAAGCTGCAGCACCAAGAGCAAAAGCTCTTGTTTTCTCCTTTAAAAGTCTGAACTCAGCTTGGAAATGAAATTCACTCAAGATGATAAATGGATACCATGCAAAGCTTGTCTTACATACGTGTTTAAATATTTTACTTACTGCTCATCAATCTTCCCCATCTATGCAGCATTCTCAACTACTTTGCAGTAAGAGAGCCAATTCCTTCAGGGAATGTGGGAAGCAAAATACATTCCTGCTCTTCTCAACACTATGATGACAGTAAATATGGAAATGTTAAATGAAGAGCGGTGCTAAAGCAGAGCGCTGCTCCAGATCACTGTGTGACTGCCAGACTGAGCTGTAGGGCAAGGGCTGGCCCTTGCTGGTCCCACGGGTCATGGGCAAATCCATACAGCACATTTTGGATCTCATGAATCCCAGTATTCAAACAGTTTCATTGGGAAGAAGGCAGAGCTGACCAACAAATCAAGTCTGCATTACAGATCTTAACTGGTGAACAACATCACTATTAACGGGCAAAACAAAAGGAGTATTTATTATCACAGAGACGACCCAAAAACTTGGCAAGTGACGACATGCATGGTATGTTTTTATTCAAAGCTGTATCAAAACACAAATACGTCAATCGATAATCACTCACCTCCCATTCAATAACCCAGTAATCCCCTTTTGTCCAGCATAATGCCTAGACACATTTTTATTGACCCAGTAGTAAACTCATAGGAATTACCATTCTTTGACTACTAATGACTGGGTATATTTCTCCCTGCAGTCAAGTATTTATCAGGCAGAAGGCAAATATGTGATTCATTGACTCATAATACATTACAGATAAATAATAATGAAAGACCTATGCATCATTCTTGTCAATGTGCTGAAAAGATTTGCTGAATTTACAGAAATTGGGGGGAAGGAAAAAAAAAAAATAATCAAATGTTAACCTGCAAGAACAGGGAATAGATATTGAGGCATAAGTTTACTAGGGGGGCTAAAGGGACCCTGCCGCCAAGACCAGACTGCTAGCGCCAGCCAACACATAACCTGATCTCACGTCCAAAAATGTAGCATCACCACATATTCCAAATAAAACGCTCCAAACCATTCCACGACCTAAAGTGTGCCTGCAAAATATATATATTGAAGTGAAAAAGTGATGGGATTTAAGAAATTTAAGGAAATCTGTGAATCTTTCACAAGCTGAATAAGGGAAAGAGTACTGAATAAGGTAATCCATATAAGTGATTTTCCATATGGAATTATTAATACGCTGGCCAGCTTTCGAAAGTCACAAATTAAACAAAATAAAAGCCCATAATGAACTGAACTGGAACATTGGGTGGGGGGGAAGGGGGGGAGGAAACAGTTGTTATTCTCACTCAAATATAGATCTTCCTTATAAAGAATAATGGTGCATCAAAAATGGTCATCTCCTTAAAATAAGCTATATAAAGCACTAAAAAGAGAAGCACATAATACATGACTTATTGTTGCAGCATTGTCAGGTCACCATTTTCTTTTTAAGGTGTTAAACTGCTTGAGCTTCTGCTGGGAATTCTCCCTAATAAATTCCCTTTATGTCCCTTTTCAGGACTGTCATTTAAAGGATGCTATGAGAAGATTCAGAGAGCTCCCGGAGTAAGCACACGGAGCTGGTAACCCACAGGAGCACAGCAGCTCCCTGTCAGATGCCCCACTTGAACGATAACCAGTGTTGGTGCAGGACAGGAGTCAGGGAGTCTAATGAGCCATCTGGATGCTAACGAACTGCAGGTCCAGCTCCCCTCGTGCTCTGGGAAACCCAGGGTGTGATCAAGAGAGCCCTTCCTAGCAGATAGAATTTGGGCAAACTGGGGAGACGGAAGGACTTCAGCCTGCTGCAGTGGAAACCGTGTGGATGGGGCACAGTTATCTTTAAAAGTTTGTCCCCTATAGAGAAAAAGATCCCTCTCAAACCATTCCTACTGCCTTAAGGAAGGAAACCTATTCTATAGCAAAGTAAATAGGGCATATTCTGTTAGCTTAAGGAATTAATGCTACGGTGTTTGAATTTGTTCTTCTCAGATATACACACACGTACATACATATGTGTATGTATGTATGTAGATATGTACATCTATACATACATATGTGTGTACACATCTCACATACCTTGACTTCACCTTACAAGCCTGGTTAGACACCTGCTCTTGGCCTTCACGCAGGTCAGCGTTGGATGCTGCTGCCTTGCACGCACAAACACACGCGGCAGGCAGACAGCTCCAGCGCAGCGTATGCGCAGCATTTCAACCCCACTCGTGGCGGGAAGGGAGATACAGCATGACAGGGAACAAATTAACGCAAGTTTGCAAAATACTAGGCCAGTGGCATTGTAACCCGGTGCTGTGCTAAATAAAGTGGAAGAAACGTTCTTAAATCCCAGCCTCCGCAAGGCAGGCTTTGCGGCGAGCCCACGGGCACGGCTCACGCAGCAGGCTGGCTGAGCCTGCCTGGCTGGCAGCGCCTTCTGCGGTCTACCAGGTCACCTGTCTCCCGTTGCTCAAACTCAGAGAAAAAATGAGATCTGTCTGCTAATACATTCCTCTGTCAAAGCCTGTTAACTCCCCGTCTGCCCTCCTCCGTATCCCTCACCCTTGCAGGGGACAAACTCCATCCAAGGCAAGTAACATAAAGCAAGCTCATTTCCTTTGAACTTATTTACAAGTTTTACCATTAAACTTGCCCACATTATGCAAGCAGCTTGCAATCTTCCCTAATTCTCTGACTTTAATTATATAATTGAACAACCCAAAAACTCATTTTTTCCAGGAAACATTAAACATTACCATCTTAATGAAATTCTTAATGAAACGGTCCTCTCTGCATGCAAATGACTGGCACTGGATTTGCTTATCACACTGATAGACAAAAGGACAATTGCCCTTCCTCTTGTCAATCACCAAGAGTGACAGCTCTTTCTAACGGCACTCCTCCTAGGTGGATGGATAACGCGGACAGAATCACAGACAGAAGGAAGACGTAACAGGGATGGGCGAGGAAGCGGACAGGAAAGTTCAGGAAGTGTGAATAGCCCAACAACTCCCACAGTCAATGCAAATTTTTTCCTGAAGCTCAGCTAAGTTCANGAGGAAGACGTAACAGGGATGGGCGAGGAAGCGGCCAGGAAAGTTCAGGAAGTGTGAATAGCCCAACAACAGACCCACAGTCAATGCAAATTTTTTCCTGAAGCTCAGCTAAGTTCAGAGGGGCTTTGCTTCAGCTGAGCCTTAGCACTTGGGAAGAGAAGAGCCACAGCCGGGGCTGGATGGATGAAACCGCCNAGAGGGGCTCTGCTTCAGCTGAGCCTTAGCACTTGGGAAGAGAAGAGCCACAGCCGGGGCTGGATGGATGAAACCGCCAGTGGTCTCAGCAGAGGTCCTGCTGCTGCTTGGATTAGGGAAAAACTGTTGGGTACTTTAGATACTTAACTTCCATAAACTGTTTCAACACACATGGCTCAGTCTTCCCCACCTCACCCTCCTTGCAGTGCCTTTATCTCGGGGAGAATCTGCTCCAGGCCCCCCTGCTGCAGACAGGCTACGTCGGCCGACAAACAAGGAGCCACCGCAGAGCCCCGTGCTGGAAGGAGCCCTGCTAGGGAGCACGTCCCCAGCAACACCCCTGTGCTGGGAACCCTCGTCCTTCCTCATACAGCTGGAACATGTTTCCAGCCAGGGGTGCTGGCATACCAAGCAGCTGTACTGCAGGGACCCAAGATGTCTGCAAGGCTGAAAACTCCAGGACAAGCTGCAAAAGAGCAGGGGGAAGATAGAAAACAGTACTAAACTTCTTGCATACCTCCCGTTGCCTCTCACCTCACCCACCAACTCACCAGTACTGTCTACATCAGCTGTGAGAGGAGCATCCTTCCCCTACCGACGCTATGGAGGTAACCTCTCTGATCTCATGTCCTCTTTTGGTGTCTTCCAGTGATGCAGCTGCTGCTGCTTTCCACAGCCAGCCTTTGAGGCACCAGCCCAGCCATCACTCCAAAGAAGGCAAGATTTAATTTAAACGCTGGAGTACTGTTTTCTAATAACGAACCCATTCTGCTCCCTTTGAGCGTTTTCTTGCAGGGTATTTTTATACAACTGATTTCTTGTGCAGTACCAGGCTCCGCCCAGCAGAAGAAATTTTTGTCACGAGTATTTCAGGTGCATCCATTCCTTCACTGTCACTTTGTGACCTCTGGTTCTTTTTTTGATACCAGTTCAAAGACACCAGGAATGTCTTTCATTTTTATTCCCATCAAAAACGCGTGTAGTTCAGAGACATGACCTTGGTATCTGTGCTTCTGCAAACAACACCAGCCTCAGCGCTACACCAAAACCCATGTCACCGAATCAGCTTGCTCAAGTCTCTTCTAAATCTAATTCTTTCTCAATCTAATTTCCACAGATCAAGAGCAAAATAGTTTTATTCAATAAGCATTAATTAGTTATTTTTTCTCCACTCTCTTGCTTCACTGCACTTTCAGCATCCTACCCCTTTGGCGCACAGATACTCCTCACCGCGCTGCAGCTCCCAGATTCTCCCAATTATTTATTGACAATAAAACTCAAGCCCCAGGTGCCTTTCCCCGATGTACACTCAAATCTGCAATTACGTGGTACATGGTCACAATAAACTTTAAAATAAACATAGATAGTTTGGGTTAGTAATTTAGAAGAAAAACCCAAAGAGGTGTCAGTGTCCTGGTACTACCCGAACCAGAAGGTCTGGGGGAAAAAACCCAACAACCTGGAAGAGTTAAAGATCCAGCAGCACTTTGGAGATGGGGATCCAAACCTGACCCCTGCGTGGTGTCCGCTGACAGCATTCTGCTGCCTCAGATTCCTACTAGTGTCAGCTCAATGTCTGGCATTTTTCAGGAGATGAGGGCAAAATGGTCTTTTCTGTTTCTAGGCTAAAAAATATAAATATTTTTGAAGTCAGCTGCAAACATTTGACAAGCTAATTGCTCGGTATCACTAGCAGATAAAAGAATTAGGTGCATGACTTAAGTAACATTAATCTGGGTGAATTTCTTATGCTGCTTTTAAGCAAAAGGCTGGGGAGTCTTGCTTTGACAAGCATCCCCTGCCAGTGTTGATTTCTCAGCTAAAAACAGCTGCTGAGTTCTTCACATTTTTGCAAATAGGTCCAATTTTCTCAGCTCTCCATCTTTGCTTAAAGTCTTGTTCCCCCAGCTACAGCCCTACCCGGCGTTGCACTGGGACGTTATCCGTGTTGGTAACAGAATCCTTTTTAAAACTCTGGTAGGCAAAGA
Organism: Himantopus leucocephalus; assembly: GCA_003993805.1. Lineage (NCBI taxonomy): Eukaryota > Metazoa > Chordata > Aves > Charadriiformes > Recurvirostridae > Himantopus > Himantopus leucocephalus. Next base: position 12,863,223 of record RSEF01000013.1, read on the forward strand.
GGTCCTTGATCCCCTGACACTTTATGATCCTAAATAACAACAAGAATGTCCTAACTCACAATTAACACAGTCTTAGCGCTCAAACAGTCCAACTAAAACCAACTGATATATTTGCCCAGTAGAATAAGAAAACACCCACAAAGCACAAGGGATCAAAATGTGGCCCGTGAGGCCCAAATCAACTCATTAAAAAAAAAATAAATGGGAGCAATTCCACAGGCCTCAGTGGGAATTCAATCCAGTGTACAGCTTATAAACCACTTGCACCAAGTGCCTTTCATGTGAGGCGCTCCACAGTAGAGGTGCATCATTATTCGCTGTAACCCCAGAACCTTCCCTTGTTCTGGTTTGTTTTTCCACTATATGATTCATTCCACTCTCTCAGAGTATTCCCTAGTCGTGCATTTTTGTCCTTGGCATTGTTTTCTGTCCTTTGCATCCCGTATGCTGTATTCCTCAGCAATTATTTATAGAAGGGACTCATCCACCCCCAGATCTGTGCCCCCAGCCGTATGTCAGTACTGCTCCAGCTGTTTGTCTCCAAGGAATTCGATCACCTTTCTGCTTGCAGGCTGCCGCTCGGCATTCATGACAGCTCATCCGCTCTGCAGAAGCAGAGCTCCATCTTCCCAGATATAAGATTTCCATTTAGTCTCCACAACAGCCATTTCCACATGGAGGTATGAATTAAATGGGCAAAAGTGGGGTCCTCTGAACCTGCTTTTTAGGCTATTAAACCTATCACAACACCGAAATCCTACCTTACTCTAATATAAAATTGGGCTCTTTACTCATCCCAACAGAAAGCCTTATTATTTTTATCATGATAGCATTTTTTAATGACAACAAAGCAGATCAAAGTGCTCAAAATCACTCATGCCTGAACACACCGACCTGAACACAGGGACAGTCCCAGTCCCACTTTGCTGTGTAGACTGTGGTTTGTTCTTCTGTCCCATTTGATTTTTCTCTATTACCTTTTCCTTTCCCCTCCGTTCTTCTTTTTTGTAAAGGAAGGAACAATTTTTGCCTTCCCTGGTGGGAAGTCTGCAGTGACAGGCTGGGGAAGGGAACCCTTCAGCGGTGGGAGCGGGAGGACAGCCATGTGCCATGGAGATGCACCGAAAGTGCTGACTCTGCTCCTGAAAGCCAGGAACAGCCTCCCAGTCACGCTCCGTAGCTCTGACCAAGAAGGATTCCCTTTCCAAAGAAGGCATATTGATGACAAGCGGCCATCCCGTCACCACCCGCCCTTGGCAAGCGGTCACTGCAAACTTCCTCTCCTCTCACTCGCGTCCGTCTCGTTGACTCTGCAGAGATTCTGCAGATTACAGCAGAGCAACTGTATTATTCCGGCTAATGAGAACGTAATGTTTCATTGCTGACTTCCACAGCCACTTATGTCTATCCTTATCTAATTAATTTTGCAAAACAAAAAGCGACTAGCCAAACAAACTCCCCCACAGCTTGACAGCCAGTAAAATTATACGAGTTAATGTTTCTTCAGAAAACAGACCAAGAAAGCGTAAGGGGGGGACAAAGGAAAGGATGAATAAACTACTCAATACATAATTGACTTCTAAATCAGTGCAAAAGATGAGGAGGGCAGCCATGGCGCACTTTGGCATTGCTTTTCAATAAACCAGGAGGAGAGCCGCCCGCGCAGGTTGGCAGAGCAGCTTGAACCCCGGTCTGAGCACGAGCACCCAGACCTTGACCACCAGCGCCGCAGGAATGACTCGGTCACAGCAGTAAACTGCTTGTCCCCTGGCAAACCAGCGACCAGCCGTGGAAGGAACACACGTTGGGCACTCACCACTACCCACACACATGTGTGTGAACGCCCAGGAGCACACACAGATGTTTGTCAGAACAGTACTTTCAGTAGTTTACTTGCAAAGCCTTGAGCCGGAGCAAAAAAAGTAACAGGACTTCTTGCTGTGTCCTTTCTATTTCCAAAGATGTATTTTGTGTGCTGCCTCTGCACAAAAGCCAGCGAATTGCTAGTCCTATCTCTTCTTATTTAGAGAGTAGCAGTGTGTCTGAGAGCACTCAGCAAAGGGAACAGACTTCATTACAGGGGCAATTAACAAAACTATTACCCAAAACTTTGCCCTAAGCCTGGGATGGGTAACGCAGGTGGTTGCAGAACTGCCTATTTCATAAGGTACCACGTTGGGCTTTAAGTAAGAAGCAAAAGGAGAACAGATTAGATTCTCAACCCAAGTCTCGCTTGGATAAAATGAACTTCTGTCTTCACGAGGAATGCAGACTGACATCTGAAAAGGGTAAAAAACCCCACAACTAACTCACTTTAGCTCTGTAAAAGCGTCACCCCTATCATCCTGCTATTGAAAGGCACAGAGGCTTACGAGTGACAAACCCAATACAGCCGAGCTACACGGACCTAAGGCAGCCACAGCCCATCTCGGAGAGACAAAATTAAACAATATTAGCAATGACCCATTTCCTCCCTCAGCAGGGACCGGCGGAGCTAATCTGGCACGGGGGGGAAAACACACTGCAGGTTTTCCCACACCGAGAGATCGCTCGCTGCCAACACACACGCAACGCTTCCACTAATCCACCTCACCACAAAATGGTTGACCATTTCTGTTTAAAGAAATAAGTGGGGATTAAAAGGAGGAAGCCTGAAATCCAACAGACTTGAAATTAAACTGGCAGGGAAAGCGAACTGCTGAGAAACAGCAATTTGCTCTGGAAAGAGCTGCAGAGCTGCTGTGGGTCAGGGGGTTGTACAGAGGGTGCAGCAGTTACATCCCAACGACCCCCTTGCCAGCATGGGGGTTTGCTCGCTTCTGGGGATTTTGGGGGTTTGGGGATTATTTTTTTTAAAGTAGAAAAAGGAACTCCCTCCCTGTTCCGCTCCGAGGGAACAAGCTTAAAGGTAACTTTAGCCCACAGACAGATCTCTCACTCGTGCTCCGGGTAAATGTTTCCACTTAAATAATCTAAACTGCAGTGACAGCTGCTTTGTGTTTGCTGTCGTCCTCTCCCCCTCGCCCCCTGCCACGCTTTTACTTGCCTTGCCTAAATCTACAGCCATTTGTATCCTATTTGCTGCCAGTTACATTTGCCCACATTTTCCCTTAAAAACCAGAAGGCGGCTCCCCAGCCATCGCCGGCTGGCAGAGATCTCTGACTGTCATCAGAGCAATGCTCATCTATTCCAGCTGAGGATCTGACCCCAGGACTTCCAGTGCTTCAGCCGTAATACAAGTAGAATCAGACCAGGTCATTACATGTTTGGGAGATGCCCGAGACACTTTCAGGCACTACAGAGAACGGTACCAGCAATTCTGCAGTTCGTAAGGGTTTTTTCTTCCCCCCTCTGAATCAAATGGGGGGGGGGGGGNCAATGGGTACGGTGGACAGGGATCTCATCCAGAAAGCTTACTCTTTTGGTTAACATACACGCCAAGACCTGCCATAAGGTTTAGTTGCCGGGTTAGGAGTCCAGGGACACGCATCAGTACATTTTACAATTCAAGGCTTACTTGCATTCAGTTTTTTGTTTTCACTCCAGAAAGTGAGAGCGACCCCGTAAGTCAGACAGTCTGGTGTGGCACTGCTGCATCGGCCAAGACCCTTAGAATGAGTCACTTTTGGCAAACCAAGCTATCTCCAGATCCAAATTTGGACAGTTAAGTTAAATTTGAAAGAAAGTTAAAACCACCCAAGAGATCCAACCAAAGCAAACCACTGAAACGAGAGAGGGGACACATTTCACACCCAAGCATCCAAAGAAAGGTGGGGGTTTCGTTCCCCCTTTCTTCCTTCAGATTGCACAGTTTTATCGCGGTTTTCCCCGTTTCTCTGAAGGGAAAGACTGCCCGAGACAAGATGAAAAAAGGACACCCGACACTACCTGATCGTATCTTAACAACCACATTTGCAGCAAGAACAAGTAGCAAATCACGTTCAAGACCCTGACCGGCTGCCTTCCGTGGGACACACGGTCCAGTCCACGCACAGCAGACTGTTCTGCAATAGCTTTGGGATTTGCCCAGGGTAGAATCTTTGGGGATAATAATGATAGTCTTCCCCAAACGCGGTTACATCTGGCTGTGGGCCACTGCATATTCTGCCTCACCTCATCTACATAGAAGTAAGAAAACCCTCCCTGGAATATTAGAACACTTAAAACTACCACTTCAACGCTAATTGACTACTCTCACTAGAACAGGCCACTACTAGTTACTTAATAAGGTGTTTTGCAAGACAAACGAAGAGCAGCACAGGATGAGAGTAACACAGAAACCAGCCTCACCGCAGAGAGCCGTATCAGTGTCGCCCTATGCACGTACCAGCCACGAGCCTGACCCTGCAGGCACTGACAGCAGTTTTTCCTTACGGGAGGAGAATTCAGTCAAAACCTGACAAATACAATTAACAGGTGAGGAAAGACATGCTTCAGGAACAAACCCATTTATTTATATAGTTTTTTTTCCATTAAGATGATGTATTCTGGCATAACTTGCCAGACCCACCATTTCTGCCCCTTTCTTTAACGCTTCTACAAGTCTGCCTGCTCGACCAGGAATACGAACACAGCTCTTTTTCTAAGTAATCTCATTTCTTTTTTAGTTTGTCTACCGCTACTAATGTCTCGGGTTAACTAATTGAATTCAAGTTGCTTAATTGAAACATGTTAAGTGCAGTGCCTGTTTCTAATGCAGCAGGAGAGGAAAAAAAAAAAAGGAAAAAACAACGAGTTTCAGAGCTGTCTGCATTTCTTGGCAGTATTTTTTTTACCTTGATATAGAATAGGATGTTCAGAACAATATTATGGAAACTATTTGAATTTCTACCTAGGAACGAGAGAGAAGATATTCCTCTTTTGTACAACAACATTTCTGTAAATTTTGTTTAGCTTGCGTGGGATACAGTTAATTACAGCAATTTATCAAACTGGCACAAGGTAGTATTCGCACACAAAGTTTTTCCAGCAGTCAGAATCCTTAGTTTTATATGAGACTGGTTTGTGCTAATTGAATTTTCACTTGGGTAGATAAAATCTTTAACAACTCTGGAATAACTAAGTGCTCTTTGTTCAATGATGTGGATCAGAATGATTTACAGCACCTTTCACATAATCATGCTAATTTTGCTTTCATATGATTAATTAAAACAATATGTTCTTTCTTCGTAAAATAGAATTAGTGCACCCAAGGAGACAGGTTTTATTGCAAACTTCTTTTTCTGGTAATAAAAGCAGTTTTCACGCACCATCTTTTTGGCAAAGCCAAGTAAACATGCTTAAGTGGGCAAGAAAACTGCAGCTGGGGTCAGATCCCTTCCTGGTGCACCACCACCAGACTTCGCAGGTTACACCAAAGATGATTTAGCCCCAGTGCTGTGAAGCAGAGCATAGCCAGCATAAAGCTGGCCTGGACATCCCAAAAGCAGGAGTCCCTTCCCACTGCCATAGTTTCCTATAGACAGGCTCTCTCTCGTCACATCTAGAGCCAAACTGAAGGACCTGTACCTGTACCAAATCAGAAGTTCAAAGGCTAAACCAGATCATGCCTGTGGTCCAAGCTCTGGATTCAGCACAAACACGTGACTTTCAGTGCCGTTCAAGCACACCTAGAAGGGTCAGATTATCTTACTGTGGTGGTCATGCCGAGTCTGACCAACAAGTTGAAACAAAAATAAGGCTGACTTAAGCTTTGCTTTACCGGATGATTTCTCAAGGGTGATTTATGTGCTGACTCCTTGGCTCCCTGCTCAACTGTGGGAACGCAAAGCATCACCAAGCACTACAGCTATTGATGGGTCCACGGGTTACCTTAGCTCTTCTATGCCAGGTGACTTTTGATGCAATACTGATATTTCCCAGTGAGACCAACAAGCTCAGAACATCCTTAGCAGCATTGCAGCACCACACCTCATCACATTGGTGCTGCGTAAAAGAAAAGAATCAGCAAAAGGGAAAAACAACAATAAAGAAAAACTTAGGTGAAACCACAGAATATGTTTCCTGTGATTTCTCTCACCAGAGCACCATGACAATACTCCTTTGATCAGAGGCTGTGCAGGCACCACTGTATTAAAATTCACTGAAGAAGAAAGCAAGTGACTTTCAGGTCTGATGGGCAACTCAAGGAAGCAGGGAGGATTCATCTCCTGCCATCCATATTCAACTCAGCAACTTCCCCTGCACAAGGCTTACCCACTTGTGGTTAAGTGATTAACAAGAACCACCAGTTAATCTTATATGGATGCAGTAACTACTGCTATGAACGAACGATGAATTTTAACAGGGATACTTGGTGAAGACCTGAAACTGTCTAGTTGCAGATGATCAAGTTCAACACAGATTAATTAACCCAGAAAAGAAACCATGCTGAACCAAAGTGTTAGGCAAGAGCAGTGCACCACGTTATTTTACAGCCTTTAAGGCACGCAAAGGGGTTTCTGCCGGGTGCTGTAACCTCCCAGGTAGACACACCACAAGCTCCTTATGCTTTCTGAACAGACATGAAAACCAGAACCTAACTTGGGGTCTGTGGCAAGTTCTGTGGCATTTAAGTAACAATTGAGATTTAAGCAAGGAATTCAAGCAGCAACAGTGACATAACTAAGTGTCTGTGTGCACTCGCTCATCACTGCCCTGCGTGGCGCGGGAACTCCCCAGCTCATCTCTGCCCAGAGGCAATGGACCACTTCACAGCAAAGCCACTGACTGCTACAAGAGTGGGAGTTCTGGACAGTGCTGGATATCACAAAGTGTTTTGGGTTGGAAGGAACCTTTGAAGATCATCTAGTCCAACCCCTCTGCCATGGGCAGGGACATCTTTCACTAGAGACGCCCTGAGGCAGCCCCTGCTTCAATTGATGGACACCACTTCTCACCTCAGATGCATGGATTAACCCCCTGGGTGGAGAACCTGGCAGTCCCCAGCAGTTCCTGCTGCTGATGTGACCAAACTATACTAAATCGGCAGTAGAAACTGTTCCTGCAGATACAGAAGTGGTCAGAGGATCCGAGTTAACCTGACAGGGCCTTGCTCTGTGTATTTGGTACAAAAAAAGAAACTGGTTTATAGTTATTTTTTATTAACCCCTTCCAGTTTTTATTTAGATCTTCTGCTTAAGGTAAATACTGATGAAATACCCCAGATAATGAGACCTGTTACAAGAGAGTGGTGAAGTGGATCCCGAGGGGGCTCTGGAGGAGAGGCAGGTGCTCTGGCTAATGGCAAAAAGTGAAGAGGGAACCTCAAGAGATGCTCTAATAACACCAAAGAGGTAATTGTGCAACCTGATGCATGAGAATGCAGATTCACAACCATCATTACCTTTAATGGCAATCACGTGGATGGCTAAACTCCCCACACAGACCACTGAACATTTACCTCCAAGTGGTCTCTCCTGTCTTATTTCACTTCAAGCCTGGATCAAGGTGCTGGGCAGCAAAGGTTACCCAACTCACTAAGGTCATGGTATCACATCTGACTACAGGCCTGGATCTAAGACTCTCTAATGTGCAAGAAAGCTTACAGTGTTGGGTTTCTTTTCCTTTAACCAACTAAAAATATTCAGAACAAGAGAAGGTTATTTCTGTCCTTCAGCCCAAGATCTCAAGTTACTTTGCCTGAAGTAACCATGTGTACCAGCAAAAAGAAACCCCTCAGCTGTCAGGGAAAACAGATTCAGTTAGCATTGTTTATTAGTGCAGATATTTTCATCACATAAAAAGTATAATCCATCCCAGACAGAAAACCAATGCAAAACCTAGAGTCACCCAAGTACACCCAACTTTGAGGATTTGCATGCTGCATAAGGTTCCCTGCAATAAAGGAGAATTCCAGCTGCTTATTAAGTAATTATCCTGCTATGGTCAGTGTATTGCACAAAACCACCCATTAACATGAAGAGGTTGAGGGTTTCTTCCCTGCCCCGAAGCATACCTAAGTGTTTGGATATGAAGTACACCGTAAGAGGGAATGGCCAGACACAGATTTTCTGCTTGGACCTACGTTGCTTACCGGCGCTGTCAGAGACAGGAGAAGGAAAGGGAACTCGGAGAGGTGCAGCAGAATCCTACGGCAGTCCAAGAGACACCTGCAAGTCCTAGAGTTGGTTGATGACATAGAGTTACTGTGCCGTTCCTCCAAGTAGCTACAAACAAGGTGAACAGCCCAGCAAAAATAGCAAATCAGGTAGGGCTACACATAGGTATGTCTAATCCTTGGAGCGCACATATCAAGAAACACCATCACAGCAGAAAGCATTTCAAGAAGGTAACGCACTAATCATACCATACAGAGAAACCCACAGAGGTATCAATATAAGGAGAGGGAAAATCAGTCAAAGCAATCGCTTGGGGATGGGGGGAGGGAGGGCGGAGATAAAAATCAACACTGGGCAGTTTGAAACAGAATATAACTAGTACTTGAATCTAACATTGATGGTAAAATATAGCTGCAAGTGCTAGGCAGAAAACAAAATGCCTTCTCGAAAGCAACTGTGAAAAATTTAGGCATCAAATAGAGAGAGTCCATCAGCAGGTAAAGGGACTCAAGAAATCAATCAAGATTAGGACAAGATGAATATAAATGGAACAAGCACATCCACTGATGCCAGGAAACGTGAGCACTCCCAAAGAGCCTAGAAAAGGCATCTTCTCAGGAAGGCAGCGCAGTTGACACAGATACTGAAATGGAAATATTTAAACCCAGTTCTGATGCCTATAAAAGAGTGAGATGCAGAACAAGCCGGGGCTGAGGGGGGGGGGGGGGGGGGTAGATGTGTTTCNAAAAGTCCCCAAGGATGACTGTACAGGTTCTCTAACAAAATAACTGGTAAACCCAAGGATACTTCAGCTGGAAGTATCCCTCTCAGCATTAGAGTAAGTTTGACCATTGCAGGGAGCATGGCCTCCCCTTATTCTAGTAATTTGTGGGCTAAAATATTTACATTTATTTTAAATAATTAGATAATATCTTTTAACTATACCAGTACTTTTTGCACCTGACAGACTATCACTGTTTTGCAGAAAGACAGATACCCTACTTGGGTCAATGAAGTATCCATGATTGTGTTTTAAAGTCACACTTGAGTTTTAGAGTGAGCAAACTTTTAAAAACAAGCAAACAAGTACACCTCACACATGTATGGCTTTTCCAAGAGTTCTGGCAAGCAAGTGGTTAAAGACAAAGCCTGCACCATCTGTAACTACATTAGCAGTCACATTGGGTTTGGTGCAACAGCCAACAAGCTTTATGGAAAGCACGTTCATTTTGTTGTGCTAGGCACAGAAGACAGCGTCTTCCTGGGAACTGCTCAGAGCCCATGAAGTAAAACCGCTTGTGTGTGATTAAAGGACCATCACTACACTCTCTGCTGCAACTATCTCCACATCTCAGCTTGCTTTCTCCAGCAGACAGAAGGGTGTATGGTTATTTCAAAAATTCCTACCACTACAGATAACTCATTGTGCGCACAGTTGTCTCCAGGGAAGAGGATGAACAAAACAACAAACCGCATGTGACAGGTCACTTAATGCATTTCATGGTGGTGCTTAGGGCTGTAGTCAAACTATCTACTATCGGATTCTAATTTTGGTGTCATGACTACTTCTCTTCAGTGGCTGATGAGCGAGTTGCTGTCTAGGAGCCTTGGCCAGTTCCCGGTCTCAACCTCCCCGTGCTCTCTGGAGCTCATGCGACACAGCAGCTGAGGAAGCTGCCCTTCCATTAGGCCTCTTCGATGCTGTTGTGCTGAGGGCAGAATAAAAACCCCATCTAGAAAAGCATGGGGAGAACAGACTAACGAGCTGCTTCTAGCTAAGGGTGGTCTGGACACTGCCAGTGGTCAGACAGCGTGGTCGGTCTGTCTGTCCTCTCAACTGCCTCCACCACGGTCCCGCTGGAGCCAGAGGGGGCTGTGTGCTACACACCACTGCCCCCTCCTCCAGCAGTTGGCATTTTCTGCTTCTGTAAAATTAATTTGATGACTGTATTAAACTAATAATTGCCTCATTTCCAAATACGGTCTCTGGGTGCACTTGACTTAGAACGTGCTTCTCTTGGGAGGTACCAGGGAGATCTAGTTGTATTACTTACGGAATCTGGGCTAATTTAATTAATTTTTGATGGAAAGTGCTCAATTTTGCAGATGCTAGCTGTCTGTTTCTTCTGTAGCCAGGGCCACACACAGTTGCTGATACGTTTTCACTTTCCCCTGTGATGTAAGAAATGATAAAGGGCCCAATTAATAAAGTCACATTGAAAGGGAGACCTTCTGTTAATGGGAGAACCAAAAGTGATTCACCATTTGGGAGAATTCTGGTTTCCTTATTTCTATCCAATCAACCACCCACCCACTCACAATATGCCTCTTGAAGACAACTGAACGCTGAGGGAGTCCATATGTCCACACTTTCACAAAGTCTTTCAAAGCAAGGTAACGATTACAAGCGTAATTACAAATGACACTCTGAAATTGTGCCATTTTCCTCTTTCACTGAGCATCGCCTCCCGTTCCACGTGCTCCCATCGGAGCTCACCAGCCCCGCAAGCAGGAAGAGGGCATTCGAATCCTGCGTCAAGAGCCTGGGAACTTCAGTGCTGACAATGCAGAAATAGTACCAGAGTAAATAATAATAAATAGCTGTTTCAAAAGTAAGCCTGTGCTGTTCAGACAATTACATTCAATTTTCCTCTTCCCCCAGCCGAGGGAAGAGTCACAGACTCCACCCAGGAGCATCACGCTTGCCACCTGCGGTGCCACCAATGTCCAGCATGGCCACAAAGCCATTACTAGGGCTTCTAGCAAGGGGAAAACTCCTCCTCTTCTCTCTCTGCCTTAAATTCCCTACAGAAAAGGGCACATATTTTTGTTTCTTGCCCTCTGTCTTGGCTACCCAGATCGTTTTTTCCTGCAGGCCAAACCACCGCTCACCGTAGGTACGCACAGAATCTAATCCTGCAAAATAAACAGGGGCTCTGATTTCACACGGGATGAGACGCCAACAGGACACGAGATACCAACGTGACACAAGCAAAATGAAATTAAGCCAGTCAGCATTTAATGGTTAGTGCCTTGTCAGCATGCTGAAGCGAGGTGGAGCGTATCGTCTCATCCCCACAGCTCACAAGAAATCTCGACGGGCAGTTGAGTCCGTAAAGCATGAAACACAACAGTAAAGATGCACCTCGGAGCTTGGGATCTACTCTCAAGGGCAAAGCGGTTGAGTTCTGCTCAGCACGGAGAATAAGTAGAATCAGCTCGGCTGCTTTCTCCGGGAAAGATGCACCAGATCTGGGTCACCTTCTGTCAGCAACAGGGAGGAAACCTACCCAGAATTAGCCAGAGGAGGAGGAGGAGGAGAAAGTTAGGAAGTGAAGGTGGAATAGTTTGCAAAAAATGAAGAGGCAAAAAAAGAACTCTCCAGAGCTTTGATCCATCCTAGAGATGAATGAAATGGTGGATTCTGGTGCCACTGCGAAATGTTGAGTGGTTAAAACCACTCAAGTGGGTCATTTTCTATTATAACTAAGACTATCATTCCCATTTAAATCTATTCTACAGGTACTAGACCAAGATTTGTAAGGTCTTATCCCTCAAACTCTCTCAAAGCACCAAACAGAGGAATAGATGCAAACGGAATGGCACACACAGCACCATGCCCCAAGTCTGGTCTTGGAAACTCGGGAGTCCTCTCCTGAGGTACCAGGTGAAATCTGCCATGGTCTGCCAGGGACCACGTGCACATCAGCAGAAGGAGTTTAGGATATCCCCATGGGTTATCCCCCGAGAGTACCTCACCATGAAAGCCTGGCAGTAACAGGATTTTTGCACACAGTGCTTTCCTATTTATTACAGAGTCTTGAGATAAGTCTTCATCCTGGACATTCATTTCTATTAATGAGGCTCAGGATCAGAAAATCCAAAACCAGAAGAATGAACACACACCCCCAGCAACATCCATGCACGTTGACAGCAGTCAGCCTGGTATCTCGCGACTCCCCTTGGGACACAGAGGAGGGCTCGAAAGAGAAAAGCTCGATTTGGCAGCGCTGACACTATAAGGCCTCTAGTACAACATTAAATTAGAGGCTCGGTACTCCCTCTAGGACCACATACTGTTATTTGTAATACAGTTGAGCTGCACTTAAAATGAGGACTTGTGAAAGGAAGAGACTACCATAAAAAGAATTAATTTTCTGTACTCCAGATCAGAGCTGCAGCACTCAAGTGAGTCCTTTGGAAACGAATAACCGAAAAGCAATAAACCTATTACAAGAATAAACTTTTACTGCACCAAAAGGGTGAAATAGTGACCTGTCACATGAATGGCTTAGTTAAATGAATACATTTTCAGTTTCGCAAATCAAAGCACATTTCCTAGGGAAATGGATCTTTTTTGAACAAATGCTTCTTTTAGGATTAGGCATGTTGGAAGTGTAGCTTGGCTTTACAACATGGCTGTGCATTAAGCAGATTTTTACTAGAGCAAAGAAGTTACAGATGTAGTTAGTCAGCAAAAAATTAAAAGAGGATGATCAGAATAGTTAGGCATTAAAAACCAACAAAGACTATTCCGCATGCGAAATGCTCCGGAGCTGCAGGTTTCAGTGCGTGGCAGAGCGCTCACCGGTGGCGCCCAGTGCTTTGGGTGGAGGCGCAGACCCTGTTTAAAGGCAAGTGCCCCTTTTCCCAGTGACTCTGTTGCTCCCGTCTGTTCTTTGCCAGTGACAGCTATAGAGTTTGCACCTACTGCAGGCTGCAGCTCCATTAAACCTCTGCGCCTCCTGTTCCCCAAGTTTCACAGCAGGGACTGACGGCTTTTGTGTTCTGTCGTAGGGACCCCAAGGAGGTTACACAGGTCCGGTGCGTCAGCTGTTCATCCCTTTAGTACGCTCAGCCCCACTGCGCCAAGAGTGCATGTACTTAGATAAAAAGTCCTAGGGTTTGATGACAAAAAAAAACCCAAACATGTTTGGCTTCCCTCCCTGCCCGATGCAGACAGGTCAGATGTTCATGATCCATGTATGCAGATGAAGGTAGAAGGCTCATGCATTTAAAAAAAAAACCAAACAAATCACACATTTCTAGGAGCTGCAGTCTTCAGAAAGACATCAGCCGAGGACTCAAAATTAAACTGGCAGAACCAGCAATGGTTACACGTACCCAGAACACCCCCGCGGCAAGATGGAAACCCACCTCGCCCACAGCCCCCAAGAAATTCATCCAGTCCTTCCATTCTTCCATAATGACAAGGTTTTTTTTTACCTGAACAAGATTGTGTCCAGATTTTGAGGAGCTCTTGCTGCTTTTTAATCTATTGCTCAGGGAGTTGCTCTCGCAGGGATTATTTGACACCAAGCGAGAGGCGCCTGTGCCCGGCAAAACCCAACCTGCCTATGTTTATGGAGGCTGTGTTCCAGCATCCATCAGGTGTGCGGCTCTCACAGCCCAGCCAGACACTGCTCTCTGGCAAGTCTGGCAGACATCACAGCACTCTCTCACACAGAGAGTGTGTTTTCTTCTCTCACTGCCCAGATGAAGGAGAAACCCGAGGAGACAGTCAGCCTTCCTCCTCCTCACGCTGTTTTTGCACTTCAGTCGTAGCATTGCTGAGCTCTACAAAGTCCCCATCCTTTTCTTGCTCCGAATGCGGTAAAGCGCAACATTTTTTATTCCACCTTTAATAACATGGAAACTGGCATTTAATTTTTAATGTTAGCTTAAAACCCAGGTGGCTGCTAGGCTTTACACATCAGCAAAATCAATCTCCTTTCGGGTCATTTAGAGAGTTCAGGAGTCCGACGCTACTGCCTGCAACTAATCCCTTCCTCCCCCTCTTCCCTCCTCTCTCAACCACCCTTTCAATTTGGCTGGACTGAAGGCAGGGGTAAGGTCAGACGACCGGCAGGGCTCCTGGGATACTGCAGGGGCCATAAACCAACAGGAATTAAAGCGGGATATATATGCCAGGTTATCAAGCCCATCTCCCGGCCAGCGCAGTTTAGTGGCCCACGACACATTCCCTTGTGCTTTATCTACAGCCCTTGAACAGAGCTTGCTGCTATTCATTTCTGGTCACTAGGACATTGCCGCTCTTAGGATGACCTGCAGGCTGGTTTGATCCTACCCACAAAGGCTGTCTTGTCTAAGAAAAAAAAAAATAATATATCAGTGTATAAAGGAATAGATAAAAACATATTCCTGCAGAGACGAGTCCCTGAGGTTTTAGGGTTTCACGCGCTACCAGCAAGTTCATTGCACTTGTGAGATGTGTCCATACCACCAGTGTTTTAAAACCCACATTAGAGAACAGACTGCTTTTTCTTCTCTTTGGATTTTCTAAAGGGAAAGATCAAGAGGCTGGAATGGAAGGGGGCGGGGGGGGGAGCCACAAATAGGACCAGTTCCAAGAATATCAGCTACTTGTCAGCTCTGCAAAATAGCTGTTAATTTATAGAGCAGAAGTGTGCAGGTTCTTTCAGAGCCATACGTCAAAGCTTTCTCACTATGATACCTGGCTTTATTTGGCCTTCATATTATGGACCAAATTGGATTTCTCTGGTTTGGGATAAACCACACAAGGGTGATGTACACTGTGATTTATTGCTGTAAGTGCTTAAAATGCCTCCCACTAAATTTGTTGTGACCTTATCACACTATTAAAACCTGAAGTAAATAAGTGCACTGAGTAAAGGTTAACAACACACCAAATAAAACAAACAGCAAACAGAGGGGATAGGACCTATTCACTCACACCGCTGACACGCTCCTGGGAATGAAATTGCTGCATGTTCTGGCAGCACAAGGGAAGAGCCCAGAGGACGAAGGGCCGTACAGAGATGGCAGAGATAAGGAATGGGTTTTAACTCCCCAGACCAGCCCCCAACTCTGCAGCCCACCAAATGCAACAGCTTTGCTCGTGCGAGGACACGTTTTCAGCTCCAGAAGCCCCTGGATCAGGCCCCATAAAGAACGGCATCCCTCTACCTCCAGCCCCAGCTGGCTGAAGAGGACAGCAGCACAGGACCCTGCACCTAGGATCAAAGCCCCAAAACCACCAAAGAGGACCCTTTACAAAAGCATTAAGGACTACACGTACTGCCAGGAGGAAAGCAACCAGCAGCCTTTGAGATGGGCCTGAAAGCAACTGTACGACTTACTTGCCTGCGTTAGCCGGATCCCTCTTCCAATGGGGCGAGATGCTCCCCTTCCAGCCCACCATACTCAAAGCAATGAGCCCTGGAGGTTCCTGAAAAGCTGGGTACCAACTTTTCTTCCCCTTCTTCTCCAACAAGACCCCTTGAGTTACAGACTCCCCACCTCCACACCCTCCTCTACCTAGCTGGACCCAAAGGGCTGAACCGTGTACACAGCAGAGGCAAGAGAGCAGAGCTGCCCATTTCTGGAGCAGACTTAAACCATCAGATAACAGATCAGTAACACAAAGTTATCGCTGTCTCCCTTTCCTGTGCGTCAGTCAGTACCTGCCTCCAGACAGAGCAGTAACTTCTTAAGCAATAGCTCTGCTGCCACAAGAGGGTCTTTTAGAGAAAGAAACTTTGCACCGTGGTCTGAAGACAGAGCCATCAAGGACAAATCTAGCCCAGAGTTTTAAAGAAGGGCTGAGTATTTTCCCTGTATTAATTGGTTTAGGTTGTTTTTCTAAAAGACCATGCCTAGGTCATGCCTTCTATCGTCTCTCACGAAGATTTACAAATTACCAACTGTCTGAATAAAATTAGTATCAGAAAGTAGAGAAGCCCTTGGAGAAACATAAGCAATGCGAACAAATGCAAACCGCTGACACAGAGAACGAAAAAGAATCACTTAAACCACTGATCTAAACAGATGCCTTGCTGCTTTGTAGAGGGAGATACTCTCATCTCCAGGTGCTCATCGTTACAGGCAGAGACAAAAATAAAACTTAGTGCAGCTCAGAGCAATAGGACACACCTTCCCAAAGTCAGAGCTCGCTCAAATGAAAATCAAAATTGGGGAGGTGGGGAAGCGTTTTCCATTAGAGATCCTCAAAAAAGTCTGGAGTTCTCAACGCAAAAGGGTCTATTAATTTGGCCTCTGCATTCAGCCTGGTTAGAAAAGGAAGGGGTTTGCTCCAAAGTAAATATTCATTTCACATTTCAGGTAAGTATAAAGTTCTGAAAGTTTCTCCCCGAGTATTAAACTGCTCTTGAATATAAGATTTAATACTCCAAACCACATTTTCTTCTGATGTATCAGCAAAGGCAAGTCAGGTCATTAGAATCTCCTTCCTACTTATTCTAACAGCAGTTATGATAATAAATTCATTATTTTCATAATTGCTCCATTATAATTTAGTAATAGGTTCACATTAATTTCAAAAGTCTAACTATAAAGCATTATCCAAACAAAATAAGAAACAATTAAAATTAAATTAATCTAAAATCCTACTTACGAGGCATTACCCAAACAAAATAAGTAATACACACCATGAAATTTATCTAACATCCTATTAAAAATGATGACTTTGAGGCCAAAAAAAAATATTTTACTTAAAAGCATACAAGATAATTGACTTTTTCTACTGTATTCTGAAGCGAGAGCAGACAGCCGGTCCCAGTGCTAGAACAAACAGGGAGGCTGAGGAACCACAGAGGCTTCACCTCCCCAGGGCTGTCCCAGAGCCCACCCCAGCCTCCTCCTCCCACCCAGCCTGTCTCACCCCCCAGATATTTTCCGCTATGAACTCAGGGGTGTTATTACACCACTCACTCACTTTTGCCAACGCTCCTTGGGAAGCTTCTTTGCAGGCTCCTGCTGCCTTCCAGCATCAGGGTTAAGAAATCCCTCTTCTCTAGCAGCAGGGAAGCACCATGGCTGGTGTCTTCTCCCCGCCAGCCCCAGCAGGTAACCACAGCCTCACCTGCACGGCTTCCCACCCCCACGGAGCTCGTTACCTCCACACTGCAGGGCAGCTGTGGGGAGAAGCTCTCCACCCCTAATCACAAACACTTTTCACCTGGATTGACCAGGGTCCCGCTTACTCAGAAGCAGAGTATTTCAAGGCGAAAAGGCTTTTAAACACTAGGCACCTGATGCACCTCTCTGCTCTGTCCAGTGTTCATGCACTTTTCTTGCAGAAATCACAGCAGAATTCTATGTTTTCCCTAAGGCTTCTGAGATCTTTGCGGCACCAGCTACCATCTTGAATCATAAACTGCTTTATTGTTTTCTGTTTTGGGGATTGTGTAGCTCAGTCCTGCCTTGGACTGCTCTTTTGAATGTCCCTCCACTAGGTTGTAGCCACTTATAAATTAAAACCCTCGCAATTTTTTGTTTTAAGCATGCGTTGAACTGTCCTTGCTGGAGAGATGTATTTTCTCCACAGCAATGGAACTTGTAATTAATGCAAAACAGCCTTTTGTGTAACAAATACACGGTAACCCTAACATGTTTCCATAGTATGTCTCAATAACTAGGTCATATACAGCATTAAGAAAAATGCTACAGACCAGATTCCCATCTGCCACGCCCCACAAGGGGAACCAACAGCATCATTTTATATAAGTAACTTCACCTCAGCATCCAGTTTTACATTTGAGAATGTACATGCATGTTCAGAAACATATTAAAACAAACACTTAACTCCACCCCTGCCAGTTATCTCCTGTCTCTGCCTTCCTGAAATGAGTCATTAACTGCATTTCATCTGTTCGGTTCCAAAATCCTCAAATTCAGCTGCAAAAATGGAACCCCTTTGATCTTAGATTGCCGCTAATTCATAATTGATAACCCAGTCTGGAAGGAAGGGAAAATCTTCATCCCCATTAGTCGTTCCACTTAATATGTTCTGGTGCTTCAATTATGCAAAACCCAACTCTCAGGGTCTGACTGCCTTCCAAAATGTGAATCAATGGGGGAAAGAGAAAAACCCAGATCAAATTAGTCCAGCTGTAAATCTTTGTAATAGCATACATGTCACGAGAGTGATACCCAACACTGAACAATTCTGTTTGTTTTCCGAGCTGTTGCTTTGCAGAATTCCCAAGGCATCCATTAATGACTGCAGGGAGCTCAGCAGAGAAGGACTCATTCCCTCTCACTTATATTTTTTTGGTCAGGTCATTAGGCTGCTTGCTGTAATGACCCTTTTTGGCCCAAGGCACTAAAAGCCTTGGAGTAATATATGACCTGGTAAGCAAGCAAGCGAGAAGGAATAATTAACGCAGTCATTTTGCTCTTTATTTTGTAGAAGAGAAACTGTCACTTCTTTCTGAAGATGTCTGAATTATAACTGTTAAGAATATGAGCACCATGAAGAAAACAGTAACATGCAGACGTCACTGGGCCAAAGCATGTTTTTCTACTGGGAGACTCTGACAGAAGCAGGACTACACAGCAGGGAACACAGCTAAAAAGGCACATATGCCTACAGCACCTCATGCAAATAACCAGCAATCAAAAATATGAATACTACTGTACCTGTGTTCTGTCACCCAGAAGGTTGCTGGGCTTCAAGAAGAATCATTTGACTTACACTTCTCTTAGACAAAACTGTACAACCACACAGCAAACACCCAGGGATCAGGGGGGAAATAAAGACTGCAATGGCACAGGTGCTGTTCAAACGAGAACTGATTTTAAGCACAGCTGGATCGCCTGTTCAGGACATTGAGGTTCGATAGTTCTCCAGAATTCACCCACAGTAGCACAAAAAGGAAAAATGTAGTTTGATTTTCTACTGGCTTGTGTCAAGTCACTGATAGACTTCATGCTTTAGGAAGATGTGAACCCCAGTTGAAACTTTTCCTGGAGTAGGACCATGACAAAGTCTCTTTTCTGGAGGTCATCACAGCTTTTCTTTTTTAGGTGTTTATAGGATCTCTGCTCTACCTGCCACTGATTTTCTAGAACCGTCATTCTCTTCCACACTTGTCTTCATCTGTCAAATTTGGTCAACAGGTCCTGACACTGCTGAGAAGTCTGGGAGATACACAAACAGGGTGCAAAGGCACGAACTTCCTTTCTGTAGTAAACTGTGCCAGAGAAAAACACAAACACTTTGCAACAGACATTCACATCCTCTCTTCTCTCTTATGTGCGGTGAGTTTCCCATAGTGACAGAGTAAAGTCAAAGGCTTAGAGCAAATGGAGGAAACATATTCTCATTGCATTTATTGCCAAAATATGTCAAAGCCATCACATAAACCTCCTCGCATTTTCCGTTACGTTTTAAGGGCTAAGCCATTAACCTCTTACAAGACTATTGAGTTCTCAAGGCTTCCCTTGCTCTGTTCTAACTTCCCTGCTGAAATCCTTTCAGTTCTTGGAAATTGCAGGGTAACCATGTCCTTTATAAATAGACAGATGCTACCTGTCCTCGCAGACCATCCCCTTTTCCTTCTTTCCTCTTTATAATGTGCTGCAACCCACCCGCTGTTACTTTTGCCCTCCTAGCATTCTCATTCCCCCCCAAATTTTCCCTTATTTCTCAAAAGAAAAATATGCCTCAGTCTTATACAAGTTGATGAGAGCAGTAAACTGTCAGATTCCTTCCTCGGGCAGTGCAGACCCTTCCCCAGACCCCAGGGTAGGGGCTGTCCTGCAGGTGATGGGGGTTCAGAGCTCTGGCTTTGCTGGTAGACTTTGGGAATCCCATCCCATGGCCAGTTGGGACCGGGATGGACATTGATCCAGGGCCAGTTCTTGCCTCACATTTTGCCTCTCCTGCTTTGCTGCATGTTCTTCTGTTGTTTTTATTTTTCACAGACAACTGGAAAATAAAAACAGCCCTGCGCCTCACGGACATTTTAATAATTCATATTCAACTTCAGTTACTGCAAGTTTAATAAACAAGTACTTATTAGAATACAATCATTTCTTCTTAAAGCGGGCAGTTTTTAGGAATGAAATCACAATAATTACCTCTAAGAATATGTATGAATAACAAACAGTCAGCCCTCCTGTTTTTGTTGTTTCATTCATTTGCATGAAAGCCTTCCCCACTGTTCCCTTTGCCTTTGTTTTAGCAGAGACTTTGCTTTTAATTGGACTGAATATTCAGCTGGGTTCAAACCCAAATTTGTATGTAAAAAAAGCTATACATAGCAACCAGCTCATCCTGGAATCCATTAAAAATAACAAGAGGGATTGAAATGAGATTATTTCAAGAGCTGTCTTGCATTCATAGGAAAACAGTTTTATTGCATTTGCAGAGAGGCTCTCCCAGGTAAGGGAGATGCAGACGATAACATTGAGTCCTCCTGGTTTTTCCTCTTGTCCGCAAAGCGGAACCATGTGAATTTCTGAGCTAATTTCAGACCTGAAAAGCAGCTTGCCATGCCCTGATAGCCTGCTATCCACTTCTGCACCGAGACCGATTTTACTTTGAGCACAGCGACATGCCAACGCTGTCCGTTTCTGCAGCCTCCTTCCTCCAGCCCTCCCTTGGGATGCTTTGCAGGCCCCGAGAAGTTCACCTTAGTGCTACGTGGAAGCAATGGAGAATACAGTAGCCTGTACAAAACTAAAATAAACCAGACATTGTGAACTGACAACTACAATAAACACAGCTGCAAGAGCCAGGAAAGCAGGTTGAAAAGCTGACTTAAACCTCCGCAGAAGGTAAACCCAGTGGCCTCAGCATCATGCTGCAACAGGGGGGTTGACCACATCCCCACCACCCACCCCAGCAAGCACAGCCATCCCCCCACGGGGCTCCAAGGAAATTTGGGCTCACCGCCTAACGGCAGCACGTTGCCCAAAGGGCAGACCACAGTGCCAAACTGCAGCGTGCCGCCTCAGCTGCCACCCACCTCTGGGAGGACGCAGGCTGGGCTTTCATTCCAGGAGAGGTTTTTTATTATTTCTCTTACTTTAAAAATTGCTATATTCATAAAGAGCATCTTTCCTGCACTCCCGCTCACAGAAAGAAAATGGAAAAGCGATCCAGAGACTTTAGGTTTCTCCTTGTAGCACTTGACAGGGGAAGTTTCCCAGGAAGAAAAAGAAAGCCAACCTTAACAAGATAATGAATTGTTTTGGGGGACATGTATTGTGGAACTGTTTAACGGAAGACAACATGGGGGGAGGACAATTTTGACTTTCTCAGCAGGGAAAAAGAATACCTTTATAAGTCAGAGACACACACCCTGAGGCTGCGGGTGAATTTTTGAAGGGCAGGTCCTCCACTGAGACTTGCCTTGCTGGCTGCCTGCAGTGGCCTCACACAGCAGTCCCAGAAGAGGCCTTGAAGTCATCATCTCCAAAGGCACAGGCTCGGACGTGCCTCCTCTGAGATAGTCTGCCTTCCCGGGGAGGGCGTACACTTAACTCCAGGGCTACAAACAGAGACCAGGGTGAAGCAGCAGCACGTTCTCCTGTGTCAGGTGAAGTATGGCCTTTCAAGTTGCTCCTCAAAACAGAACATTTTCCGTTGGACTACAGAGGCATACGCAGCTCCAGCTTAGGTTACTGGCGAAAGGTCTGTGATTAGAGGCCAAATGAAACAGGGTAAATTTGTAGTGGTTTTGAAAGCGTGTTTTACTGACTGTCACGC
Organism: Himantopus leucocephalus; assembly: GCA_003993805.1. Classification (NCBI taxonomy): domain Eukaryota; kingdom Metazoa; phylum Chordata; class Aves; order Charadriiformes; family Recurvirostridae; genus Himantopus; species Himantopus leucocephalus. Next base: position 12,884,761 of record RSEF01000013.1, read on the forward strand.
ACCCTTAAGTGTTGAAAGTCTGTTGATCCCAAAAGGTTCAGGCAACTAAACAGAAGTCCCAGGAGCCACGGTGGTTTTCTTTGAAGTCTTTCTTCTAGTTGCTTACAACTTCCAGCTCTCAAACTAAACAAGCTGAAGCTTGGCTCTCTGTAGATAAAGGTCTTACATTCGCACTATACCAGCAGAGCTCCCAGAGCACAGAGCAATTCCTCTGCACCACGCAGATTCCTGTAAGAGTTAATCACTGTAAAGCACCGTGAGGTGTTTTGGTGAAAGGCACTAAAGAAGTCAAGTCCCATTTTTTCTTACAGATTCCACATCTCTGTTTGTGGTTTTTTTTCTAAGAGCAAACTGAAATGAACTGAACATTAGTGTGGCTCAGTTCTGTGGTAGATCCTTAGCTGATATAAATTAACAGAGCTCTGACCCATATTCCTAATTCACACGTTCTTGCCAAGCCAGGAATGGATGTTCAGTGGTGAAACACAACCAGGATGACTGTAGTTAACTATACAAGCCTTGGCGTCAACAAGGTTAAGAACTCATCAATTTACCTTCATTTTGATAGTCCTCTTTTCAAAACTAGAAGAGGAAAGAGGATTTTATTTCAGTATCCTAGAGTTTGTCTACTCTCCATATGAACTCAAAAGCATTTTATAAGAGCCTGTGACTTGTGTCTTCTGCCAACTCATTTTCCCTGGTGCATTGGCATAGAAGCTTGCTGGGCAAATGCAAAAAAAAAAAAAAACAACAGAAAAAAATGACCATGTTCGGATCTAACCTAGTTTGGGAATCCCTGGGATGCAGGGGAATTTGAACTGGCTACCCAGTTCCGGCTGTGTAAAAAAGCCCTGGCTTCTTTTTAAGCTTATTTATATACAGATCAAACAAACAGACTTCCAAGTGCTTTCATTTAACTTTGATGCCAAACTTTGATGTCTTCACCATTTACAGTAATCATTTTTATGTGCATTTAATTTTTTTTTTTTAGTCCAAAACGCTACACATAAAAAGACCAACTTCATTTGAAATATGCAGCATTTTTGCTATTTGAAAACTCTGCATTTTTAATTTGTTTCTTATCAGCAGAGTACTTCTGGGGCAAAGAGAACATCACGTTTTTAATGCCTTTCAGTTGATTTAAATTAATATTTTATGTTTGTATTCAGAAGAGCTGGCTAATAGAAGGGCGCTGACATTTTTTCATGCTCTTTCTCTGGCATGTGTTATATGCAAAGCAATGGTTATTTCTCAAATGTTTGGTGCTTTATTCCATGATGAGTACCCAAAAGATGACATTTCCACAGTTTAATCCACTTGGATCATTGCTTAAAAGCTCTGTGCCCAAGCTGGGGAGGAGAGGTACACCAACCTCTCAATATTAAGATTTAGATGATAATGTAACAACCCTTTGCTTTAGATGCAAATACCTACTTTTGTATGCTTGAAAGCCCTGTGCCCCCCCCAAAACAAAAAAGTAGGGGAGTATTTCTCTCCCTAGTTCTGTATTTCTGCCGAGCTCTTTTCCAAGAACATAGAAAGCCAGAGATAAGAGCGAAGCTTTTAATCAAAAGGGGCCTGGATGATTTCTATTGCATTTAATAACCACTTCATCACTGTCACTAGATGAAAGTGCTGTATTGGATTCCACAGCTGACAACAGTGGTGAGGTAGAGGATAGTCTTCAATTAGGAAGCTATACACCTCTCCTTTTAAAACTGATGGAGGACAGTATCTGAAGTTACCTTTTCACTGCTGAACACTCCAGCTAGCTTTAATCTGGGTAGCTCAGAAGCTGGTAGCAATCTAGTACCAGCAGGATGGAGCTCAGTTTGTATTTACCGTTGTATTTATCAGAATTAAGGTCAGAGTGATGCCATGGTCATACTGCCCAGAAATTGTCCAAGACCCTCTTAAGAAGACAATACTAGAGGACTGCTAAGGAAGCTGGGAATCATTTCCAGTAGGCATCTGCTATCCAGAAACTGGCTAAGTTAACTTAGTACAACTTAAACACTCAGATTTAACCCACAGGATTCGCTAAACAGAGATGAACCCTGGGCTTCTAAAACCAAAACCAGCTTTTTAAGTTGGGATTCCTGCCATGCTACTCCTGTTTAGAGCGCAACAACTAACCCTCAGCTCATTGGATCAAGAACATACCTTCAAGCAGGAAGAATTGCTGCTCTATTCCTGACACACCCACAGATTGTGCCAAACATTTTCTTTGTGTTTGCATATACACACTGCTATAGCCCTAAACTTCCCCATGGGCCTGACTACTCTGAGGATTTAATAGGCACACAAACTGGGTTTTTATGTTCCTCAGTTGAAACTACTGGAGTCAACCTGGACCAGCTGTGCAAATGAATCAGCAGAAGGTCACGACCCAGTTATGCAAAGTCCTCACTGAGAGCCTCATCAGGAGGAGAATTTTAGAAATGCTCTGGAAGCATTAACTCTCTCATCACTTTGGTTAGCAGGAAGCAGTTGAACAGCTCGGAGGAGTCAGCGGAGATGCAAGTTCTCAGACTTTCCCTGCTACAGTTAGCACAGTCACAGACAGGATTTACAAATAAAGTCTGGAAAAGGAGGGAACTTAAGAGGATGAACACAATTACACAGCTGAGTCTCACACAGCACAGACGACTGCAGCGTTAGCACTGCATTTTTACAGAAAGAATCCATTTATGCCATTATCCAAGAGGATAGAGTACAGTGGAGAAAGTTTTCCTCTCTAGGGCAGGTGAAGGAGGAGGAGATCACTGAGAAGCATCATTAGTAAAATAATTGGCTGCCTGCTTTGCACAGTTGCCACAAAATGTTTACGCTGTCAGTGCCATGAATGTGTTGGCTTGCCAAAGTCACAGCTGTGCCAAGGAACTGTCTACCGCTGAGGCTGCTGTTGCATTTCACCTTGTAGGTATGAGATGCACCCTGGGTCATCACCCCTACTCCCCTGCTGTCCCAGGCACCATATCAGAAAAATGTATTATTAGCCTCTTTCTGAAATCTAGAATTTTGGCCCCCATTATTCCTATCAGGAACTATCCTGGTTTGAGCGACACAGGACTAATTTCTCTTCTAGCACTTGCGAAGACTGCACTTTTAGAAGACTCTAGTGTCTGAATTTGTGAAAATACTTACTTTGTAGGCAGCTACAGTATGTGGGTCTCAAGGTCTCGGTGTTTTCAAGCTCAGCAGGTGCAGGGATGAGGAGGAGCGAGACCCGGGCACTTGACCCAAGCTGGCCAACAAGATAATTTCATACCATGAACATCACATTCAATATAAATTCGAAAGTTTGCTGCAAAGTTTGCTCTTTCCCTTGACGGCTGCCATCCTGAGAACTTCTTGTCCCAGTGCCAGACCCCTGAGCCCTTCCCTTCCTCCCAAAGCCGCAGCACTTGTGGTGTCCGACAGTTACTGTCCACTGCTGGGAGTGTACAGCTTCCTACGGGTAGAATAGGCTGAGTATAATCTTTGCATATTCTGTATTGGTGTCGGGATC
>RSEF01000013.1:12896305-12914880 GCA_003993805.1 Himantopus leucocephalus
TAGACTGTGATTGAATTAAGCTGTTAAGGCAAATACAGCAATTAAATTCTGCATTCTAACAAATTTAGTACGAAGTACTTTCTGCTTACCAGTTTTGCTAGATACCACATTTTATCTTTGCTGTATTTTATTTCCCTCCGACAGTGATATATTTCCTAGGTGCAAAGAAAAGTTAAAGGATCAGTAATTTTGCTGTGAAAACAAGAATGGAGTTCCACAATTTATTTTCTTACTCAGAATAAAATAAGTATGACTCCCCCTACTATACCACGAACATACCAATTCAGGCATACCTTTGACATTTGAAACTGAAAGCATTAAAAAAGGTAGCTAGTGTAAGAAAAAATTTAATATAACCTTATGAGAATTAGTTTATAAACAGACGTCCCTGCAAAGGATAACCAGAAGATTTTTCATCATATTTTCCTTTCCTCCTCCCCACCTTCTGAACCAGTCTAAGACTGACATGCCCATCTAGCGTTAAAAACATTACTCTGCTGTCAAGTCAACTTACTGGGATAGCAACTAAACAATATTACCAAAGTGAACTTACTTAGCTCTTCAGAAGTGAAGAGGGTTTCAAGTTTGATGGGCATGAAGAGCTGTCTCCAAAGACCCATTTAACATTATTACTGTACCAACAGGGACCAAAACTAGCTAGTAAAATTTAACATCAATTCAAATTTGAAAAAGATGGCATTCTTTATGAACAGATACAAAACTGATTTAATAAGCGTGTTGGTCAGTAACTGCATTTTCACATACATTGCATTAGTCAGCACAGTACACAGTATGTATTTCTATGTCCTAGGCCATAATGTTCACAGAAGCAGTAAGTATTCATAGTTCACAAAACCACACGTCCAAAAAACCCTACTCATTTGAAATGCAAATAGTTTGCTGAGCAGTATGCCTAACAGAGGCCACAATACATTAATTCCTAGTGAAGAATAATTACAAAAATGGAATTCCAAAATACCAGTTCTTGGGAGTGAGAAAATATTGAAGAATTCACCTAAAATTCTCCCAGGCTGTGGTGCAGAGAAAGTAGCACAGTCCCTTCAGCAACCAAATACACAACATTTAGCTTTCATGCACGATTTAAATGTGAACTGAAGCAAGCGTCTTAATTTAACTGTACTTCCCTGTTGTAAAGTGATCAATAAGAGGGGACAGGGAGAAATAGGCATGAACCTGCTGTTATCAAAAACTAATCTGTTACAACTGCATTTAAAAAATTGATCATGTTACTTATGGCCACTTTTCCAAAAGTTATCTTGAACAGACAGCAGAAGGCCCTACACGGAGCACACGGATAACAGAAGGATTTTAGATTCTTTGCTTCAGCTTCTGGTTTAGTAAAACACAAGTTGCTGTGCAACAGACTGAAGAAACAACCCCACTGTACAGTATAAAATGGTTTCCTAAGGAAAAAACTTCCTGCCATCATATGCCACATATGACTCACACAGCTCTTCCCACCTCACTGTAGAACTTCTCAGTCCATATGAAACATTTAAAGCAACCGCTATGACAGAAAACAATCTCTGAATAGTTTCATTAAGGGGAGGCCATAGGAAGAGGCAACACATTATCAGACCTCAGAGAATCTATAACACATGGAAATTAAGAAACTAAAAGAGTATGCACTGTATTGTATCTACATCAAAACAGGCACCACCAGTTCCACTGTATCTTTGTGCACAGAGGTAACAATGTTCTTCTCTAGTTATTTACTGTCAGTATAAACAGAAGTGTATACTGATAAATCCTTGGTAACTTCTACCTCCTCGTAGTTCAGAGACTTCCACAAAGACAGGGTGGTACCTTTGTTTGCAGTCTGCATCACACATTAGACAGGTGATCAGCTGCAAGCAACTTGAAGCTCCAATATAATTTTGAAATGGAAAACATTCAAAGTGATGTTACCTTTTACAATATAGATATGCCAAACTGACTAAAATCTTAAATAACAAATGAATAAGCTATCAAACTAGTGCTTTGTGGAGTCACATAGAGACAGTGACAATCTGTTCGGAAGTTGCTAAACATAAACAGGTAAGGAAATTCACAGGTGTATCCTTACAGCTGGTCTGCGAGGTTCTCCAGGCAACTGCGGAGGATAAACAACCCAGTTCTTTTTCTCCCACTTCCCAAATTTCTGCAGAGATGTGCTTGTGTGGATGCATGACAGAGGAAAAAGGCTACTGGATGCCAGCCACCTGCAAGACAAGACCACAATCTTTGCTGCTGAACATAAGTTCTTTGTCGCTGTGCAGTTTATCTGGAAAATTGTGAACTTACCTGACTTGATAAAGAAAACCAACACATTTGACCACTCACAAAATAAAACTGTTCAAGTCCTCTACAGTTTATATTGAAAGGGTTTTTTTAATTCAACAAGAAGCCTCAGGCTTCCCAAAGCAAACCACGAACCACAAGTGACATTGGTATAGCATGAGATTCCACATTAAGCGTCCCCGCATCATCACACAGACACAGCCACCTCTTTGTTCTTATGTAGGGTTCATTACTCACACAAACAATTTATATCTTCTCCAAGACTAGCCAATACTTATTTAACTTTTTAACAACATTTTTAGCAGTAAAAATTTCTAGTTTTTCAAGAGACTGAGTATCAACAAAGTATTAGAAGTTTATAAACATTCTGCAATTTGAAAGCAAAGCTTTCAAAAGCAAAAATTTTGAAAGCAAAGCTTTCAAGCAAACTACTTTCAAAATGCAATCAAGTCAATAGCAGCTGACAGCAAAAAACTCTAGTTTTCAGTCAGTTTGCTCACCCCAGCTTCAGAAAAAACAAGCTACATTTTGCCCCCTGCTGACTAGATAGCGCAGTACTGGGCAGCCGCTTGTAACTACAAGAAACAGATGAGTTCAAGACCAGATCTTGCAAGTTTTACTAAGGCTTGAACGGCTTTGTGTGGGTAGCCAAACCATGCAAAGCATTTTAAAAATGACTAGCAAACCGAACACAGTGATATAGTTTCAAGAGGGCATTGTACACTGTTAAGTTTTCACATCCTATCAGTAGGGGGTAGCATAAGACACAAATTTAAATGTTATGGAATATTTTTTCAGATATTTACCCAAGCGGGTTTATTTGCTTAATATTGAAAAGTTTCACACAATGCAATTCATCAACATCAGACATAACATCACCAATTAATACACGAAGATATTTGACAAGCACATGAATACTTTGCAATTTAACAACTTAAGCAGTAATGAATTAAGGATTGTCCTCCTGGTATTAGCAGAACACATTAATACATTTGACAAACTCAGAAATCTTACATTCCCTCTATCATAAGGTAATCCAACATCATGTGAAGAGCAAGTCTATTTATCATACCTTTAGGAGAAGAAAGAGGACACAGACACATTGTAAGCAGAAAACAACAGTGACAAGCCACAAACAGAAGTCCATTATATCTGGGTAAGCAAGGGGAACAGGAAAGAAAAGAGCTGAGCACCTTTCTAAGAAGAACCATGCACAAGCAGCAAGTGGGAGACATACAGACTAGAAAAACTGAGTAAAACAAACAATTAGCATGTAACTCTGTTCAACTGCAAGACAGTAAGCAAAGCACAGGCAACACAATCTTATTTCTTCTTCCTTCAGTGGCACAGGTCTCTACAGTTCACCTCCACAGGCTCCAGCAGAGACCAAAGATCTACACTTTAAGAATCCACATCAGCCTTTTTTCTGAAGTCAGGGGTACAGTCAGCAGTGACCAACACTCCCCCAGCACAACTTTGACATTCCTCCAGACACAGGGGGAAAGACCAGCAATTACAGAAAAGCAACGACTGAGGAGAGTGCAGAGGGGAGCAACAGGTACTATGTTACTGTGACCTGCACCGTAAAGTCGGAGGTAATCTCGGTGCCCGATAGAAAGCGGTCAGGACAGAGAGAGAGACACCTCCATTCCACTACAATTTCGAAGTATATAGAAAGAAACTACAGAGACACGGAGCGACCTATTTCCCGCAGCTCCGGGGAGGAGCAGGGCAAGAAGCCAGCGAGAAGACCGAGCCAAAGACCCAGGGAGCCTCCGGCCCCGAGGAACACTCGAGCGAGGCGGCCCGAGCCCGGCTCCCGAGGGACGGGCCTGCTCCAGGACTGACTCACCTCTCCGGCCGCGCCCAGCGGAGAAGACTGCACGCCCAGGCACTACCTGCAAGAAAGCAGCCCGGTGAGCAAGGAAAAAGCAGGCGAGAACTCCCAAAAACAGGGCTCCGCTCCTCCAACTTACCCGCGTTAACTGCCCACCGCGCTGCCATCTTCCCCGCTTCGCTTGACGGCGGGCGCAATCGGCACACGCGCAGTGATGGGCTTTGTTTGCGACGGTTTGCGACGGCGTGCGCGGCGCTTGGCGGCAGCGCCCGCGGCGGCCTGGCGGGGAGCGTGGGGCGGCGCGGAGGGGCCCGGGGCGATGGCGGCGGTGCGGGTGCTGCCCGCCTCGCCCAACTGGTACAGCAGCCGCTGCAGCGACACCAGCAGCGATGGCCGCCTCTTCGGTTTCGCGGCGAGGCACCGCATCTGCCTGCTGGATGTCAGCGCCGCCGCACCTGCGTTTTACGGTACCGCCACGACCCACTCCTGCAGAGACCCCGGCTCCGCCGGCGGCCCTCCCCGACTCCCCGGCCTTTTATAGGGGCCCTCCGGCCCCGTGGGGCCGCCCCTCCGCCCGGAGCCGCCGTGTGCCGCTCGGGCAGGGGAGCCCCGGGGGTCGGGGAGGCAGCGGGAGCCCCGGGGGTGGGGGGCCGGGATCGGGAAGGTGCCGGGCGCTCACGGGGGGTCCCATCGCGATCTTCTGTTGTTGATGCAGGAGAGCTCATCGGGCACACGGACAGGATCTCCGGGTTCGCGTTTTGCCACAGCCCCGGGCAGAGCAGCCTCTGCGCCAGCAGCTCCGACGATGGAAGCGTCCAAATTTGGGACACGGAGGCCCTGGCTGCGGTGGCGGAGTACAGCCTGCACCAGGTAGGGTGCCCACCGGGGGCCACCGCTGCGGGGACGGAGAGGGCGAGACAGAAGGAACTGACAGGGTGGGCTGGGCATTTGTAGGTCTTGCACACAAAGCAGGGTGATGTTACTTCAGCAAGGGCGAGTTTCAAACCCGGTGAAATTAAAGCTGTTGAATGCTTTTGGCCGGCTTTTTGTTCTAGCCTTGGGTCTGCGGCAGTGGTACATCACCTCAGTAAGCTGTTGGTTACCATCAAAGCCTCGTTGAGTGAGTATTCTCGCAGGGCGTACTCATTGCAGCTTAACACAGCTCGCTTAAAATCTTTTCAGCAAGTTATTGTTCCACACAGGACAGACTAAGAAAATATATTTGAACGGTTACTGTCACCCAGAACACCGTATTGGCAAATATGTCCATCGTGCCAATGCCCAAAAGAACTGAAACGCTTCAGAACAAACTCAGCTGATGCTGGGGTGTACTTGCAGATTATTTTCTGCCTGTTAGTCTGTGTTAGATGGTGGTAAGACAGCTTTTAATGTATTCAATTCTTTTGTTTCAGAATGCAATCTCAGCATTGCACTGGTCACCTCTTGTGAAAGATCTGATTGTATCCGGTGATGAAAAAGGTGTAATTGTTTGTTACTGGCACAATAGAAGTGACAGCCAGCAGTTCTTCCCAGAGCCTCGGACAATTTTTTGTCTCACTTGTTCTCCTCATCATGAAAACCTGGTGGCAATTGGGTAAATATTCATTATGTTTTGTTTTCTGTTCTTCTTCTGCAAAAACATTATTGTTAATTTTTGCTACACAATTGTAAGGTTATTTTTAAGAGGGTTTGGTGGCTATTTTTTTCTTCCAGTATACAGTACTTTAGAAATAACATTTAGATTTGGTAGACCTGCAAGACATAGGAATCCTTATCAGTGTAAGGGTCCAGGTTTGTTTGCGTCTCTGTAAACTGTTGGGTTTTAATTAGACTTCACTGGTGTTTGGTGCATTATACGTTACTTCATCTGAAGAGGGTGTTTTAGTTTTCTACGCCTTTGTCAACCACTGCAATTCCAGTCCTTTAGACACCCAAGATTGTATTGAACAGAGCAGGAATAGGAGAGCCCTTTAGACTTGATGATAGTTCTCTTGAAGGAGAACAGACACAAGAGGAGGGAAGGAATGAAAGTAATTTGCCTTTGTGTTAACGGGAAAAGTTTTCCTTGTATAAAAGCCACTGTTGTTTTTTAAGTCTCTGAAAGCTGTATTACTAACGAATTGCTGCCATTCTTGAAGCCAAACATACTGGTTGCACTTCTTGAAAAGGCAGCTGCAGGTACACCAGTGCTGTACTGGAACTCCCATTGACCGTTAGTTAGTCTGCTACTCCCATTGCTGCTTGTGATTTGGCTTCTCTGGCTGTAATATGGTGATAGTGATCCTGGTAAAGAGCTGGGAAATCGACTCAGATATTATCCACAAGGATCCAAGAATCTCTTCATTAATTTAAATCTCTGGTTTTAGCTACAAGGATGGCATGGTGGTTATAATTGATATCAGCAGGAAAAGAGAAGTACTTCATCGGCTAAGAGGCCATGATGATGAAATACATTGTCTGGCCTGGTGCCCTGTGCCTGGTGAAGAACGGTTACCTGCTTGGCAAGATGAGCTCCAAGGTATGTAGAAGTGATTAATAGTCTGTGAAGTGGTTTTTAGTTCATGTAAATGTCCTTCTAGAGAACTGAATTCCTTATAGAAAGTCAGTAAGTAGCTAAGCAGAGGCAACTGGTAAGTTCAATAAAGTATGTTCTGATACAGATCAATATATTGTCAGTTAATTTTCATAAAGCTTTGAATTTTAACGTATAGTAACGTGACTTCATTGGTATTCAGTAGTTCCTTCAGAGGAAGGCAAAGTTCCAAATGGGGAGCTGACACAAGACACAACCACGAAGAAAGGCTGTTACTTGGCTTCGGGAAGCAAAGATCAGACCATACGTATATGGAGCTGTACTAGAGGCAGAAGTAAGTAAGATTAATAATCTGCGATAAACAGTAATAGTATGGTGGAAGAGTTATTCTCTAACTGCAGCCTTCATTTGCTAACTTGATAGTTTAAAGCATAGGGAGCATACTTAAAAGCTTCAGATTCACTGGACTTCTTTTTCCCTCAGAGAATTTTGATATACTAGGTCTGGATGATCCCTCTTTTGTTCCGTAGGTGTAATGACTTTGAAGTTGCCACCCACGAAGAGAAGAGGTGGAGCCATTGATCCTGCTGTTAAAGAGCGCATTTGGCTGACTGTTTACTGGCCTTCTGGTCGTTCCACAGAAATTGTATCCAGCTCTTTTGGGTAAGTGGGGCACACAGCAGCCTGGGTACCGTCAGGAACTGCAGATTAAGACTTAAGGAAGAACTGGGTAGGAAACTTGGACACCCCCTTCCTTCCCAGTGTAAGTGGAGGGAAGACAGGCCAAGAGTTAAAGTGGGAGTTCAGGAGTAGAAAAATACTATTTATCCCATAATTCGTGTGATAATCTAACTGAATATTGACTGCTAATGCCTTGCCCATCTAGTGGGAGAAAAATGACATGTCGGTTTTCAGTGTGCTTAGCTATGGATGTCATTTGTAGGGTGGTGTTTGTGTGTGTATCTGTGTATAGGCACAAGTAGTGGATGTGTGTCTGGCTGTATTACTCTTGCACATGCAATATAGCCTGTGTTATTCTTTTGAAGTGAACAGTGAAGTACACACTTTAAATTTTGCAGAGGAGAATTGCTGCTCTGGGATTTGACCCAATCTGGAAAACGCAAGTGGACTCTCCTAGGATCTTCAGAAGGACAAAATCACTCCCGTATTGTGTTCAATCTGAGTTCTGTGAAACGCCAAGACAAAGAGCTCCTTTTTTCCATTTCAATGGACAGAGATGTAAGAACCATTTATAAAATTAACATAAAAATAGCCGTACGTATTCAGTTTGAGTGCAGCTACTCCTTTTAGGGCCACAAATTTTCTCTTAAAGTGGGTTTGTTGCAGCATTTTATAACATCATTCCTTAAAATTTGTTCTGCACACAGGTTATGTATATTTTTGTTAGTTTATAAGCTCAAGCTCTTACCATGGTGGAGTGAATGATTATAACATTCTGGACTTGAATGGTTAGCATTTAATAAAGGCAGTTTAACATGGCTTTCTCCTGTATGTTTAATTTTTAAAAGGTTTGTTTTTCCTTCTTAAAATCATTTACTTGTACAAACTAAAGCATCTATTAATTTTATTTTTTTAACTTTCTGCCTTTTACAGGCAGCAGTGTGCCTCCTGTTTTGAAGTTAGAAGAGGACCGTAGGATTAAAATGTAGTCATTTTGTCCATTCCATTGCAGTGTTCCAACTATTGCAGCCCTGTCTGTGACATGTAATTCTCTAGGTGTAGATCCCATACTACGTCAAGCCTTGAATTTGACTCTTTGATTCTTCACCTCACTCATGCTTTGTTTTTCCTTGTCATACCAGTCACTCTACATTTAACCATTCCTTGTTCCTTAAATGTTCCTCAGGTGAGGTGCTGGGACCTATCAACTCTCGATTGTAGCTGGACCATGCCCTCGCTTGGGGGGTTCGTATATAGTCTTGCCTTCTCCCCTGTGGACACAGGCTGTCTTGCCATTGGTGTTGGAGACAGCATGATCCGGGTGTGGAATACTTTGTCCATGAACAACATTTATGATGTTAAAACCTTCTGGCAAAGCATAAAGTCCAAAGTTACAGCAGTAAGTGTGCTTTTGATTACCTTTTTTTTACTTTTCTCTTGTCACTCCATATTTTTCTCTCTTTTTCACTCTGAATAAGGTTTTTCCCAACTGAAAATATATAAAGCCACTTGATATACTCGATTCTTTTAGTATACAATACATTTCAGAATCTGGCAGCACATTTTTAGACCTTTTTACAGCCTTAGATGTTTGCATTGCATCTACTGAAAATCAGCTGAAGTCCAGCTGGCTGTTAAATTAATTTTTCACTTTTTTTCCTTTGTGATCTTTCGTTGCTTCATTCATGGTTTCCCTTGCTCTGCTAGGAAGTTTGACAGGCACAAAATCCAACATGGATGTATTCAGTTTGGGTTTGACCAGTGGTTGCCCAGAGGCTACTGCCTGGTAAAACTGCTGGCAGCAGTAAAACATGGTAGTTATTCTTGTTCACACCAAAAGTTTTCTCACCTTCCTACCATATTCTCCATTTCTATTCTGTAATGTAGATGTCAAATAGTATTTTAATGATTTTAGTCCCTTTCATCTTCTCCCACAATAGCTGGTAGGGGGAGAGATTTTGATACTCATAGCAGAGTGATCAAGTCATGTGGCTGTAGTTGGAAGGGTCGGTATAAGGAATGGTGCTTGCTCATCGGTTTCATTGTTTTCCTTTTGTTTATTACTTAGAAATAAAGTGTCTGTAGCTGGTGTCATTATGGGTCTCTTTCTATTTTCCTGGCAGTTATCCTGGCATCCAACTAAGGAAGGCTGCTTGGCTTTTGGAACAGATGATGGAAAAGTTGGCATATTTGACACCTTCTCCAGCAGGTAAGAAAGCTTTCAAATTCATTAGTGTCAGATCCTGCTGGTATATTACCATGCATAGGTAGTGTGGTCTTTCCTGAGGTATATCTTTACTGTTGGACAAGACTAGGATTAAATTAGCTTCTAAGGTAATTTAATCAAATCACGTGACCAGAGAACATCTGTGGGAGGACGTCAGTCAAGGAAAACTTTAGCCAGAAAGACATTTTCAGAGAATGAAAAGCAACATGCAGGTACAGGTCATCAGGACAGTTTTGTTACGGTTTTAGTAGTGTCCTACAGGAGAAGTTAGAGAACGCTTGGTTGAGCCATTGCTTTAGCATGTTAAACCACATGGTGTCTGTTTTCACCACTGGAAATAGGTTGCTTTTAATTATTTTTTTTCTGCTTTGCTGAAATCTGACTGCCCCTGCTTCCTTGTCGCCCCACTCAGTGCTAAGAATAAGCCGCCTCAGATCTCCAGTACTTACCACAAGAAGACTGTATACACATTAGCCTGGGGGCCTCCAACTCCTCCTCTGTCTTCTGGTGAGTCTTCCAGTGCCTTGTGACAAAGTAGAACATCTATGCAGAGCACAGAGATGCCATGAAGTTGGTATACCCTCCCTTCTTAGGGAAAGGAGCCCCATTTGCTTGGTAGCAATCCTTTCTAGCAGCTAAGAATGTATTCTGCTTGAGGAATTGTTAATAGTTCTGCAAGGGAGCAAAACAATCTCTTGTAGTTTTTGAATTCTAGTAGCTTCAGGAAATAGGTGGGAGTAGTGTACCACACCTCTGTGCTTACTTCAGGGTATTACAGACCAGTAACTGTCTGCACGGGCTTCCTGCACTAACTGTGTCGGATCAAATATGTGCTCCTTAGCTCCAGAAGTATGTTTCTACTAGTTGAACTAAATGTTACAGCTCCCTTAGCTCTTCTTACACAACTTGAATTTTTTTAAGGACCAAACTTCAAAGGGAATTTTAATGCTTGCAGTGATTGTGCTATGGAGAGATCTATTGGTAGAAATGAGAGGTCCTTTCAGAGGATCAAATTGTGAGAATTTCTTGCTGCTGGATCGGAGGCAATTGAAGCATGTATATAGCCTTTTAAAATAATGTTTTGATTTGTAGTGGGAGTGATTACTTCCATGAAGACCAATGAAGAACATAATATATTTAGCTTTTTTTCTCTGTTGGATAGAAGGAGAAGGTGAACAGCCCCCTGTAACTTTATATAGTTGTGCTGGAGAAGGTATTGTTTTTCAACACAACCCTTGGAAGCTTAACGGAGAGGCAAATGACATCAACAAAGTCATCCGAGACACTAATTCAATCAAAGTGAGTATGATTTTGAGGGTTTTTTGTGGATTTGTGTTAACCATGTCATAGTTTCTATGGCCTTGTAGTTGTAGTTTCTGATTTTGCCTTCATGATGTATCTGCAACAAAAAAAATTTGAAACCTGCAGTCTCCACAGGTGAACTTCAGACACTTAATGACTCAAACTGTTAAAACAGTTTTATGTGTTTGCCTCTGAAAAACGGTCTCTTTTTTTCCCCCAATGTCAACATGGCTCATCTGTTCCTGCCATCAGTTACTTAATTTTCTACTGTGTAGTTTACTTAACCAGAAAAGTTAAACTGAAGTATAAAGTTTGGTTTTAAAGCTCAGTGTGGCTGTTTAAAATAATTAGTTCATACAGAGCTTTCGAGTTTAAAAGCACTTGAAGTAACATCCTGAATAATGTCATAACTTGGATCACGTGGTGGGCATGCATGAGTTAACTACCTCAACTTCTCTAGTTCTCTTCTTTCAAACGTTAACTTACTCTTTTTTAAAATAAATTTTGCAGTAAAGGCAGCCATGATTTTGCAGGAGTCTTTCCATTTACACTGCAACTAATGCAGAGGGTTAGTGGTAACTGACCATAAGATGTTCTCAAGTATGATCCCCTTAGTTGAAAGTACAAAATGAGTGACGTGGGCTAGATCTTCAGTTGCTTTAAGTCAGCACAAGTCAACTGAAGTCACTCAAACTATACTGATTTATATCAGCTGGGCTTTGGCTGCTTCTTTGAGTGGAAGACTCACTGGGGGTTAAGAGACTAATGTCACAGGCAATGAAACGATGATTTTTAGGCATCTAAATTTTAAATTGGAAATAGCTTTTGTCTGAATTACAAAAAAAGAGAAATAATTACAAGTAAACTTTGATTTCTTTTGAAATATGATAGAATTTGCTTGCAATGTCTGGGCTTTCCAAGGAGCATAAGGAGGTTAAGGTCCTACTGGAATCCAGACAAACTTCCTTTGAGACATTTCACTGAACTGATAAAAATAATCACTGGTTCTTGCATCAGTTTATTCATTCTTTCTTAATTGCTCAAGCTTATGTCACTGCTACAAAAGCAATGGACCCTTTTGTTACTTTCATTTTGCAGACTAGTTGCAGCTCTGTCCAGTTGCCAGTCTTGTTCTGTTGAATGTATGCGAGAGAGATTTAAGAGGTCTTGTTAATAGTTGTGTCTTCTCTCTACAGCACAAACTGCCTGCACGTACAGAGATCAGCTGGAAACCAGATGGCAAACTCATGGCTCTTGGCAATGAAGATGGGTATGTTTCACTTGCAGGTTAAGGTGGTATACATGCTCATCTTGACTAGAATCACCATAGTGAAGCAAAAGTACTTTCTGTTGCCCTGGTTTGTCTCTCTTCTTTCACTGCAGATGTGTTTGAATTGTGGTAATACAGCATTCCTTGCTGTTATTTAGTTTAGCCACTCTTGGCATGAAGAATCCACATCATTATGTTAAATTATTTTTCAAGGATCCACTCATAGTCGAAATGCACTTTTGCTGATGTACTAAATGAGGGTTTGAGTTGAATCCAGAAGAGAAAAACTCATTTAGTTGCTCTATTTCATGTTCTGTAATTCTGCTCATGCAGGATAACAAAAAAATGCCCATTTTGACTGACTACTGGGTTTCTTACACTTTTGTTCTTGCCTTTCAGGTCAATTGAAATATTTCAGGCGCCAAACTTGAAGTTGCTCTGCACTATACAGCAACATCATAAACTGATTAACGCCATACGTTGGCATCATGAGCATGGGAGCCAGCCAGACCTGAGTTACTTGATAGCTTCAGGCTCAATCAATGCCACTATTTATGTGCATAATCTGAAGGGCGTTGTAGGTAACGGTTTGCAGATTATATTCCAATCCTTGGCATCTTGTTTTGGTTTACTCCCAGTTTGTCTTGCTGGCCATATTTGACCCTTCTCTTTTTTCTTTCAGAGAGCACTTCAGAAAGTCCTTTGACAATAACAGAGCCTTTTCGAACCCTGGCTGGGCACACAGCTAAAATCACAAGTCTTTCTTGGAGCCCCCACCATGAGGGAAGATTGGTATCTGCTTGCTATGATGGTACTGCACAGGTATTGCTCCACAACCACTCAGGATTGTATTTCTTTTAGTTTCAAATCATCCATTCTGCAGTGTTTTACAACCAAGCTGACTAAACAGCAAAGCCGCTTTTGTGAGATACACTGCTGAAGTATGGCATATTTACCCTTGGTAACCTTCTTGTTCTGGATACCTGATAGGCAGGTATCCATATGTTTTTGCGACTTGTGAGTTGATGTGTTAAGTCCAGTCATCATTTTAATATTGGCACTTTTAGATCCTTAAAAAAGAAAGATGTTATGCAAATGTATCGATGCAAACAAAGGAAGCCCTGAATTTTCTCCATTTGCATGTTGGTATTTGAAATGCCTGTGCGAACACCCTAAAAGAAAAGTTCCTACAAGTGCAAATAACTGAAGAGAAAATGCAGAGCGTTAGGGGAAGATGAGACTTTCTGAGTAATTGGATTTCTTTCTTGTTTATAAGGTATGGGATGTTATGAAGGAAGAGCCACTCTGCAACTACCGAGGGCACCAGGGCCGGCTGCTGAGTGTCCAGTGGTCACCAGTGGATTCAGATTCTGTTTATACCGGGGCAGATGATTTTTCTGTTCACAAATGGCACATCTCAAAGCAGGAGCATACACGACCTCCCCAGGGTAAGTATACTCAAGCAGAAGATCCTTTCCTGAAGTTGATGTTGGAGCTGGGAAGTAGCGGGTTACCACATTGAAATGGTATGATAAGTTCTTATGCTGAATTCCAAATCTGCCTCCTACCTCTTCAGGAATAAACTGTGTCTAGGTTTAAGTTGAGTTGTGTTTGGAAACTAAATGTTGATCTTGAGAGACAGACAGCTAATACATAAATAATCTCTACAGGTTATATCAGGGTAACTTTTGCAACCTTTTACAGGCAAAAAGAGTATAGAATTAGAGAAAAAAAGAAGTATGCAACCAAAAGTCAAAACCAAGAAGAAAAAAAAGCCTATAGGAAAGAGTCCAGCCAAGCAGGATCTAAGTGATGCCGTTAACGGAGATGAGAGCGTGAAGGAAATGTTGCTAGAGGAAAATGGAGTGTCGGACCACGAAGGAGAAAAAGAAGCTCAAGAGGCTGAGTTGCCTGATAAAGTCTCCATAACGGGTAATAGTCAAATCATCTTAGTTCAATGGCTCCCAGACTGTTTAGCACTCAGCGCATCACCAAGTTTAATATTTTCATGCAGATTTTTTCATAATACAGTCTTACTGAAATAGTCCACTTGAATGAAATACAGTTCTGGAATGCCTTTCATAATTTTCTAAACTAGTTTAGGACTGTCTTTAAATAAGGTGATTCTGGCCTAACAAACAAAGTTACTGTGTTTGGCTTGAAACAATGTCATTTTTGATCAGTGTTGCTTTCTGATGATAAATCTTATTATACTGGTGGACCTTCTTTAGTGTCTGTTGACCTCTTATTTATCTTTCTGACAGTTCTGTAATGTTTTCTTAATATTTCCTTTCCCTAGAAAGCTATTAAGTTCTATGGCAAAGCAAAGCTTAGTTTCTGTATATTTTGAAATTAATGTAATAGAATATGAATATGTCAAGTATTCTTTTTTATCACTTAACTCCACAGTGTCCAAGGATACGTCTTCATCTGCATATCATTATTCTTCATTCAGCTTGCCAAAGCCTTCTGTGACCCAGACAGCCACTCCTGTGAAAAAGGATCTACCTAAAGAGAAACCAAGTTAGTATGTTTCGGGGACTTTTAACAGTCCTGCGTCAAGGCAGAGTTCCTCATTGTAGGCTTCTGTTTGGCTGCAGCTTCCCTTCCTAGTGTGACACCAAATATGTGCCACAGAAGGAAGAGCGTGCCTTTTAAAAATCTTAAACATTTTTAGTTGCTGCTTCTTTTTTTTGGCCTGCTTGTCAGGTCAATTGAGTAGTTGTTTAATGTGGGCTTAGATATTGCCTTTTAGTTGCTAGTTTCATTCCAGGCAAGATGGGCAGAACAATACGCGAAGTATCAGTATTCAAAAGTCAAGAGTTGTCACAGTAGAGATGAACATGGCACTTGAGCATCTGGTTTTTGTTTTCCTGAGGAAGAGGGGGGGTTGGGAATCCATTGGAGAGTTCTGCTGTAGGAGACTCTTGGAACTGTGCAGCAGTGACTAAAATGTGTCTGATTTTTCAGCTCCTGATGCCTCTCTGAAGAAGAGGAAGCCTCGTTCTATTCTACCCTTCAGCACATTCATGGATCACAGATCAAAAGATGAATTGCATCAGGACTGCTTGAGGCTGGCCACATGTCTGAAAACCAAAGGTATCAGTCTAAAACTAAAATACTTAGAGGGTAGGTGCTCTAAAGTATTCAGAAGCATGTGTCCAAGGACTTGACTTTGACCACTAAGCATTATTTTTTTTAAAATCCTTGCCTTTAGCAAAGCGTGTGACTAGTTGTGGTCTCTTACGTAACTTCTCTTGCAGTGTTTCAGCACTCTGTAGCTACTCCAGACAGGTTTTGAGTGGCCACGTTGTGGAGATAGGGTAGAATTGTCTGCCTACGTGCAAAGTGTTTTTCACCTTCAGAAATATAATATGGGCTGGAGAGAATAAGCCATGAGGGAGATGTTTGTATTCTCACGGTATTGTTCCTTAGAGCGTGCAAAGGAATGTGCTATGTTTGATTTAGAATAAACGTTCTGCCCAAACGTGGTCCTTCTAATCAAACTTAGATGTAAGTTCTAAGTGTTCATCTGCAAATTGTTAAATCTGCTATACAGGAAAGAAAGTAGATGACATAAGTATTTGCCAACTGTTGAGGGTAATGGAGTGGTACAGTGACTTGGCAGGTCCCAGTTCCCAGTGTTTTACCAAATCTTAAAATACTCATTCTTTTTTACCTGGTTTAGATAGTAACGAAGATGTGTCTGCTGACCTCAAGGATCGCGTGCACTTGGGGCTGTTCACAGACAGGGCTTCTCTGCACAAGATGATTGATGTGGAAGGTAAGTGGAATAATTTATCCACTTGGACAATATGTTCATTGTAACTTTCGTTTAGGGAGAAAACAAATTGGGGAAAAATGCTTGAATTTTCTTTACTGTGGGTTAAAGTATAGGATTAAGAATGCAGGTCTGTGTGAAAAGAAGAAAAGACATTCTTCCCAAATAGTTTTTACATCTTTCAGATGCAAACTTGCAATACCTTATGCTTGAATAATCTCACTTTTGCCAAGTTAGTTTACTATGGCAAATAATGCTATTGCACTCACGCTGATAGGAAGTGTGTTTGCTTCCAACAGGAAAACATCACTTGGAGAATGGGCATCCGGAGCTCTTTCAGCAGCTCATGTTGTGGAAAGGAGATATGAAGGGTGTCCTCCAGGCAGCTGCTGAGAGGGGAGAGCTAACAGACCAGTTGGTAGCAATGTCACCCATGGGTATGTTTGTTCTGGTAATAGATAAGCAGATGGAATTAGCTGCCAAGGGTGGCCTCATTCTGATTGTTTTGGATTGGAAACTCGTGATTGTTCCAGTGGAAGAAGTCGCTTCTTTAACTGTCTGATAACAAAAATCAAAATGCAAAACATATCCTATTTATGTCAAAGACCTGGATGTTTCCACCAGCACCTTTAGGTTGAGATAGCAGGAAATAGATTGGTATCCTTTGCAACTTCTTGCAGGAGCAGGCCCATCCTTCCAAGCACAAAGTTGGTACTTTGCAATATGTAAGCAGTCCTTCTGGCTTGCTGCTGGTTTAAATGTGCTTTTAAGTTATTTTGCTGCTAGTGGGGTCCTGCAGTCGTGTTCAAGCCCTAGCTTTGCCCTGTTTCATTGCCTCAGTGTTTTGTATTAGGATTGTTAAGAAACAAGAAACTAATCTGGGGCAGACAAGAGGTGCATGTTGAAGAAACCAGTGATGGTGTCATGCCACAGGCATTCTTCCTGTTTTAAAACTTTGTCTCCAATCGTATTGCCTTCTCTTTTGCAGTTGGATATCAGGCCTGGGTTTGGACAGTAGAAGCTTTCGCGAAGCAGCTGTGTTTTCAGGAGCAATATGTGAAGGCTGCCTCCCATCTCCTGTCCATCCACAAAGTGTATGAGGCTGTTGAGCTGCTGAAAGTGAACCATTTTTACAGGTTGCTGTATATTTGTTGAGGATTTGCTCTTGTTTTCTAGTGGGGTAGATTTGACATTTTCGTTCACTTTTTGTACACGGTCAATTGACTTTTCTATCTGGTTTCGCTTATGTGCATTAGGGAAGCAATTGTAATTGCTAAGGCCAGGTTGCGTCCAGAAGATCCAATTCTGAGGGATCTTTACACCAGTTGGGCAGCTCTGCTAGAGAAAGATGGTCATTATTCCATGGCCGCCAAATGGTGAGTATTACTGGGAAGACAGACAGAATTGGTTCCATGCCTGAAACAAAGAAGGTTCGTTGTTTTGTAGCAGCTGAAGTCTGTTAACTAGTCTGTCTGGTCATTATTTGTCTAAGGTGCTTTCTGAGCCCAATCTCACTAGACTCCCTCTAGTAGCTCCAGAGGGCAGTTCAGAGCAGAAGGTCCAAATGCCATACTGCAGTAGAGCATAGACATTACTGGAACTCTTCGAAAACTAGTCTAGCAAGACTAAGATTAGGATGTATATGAAAAGGNAAAGACTATGTGATGTTTCCAACATTTCCACTGGAAATGTGCAGTGCCACAGTTCATTTTGAGTTTTTTGAGGCCGTAGCTAATATCCTAATCACTGGGTTATCCTCCTTCAACTAGAGTGTTTCAAATTTGTGACTGCCAAAATTACTAATGATGCTTGAAATATTTTGGCTGGAACATTGTCCTTTGCTTGATGCTGATTTCAGTTCTGGCATTTTTGAGGGTGTTTACGTTCGTGAAAGGATTCAGGTGAAATCCAGAGAAATGCAGTAGGGATAAACTACTGCATATAACCTCTCTCTTGAATCTATTTATTTCTGTTTCTCATTCAAGCTGTGTATGGTATGCACACCACCAAAGGTTTCAGTCCAGATTTCAGTCCAGATTATTAGGCTGTGCGACTTTCCCTTTGTAGCTTTGCATCAGATTACGTGCCATATGTCTATAGTAAACTTTGGTAAGGCAAAGTGGTGAGAGTNTGCATATAACCTCTCTCTTGAATCTATTTATTTCTGTTTCTCATCCAAGCCGTGTATGGTATGCACACCACCAAAGGTTTCAGTCCAGATTATTAGGCTGTGTGACTTTCCCTTTGTAGCTTTGCATCAGATGACGTGCCATATGTCTACAGTAAACTTTGGTAAGGCAAAGTGGTGAGAGTTCTGAGAACATCTTCATTTGTATGTTTGTGCTATTGTGTTGCATTACAATTTAAAAATGGTATTTTAGTACTAATCAATTCAATTTGCTTTTATCTCTTCAGTTATTTGGGGGCTTCCTCACCCTATGATGCAGTTAAAGTGTTGGCAAAAAAGGGGGATGTGACATCCCTTAAAACTGCTGCGGAACTTGCACTGATATCTGGAGAGGAGGAGTTGTCAGCAAGTTTGTCTTTCAGATGTGCCCAAGACCTGCTGTTATCCAGGAACTGGGTGGGAGCTCAGGAAGTCCTTCAGCAACATAAAACTTTATTTGTGAGTCTGGTTGTTTC
>RSEF01000013.1:12914980-12950585 GCA_003993805.1 Himantopus leucocephalus
GAGGTTATAGTCTGGGAGGAGTAGATGATAGGCAGCTGGGACCGCTTGCATAGCCACCAGTTTGTTTGTGCATTTGTTTCTGCGCAGGGTAAGAACTGACATACAGTGTCAGCGATGAGCACTGAGATCATAGAGATGTGCTGGCTGGGTAGGAGTGATTTGCATAGCTGAGTAGTCTCAGCAGTGATTCAGGGTTTTGTGTTGAACTGTTAGGAGAGGCAGGCCTGCTTGTTGTTAAAATATCCTGGAGCTCAGAAGGTGTGCTCATANGCAGTGAGTCACTGACTTTTGGTGTGCTCCTGCATCTCCTCTGCTTAGTAGGACACATGCAAGCACAGCTGCTGCTTTTACAGTTATATGTAATGTAAAAGTGCTCTCTCTCCTGCATGAAGGAGACTATGTAAATTGCATTGTCGTTAAAATTGCTTTTAAGTCATGTGCTTCTGGGCTTTCCACAGTGGTCATAAGATGTGAGTAATTCATACTTTGCAATAAAACTATTACTAATGTTCTTTGGTGCTTCCTGTAGGTGCTTTTCCATATCTCCCATGACCTGACCCTTGCAGCCCTGAGCTATCAGACTGCTACCTGGGATGAGGCAGTGAAGAGTATTCTTGGAGCTGTGACCCGCAGTTACGATGCTGGTAATTTCACTCTGATGCAAGAGATTTGCAGTATCATCCTTCCTGAAGGTATGTCTCTTCTTGTGTATCTCCTGGCACAGTCAGATAGGGGGATCTTCCTTGTAATCACAGCTGTGTGTCCATTAATATTACTAGCCATAATAATGTTTGGAAGGAGCAAGACATACCCATATATAATGGAAACCTGTAAAATTCTGTTCTATAAGGTAGATGGGGACATTGGAAAGCTGTGTTCATCTCAGTTACAGATCACTCCAAACCACCCTTACCTTCGTTATGCAGTACATTTATTTTGCGGCTCTTGATCATGTGAATATCTTGATGTGCAGCTCAGGAGCAAGGAAGTTTGCTGTAGATGATAACATGCAGTCTCGTGCTAGCTAGAACAGAGTATTGTGTTTAAAAAGATGCCAAAGGTATCTGCCTTTGCTTTTCTGCCTTCTGCACCACTCTGCCAGTATCTGAGTAAGTCTCTGGTTTGGGTCTCCAGGACAGCTGTTCATCTACCAGATCTGGTCTTTTCTTTGCAAACCTCTGTAAACTATTTGTACTCCTTTTTTTCATTATTAGGTTGTGATAACCTGAGACACAAACTGGACAGCACAAATTCTCAGAGCATGGATGCTTGCAGAAGTTTAGAGGGCTTTGTGGCTTACGGACTGCTGTATGACTTGTGGTGGAACCCACCCAAAGACTCCCTTGTCTTGCAAAAGGCTGTCTTGGATCCTGTGCTGCGTCTCAGTGAGCAGACAGCTCTTGAGAAGAGTTACGTTTCAGGTCAGTCCTCCTCTGAAGAAACTCCTGATCAAACTGCAGTTGAGATGGATGAAAACCTCTGCAATACAAATGAAGTTCGTAGGTGCGAGACAGAAACCGACTCAAGAACTAGCTCAGTTGATTTGGTAGACAGTCAGACAAAACTGAATGGCTGCAAAGTGCTTCTTTCAGAAGAGATTGCTGCTTTACAAAACACCCAGAGAGATATAGCTGAGGTCCAGCAGATTTTAGCAGATATGATCCGCCAGCATCAGCAGCAGAGGAACAATCTCCAGGAAAACACAAATGGAAGCACCCAGGAAAGCAACCTGCAGCAGAGTTCAGAGACTGAATCGGACAAACTGTGCTCTGACAGCAACCAGATGAATCGGTAAGCTTCAGAACATGAATGAATGGATTGAAAAGCATTGGGGTTTTTTGTGTGCTTGTGCAGCAAATTTCTTGGGTTTGCCTCTAATCTCAAGCATGTCACCCAGGGACACTTCAACATACAGCTCAAAAGTCTTGCACTTCCCTGGGGCTGAACTGCCATGTGCATAAACTTACTACAGCTGAATAACTTCCTGATACACAGGGTGTGTTGCAATGGTGAATAAACAGGGCAACTTGAAAAGGGGAGGATAATGGAAAGGACAAGCATGATCTAAGAGGTCTGTCTCTTTGTTGAACAATTATTTGGGACTTCGGCAAGGATGAGCTAGAGCGTGTTAACACTTGTCCAACTCTCTCCTGTGCTCCCTGTACAGGAGGGAGGCTATGCAGTCATTTAAGCAAAACAGTTACTCATGACACCTGCTCTTTTCTTGACAGTAAAGATGAAGTAAAGGAACCAATTACACTCCCTGAGCTAACAAAGCAGCTTCTAAAAGCAAAGCAGAAACTAGCAGAATTTCCAGATAATTTAAAGGTAAGTTTTCAGAAGGGACATTGTGGTTCTGAAAAAAGACAGTCTTATAGTAAGGGCAGCCTCGTCATAGACTTCCTTTCATACAGAAAGGAACAGTGACTTTCTTGGTGATCCTGTGGCAGTTTTGAGAGGGAACTGACACATGGCATCAGGGTCATATTTTTGTTTCAAGCATAGCTTTCTCTGTGCAGTGGGAAAGCGTAGGTAAAGCATGGGAGAACTCAATGGGATATTCTGTATGAATCTCTCCCATGCATTTTAGAAGTAATCCCTTGCTACTTACAATTATCTATACAAAACCACTTTTGATAAACAGTGAAATCAGGAATTTAAGGTATAAAATAGCCTTTATAGATTAGGAACTGTAGAAACTACACATCATGTGTTTGAAAACAATGTTTCCTAGCCTGTCTCATCCCCTCTGTTCTCCAGCCTATATTATAACTAAAGGTAACCATGGTCATTATACAAGAGGGAGCAAACTTGGTTGAACATGAGCTGATGCACTGGAGGAAGAGGAAAAAACACATCTGACTCATGACTCTGTTCCAAAGATACTGTAAAGCAGTGTGTTTAGAGAGCTGGCTGCCTGAGTATGTTGTAGTTGAACAATTATAATTACCTCACGTTCCTTTTTTTGCAGGTCTTCCCGTTCCCTGATGTGCTGGAGTGCTGCCTTGTACTCCTTCATGCTGGATCACAGTGCCCTCCCGAACTACACGAACAGGCATTGGATCTCCTTAGGAAACACGGTAGCGCTAATATTTACAAAAAGGCTGGCAGGAGGTTCTTGACATAACACTGTGAGACCAAACCATCTCCTCTTGAGCTGCCTACAGCTACTTAACACCAAGGCTGTTCTTTCTTCAAGTGAAGGCTTGTTTGGATGGCCATGGTTATTGAAGACTACTGTTCTGGATAAAACTACAAAAAATCAGGTTTATACACAGACTCATGTAGGCATCAACTACTACTACTAAAGGAAGTGTGTTAGAAAACTGAAAAGCAGTAGGTTGTGGCCTCGAACTGTATACAGGATTTTTGTACAGGGTTTTTTTTTATTTGTTGGAAGTTATGCCAGTGAAAGCTCTTGAAATTTACATGTAAGAGAAACAGTTTTGAGGAGCTATACCAGTCTTTCAGCAGAGGAGGAATAGTAGCTGCCCTCAGGAAAAACAATGGTTTCTGTAAGCAAGCTGATCTTTAAGCCAGTATTGTTCTTCAATGCATTTCATTTAAGTTTGAAACATCAATGAGTTTCTTTTCCCCTCCTTTAAATAAAGTCTTCTACCACCAAGAATTGGCATTTAATTTGATGGATAGAATTCTGCACCAATCAAGTGTAAATGCATTAAAAATACGCCTTTTTTTTTTGTTGTTAAAGATAGATGCTACATCAATCAAACTTGGTAGATAAAACAAATGTGTGCTATGAATTAGCTTTCTGTGGTGAAGCCAACTGTACAACATAAAAGGAAGGGCAAGATCTTTCATACTTGATTCCAGCGTGATTAACAAGAGATAAGAGATTTCTCCAGGTCAAGAAAAGTGACAGTCCCTGCTTTTGGCAACATCCATGACTGAACAAACTGCTTTTTGTTACAGTGATGGTAAATTTGAGGTATCTATTTGAGTTACTATCATGTTCTCTAGAAAAGTTGCTCTTCTAGAACTGCCAAAAACAATCCCAGATTTTGGAGTCTTAAACATGCAACATTTTGACCAGTCTTACAGCTCGCCTAAAGGTTTTGCCAGTCTTGATAGAAACACTAACTTTTCCTAAGAAAAGAACAAGGCTCAAAAGTCTTTGTGAACATAGCATCTACCTTAGTAATTTCTAGAAGCAAGTTTTTAAATGCAGCAGAAAACTTCATAGTAGGATAGGGGGGAGTCATGAATTTAGAAAGTTGGTAAGTACAATAATGATTATTGTTTAAGAAAAAAAGTAGGAGGCATGGATTTTTTAGATCAAGAGCTATTCCAGATTCTTCCAGCCAAAATGCAGATTTGCTGTTGATAGATTTCCTGCTCCAAGCTGAGCAAAGCATCAGAACAAATGATGAGCAGTAGGTGAAAGCCAGGGGTTATACCAAAAAACCCTCCTGTAGATGTGTTAACCTGGTAAACTGCTGCCACTAACTTGAACTTGCTAAATTCTGTACAAAGTACTTGAAACCAGGAGGGGGAGCTAGTGCTTAACCAAACAGCCTTTCTAGAAATAAGAACCACTGGAGTCTAGAAGCAGGAAAACTTCACAGGACAGATGAGCAAAATGGATTTGTCACTTTAAATGGCTACGCTGCACTGAAAGAATATTCCACAATACTGCGAGCAGAAAGAGAATACAAGTCCCCCAAACAGATTTTAAGCTCAACTTTCATCAGCTACTGTACAATAAGCTCAAAAGCAGATTTTTACTAAGAACTACCCCAGTAGCACATCATAAACAATAAAAGAAGAAAGAAACTTGAGCATCTTCCCTTTGAGCATGTATCGCTCAAATTCAAATTCCAAAGCCTGAACTTTGGAAATTTTAGTGCTTGATGGAAAATCCAAAACAAGGCCTGGTTTAAAAAAATTTATTTTACAAAAATTAAAACCAAGTAGTATTTACAAGCATTTTAAATACCAGCTGTAAACCTCAACTCCTAGTAATGGTTTAAGCTTGTTTAAAATGCAAGACAAAGTCTTAAAATTTTAAGTTTGCCGTGTCCAAAAGGGTTTGGTTTTTGGTTGGTTTTTTTTTTTTAAAGAACTGTCATTACAGAGCTGTTGAAAAAAAAAATACTATAGAATATCTCATTTTTTAAAAAGTCAGAATCCCAAGTTGTTCTTCCATCCTCTAACTACTTTTCAGATGTTTATAATGAAGAGAAATGGAGCTGTTTTGTTGTCAAGCATATAGTAAAATTAGGGGGTGGAGAATAGGAACAAATATTTATCCATCTGCTGAACTAACTGTGTTGCAATGAGAATAAAAAAATTGGTCAGTTAAGCTGAAGAAGACTGAAGTCAGAGTATTACTCCAATCCCCTATCAAAAGGTCCTCCAGGAAAGGTGAACTTTTAGGCTCTCTTAATCTATTTCCAAAACAGTTTATTAATACCCATAAGAACTAAGCTGAGGCTCAGTATGAGTCAAACCTGTACCATACAGAATTAGAAACTATGGACAGCTGATCAGATCAGCTCAGTAATATCCATTCCCACTGTTGTTAAAGCAAGTCTCTGAATAGTTTTAGCTGCAAGGATCATTTTTAATGTCATCTGTTCCCAAACCTCTGCAGTGATCAAAGAGAGCAATTTCCACAGACTACACAAAGATAAAATAAGCAAAACATGAGGTGAAGCAGTCACCCTCACAACATGCAGAAGTTTTAAAATAAGCTTTATAAAGCACAATTTGCAAATTTGTGTGCACGTCTGTGTCTGTTTTCACTGGATTTCCAGACCCTTAGCTCTACTGAGTATTCTACCATTAAGTCTTCCTTGCAGATTCTGTACAGTATAAAGAGGAAAAAAACAGAGGTATACACAGTAGATTCTGTCTTTTGCCCTTGGTATTAAAAAGATGGCAAACCACAAATGCTGGCATTAGGAATTCAGTCAACTCTCTTCTTCTGGGTTTCAAATGAAGATGCAGCTCTTCAGCAAAACTGCAGGCCTTCTGCAGGCTGAATACTGTAGATGCCTGTTGTTTGAGACACTATTAGGGAAAATGGTTGAGGACAGCAGCTGCCAATATGGTAACCATGTTCTGCTGAGGGGTGCCGCTTATCATGGCTGCATGTTGTTGATAATAGCCAAAATGCTCATTTTCTCCTGGGCCGAGTCCACATCTTCATTTTGTTTCTGGGCCACTCCTGTGCCAAGGCCATACAACCGCCCACAATACTTTGCATCATCAATTGTATCCTCAAAAAACAACTGCAGATTAAAAAAAAAAAGAGTGAAGAAACAGGTATTGTTTAATTGTGCCTCTAAATCGGAAAGCACCCAATGTTAATTAAACAGCTCATTTGAAGTCAGCCACCTCTAAGACACAGCATGCGAATTAAAATAAACACATGGAAGAGGTGTAAACAGAAGACAACTGTGCCAGTATCAACAACTCCTATTATTGACAGTTTGAAGTGTGAAAGCCACAAGGCTGAAGAAAAAACAAAATAAAACCAAAACCACATTGTGAATGGTGACACTGATGGGTAGGAACTGAAGAAAGAAGAACCACAAAGAATACTGCAGTACCTCTTTCATTCTGAAGAATGCCATTCCTGTGAGAAGAGAGTCCGATCCTGCCTGGTGTTGTCGTCCAATTCGCTGCAAATCCAGCTGATCTGCCACTTCTTGAAGGCCACCCTGCAATAAGAAGAGATTTTATTTTTGGAAGATCCATCTTGTACCAAAATTGCCACACTTCTCCAGAACATGAGGGCAAATACTGGCTACGATGAATCAGTGCAGATCCCAGCAGTACACACACACCAGCTGTGAGTGGAACAGTAGTAAATACTATTCAAGAACACATAAATACTGTTCTCAAATTTAGGTACCTTGCTTTTCTGCTGCAGATACTTGAGATGATTGTGGGTACATTCATGTTACTAATGCTGGACCTTTCATTCCCTTTCCTCAAACAAGGCTGTGATTCAGTAGATAAATTACTTTCAACCCTCCGAGTGTCTACCAGTTAATCAAGTCATGTAAGAAGAAATACTCCACCTTGCATAGGGAAGGTAAGCGTGCTGAATTATAATTAGCCTCTGAAATTACTGATACACAAACCGGAAGGTTATGGCAATGTCCCCTATGTAATACACATATTGGTAAGTCTAAAACAGGGGAGGCAGTATCTATTAGATACACACTTCGTCATAGGTGCTTATGTGTCACTACTAGCTTTTATACACGTTCCAGTTTTAAGACTTGATGGATGCAGCAGTTCTGTCACTTGTCTTACTGTACATTTACAGTGTTGGTGCCCATCCATTGCTTGCTGGGGAGATACAAGTACCTTGAGGTTTTTGCAGCTCTTCATTAAGTACTTCACATCATAGATAGATGGGAAGAAAAGGTTCAAGATATGGAAAAATTCATGTTCCTCTTCTGGTAACCTGGAATCTGTCAACAGCTTCACCATGTAGCCAAAGTCATAACCACTGAAAACAAAACCACAGAAACCAGATAAGCAGGCAACACCTATACTCGGTCGGTACCCATATCTCATTTTTCACAAGAGTTTTATATGCTGTAGCTTTACAACCTTTACATTTTCTGACATTCATAGAACTCCTCTGGATCGCCAGAATTCATCCTGATCATCTGTGTCAATGCAGGACTTTTGAATGCTCCATGGGTGCCTCTGCTAACCCCTTGTGGAACAGCTAAGCCCTTGGGAAGAACATACTTTTCTTCCCAACACTGCAAGTTTCTGTAGCTATGGGCAATACGGGCAACACGGAAAAGCAGGAAACCCTCTAAGTATCTGCTGCCACCACCTCCTCCTCCCTCAAGTCCTTTCACTTGCAATAGTATCAAGGACCAGAGGCTTTGTAATCAAGTTGCTTGAAACACTACAAAAAGACATCTTAACTACGTATATTTCTTCCTCTACGTAAACACAAGATAGAAGTTGAGAACACCACCAACAGGGTCACGAAGAAGAAATAGAAACCTTACTTTACAATGCACACAAGTTAGTAAGTGCAGAAATCACATTTCAACTTGTTTAATAACTTCTTCCATAGAGAAAGACTGCAACAGCAAAAGGATTTGCAAGCAACACATACACAAAATTCAGATCACAGTAAGTGCTAGGACAAAATACAGTGCCAAGTGTCCTTCCTTCTTAAACTTGGCCTTTGTATCTCTAAGCTTATTTTAAGAACTGCAGAGCTGCTAATTCTTCTCCTTAAAATCTGCATCAGTCCCCGTGGACAAAAGCAGCAGTATTTCAACCAAAAAGAGATTCTTCACTTCACAGTGTCATTGACCATCTCAGACCTACCTGTGGAAGGACAGCCATTTCACACTGTCACTAAGGACGACCCCAGATGTCATAAGCAACTCAGCAAAATGCAGGGTATCGATCCCTTCTTCTTCGTGCTTCTGGAACTGCAGCCCAGAGCTGGCAAGGAGGTCTATGGAATCCTGAGAGTACATGTCCTCCCTGAAGGAGAAAAGCAGCTTTGCACTCAAGGTACTAACAATTTTAGAAAAATTCCCCCCACACTGTCTTAAAAAATTGGAGTGACAAGTAGGCTATCTCTGGGTTCCACATTTGTCTCTAGAAAATTCAAATTGAATCAGTTTTAATACCACTGTTGCAGCCTGCTACATCCATAACAAGCTATTCTGCAATCATAAGTATTTAATAATTCAGTGTGAATTCCAAAGAATTCACCTCCATGGCACTGAATGACATTTTAAAAAATGTCACTTCTGCAAGGCAAACGGAAGCACCACAGATGAGAGCACGGAGAAATGAGGAGGTCTCCCAAGTAGGATGACGTGCAACTCTAAATCACTGAGCATCATTCCTGTCTACATTTTTCTTTTTCACTTCACAGCACATACCACTGTATCATCATCTCCAGTTCCATCTCTAAGAGTAAACAAAATTGCATAATACTTAACTAAGGAAGGTGAGTGATGATATGCTTGGTGGAGAGCTGAGCAGGAACCTGACTGCTATACCAGTTTGTTTCATTTAAGGGTGGGGGGGAGGGAAGGATGTGACAACAGAGCAAACTTCATGCCAAATGATAATTGAGTCAAATGAAGTGATCACACTGTGAAAACCACTTCACCCTGATTTCAATACTTTTAAGAGGCTCACAAAGCTGTGGAAGTAAATATTGCAACTTTTGGGTCAAGAACTGTGATCTGCACATACCAGCTACAACTGTTTGTAATGTTTTCCAATGACAGTTCCATAAAAATACTGATTGATTTCCTATAAATGTGTGCTTTTGCCAGCAGCTCTAGTGGTAATTATGCTGAGTTTGTCTTTACAATTACAGGGTAAGGGATAATGAAACTTGTTTCAACTGTAACCCAGGATATTGCAGTATGGAGCTGACAAGAACAACTGCCACACTGCATTTAACAAGATTCATTCTCCTGAACAGCTGTGACAATGTCACCATTTTTTTTTTAGATCCCAGTTTATATTTTAGCATGGATCTGTAGAGCTATTTTCCTTTCTCCTGAAAACAGCACATCCATTTATTTTTAGCAGAAAGAGACGGATTTATATATATATATATATATAAATAAAAGTATAAAGTTTAAAACTATGACATTGTTGCAGAAAAGAAGCTTAAGGCACATACAATTATTGGGGATAGGCTATTTATCACAGGAAAGGGTATTAAGGATAGGATTTTAGCATGGCTTTAATTTCCAGAAATACTGCAAACTCCTGTCACATCAGAATAGGTTCCCACATAATCTGTTCGAATCCTGATTTTTTTATGGCTTAGAACAAGCCGCTGATGATGAACATACAGACACCTGCATTTGCCAAAGGAAAGCATCACTTCAGCAGAATAAAGCAGGCAATTATTCCCTAGCTCAAGAGACTCACGTAAGGTTGAATTTGAAGTTAAACTGCCAGGTGTTGATGCCGGAAGGATATTCTCCTTTCTCATTTGTGAAAGTCAGGCCCAGCTGGATAATTTTCAGAAGGTCAACATTACACCGAAGGAGCTGATACTGATAGTCTATGGAACTGCGGAATTCACCAATTGGCCTTACAACAACTCCAGGAAACTCTGTGTCCTAGGAGAGAAGGGAAAACCTTATTTCACCACTTACTTTACTAGGAGTCATTATCATCACTATTAGGATTCTATTCAGTTCAACGCTTGCAGGTCTCAGTACTGCATTCTGTGAATTCTTCTGTAAAAATCACTTACTTTCTCTCCTTTTCCGTATTCATAAAGAATAAACTGCTACAAGTCAGATACTAAAAAAATCCTACACAATTTGTTAATTATTGTATTCATGCATTTATTATGGGTCTCCTTTCTTGCAGTTTTGTTTTATTCCAAAACAGCAATGTTATAAATTCATCCAATATGCGCTATTGTATAATCTAAACATCTCTCTCTCGCAAAGGACTAACTCTCTCATTTTCCCTAAATCTACTAAAATGGACTTTTATTTACTTATTCAGTGTTTCTTCCTGTTTTAAGTACAAGTTAAATTTAGCACTCTGACCATTTTCATTCGATAGTCCAAATAGCAATAACCTTCACTGTTTTTGAGGAACAGACTACAATAACAAAAACTACTGGCAATCAAAAAAAGACCTTAGTAGCAAAGCAATCATCTATTATACAGAGAATATTTTACTTGGCCAGTGATTGTGTGCTATCTTTGCTGAAACCCAAACTTCTAGACTATTTTTACTCTCAGACTAGGTCACGTAACTTATACTGACTAGAGCATACGCAAAAAACTTTCATGAAGAATACAGTGCTGTGTGTCTGACAAAATTCTTCCCTTGCCCAAGATCTTTTTGTGTCCGCTCTTACAGCAGAGCCACTAAAACAGGTCATAAGCACGCTTTCAATGAGATCCAACAGAAACATTTTCCATTGACATATGATAACAAAAAAATCCCATTCACTTACAGAACTCTGTTCTACACTGAAATACTACACGCTCTGCAGGGGCACGTGTTTTTATGCCGCACTTTTATTAAGGACTTTTCGTATCTTGAAGTTTAGTGTTCCTAAGCAAAGTTGGCATAACTTACAGTATCACAACTAAAACCAGTCATTTATGCAACTAACCGGCTTGTGCCGAGCAGATACAGACTTTTAAGAGCAGGAAGAGATTCCTCCCACCTGGGGGAGATTCTGGTCATCGAAAACAAAGCTTTCTGAACACTTTATCCTACTTGCAGCCAAAATATTTTTCTTCCGTAAGAATCAACATCTGACTCCCTTAAAAAGGAGGCAGCCCAGCTGACTGTCACTTGCAGGTCTTTTGTCCTACAACACCATGGCATCTTCCATGACCAAAGGGAGAAAGACATTCAAAGGACAAATACACTGGTGGAAATCTGAAGAGTTAAACCCAGTTGTACATCTGACCCGTTTCATTTTCTGTTACATAAACTAATACAGGCTGAATACATATTAAATGAATTCAGGTTTTTAAGGTGGTCTCTCTCTCCCCCATCTCTCACTCATTCCACGCTCAACACTACTTGCATTAAATTCTGGAAAGCTTCTACTGAACAGCTTCCCAATTTTCCAGTGCTTAACTTCTAGCTGAGTTCTAACTGGGCGAAATCATCGCTTGCTCAAGAATTGACTTATTCCCCTTCTCCCCCAAATCCTCTGATTAAGGCCATTATGTCAAGTATAAAACATTTACCATTGCAATGTAGCTGTAACTTAGAACAATCTCTCGAATTTTCCTCATCTCTTCTTCCAGATTGTTCGCCCATACTTCACAGATAACCTGGCTGTTCTCTGCAAGGGCTGCTGGCATCTTGCAGGGACCAGAGTAAAGACCGCTGACGTTGAATTCAGATGACAGCGTAGAACTGCAAGCTGTGCGATCTTATCAGTGTGCTGCGTTAAACAGATAAATAAATAATGCTTTATATGAAGATCTGCGTATAAGAATGAATGCTCTGGCAAAGTCAGTCACGCTTCCATTTTCAGATTCAAATAGCCCATTTCAAGTTTACACCAAGTTTTGTCCTGCTTTTACCACTTCCTGTAAACATGCTGAACCAGAAGAAAATCTAGAGCATCCGTTCAGGATACAAGAGCGGGTGCGCATTAACAGCCCGGTTATTTACGAACAGAGTCATCCTCCCTGTCTTTCTTCTACTGGCATAAGGTCTGAAACTCTGGTACAAGCAAGGAACCCTCATTTTTAACACTTTTGAAATACAGCGACGTCTTTTAGAAACAGTAAGAGCACGCTTTACAGACTACAGTTACAGACACGAGCTTCTCTGACACAATTCAGGAAACACTGAATTTCAGCTGCTGCTAACAGCGGTCCGTGCAGCGCCGCACCTCGGACAAATCACCGGCTCTTCTACCGTTTCCTCCAACAACACAGGCAAAACGACCCCCGGGCTCCGCGCGCGGGGCTCCAGCGCTCCCACCAACGGCCGGGCCCCGCGCGCCCCCTCACCCGGGGACCCGCCCCAACGGCCACGGGGGTGTCCCCCTCCCTCAGCCCCGCCCGGCGGGGGAGCGGGACGGGGGATGAGGGGCCCGCCATCCCGCCGCCGTCCCCTCAGCGCCCGGGGCCCCCCCGCCCCCACCTGCTGTCGCGCCGCCGGGCCGGTCCCCGCCGACTTGCGCTCCGGGAGGCGGGCCCCCCCGGCCGCTCTAGCCCTCGGTCCCCCCCGCGACTCGTCTGCTCCGCCGCTCCCCATCGCCTTCCCTGCCCCCACCCCACCCCCCCTACCTGCCCGGAAGCCGGGGCCGGGCCGGTCGCCTCCGCGCAGGCGCGATGCGACCTGCCGGGAGGGGGCGGGACTTCCGGGTTGCGCTTCGCTCTCTCGCGAGAGATATGGCAAAGCCGGCGGGGCGGGCGCGCGCGCGGCGGGGAGGGGGAAGACGTTGCTGCGCGCGCCTGTCTGGCGGCCGCGCGCGCTCCCGCGGAGGGGATGGGAAAAGGGAAGGGGCGGGGGAGGCGGAGCGCGCAGACGCGGCGGTTCTGCCCGGAGTGCGCCTGCGCGAGGCCTGCGGGTGCGCCCTCGCATACACACACCCACCCACCCCCCGCAGTGCGGCGAATGGACTCGCCCGGGCTCCCTGCTCTGGGCGCGGCGGGCGAGCCCAAAGTCCGCCGGCGGGGGGAGGGAGTTAGGGACCCTCTTCGCCCTGAGGGCTTCAAGGGCGGGCGGCCTTCCACCATGGCGGCCTGGCCAGCCACCACGCAGCCAGGTCCCCCTGGCTGAGCGTCCCCAAAAGAAACAGCGGCCGCCCCTCCCTCACGGAAGGGAGACGAGCGGGTCGCAGCAGAGGGCCGTAGGCTGCGGCCTCCGTCAGGCCTGGGCGGCTGCGAGGCCTGAGCCTCCCCGCTGGCTCACAGGCCTTTGCGGCCCAGTTGTGGACACGCAGGGTTGTGGAGCAGGATGAGGGCGTATTTTCTCAAGGCCGTGAGGGCAAACGGCTGGTGTCCTGGCACGGGTTGCTCCTGCGTTGTAGTGTGCAGCAGTCTCAATACTTGAGGAAGTTCTGCCTCTTTCTGCAGAAGCTTAGAAGTCGTCATTCAAGTGCCTACGCCTTGTCGGCAAACTTTTAGGCTGGCTTCTCCTGTTCCAGAAATGCTATTTAAATTACATGAGCAGCAGAAGCTTGTATCCGGTAAAGCAGCGTAATGTAACTTCTTGTGTAACATAACTGCCAACATTTGCTTTGCTGGCTGATGCCAATGGCATGTACGCAATTTTGGAAGCTTGTCTACTAATAATTAAGCTTAGATAGTATTTCCTTTCTTTTAGACTGCCAGCCTTCTGGACAGGATCACGTCTGTTACAGGATACTGCAGTTCTGGTACTGCGGCGAAATTGTTATCTGCCCACCGTTCAGGAGTCTCTCACTGAATCTCAGCTACTTGCCTACCATTTTGANGTCGCATCTGTTACAGGATACTGCAGTTCTGGCACTGCGGCGAAATTGTTATCTGCCCACCGTTCAGGAGTCTTTCACTGAATCTCAGCTACTTGCCTACCATTTTGATAAAAGTATCTGGAAAAACAAATCTTGGTATCTTTTACGCTTCAGACATAGTTCAGTGTCTACGGTTTAATGTTCATACCTCAGCAGAAACATAACTTTTAGAAAAGAGGTTTTTTTGAGTACTGCTCTCTATCAAGTGACCTTGGTGCTGTCAGCATCTTATGACATCCCATTATTGAACGTTATTTTGATTCAAAGTTTATCTTCATAGATGATAGATAGTTACCGTTTTGCCTTCTCAGCTCTGCAGTCTCTTGTGTTGCGCAATTTATATATTATACAATATGCTAGATTGGCAGAAAGTAATCACCTTTCTTCCCATGGTCACTTGAGTTTGGGATTTGCAAGAAAGCATATGTTGTTAACAGGTAAAGAGATTGGATTACAGCACTCTAAATAAAAGGTTAGATTTTTTTTTTTCCTAAGGAGTTCAGAGTAAAATACATATTTTGTCTTGCTCATAAACCCAGCCCTTGAAGATACCTTGAATCCAGGGAGAAGGGGAGGATGAATCTTCTCAGGACACCAAAAATATGTGTGCCTTGCTACTTTAATAAAAAATACAGTGCAGGAAATAATCACTTGTGATGAATTATGCTTGTAATGTTTAACAGTTTGCATGTAGTTTAAAAAAAAACCTATTCAAGGATGTTTACAAGCACTGGTGGTGAGAGCTGGAAACATTTTGCTCAAGGAGATCAGAATTTTTTCTTTCAATCATGGCTAATTTTCATCATGGCTAATAAAGATGAAGAACAGCTGGAAAAGGCATCCTGCTCTTTAAAAAAAGTCCCATAGTTATCGTATTGGGACGTTTCCAAACTTGCTTCCAGGTCCAGCACTCCAAAGCAGGTTCTTCTCACTCCCTCTACA
Source organism: Himantopus leucocephalus (assembly GCA_003993805.1). Classification (NCBI taxonomy): domain Eukaryota; kingdom Metazoa; phylum Chordata; class Aves; order Charadriiformes; family Recurvirostridae; genus Himantopus; species Himantopus leucocephalus. Next base: position 12,929,907 of record RSEF01000013.1, read on the forward strand.
CGGTTAAGACCACAGTAACAAAACAGTTTGTGTGTGCAGACCTACTACATCATAAGGTGTAAGGAAGGGCTTTAGCTCAGCATTTTCATGTTAGTCAGCTTGAGCTGCACGTCCTGGATCGTGATCTGTTGAAACAGTTGTGCATTTCCTTTAGAGCTTAGTAAGAGCCCCACAAATGGTAGAAAACTTACTTATGGAAATCTTAAAACGTTAATTGAGAGTTAAGAGATGCAGCTATTGCTGAACGTGTTTGAACTGTAAAAACAAGGCCATCATTTACCTTTTCCTAACCCTTCCATTGCTCCACAGATCTTTCCAAAGCATACCGCTACAGTACTAGGTGGTGGCACAGGTGTGCCCTGGCATGTGGTTAGAAATACAGCGCAGAATGCAGGGAACTGATGATTAGGTGAGGTGCGCTAAGTTCTGACTCCGCTTCAACATTAGAGGAACTATCAGTGTGGGTTCATACAACCCTGAAAGATAATTCAGTTTTTCTCCTTCTAATGTTTTTTTTTCAAACAGCAAAACAAACAGTGACTGTTACAAAAACTGTGGAGAGTGAACAAAGAGAAGTTTTTTATGAATGTCTGATCAAAAAGCCTTTCTGCTGAGGAGAAATCCGACTTCTTGCATGCCTCAGCAGAGATTGCACTAACATTGGAGGGTTTGTGGTGAAGACACCAGCGCAGGGCACATGCCAGCCAACAGACAGAGGCAGCTTTTAGATTACTGCCAACCTGTGCTAGGCACAAACTTGCAACAGAAGGTAAATTCCATTTACATACTTATGACTAACATGCTGACTATTGGGTATAAATATTTCCGAGGTAACCTCTGTTGGAATTGAACAGCCGTTAAAAAGAAACAGTGAGGTCTGTGAAATTCACTGGTTTATCACCCACTTTTGGCTGTTGAACAGTCCTCCCAGTGCAAGTGCAAGTCCAAAAAAAGATCAGCTCAGGACAACACTCATACAGCACTCTTCTCTTGAAATGACAATTTCCACTTCCTCCTCTGAACATGTGTAAATAGTTTGAAGGAATTGCATTCCTCCCTCTTCAGTCTGCTGTCTATGATAAATAACAATTAGTAGCAACAGCTAAGAATTACAAACTCTTTCCCCACTAGAGAATAGTGAGGATTAGTCAAGAGAAAGTGTCAATGACAACAGTAACACAGTCTGAAATCTGAGATGAAGCAACAGTGAATGTTTACCGCACTAAAAGGACAAACTGTGTGAGGTTGGGAGGCGAGTTCTGGGAATACTCTCCTTCCAGAAAAAAAAAAGTTAATTGGTAAAAATACAGCTGTAGTGGTAGGTACGAGAAACCAGGCACAGACAGTGAGGCACCACCATTGATCGTGCTTGTTGATGCCTCTGCAGGTCTAGCTGCTGCTGGTTTGAGATGTTGCTAACCAAACAAGAGCGTGCGTTGCTTCACCTGTGAATGGCCATACAAGACAGGTGATATTCCTTGTTTTCCCTTATGTGGAAAATAAATCTGCAAAGTTATGGGGAGTAACACCCTCAGTTCTCAGAGCTTAATTCATAATAGGGCACCGTACATTGGGTAAGTAGCGTAGATTGGGGCCACATTTACATAATAAAGACCAATGCTATTGCAAATTACATCTTGCTCTCTGCAATTCCGTAATTACAGACTTTATGGTCTGTAAACATCGTATTTAAAGACAACTGAGCGCAAGTACATGCTAACCTATTTGCATCTTGTCCTTACAGACCGAACCAATACCTGTAACTGGTTGAGGACACTATGTGGCAACAGTGTTGGTATAACTTATAGATTTAGTGCAACAGGATGAAAACTGGACTGCTGTTTTCTTTTTGCCATATTGCACAGTAACCCTTACTGCTTTTAACAAACACACCTTTGACCCATTCAGTTGCACTGGCACTAGCTGTTTTGTGCCCGAAACATGAGTTAGTGCATTATAAAAACCACTCATCTTTAAGGTCTAGGTGGCTTTTCTATTCTCAGACACAGCCATTAACTCTTGATGAAAAACTCTTACCTGCAGAGATGTATTCCAAATGCTTAACTGAGTGACAGCATGCACATACGCACAGGGAACACTGCCAGTACTAACAGTGACACGGCACTGGCTTCACATGACTTGTCTGGGAGGGGACAGCCAGCTCCTGCTTGGAAACACACCCCTGTCGCCTTTGCCTAAACCCTCATAAAGTTTCCACAGCAGCAGTGAAAGGTGAGGAGTTGAACTCTGGGCTCTGAATAGACACAAAGGACCTCTCCTAGGCTACCATCAGCAGGAGGTGAGCAGAGAATGGGCAGCCAGAGTTCAGGAGTGTAGTACCTTGAAAAGATACGATAGAAACTTTGAGGAAATAATTAAAAGGCAATATGTCATGTGTCTTAAAGTACGATTGTAAGCTTTTCTAGGAACCGTGGTTGCCTTGAGATCTGTGCAGTGCTTGGCACGGTAGGACATCCACCAAACACGAAGTCTAGTCCTGTGTCTGTCCACATAGCGTGCCTGATATGCAACTTTTCGGGTGACCAGGTAAGTTGTCCTTACGTTTTCCTTTCCCTACTGAATCTATGGATAGTTGTAGCCTTTTCTCTCTCAGGCATGGTTGTTTGCCACTGCCTAAGCACTGTAAAGGTTGATTCCAGTGAAGTAAGGTCTACAGCAGAAGATTCAAGCAGGAGGGAAAAAGGAATACCAAGAAACCGTGGTAGGCAGGCAGTCCACCGCAGCAGATGTACCCTGTTCCTCAGCTGCACCTGCCAGCAGCAGGACTGGCTGGCTGGTGGTGGAAGAAGGATACAATCCAGTCCAATACTGGGTGCAATAGAAGGAGAAGTGGGCGCGTGTGCAGCCTCAGCTTGGGACTGTCCGCGCAACAGAAATGTAAGGGAACAGCAGAGGCGGGACATAAGTAATAATGTAAATTTTAAAACAAATGTAAAAAATGTGGCAGTGCTTTCCTTTTCAGATTATGTTGAGCATTTTAAAACATGGCTTAGACAAAGTAGCTTTTTCTGATACCTGAAGTGGAAAATTCAGTGAAAATAGATCTGTGACTTAATGAACAGTTGTTGGACAAATGATGTACATGGAAATAATAAAAAAAAAGTATTAGAATTCTTTATTGACTAGTGTATGTTTCCTCTTTAATGTCAAGAGACTGCTTGGAAAAACAATTACTTTTATTTTAGGGTTGAGAATTTGGTTTGGATCAAATTTTGTGTTAACTAGTTTGAAATAACTGAAAAGGAACATTTTTTTGTTTTGTTTGGGGTTTTTTTTTGTTGGTTTTTTTTTCTTTTAACAGCACCGTTTCTAGCTAATATTTGGAAATAGCTACAGGCAGCTGAGATCTTCATTGGTTGGTTCGGGGCTGGTTAACATGCCAACATGAGATCAGTGCCAAGCAGTTGAATGGCTTTTTTGTTTGCCGAAACAGCCATGGTTACATGAATGCTTTTTAAATGTATTTGGTGTATTCTGAATCAGAAAAGACATTATCCAACAAAAAAGAGTAGCTAATGAGATGTTGGGGAAAAAACATAATCCATAAAAATTTATCTTGTTTTAATGTAAATCAGGTAAAATTTTATCCTGTAAATGTGACTTAATAAAGGTAGTGTACTGAGATTTTGGGGTGAGGGAGGGTAAGCAGACATCGCAGTTCTGTTCCGAACTGGAATTCTTTGCCCAAGCAAGACTTCTGTCATAATTTGATTATTTTAAAAGGAGTACTGCTAGAAATGTGATTATAATTTTAACTCTTTCCTAAACTCTCAGCATATGAGACTCAATCAAGCACTGGCTATTTCTCCTCCTAAAACCTCAAAGCAGATTCACGTCCTCTGCTGTGCTCTGCTCTCTAGCTCTTCACACGCAAAGATTCAGCAGGGTTTGACTCAGCACAGCTGTATGGAGGAACCATTCTGGAGCATCAGCCTTCCAAGCAAGAAGCTAATAGTAACTGAGATACGCCTTTTATATCTGCCTCTCTAGGATCTAATGTTCTCTACTACAAGGTCATCAGAGTAGAATAATCTCTTTAACCACAGAAAAGTATGGCCAACACTATTTACTGTACTGTCCCAGCAGAATGATTTCATATTGCTGTTTTCATCTCCCTACCGGGTGGTTGTAGAGAAAACAGGGAGATGCACAGCAAAAGGGCAAGGGATATGAATTATAACTAGGGAAATTCTGATTAGATACTAGGGGAAAAAAAATTACAGTGAAGGTAGTCAAATACTGGAATAGATTTCCCAGAGAAGCTGTGGAATCTCCCTCCATGCAGATACTCAAAACTCAACTCTTCAAGGCTCCAAACAACCTGCTAAGAAAGCTGGAATGGAGCAAAGCCTCAAAAAGGAATGGATTATTCAAGCTTGACATATTTCAAGTATTAGTAGTGTTTTCTTGGAAACAGTGGGCACACCTGGACTGAGAGGACCTGTGTGACAAGGTGGACATGTAGTGCATGTTACATAATGTCAAATGCATCACTGTGATCAGAAGGTCTTTTGGAAATGAAGATAAGATCAATTTGTCCCGTGGCAAGTTATTTACGCTATTCTACTCAGGCTAGCAGTTTATTTGTGATTGCTACTTCTAGGTATTGCTACTTCATCAGATATGTTAGAGTCCAACTGTATTTTTTCAATAAGGTTGTGGTTGGCAAACTTGATCTGTTAGAGACTATAGCAGCTCACAAAGTCTAATAGCGAGGAGCTCTAGATCTGCGGAAAGAGAAGTCCTAGGACAGTGTGACTTCCTTCACACATTCTCATTTTAAGCAATAGCACCTTAGGGCATTTCTCACACTACTTTTTTTTGGCCAAGGGAGACAAAGTTAACTTGATTTTTTTTTTTTTTTTTTTTTTTTAAGGCTGCTACCCAAAGTTAGCATTTCCCATAGGAGTATATACAACCCTAATGTTGCAATAGGGGGTTGGGAGTTTGGGCTTGTGGTTTCAAGTTTCAAATCACTTTTTGCCTGACTTTTTTTTTTTTTTTTTNTTTTTTTTTTTTTTTTCCTTCTCAGAACCGTTTAACATCAGTTTCTTCCACTAAAGTATGTAGTTTGGTGGGCTGGCCTTGTCCTTTTCTGTCCATGAGTAAGCAGGAACCCAAGCAGGAGGGTGGTGTCCAGTTTTTCTGTCTCGTGCCCCTTGACCTGCATACTAACATGTAACATAGGGAAACAGAGCTGGAAACACTTGTAAATAAACAGAGTTGCATTTGTAAGAGTGTACCCAGAAAGCTATCATTTCAAAGCTAAAGTGTAATCTCCTGGCTAATACGGGGACTTGTTTTTGGCAGCGTATTCCTCCTTTCTGAAACACTCAAAGAGGAGCACTCCCAAGAAGCTTGCTAGCATCATAAAGGTAATAGAATATCACCTTTCTAATGAATAATTTTCCAACTGTTTTTCTTTGTACCTTAGGTGCCTTTCTACCCTCTTTGTACTTTTCTTTGTTATCTTAAGTAACATAGTTTGCCTGTGCTTGAATATTCTTCAGAGTATGAAAAGCAAAATGGATTAAATTCTGCAGTCCCCAGTAATCTGGCCTTCATATTATTAGAATTCATGCGTTTGTTCTTAAAGACCGGGTGAAACCAAGAAAACCTTAAGGAATGTTTTGTTAGCTTTTGCTAATTATAATTTATGGTAAGAGGGCAGCAATATAAAAACAGCTACACGATAACCTAGGACAGCCACAGCATGTCCTGAAATAGAGATCTTTCCATGGCCATGGACAGCAGTGAAGCCCCGGCAGCTACTTAAACCTTGGATTTGATTTTTATTTTTTTTTTAACCAAAACCAGCAACAAATGGTCAAGCCAGAACCAAACGCAGGGAGATTTATTACAGGCTTCCCACCTGTCCGTTGAGGACTCTAAACCTTCAAATTGACCATAGCAGGACTCGAAGCAAAGATGATTTTCTCACTTACCACGTTCTTTCGCTGTAACTTACTCTGCCGCGTGAATGAAGGCTGCGTGGGGCTCTACTGTGTCTGTTCTTCATGGCACAAACTCACAGGGTTGTAGTCAGCTTTTTGGTTTTGTTCCTGTCAGTTTAACAGTATGTCATCGTTATGGAAGAGCCCGTGTCCCATGTTGTCATTTGTTTGCCGTCTGTGAAGGGCTGGAGTTCCTACTGGGTGCAATGGGCCAGATCAAGGGCGGCAGCTGTGCCGCAACACACCAGTACCACAATCAAAAGCTTTGGTTTTGGCTGTTCTCCCATTTTTCTTTGTCACCCTTGCATCCCTGTTGGTCTTCTGGGACAATACTAACTCATCAGGAAATAGGGGCATTTTTCTACTCAGGATCTCAGCTTTGCTCCACGGCCAACATGAAGGAGGGAGCAGGACAGGACAGAGCACAGAGAGTAAATATTATACAGTTTTGCAACTGAGCTCGAAGTTGAGGGGGATTTGCTGTTGTCAGCAGTGTATTCTTCCACTCTCCAGCTGTACAAGGTTCACTTACTTAGATCACCTCTTATTTCAGATTAAAAGAGACTCTGGATATTCCACCATGGCTGAGCAGCAGAAGCAGGTAAAGGCTCAAGGTCATCTTTTAAAGGAAGTGTTATGCGGGTGCTGTGGAAGGCTGGATGTGTTGAACCATCTTCTAAGAGAAGTGACAGAAACATCCCCACTCTGATCACTTTAGCACAAGTAGGAGCTCATCACAGCACCATTTTCCCAGCACTTTTCCCCTTCCAGTGGACTGCAGCCACAGCACTGAGTGGTGAAGGGCCTGTTACCTTTGCTGGCCTGGCAAAAGACCACAACGCTGCCCTGTAACCAGAAGCTGTGCCACCTAACTGGGCCCCGTTCTCAATGTGGTCCTGCTAAACAATATATTTCCCAGCTGACGTGCCCCAGTCTCTTTACCTTGGAGGCAGCAACCCTGTTCTGCACTTAAGGTATTTGCCAACTTGTACAAGCCCTTTAAGAGCAAGATCTCAAGGGATCCATGGATCAGAGTTTGGAAACTACTCTGCTGGAGCTGTTGGCATGAAGAGAAACAGGGTGTTAGCACTTGAACTTGATGAACAAGATTTTTTTTTTTCTATGTAAACTTCTTTGCTTCTACAGCTCATGTAATTATACTGTGTGGGATTCATTCACGTAATCACTTCATCACGTGCAATAAAAACACAGCCTCAAAACAAGACAGTTTCTAGCCAAGGGGCTTTTAAAATAGCTTAAGTACTGAGCTTTAGCTACTTTCTGTCCTATCTCAAAGCAGGATATACGCAGTGTCTGATGAGTCTTAGGAGTTAATAGTTTTTGAAACTCTGAGTTTTTTGGCTGGAAGATGCTAAAGACTCTGAAATACTATTTGGTCTAACTAAAAATTCTGACACTTGTAAGACATCAGAGTTTTTCCTTTGGTATGTTCTTTCTTCATCCCAGGCAAAAGAAGGTTTTATAGGATATGATTCTGTTAAAAAGTTCTAAGCTTTTTCTAGCTTTTGTAACCTTTTTTCTAAAAAAAAATATGAGGATGGTCTTCCAGGGTCTAAAGATTAAGAAATTCTTACCTCATGTCAGCATACATGAGGCATAACATGGATGCAATTGCAAGTATACGAGAGCAAATCTTCAGAAGCTGGAATAGATGGTTTTCGCCAGCCTTGCATTTGTAGCTCAGTACACCCAGAGATAATGCTGGTGACTGATTGCATCGCTTCTAATATAAACCTATAGGGTTCACACACATCAAGCTGTAGGGCAAGAGTCCTTTAAATGACTTCCTCCCCAGTTGCTAACTTGCTTTAAAAAAAAAAAAAAAANAAAACAGTTGTTTGTTTTAATGAGGAAAGTTTCAGTGCTAATGAGCAAAGTTCTGTCCTGGGACAGATAAATATTGCTGACAAGTCCTGGGCGATGTTTAATGTTCTGTAGCTGTTACAGAATCTTAAAGAAGCTCTTAGCACTGAAAGCCATGTAGAGAGGATTCCTCTATATTGCATTACCCTAAACACACCTGCATTCAACATTTATTAGTGAGCTGTCTCTCTTGTTTGTCCTCTCTGACAGGTGACAAGCAGGACAGCAACTATGAATCATGTTATTTTTACTCCAGTCTGTTTGTGCAGCACAACACCACTGTCCTTCCTGTTTTTTAACTGAGTAATGAACAAGCCACTAGCTAGTTATTACACTATATTATTTTATAATTGCATTGATTATTTTTTTTAAACATTTATCCTCCAGATAAATATAATGCATATTCACCTAAGAAAACCTCAACTAAGATTGCTGAACTCCGGAACCAGTTCCAACTTGGGCTACTCTAAAAGGCACATAGTTAATTATACATTTGTCATACATTTGCTAAACAACTTGGTTTTGAATATTTAAATGCTCAGATGTATTGAATACTGCTTTTTGAATACACTTATTGCTGGAATCAAAAGGTCTCACTGGTAATTTTCTGACTTTCCTGCAGTTGCTTTGTATAGTTAAAATCCTTACTGTGATATAAGAGTCACGCTAACATCGCAGCTGCCCTTATGCTGCACACAGGAATATTTTTTCAGTAGATACCATTTCTGTGACTGAGAGCAGGGATTTAGAGAACTTTACACTTTTGAGAAGTCAAGTATTTTAGCTCCTTGTTACTGTGCAGCTGTTCTATACAGATGGGACGAGGTACGTACTAGACAAGTTGTACTCTCAGTACTAGAACTGAGTTGTACCTGTGATGGCCTAAAGGCACAGCAAAATGAATTATGCAAGGAAAGGCGATGTCCTGTATTAAACCTCTTGGGGGAAAAAAGGCAAGCTTCTGGGCATGTGAGCCTGTCTTCAGAATCGGTCTTCAAAGCAAAGAGGAAAGTTGAGAGGAGTGGTTCTGGGTTAACTGGGGCTGTTAATGAGATCATCTGAGCACAACAGTTCTTGAGTACTGTGGGGAGAAAGCATACTGCATACTGGGAGGGAGAAAATACTGAGGGAGAGAGGTGTTGCGATGGAACACCATTCCTCACCCCCAGGTCTTCCTGTCCGACTGCTCCGAGTTATCCAGAAGCCCCTTATATTATAGTCCGCCAGGTACCGAGAAGCGAACCAAGAGGGAAAAAATCAGCGGTCCTTTCTCTCCTTTGGTTATTCCGGGGAAATTCCATGCCAGTGACACTTCAGGTCTCTGTAAGCGTGGCAGATGGATGTGTGTACTCCTCCCCTCAATTACACACAGTATCACATAACAGCTTTGTTATTATGTTCTTTAGAGAGTTCGTGAAACCAAACGGGCCATCATAGGACTGCCTTTACCTCTCGCATTTCAAATACAAAAAATGTTAGCGTAGGACGCAGCAGCACACGCTTACTCTTGTTGCTTGCTCGCAGGAGGAGAAGCTCTGGGATGCCGTGAAGATCACTGCCTACGTCCTTGGCACAGGCCTGCTCATATTCACTGCCTTAGCAAACTCTGTTTCTTGGTAAGATTGTTCGAACAAAGGGGCTCGAGGAGAAACTTTTTTCTTCAGGGAGAGGAAAAAGTGAGTGATGAAAAGATGGGCAACCAAGAACACTTACTCCCACAGGTATGCGCAGAATATCTGGGACATCTTAGGCCATTTCTGTCAAACAACATGGCTACAGTTGTACGACCTGTTCGAGGGAAAGGAGAGGACGATCTTCCTCCTTGGTAAGTTTTAACAACTCTGCTGTAGGAGGAACACCCAATGTATCACATGTAAAAGGGGGACATGGACACGCCTTCCCAAACTCATTAGTGCTCCCACGGAAAAAGCACATGTAGGCTTCAAAGCCAGCCACAGCTGATGTAGTGCAACCGTGCTGCTTTTGCGCTGGTTCATCATTAGACCCCCTATAANACTGGTTCATCATTAGACCCCCAATACAGATTAAAAATTTGATCTTTTTGCTGCCGCTGAAATGTCTTCCCTGTGAAAAAACACTCTTTGCTCCTGTGAGTGCTGAATGACTCTGTAGAACTAATTACTGAAAATTAAAGTAAAATTAGTGAGTTTTACTCTTGCTGTAGCACCTACAAAACCCTGCTCTGCCTGTGGTTAACTGCGGGCAAACATGCCTGGTAGGGACCTCGCGAGGTCCCAGGGATCAACTCGATGTTATCCTGCTTGTATTTAAAAACAACCCCTGACAGAGATCCCCCTGCCTCTCAGAAAAGCCCCCTCTTAGCCTCAGGTGTGGCAATTTGCAACCTATAAGACACTTGTCTTCTCTAACCTCCTCCCCATTCCCTAGGTCTTACCCAGATGTCAGAACTTACCCATATTCCCTTTTAAAGCGTCTCAGGGCAGGGGATGCACATCTGGGTCCTCTAGATACTACGCCACTGTATTTTGTTTCCGATTTAGCCACAGCTCTCAATTTATTCACACATCTCTGCCCTTTGCTCACGCCACAGGGGCTGCATTGGTGCCTAGTCTTGCTTTCTGGTGCTTCAATGGAATCCTTATGGTGGCTGATGTAACAGGAAAGCCGACTTTCATTACCCGCTATCGCATTCAGCTGGGCAAGAATGATCCTGTAAGTATTCCTCACTCTGCCTCTTCTGCTGGCTAAACGCTTCCTGCAGCCTCTTTGGCTAGGAGCGGGGAGAAGAACCTGTCATGCTTTTCTCTTGCAACCACATAGGATTCAAGGAGAATCAAGCTGAGTCTTGTATATCAACTGCAGAGAGGGAGGCGGTTCTTGTAATTCGGCTACCGATGAGATCTGTTTTGACTGCTTGTTAAAAAGTTGATCCCAAAACTAACACAGAAACAGCCTACAGCTTTTAAAGCTCTTCACCCTCCCAACTCAAAGCCACACTGCTTCTCATTTAGCCTCAAGTCCTCACTTCTCTTTTGCAGGTGGACACAAAGAAATTGCGCCAAGCCATCTGGGTAGCACTGTGTAATCAGTTCTTTATCTCCTTGCCCATGCTTCTGCCCATGTTCTACGTCATGAAATGGTGGGGCAACACCTTCAGCAAGGAATTACCCACCTTCCGCTGGTTTCTTGTGGAGCTAAGCGTCTTCACCTTAATAGAGGAAATTCTCTTTTATTATACACACAGGTGAGTACAGGAACAGGACTTTGTGGTTTTCCCCCATGCCTTTAAGGATATACCCATCTCCTGCAACAGCAATAGTCCTAGTCCCCCCTCTTCCAGGAAGACTTACAGGTCCTGGAATCCGCCCTTACAACATGAGGCTTGGGTGCTGCAATGCTGCTAGTAACTCTAGTAAGCAAAAATGGGTACAATTACGAAGGTGGAGCAGCTTAGAGGCTAAGAAAAAAACAAAGCAGCTAGCTTCATGGAAAAGCTGTGAGCCATCATTCTTCAAAAAAAGGAGAACAAGACTGACTATCCTGAAAGAAAAAAGCTCACGAAGTCAGTGACCGATCTCCCATTCACTTGTATGGCACCTACGGAACGGGGCCTGGCTCCTGACACAGCAGGCTGCCTGAGCACGGACACCAACGTTAAAGGAAAAACCGAAAGCAAGGAAGAAAAAAGCCTGTGAGGCTGTGCAGAAGCAAGCACAGCATTCTCAGAACTATGTAGGTTTCCCTTCGGGACAAACACAGACAAAAAACTCCATAAAAAAAATAATTTCTTAAAGGCCCACAGAACCTAAAATTCTGCCTCTAGTAGTTGCCAGTAGGTAAAGTCAAACCAGCGCAAATATGAAGTGAGTCTTCTCCTCCAAAGTACTCCCAGGTTTGGGAAAATCAGCCACTCAGGGACTTTGATTTATGGGATTTGTCTGGACTTAAGTTTAACATCAGTTAGTGGACACATGCGTTAAATGAATGTGTTAAAGAAAAAGAGATAGAGGGAAGCCAGGAGTCCTACGCTCTTATTCCCAGCTGCTGTAAAATCTTTATTTTAAAGAAGAGGCATGAGCAAGTCCCCATCAGAAATTCTGTGTTAGGTTACTCTACGTTCCCTTCTTCTCCGTTTTCTCTGCTTAGGCTTGTTCACCTCCCACTCCTGTATAAGCACATTCACAAGAAGCACCACGAATGGACAGCCCCCATCGGTGTGGTCTCCATTTATGCTCACCCGTTAGAACACATAGTAAGTGGATTCTCCCATGGTCACCCTCCTGTTCCTGCATGGAGCGTGATTTCCATGGGATGACGAGAAGCGGTAAGAGAAGACAAGCAAAAGACTCTTCTTTCTTAGGAAGAGGAAGCTAAGCCGCACTGCCAAGAAGCCTAGCTGTAGAAGGGTTGGATTGCCTGTTTATACGGCTTTCAGAGCCTCCGGCAGATAAGGAAATGGCTGAATGGTGCTTCCTTGAGCACCGAGAGAGCTGGGAGCACAGACGGTGCTTTCAGCCCGAGATGTGACACTTAGACAGTCCGGGTTACTGCATGGACTCAGAGTTCTGTCAAGATTTTCATGCTGGCGGCTGGGATCGGTGTTTGCAGGAGCATCTCCCAGCGCTGCTCCAGCTGAGACTTCTCATGCAAACACACCCCACCTTCCAGAAGATTCCACTTCTCAATACCAACTCCTGTTAACAACAGCCCTGGGCTGCAGCACCAGCCCTTGTGAGTCTCCGTAGTTCATAGTCTTTGGGCAGCAGAATGAGTTTTTATATCGAAGAGCCCCACTGAGCCTAGCTGGTGCAGTAAGCTTGGTCTGGGCAGTGACAGCCGCTTGTGCCACTGGTAGGACACAACGAAGTGACGCAGGAGGGACCACCACATGGCTACCTTTGACTGCACATGTCCCCGGGCCAGTGCCCTTTGACAGCTAGGTTTCCCAAGGGCACCTTCAGCACTATTCCAAGGTGAAGGTGAAATTCCGAGCTCTGGCTCCAGGGTGATTTTCTGGAGCCACGCTGCCCTCACACCCCCGGTTTGATCTCACATCTAACTCCTACTACAAGCTTAGGGAGCTCGGGCTGGGACTGTGTTCTGCAGTGAGTACAACACAGTTAGCTCAGAGTAAATGATTTCTTTGATGACTATGTAACTTTAGTAGGGCGTTTGCAGAGGGATCTTCCCTTTATGCTGTTTGCGCAAAACTAATGTGATGTATCACCCAGGTGAAACAATTCAGCTCCTAGAGGAGAATCTGTTTGTTGTGGACCCGTTAATGAAGCAGAGTGTGCTTCTCCTTTCTAGCTCTCCAACACACTGCCTGTCATGACTGGCCCGATGATCATGGGGTCTCACATTGTCTCAATCGCAGCGTGGTTCTCCCTTGCTCTCATAACAACAAGCATTTCGCACTGCGGCTACCACCTGCCCTTCCTACCGTCGCCGGAGTTCCACGACTTCCACCACCTCAAGTACGTCTGGGCGCTGCTCAGCTTCCCCTTCCCCTCCTGCCCGCGCCCCGGCACTGCTGACGGGCAGAGCTCCTTTCTGAGGGTCAGGTGGGTTTCCGTAACTCAGGTACAAGCAGAGGAGCCCACCCAGTTCCCCCGACAGCGGGCTGAACACTGTCAGTCCTTAAAGCAGTTCAACAGAGATTGGGATTTCGGAGGACTCCAGCCCACTGCCCGCGCAACTGCCATCCACCTCACTGACACCTACCCTCCTCCATCAGCTGACTGGGAAACCTTCTCCAAAGCACAAACAGCCCAGGGGAGGGTGGGGGTCTCAAGTTTCCTAAGATTACACGGGAGGAAGGAAAGCGCATAGTGTCTGAAGCAGCAGGTATCGCCTGGGCTTTCCCCAGCACAAGCACAGGGTCAGACGGTTCTCGGCAAGGCTCTTCCTCGCAGTTTAGCGGACACCGCGTGTGATCTAGAATAAAGACAGAGCAAGGGCAAATCACACTGCTGACATAAATTTGCAGGGAGCCTCTGTCTGTCCCTCTCCCATACACTGGGATGAGTAACACCTGATCAGATAACACCTTGCCCAAACAATCGCAATTAACCCTTCCTGGCAGAGATTCCCTGCCTCCTCCTACACTGCAGAGAGCAGAGTTTCAGCGGGTTGTTCAGGGATACATACCACAGCAGTGGAGGAAGCATTCCCATCTCCCAGGCGTGCACTAAATTCACTCCCTCGAACAGTTTGCCCCTCCTGCAAACAGCCAACGCGGCAGTTCTATCACCATGCAAATGCCGGGCGACATCCAGACCACGGTGCCACTTCTTGTTACCAGTCATTTCCTCCGAAGCTCGGCTTGTGTCAGGACATGGACCACTGCAGAGCCGAGACGCTCTCTGGGCGGAAGGGCTGTGCTGGTGTCCCAGTGCTGGGAGCACGGCAGCTCGGCGGCCCAGGACAGCCGTGTCTCGGGAGCACGCAGACACGGTGACGTGGCCGTCCAGCTGCTCCCGCAGCTCTGAGCTGCCCGGGAGAGAGACAGCCAGTTGTTCAGTGCCACCATTTTTGGGTAACGATGGCACCAGAGAGGGAAGTTGCAGGAGAAGTTTCACCCAGGCTTCGTTAGGGCTGCGAGGGAGACCGGTGCAGTGGCAGAAGTCACACAGACACCTTATCAGGGCTCTGAAAGGAGATGGAAATAGGAAGGGCGAGGCAACCCCAGTAACTTCTAGTGATGTTTAATCTGTTTGCTTTCCAGGTTCAACCAGTGCTACGGAGTCCTGGGAGTGCTGGATTACCTGCATGGAACGGATACAGTGTTCAGACAAACCAAAGCCTATGAGAGACACAGGGTCCTCCTCAGCCTCACACCACTCTCCGAAAGCATCCCCGAGGCGCCCAAGAGGGCAGAGTGAACCCAGCAGCCTGCGCTTCTTCCAGAGCCCAGTGACTAGCAAAGCGAGCAACAATTATTTAAGCCAAATAGTATTTTAATTGGGAAACAAGTTATTGTGCACACATAACAAAACCCGAAGCTGAACTTAAACACGCTACTTGAGATGACTGCACTTTTGCTGCCTGTTATTTTCTACCTAAGGCACAAAATACTGCTCTAGAAAGCTATTTTTAAACGAAGTTTAGAGGTGTTTTTTTTCTTAATTACTTGCACTGTTCCTTGGTTCTAGCTGCCTGCGTGTAAGCCAGATGCGTTCTGGGCCACGTGGCTTTGGGGAGTTCCCGGGGAGTTATCATTATTAAGGTTTTAACACTTCAGTTTTCACAGGCCATGCTTTGGCCTCTTTCAGCAGCACTCTATAGACCAGCAACATCACTGTAACGACATATGATGAGAGTTAAACCCACTATTTTTCTGAGACTCAGAACACCTGGGATACAGGATGCAGCCCCGTGGAAAGCCCGTGGGGCCACAGCTTTGGAAACACTCTGCCCTGTACATACAACAGAGGGTGACTTCTCCCCAGCACTTTTTCTTCACGTGAGAAGTCAGTACAGGTCTAAATTAAGGGCTGCCACGTCCTCATCTCCACTCCACAAACTAATGTCTGTGAATATAAAGCGAGTTTCCCCCTCGCGGGACAGGGAAGCAGAGCTGGGAGCTGACATGCTACATGGCAGAAGTCCTGGTACATCACCTCCTCCTGCTGAGCCGCACCGCGCTCCCCACACGCTGACAGGAGGCACAAACCAAAACAAGCATCTCTGTACTGCGATAAACTATGGAAAGACACTTTCCAGGGAAAGAAGGATCGCTGCTGTCCTGAGCTGTATGGAGATTAGTGAAATCCTGTAAGAAAGGACCCAATGAAATCACCCATACCTTTATGCACATCCATAAGTACCCACGTAACCGACCGAGACGTGCTGTGAATTTTTTTCAGGATCTTTTTAAGGCATAATCCTGTCTGGGGGCCTGGGACAAAAACGACACCTCCCTCTCACCATTGCTAGAGCCATGTCCTAAGCAAGCCCTCCGAGGAGAGGACACGCAGGGCTGACCTGCGCCGCACTTACCTGGTGTCAAGCCCAGCTCTACCCATGGAAGCCGACTCTCTTCCCCCACCTACAGCGGCCCAGGGATGAACCCAGCCCGCTCATCCACTCCCAGCCCCCCGGGGAGGGCAAGTCAGCAGAACAGAAAACCCAGGCTGCACTGTCTTTTGAAGTTTTTATTTTTATACATTTTTTTTTGTATTAAAAAGGAAAAAGCATAATTACCACAAATTACAAAGGACTAAAGCATTACTAGAATAATGAATCACATCAGCCTAGAAAGCAGATACTCTGAATAATATTAATGTTATAATACAAGCTCTCATTCAAGTATTTTACATTTTTTTCTTTTCCTTTTATATGTGATGATGATCCTAGCACATGGGTCAAAGATTATGTACTATCGACAGAAGATGGATCATGTACAGCGGGCCATATTAACAAGATTTTCCTCCCAAGTGATACATGGTCTGTGATGAGTCATTTTAAGTTTGTCTCTACGATAAATGCAGCTGAAGAAGGTTGCACACACTTTCTAGTTTCGGGAAACAGAAGGCTGAGGTTGGGACACACAGGGTTTGAGAAGGGCCAGCACATCGAACCATCACCCCTTTTGCTCAGGCGAGCGAGCAGAGGGCCACCCTCGCCGAGGTGCAGCTCAGCGGGGGTTTCTGAGCCACAGATCCAAAGGTTTCCGACCCCAACGGGACCGGGACAGGCTGGGAAAAGAGTAGGGGGAGCGGGGCTGCACCGGGGAGGCTCAAGGGACCAAATGGTGCCAGGGACCCCCTCCCGCAAGGGCCACCACTGCCACAAGCCAGCCCCCAGCTGACACCTGGGGAGGAGCCGCAGGGGGACAGCACAGGGACCCTGGGGGTGACCCGAGCACACTCCACGGGGGGCTGGCTGGCTTCCAGGGTGCTCCCCGCTCCTCTGGAGCTTCCCACCAAGGGGATGTGCTTGTCACAGATACATCGGTCCTATGTTCAAGTGTCTGCAGAAAGTGAAACTGTAAACTACTCATTGAAACGCTGCCCTCCAGCCACCCGCTCCACACCACCGAGATGAACATTTTCTTTAAAAAAAAAAAANAAAAAAAAGTAATTCATCTATTGCCTGTATTGGAAACTTTTTTTTTTTTTAAAAAAAGAGTCAGTGAGGCATTTAACATCAAGTGTAGCAACCCTCTCTTAAAAAGAGCCTAGCATCCATTTCAAAACAGTGACAAAGTGACATAACCAGTCTCAGAGGAGACAGGAGAAAATAAGCATTGCAAACACAGCTTGCTACATTTACAGTTTTCCTTTTTTTTTTTTTTCCTTTTGATAAAATAACTGGAAAGGCATTAACAGCTAGAAGGCCCCCTCTGCACTGCCATGCGGAACGTGTACAGACACGTGGCAAGGTACTGAGGTTAACGCATCATTTTGTTACAGTACAGGCGACCAGTCCTAAGCACGACGAGCAGTTGCCGAAACTCGAGGTACCCCAAGGGCTACAGTGACAAGCCACCATTGGTGGTGCGAGGGGGGCAGCAGGAAGAGGGACAGACAGGCGAATGGAGCAGCAGGATTATTACTTCTTTTTTTATTCCCCCCCCCAAAAATGAGCATGGCAAAGCAACAAAGACTCCTCTGAAACACACCTTCCACCTCCACTCCTGACCCCACGCCAGAGCTCTGCACCCATTGCAACCGCCTGCATCCCAAAGACGGGCTGACACACAGGACCTGGGAAAGGAACCCCGGCTGTAGCAGCCTGGGGTGCCCCGAGAAGAGGGGCGAGATGGGGAGCACTCCCCCCATGAGTGCGACAGCCTCCCCCAGCCTTTCCGAGAGCAGCCGGGGCTCCCTCCGGCCGTGCCGGTGGCAGGGCACCAGCACCACACAGCCCTTGCGAGCTGTGGGACGGATCAGCATTTAGAGGACTATGCATGCCCGACCACTAAAATTAAAAAAAAAAAAAAAAAAAAGCTTCCACAGTTGGCTTCAAATTAAAATNTCCAAGCTAAAAGCAAAACCCCTCTCTGGACAGCTGTCCGTTTGTCCAGTTGTGGAACACGCCATGTGCGATGCCTTCTGTACGCAACGAGAGGGAAAGCGCCTCCGCAGACCCGTCCCCTGTGCCAGCCGTAAGGCAGGGGAGAGCCTTGCTGTGGTCAGCCCCTCCTCAGCCTGGCGTGGACCGCGCGCTCTGCAGCCCCGGCCTCACCACGGCCACTGCCCAGCACAGGGGTACAGGGTGCTGCCCTGTACCAGAGCACCGTGGAGCTCCCTGCCCTGTGCCACCACCCACGCCATGACCGGCGGCACCGTGCTGCGGCAGAGAGAAGTGCACTGCCCGTGTTCCCCAAGTGCGGAGGAAGACAGGCGGGAGCAAGAAACAGCTGCCTCAGGCTGTCATGTCTTTCCTTCACTCCCTGGCTCCGCTGCTGCCCCACAGACAGTAAAACAAGGCACACAGTCCGCAAATCCGGTGGGTGGCGGGACCGCTGGCATTGCTCTTCTGACCCACCTTCCCCTGGGAAACAGGGGGGTTTCACGTGGGGGCCTCAGCCACACTGATGTGACAAACTACCGACTCAGCAGAGGGGGGGAAAAACTCTTCTGTGCCAAGACTAGAGAGTCTCAGCCTTAGAAATTAAAAAATAATTTAAACCAATTCAGATTTTGGGAAACTCCTTACCTCTTCTACCACCCAAGCAATTCCACAGTCTGCTCCACAAGCAACAACTCCACAGCACGAGTTGTTCCACAGAGGAGCTCGTTACTTCTCATTTCCTATTTAATTTGTTGCTAAAACGCAGACAATTGACTTCAAAAAGAGAACACACACCAACAAGAGGAGCACAGGGACGCAGCAGCAAAGGACCACCCGCGGCACATCCAGACCCACTTCCACTTGTGAACAACCAGCAACGCATCTCCAACGTCCTGGATCAACCCCCATCTCCAGCCTCTGAGGCTCCTCCTTCCCAAATCAGGGGCAAACCCAGCCGCATCCGTAACCTCAGAGATATGACTCCAGCTCACAAGAGGGGAATTCCAGAGATAACAGTCACGGCCGCAGCACTGTACAAGCATTACTTGCCCATCTTGCCCAGTTACCATCCCGCAGCCCCAGGGCACTGCTGCTGTAATGGAGCACACCGTGAGCTCAGACAGGTTGGGGTGCTGGAACGGGGCCCGCGAGCGGTACCGAGCTGCAGGGCGATGTGGCGGGGGTGGACAGACAAGGGCAGGATCACACCACCAGGAAACAGCAAAGTAGCAGCTACCCAGCCTCACTCAAACCCAGCTGTGCTTTCAACCCTAGCAGCAGTTCATGAAGCTGCTCCACGCAGACCAGCCCACCTCCTCCCCCCCCACCACCCACCAAAGCAGCATCTTTGACGCAGTGTCAGTTCGGAAAGGTGCTAACTTCAGCCAGGGTCCCACGAGCACCCACAGCCACTGCTGACAGACAACCTGCCCAAGCTCGCCCTCTTCATCTCTGCTCTCAGCTCCTGGCTGCTCGCATCCACCAGCCCCGCAGCCATTCGGGGACGGCCCTGGAGAGATGACTCCTCCTCCCAGCTAGGAGACACAGCACTGGGTCACCTCGACACTTTGGGAAAACGCTGTTCAGTACCACCTTGTTATTTTGCAGAGAGGGTAACGCAATTAGCTGCATCTTTGAGCAGCCCACTGCGGTGCTTGCTCCGCACTGTGCTCAGGAGCGCGCTGTGCAGCTCACGAGGACGGGATGCTGGAGCCACAACCAAGCCAGGTGCAGAGCGGGTATCCCGACCCAGGAGATGGAGCACAGCGGCAGCAAGGCAAGCAGCTCTGGCTGAAAAGGAGCTTCCACGCTTGTGGTGGGAGCACGACTTTCCAGTGCTACTTCTGGGCCCCAGGAGCAGATCTCACCCCTCCAACACATGCCCCCCCGTGAGGGAAGGCAGCTCACCAGCCTGGGGAGGGTTTGCCTGCCGAAGTCCACCCGCTGCTGGGCAGAGGAGCTAAGTAAATGCCACAGCAGCTCTGCAGCCATCCCCTTGCCTCAGCTGAGCAAGGAGCAGCGCAGTGTTACCTCAGCCCTTGGAGACGTGCAGGGGTGCTGTCTTGAGCAGGAGACTCCACGCAGCCACCNTGTGCAGGGATGCTGTCTTGAGCAGGAGACTCCACACAGCCACCCGCTAAGACGTGACATGTGAGGAAACCCAGGCAAGAGCCCTCCTTTGCTGGGCAGGTCTCCTGCTCGCACCCACCAGCAGCCCCAGGTCCGTGATAGCTCTGAGAGACGCGTTCCGCAGGGCTGCGTCACTCCCTCATCAGTCTACAGCATTAAGTGGCACTGGGGACACACCAGCCCTCCCACTCGCTCGCAGCAAGGACCAGTCCCTCCAGCTGCTGCGACAGATCTCCCCGCTCACCTCCCGACCACGCCGGAGGCGCAGAGCACAGCAGACCAACCTCCCGCCCCAGCCTGCCTGGAGAGAGCATGGGAGTCTGAGCGAGGCCATAAGCACGTACAGTCGCTGTCGCAGGGAGGATGCTACAATGGTATATACACAACGTAGCGGCTTCAACTACTTCATGAGCACAAGTCTTGGATTTGACGATCCTCGGCACCTTCCCCCATGACAATAAGGGCGGGCAGGGGGTCTCCGTGATGGGGGGAGGCATCCGAGCGAGCTGCGGGGTCAGAGGAAAGGCCGCAGGGAAGATCAGCTCGGCAGCAATGCCGTGAGGAGTCTCTGGGCCAGGGGGGCCAAGAGCCCAGTGCGCCCCAAGGTGCAGGAAGCCAGCAAGCCTCCCCGGTCCAGCTCCACCATAAGGCAACTCTTTTTTTTGTGTGGTTTTTTTTTTTTTGTTTT
>RSEF01000013.1:12950606-12993802 GCA_003993805.1 Himantopus leucocephalus
TTTTTTTTTTCTTCAATAATATTTCCAAGGAAGAAAGCAAAGGAAGATGTGTCTTTTTAAGGATTTTTTTTTGTTGTTGGTTTAGAGGGGTTTGTTGTTGTTTTTTGTTGGGTTTTTTTTTTTTTTGTCGTTTCATTTTTCCAAGGGAAAAGGAAGAGAAAACCTCCTTCGGCAAAGTCCTGTCTTTGCATGCGATGGGCGTTCCTGGAGCAGCAGGTGCACCGTCCACGCAGGCTCAAGTCCAGGTGCCTGCTGGCCTCCCACCAGCCGTCCTCACAGGAAGGAGTCAGAACGAGCCTATCCTTGGCAAAGGTCCTTTGGTTGACTTCCAAATTGTCCGTGATGGAAGGGAGAGGTGGGCGGAGGGAGAGCCAGACCCTCAGGAAGATTGGAGGTGAAGACGCTGGGGAGGAGGGACCAGGAGGACAAACAGGGCAATGCTCCTGTCGCAGCGGTCAGTGTCAGAGAGGCACCGCCGCACGTGGAATGGGAGACGTCAGCCAGGTCATGGAGATCAGAGGCTCCGCAGCATCGCGACACGCTGCGGCTTCGGTCCCCCATCGGGGAACCTCGCTCCTCCGAGCTTCCTAAGCAGGCTGCCCTGCGATCCGAGGGGGGACACAGAGGGGAGTCGTTGGGGCCGCACAGAGCAGACTTGTTTTGGTAAATCCAGACGAACTTCTAGCAATAATTTAAAACTTGATATATATATATAATAATAAAAAAATCTCCCCTTTCCAACCCAGCCAGAACATTATTTTTTTTTTTTGAAGAGACACTAAGACATGAGTGTGTGCACAGGAGGGGAGGGAAGGAAAAGCAAAGGGTTGGTCTGCTGGGAGCGGGTCTGGCTCTGGTCAGGGTTGTAATAGCAAAATGGTGTTTTAGATGCAGATCGTCTTTGCTTTCCAGCCACAAGAGAAAAAATTGTGTGCGTTGAAGTTTCTCCCGAGCAGCCTATTCCTGCGCACCCACCTTCCAGCTCCCTTCCTGTCCCACTCCTCACGTCTCCCCTTCTCGGAGCCAGTCCCCCACCAACCCACCCCGTCCCCCGGCAGGAAGCAGATGCTGCAGCCTCTCTACTTCCCCACTGTCTGCGATTCTGCAGCCGACGGGGCTGGGGATTGCTGGCTCAGGTTTTTGGCATCCTCTTGTGCAGGCTGGCTGGGTGAGGCGTGGGCTTGGCTGGATGGGCACTGGCTGACCGTTTTGCTGGAAGACTGGGATGGGTAGCGCTTCCTGCCATCTCCCCCTGACGTCGTAGGGTATCTCTTGTGTCCACCTTCCTCCCCCATGGGTGGCTGGAAGAGAAGCACCCCGGTATCAGCACAGCCTCCTCCAAATGCAGATGCCCTCCCCCTGGATTGGAGAACAGCCCTCCTGCAAACCTCCAGTGGCAACTTTTCTCCATGACCCACAAGGAACACGCATACTCACCCCTAGCAACACAGCTGCCCTCCTCTCCAAATCTACCGCTGCCAGATTTGCTGACAGAAAGACAGACTGACTTCCAATCAAGCACAAGGGTGACACCTTGCTCTTAGGCACTTCCTTCCCACATGGGGGCACAGTCCAGAAGTCTGAGAGCTGAAGCTCCCCACAGTGCTGGCCCCACTCAAGCCATCAAGGCTCATTTTCCTCTTCTCTCCTCAGCTCAGAATTGGAAGATGGGCTCATCCAATTCCCCACAGAGCCACTTTGAAGTGGATTTGCAATATCCAAACCCTGCAGCTTGTTCCTGGCCCAGCTGCAATGATAGGGCACGACACTAGGTGTCACTGACTTCCCCTGCCTGGCACCTCTTGGGGACCGGCCCCCAAAATCCTCCTTGGAGGGGGGCTGCGGGGTGTTTGCAGGGGCTGTCAGTGTGGTGCAGGCATTTTGTCTACTCACATCCACTCGGAAGTCCTCGAGGCGCTTAAACTTGCTGAGGTATTCTTGCAGTTTGCTGTTAATGTCCAGATTTTTGGCTTTGGAATATTTTAAGAAGGCCCAGAACTTTTCCAGCCCATAGAGCTGTCCTGGAGAGGAAGAAAACCAAACCAGACGTCAGCAGGATAAACAAAAAAAAAAAAAACCCACCAAAAAACCTACAAAACCAGATGTGAGAACCCTTTCCTCCAGGCTTCCCCACTGCTCCAACCCCACAGACCCTCCTGTCCCACTGGCTGCCACAACCGAGGCAAGAGGGAGAACCTGGAGGAAAGCAACCTACATCAATACTGGGTAGCCTTCTTGACAGGGGATGTCCCCAGCCTCAGCTGACCTGGTGGTGACAAGGCTCAGCTACTGCAGGGCCTTGAGAGATGCTAGAAGAATCAGTGCCTCTAGGGAAATGTTTTGGGAGAGCTACAGCCTCCCATTACCCCACCCTCCATCTCCCCAGCAGCCTTCAGGCTGGTAAGCATCTGCCCAACCCTCTCCCGTGAAGCGAAGCAACAGGTCATCCAGCCGGTCCCCATTGCACACGTTAATGTACAGCACTACGTGGTTTCCCCAAAGTCATGAGAAGAGGCCCAGGGGCGGCCATGCAGCTGGGCTACATCGCTGCCAACCCCAGAGGAGGCCAAATGAGGCACCTACCAGCTTCATAATCCTTGATGGTCTCTTCTTGAAAGTCTTTGAATATGTCTGGCCGGAACTTCTTCTCCAGCCCGTAGCTGTAGTATCTGAAAAGGCACTCCAGACCGTACCTGGGAACAGAGCAGCACGCGGTGCTCAGACACTGGTGCACACAACACCCGGGCAGAGAGGCTCTTGAGACAAGAGCCCTGCAGTGCACCAGCAGCTGGAGGCAGAGACGCTGCCTTTGTTTTGCCATGAGCGCCGCAAAAGGCTGAACCCTTCTTCCCTCACTCCCCTCCCAGGAAAAGCCACTCTGCCCCCTCCTCTCCTACCTGTATCCCTCCTTCCCGTCCTCCACAGCCAGTTGCTTGAATTCCTCATACATTTTCTTGTTGAAGTGATCTCGGAGGAAGAAGGACCAAAACCGGAAGAGCGTGTTCATCTCCTGGGACTGACCAATGCCCAGTCGTTTCCGCTCTGTTTTGAGAAGAAGGGATGATTACAAGGCAGATCCTCTCTCAGGGAGCCAGCTCTGCACAGGGGCTCACATACAGGAGGGCGCTGTGGCTACACCCAGCCCCAGCGCTGGACACCCTGAGACACAGCTCATGCTCACCACAGACTGTGGGGAAACATCAGCTACCAGCAAGGTCATCCTGTAGGACCCTGCTTCTCTCCATGTGCATGCTCTGCCGCCGTACCCTGCCCCCCAACACAGTGGGGCACAGACGCCCTGCCCCACACCCTGTGGTGCAGGCATCCTTACCGTTAAGGCAACGCCGACGGTACTTGTGGTAGACATGTTGCGTGAAGCCGTTTTCCTTGAGCAGCTCGTGCGAAGGATGCTGAAACTTGGGCAGGGACTGCGGGGTGCAGCCGTAGCTTCCGACGGCCGGGGTTCCCTCCGAGGGGCTGGAGCTGAGCACAAGAGACTCTCATCAACCCCCTTCCTTGGCATCACCCAGCTGACAGCAGAGTGGGGTCACGCTCCACCCTGCGACAGTTGTCTGTTGGTCCTGCTGACTCCCTGTGACTGCCTACTCTGGGTTTCAGACCTGAGCCATGGGGTACTCTACAAGGAAGGGAACCAATGTTCCCAACTGAGTCTCATCTCATTATTCCAAGACTTCAGACTTTCCTCAGCTCCTTCCAGGGGGTATAAGTTGGACCCCAACCCCTCCTGCAGCCACATAACAGGAGACCTCCCCTGCAAGACCAGATGCTGCCTTTCCCCTTCCTTCCCACCAGATGCTCCCTTTCCCATTTCTGGCTCCTCCATGATCACACACGTCCGCCTCCATTACCTGATGGAGGCAGTTCGGGGCCTGTGCTCCCGAGAGTCCATCACCCAGCCCACATGGCACTCCATCGGAGGGTTCGAACTGTGCCTTGTCTTCCTCTTCCGCGGAGTCTGCAAGACATGGTGCATCAGTGATGTGTCCCCTTCCTCCCCAGTCCCCAGCTGAGAAACCCTAGCTCCCGTCCTGCACCCCAGCCCTGGTCCCACCTTGGCATCTATCGTCCTGCCCTCTTTCACCACCGGGTAGAACCGGGGCGTCTGCGTTGGGTCCTTCAGCTGAGGCGTGCGAGGGGTCCGAGGGGTCCTAGCGTTGCGGTAGTTGGGTGATTCTGGTACAGTTGTAGGCAAAGACCGGGCGATGGTTGAAGGCTCGGGGACTCCAAACAACTTGTTAGCCAAAGCATCTGTAGGTACTGCAGGGAGAAAACCCCCCAGCCCATGTCAAGCTGAGCTCTGAGCACAAGAGCATCATTACAGCCAAGGGACACCCATCCGGCAGATGGGAAGCAATGGGGGCAGGAATGCAAGGATACATCCCAGCCCCTTGAGACAAGCAGCTTCATATCCAGCATGTTACCAGCCTGGCCAGACAGCCCAAAGCCTCGCAGCAGGTCCAAGGAGTGAGCTTCCAGGGATCCCACAAAGTATCTGCTTCCCAGTGGCTAACAGCAGCAACAAATACCCCATCCCCAGGAGAAAGACAGGGGACCAGGCGCCATGCACGGGCAAGCAAGGCCCAGCAGGCAGCTGCTTTCCAGGTAGTCAAAGGGTCCAAAAGAAAAGTCACATCCAGGGAGCTACATCAAAACCCACCAAAGTTTCCTCACTCTGTTGGGACACCCCTGCTTTTGGGCCTCCTCTTCTGGAGCCCCAAGACATTCAGCTGAGAGAAGTACATTGCTCTGGGAAAGATCATCCCACACACCTGTGGCCCCACTTCCTTCTCCCCATCTGCTACCCAACCTCTGAGGACCTCTCACTAGGAGAAAGGGACAGATTCAGTCCCACCTGCTCATGCCCCCTCTTACCTTGCTGGAACCTGGGGGGACCAGGAGGGACTTCCTGGTTTGGATCCACAGGGGGCTCTGGCGTCAGGGTGTCAAACTGCTCCCTGCTGATCATATTCACCTTCTTGAAGTTCTCCACTTCTTGCTGCATTGGAAGAGGAAGACAATGAAGCAACCAATTGCCCTCTTCTGCCCTCATCCCATCAACTCATCGTGACCACCGCTCTGCTTGTCCAGCAGCCACAACACTGGGCACCAAGTGCAGCCACGAGGCCTCAGTGCCCAGAATGGCAATGTGCTGCACAGAAATATGAAAGGGAGACGCAGCAGAAAGAAAATGGGGCCCTGCATGGGCCAGATCCGAGTCACTTGCTGGTCTCAAGCTTTCAGGGATCTTACAAGGCAGCTCTGCTAACCACTGCTTGCTTCTTTCAGGCTTTTACCCACCTGGGTCTGCGCTGGTGCAGCAAGGTTCAAGGCAAGCTTGGCCAGGACCCCATTGCCTCTGCCATGTTCTTGCATTCCCTAGAGCCTCCTCCCTGTACCCTCACTGCGACACCAGCAGTGGGGCACAACGCTCCTATGCATTTGAAGGACCCATACCCCCGGCTCACGCTGTCCCTCTGTCACCTGCTCTGCCCACACACTCAGCTTCTGCCACGTCAAAGAGGAACACTGCTTCAGCAATGTGCCAGGTACCAGACGTGGCAACACTGAGCCCAGCTGGTAGCTCCAACGGGCCATCCCGCCCCACAGCCAAAATAACTTCAGACACTGAACGAGCCTAGGCAAGTCCCCGACCGTGAGAGTCACCAAGCTGAGACCCAAGTGTTTCAAAGCAACAGATGGGCTTTCTATAAAAAGCCCATGTCTATGCAAACTGGCAGCAAAATGGAGAACACAGGCCAAGTGCAGCCATCAGTGAACCCATACCCAGTAAGCACAGTCTCCAAGGGACTGTGCCATGGAGTGCTGGGCACTATGGACAGTGCAGAGACACCCAGTTCCCTCCATAGATCTGGCACTGCCTGCCAAGACCCTGGCAGACAGCTGAGCAATAGACCCCATATTCCAGGTCAGCTCGTTACTGGCACTTTGTTTACCGGGCTGCAGCCTTACACCATGTTACAGAGCTGTCTTTATCCCCGATACAGCAGAGCATGTCACTGGGAACCAGGAATCCTGAGCTCTACAAGAGGACTAATCGTGGCTTAACTATACCCCATGAGTGGGCTGTAACCCACTATACCATCTTTTCCACCTCACGCCAACAAGGCGGCCAGCCTAGTGCACACAAAATGCCCTGTGAGAATCCCTCCATCTGTGTGCACTCCCCTCCTTGATCAGCTGCTCTCACCTTGATCTGCGAATACTCTGGCTCAAATTGCTCTGTCCACAGGTCCTGCTCGTAGTAGTACAACCCATCATTGATCACCTTGGCCAGCTCTGAGCTCATTTTAGCCCTGGATGTGTGGTTGCCAGTCCGGTCCCCACCAGGATGCCGGCGCAGGTAAGGAGGCGTCTGCGTCACGATGAGGATCTTGTTCACGTCCCGATCGTCGATCTCATAATCCGAATCTTCATCCGACCAGTCGGTGAAGGTGTTCTTGCGGCCATCCATCTGCTCCATCTCCTCATCAAAAAGGAAGTCTAGCTCCTCAGGTTCATCTTGGTCCTTCTGCTTCTGCTGCTGTGGTGTCTTTGACTCCTCTGGTTTCTACAGGTAGGGGGGCAAAGGTGACACAGGATAAAGACCACATACCAGCACAAGCCTACTGCTTGGAGACCCAGCTCTTGCCCTGTGTTTCTTTACTGCAGCCAGAAGCTGCCCATCTGGGGAGAATACCTTATTTACACTACTGAGAAGCAGCTCCAAAGGGGTCAGATGGGGCCAAGAGAGACCAGGACATAACTCCCACGACCAACAGACTGTATTTGATCTGAAACTTGCCTACTGTCAAGTCACCCAGACAACCGGGAGACCCCCATCCCAACAGCTCCTACATCACCACCTACCTTGGGCCTGGCTGGGGAGGGCCGAGGTCTCTTCTTCACTTCAATCCATGTCTCTGAATCCAGGTCTGGCAGACTTGCAGACAGGCCCTTGGGCATTGTCTTCAGGTTACTGATCTCCTCCGTTTTGGTGGGGACTGGGCTGGTGGGACGTGGGGAGCCAGGAGCAGATTCTAGAGCCAACAAGAGCCATGAGGTGCTTTAGAGGGAGGGAGGGAGCCTGGGGGGTTCTCTACTTAAAGCACCCGACCAAAGATGGGAGTTATTTTGGCAGCATGGCACAGCTTGTGGGACTAACTAGCATCCAGTGGCCAAGGCTTACCAGCACATTGCCCATAAGTGTTGGGGCCGGGGGGAGCAGGTAGGGGGTAGGGAAATAAAAAGTCTCCGGTTAAGGCTGTGATGCCAGAGGTGGCCACAGAGCTCTGCAGACGACAGTTTCCCAGACACACAAAGCCCTAAAGCAGGTGCTCTATTGTTCTCAGGGAAACCTTCCCAAGATAGTCTGCAGCCAGTGGGAACAGATCTTCTCCTGCCAAGACTAACTTTTCCAACAGCACCAGGCAGCACTAAGAAGCACCAACTCTTATGACAGCAGCTCTTGGGACCAGCCTGGGCTCCTGCCAGTCCCTGCGGGATGGAGTGACAAGAGCAGGGGGCAGCCCATGAAGTACAGTGGCCCTTTCCCCAACACTCAGTTGATAGCTCCATACCTGCTGCCCCACTTGTGCCCAACAGCTCCTCACCCATTAAGAAAAGGTTGGGTTCACAAGCATTCTCTGCTCTGCCCAGCAGTAGTAGAGTATTTCCAGGCACAGCCAAGAGATTTCCAGCAGGACTGACCATGCCCAAATCCCTTCAGCCCCCACAGAGGAAAAGCCACAGACTCAAGTCTCTTCCATGTTTCCTCACATATGGAAGCAGCAGCGCTCTGGGGCTCTGAGGACAGAGCCCATACCAGCTCCCATCACCAAGCAGAAAGCAGAGCCCTGCCCTGGGGAACACTCCTGATTCTCAGGGTCTCAGTCCTGCTGCAGTACCAACACTGCAACCCAGACCTCCCTCCACATTCCCCCAGTGCTCACCTGTCTCTTTCTGGAAGCTTTGCCGGGGCACAAACTCAGGGCAGTTGATGAACTGCGAGAAGTCTGTTTGTGTGTAGTCTGCCATAGGAGGGCCAGGCAGAGCCCATTTTTCTGGCTGCTCTTTTCTCCTGATCTTCTCGTCCACGATTTCCACCACCTTGCTGTCCTTCAGAGCCTGCAACCAAGTGATACCTGTTTAACTTAAGGCCCTGACTTGGCACATTGAGTGGCTCAGCCCCAGCCCCTCCTCCCTAGGAGGGCCACGAGGAGCAGGGAGCAGTAAAGGACAAAGGAAGGCTCCACTTGCATCTCACCCATAGCCCATCTAGAAAACAGGCCTCAGACTAGGGTGGCAAGAAGCAAAACAAGAAAGAAAGTTCATTTTTTATTGCCCTCACCTTGATGATGAGGTTGATGTCAGTGGTCAGCGCCTGCACCCGGTGGAAGCTGGCAATCAGGGTGATGGGAAGGAAGCCATCCGAGTCCATCTTGCGACGCAGGAAGAAGTCTCGCTCCAGGTTGTCCACGCTGAAGTAATATTCTCTGTATAGACAATGCATCAGTGAGAGGCAACTCCAAGCCAACTTCCTCTGGGCACCCCCGAGGAAATAATCTGCACCCCCCCTACACCCCACTTCTGCTGCTGCAAGGCTGAAGAGAGACAGTCCGGGGAGCCCAGACTCGGGGCAAGCTAGGGCTGTAAGCTGCGTGGCAGAGTCAACACACCTCAGCTCTGACCCTACCCAGGGGATTAGCTATGCAGTCCCCAGGGAAGGCATCTGTGAACATCCCACCAACAACCAACACTCAGAGAAGAGGTGGTGCTTACATCTGCCGCTTGATGTAGTCCTTGAGCAGTTCCTGGTCCACGCTGTAGAGTTCAGCACTGCTGATGTTGTCGAAGTAGTAAGTGATGTTGCTAGCATACTTCTGGCTGCGGGAGCCATCCGAGCCCTCGAATTTCCGGTACCCATACTGGTAGTCGAAGTGCCCTGGGGGACATGAGTAAGGGTCAGCACAGAGCCCCTCGGATTTGCTAGACAGGCTGCGCTGCCAGATGGGGCTGGACTTCTGCACAACTAGCTCACTCTGCACTGTTCCTGGGGCCCCCATGGCAGCCCACAATGGAGCATCACTGACCCACACCCCCTCCTCCTGGTCTCAGCCTTTGCCACAGAAGGGATTCCAAAGAGGCCAGACACACTCTTACCCGGGAGCAACTAGGCAGCCCAGGTAATGCACGAAGACCTTACACTGAAGCTGTGCACAGACACTGCCCTGCCAAATGCCAGTGCAGATGTTCTTCCCCATCCAAGTCAGGGCTCCTGCGCTTGGCTCTCAACATGACATAAAGCCTACACAGAATATCAGCATGCTTCAACCCCTGCACGCAGGGATACTGCAAGGGGCAGAGAACAGGTGGAAGGGCTTGGCCTGAATAGCTGAAAGTCATTTGCCTTTATTCAAATACTAGTGAGAATTATTTGATTTTATTAAAAGCAGCTCAACTTATCTGCTGGGATGACCTGCCACAATATTTCCCTGTATCCCTGCAGCACTCTGCCCTCCCCAGTCCACTTTGGAGCCCCAGGTCTCTCACACACACACACACACAGACCCCTGCACACTTTGGCACATGCCCCACTCTCTCCCTACTGTCACAAGACCACATATAGAGTGATCACCTCCTCTGCCACGGCCCCGGCCCCTGCCACGGCCCCGACCTCGGCCCCGGAAGGCTCCTCGCACGGCTCCTCCCTCGCTTTTCACACTGGAGGTTTCATCATGGTCCTGCCAGCTGCGTTCGTGCTTGTTGTCCGGGTGCCAGCCTGCAGCAGATGGGGAAAGAGAGGCAGGAGGAGTGTTACAGGATGAAAGCACCTCCCTGGAGCAAGCCCACTGCACACAGAGCCATCCGAACGCAGTACACGTGCCCACCGCCCTGTGCCATCCCTGGGCATCAGGGCTTGCTCTGCCCCACAGCTAGGGCAGGGAGAGCAGGTCCCCATCCCGAGCCCCCACCTTTCAGCTCGCTGCGGTTGTTGGAGAGGTGCCTGTGCTGCTCGTTTTGACGGTTGTTCCGAGAAGCCGTTTTGTCCCTAGGCACCTCTGACTTCATGTCTATCTGCAAAGGGACCCACTTGTGTTTGTTGCCTGCAAAAGGACAGGGTTTGGGTGTGACACAGGTTCAGAGCGTCTGCTTCCTCCCCTGCAGCCCCTTCTTGCCACACAGCCCCCACACAAGGAGGAGAGAAAGCAGGGGTTCCTTCCAGACCGGCCCTGTCCTCTTAACATCCACCCAGGCCTCACTGGATGAAGAAAGGCTCCGATCGGGACTCTCTGGGCTGGAGGGATATGACACAAAACTCCCCTGTTGCTTCATGGCACTTGTCCTTCCTCTGCCCCTTTCTGCCTGCCGAGGCTCAGGCCAGACTTGAGCCCACGTGTCAACCATGGCTGATGCAACCCAGTCAGGGGCTTTTCTGTACATGACGGAGTGCACGTGAGAGGGCAGACTACTGCCACGCTCCCCAAACAGACACACAGATGCCCATACTTGGGCCCTGCTCCACGTGCTCCCATGAAAAATGACACTTTGCCCCAGTGAAGCCTGCAAACACCTTTTCACCACAGCTGTCCCTGCGTGTCCCACAGCAAGACCTCAGGGAAAGCGGTCAACGCTTCCACCGTGCGTCGCAGAGGGGAAGATAGGCTGAGCCTGGGGTACTGTCCCTGCCAGGCCCTGCCTTACCTTTCTTCTTCTGGGCTGACTTCTGGTTGTCATCGTCGCCGTTCTTCTCCTCCCCAGACTCATCCGATTTGGTTTTCAGGCTCTCTTTGCCATCGCTCCCATCCCCTTTCTCCTGCTCTTTCATGTCTTTCTTGACAGGCAGTTTCCGGAGGGACGGTGCTTTGTGCGGCTGCTGGAGACACACCAGTGGAGGAAAGATGTCAGAGGTGGGAGAAAACAAGAGCTGGCGGCAGACCCCAGCTGTCCTGGCAGAAGCAGGAACAGCAGGACCTTGCCCTAGGCTGGAAGCATCCCTGCTCTGTGCCTCCCAGAACTGTCCTGCTCCTGGGGAAGGGCTTATGTCTGAGCAGGGCAAGCGGCTCTACAGATGCTGGGAAGTGCTCAAGCTGAGACACAAGCCCCAGACACAAAAGGTACCGAGAGGGACTGCCAGGGAAGCCTGGTGCTCCTGGATGGGGGTGTTCTACAAGGGACCAGACTGTCCCAATGGCAAAAGGGTGAGTGACCTCATGCCCTGACAGACAGCCAGGAGCTGGCAAAGCAGCATCCAAAAATAGAAAGTTTCAACGACACCCAAGTCCGTAGCAGGACAGGAAGGCCAGCCCCTTGGGCACATCAGCCCTTTCTCACGCGTGTTTTCAGTTTCTCCTGTGGAAGCCTTGGCTTTTGCCTAGGCCCCTTCTTGCACTGAGCAGCCCTGAGGGGAGCGGGTCTGGGAGCCGCCCTACCTGCTTCACCCAGCCCAGGGGTTTAGACCGTGCTCCAGGCTCCCAGAATAGCACCGAGGGAGGGAGCCCGACATGCAGGGCAGCCCTAAAAGGAAATCCCCTGCACACTATTCCTGGCTGCCTCCGAGCTGACACTCAGCACCCCAAATGGCGTGGCTCAGCCAGTGCTTCCAGAGAGACGGGGAGGTCTGCAAGACCCTTATCCTGCTCACCAGAGCAATTTTGTGTTCTCACCTGGACACTCTTGTGGGCTATTTCTCCAGGTGTTGGCCAATTTGTGGCATCACCGAAGTCACCAACCTTGTATCCAAAGAGAAAGGTCGCATTAGTCCACAAGCTGCCAGTGCTGTTCCCTGCATCAGCAGCCAGAAGCCCTTCCAGCCACACTGTCACAGCCACCACCCACTGGTGTCCTGCAGGTGGCTGTCCCCAGGAGGTTTGGGGGTGACACCTGAGCTGCATATACACAGCCCCTCTCCCCACCCAAGCATGGCACCCAAATTAATCCCAAATAACTGCAGACAAGTTTATGTCTATCAGGGATCGTAATGAGGCTGCCACCAGCCCTGTAAGCTACCAGCCTCCCAGCTCCTGCCAAACATTTTGCCCCAGCGGTAGCATTTGGCACTAAGTTGCCCAGGGTAACTCGCTCATCATAGGCACCATCCCTTGGACAGGGAAAGCACGTGGCTTTCAGCATCCTAAATGCACTTGAAGCAACCAGGTCCCATCAAAGAAGCTGCCTCCACCTAGTGGCAGGTTACAACCAGGCATAGCTTCACTGAAGTGCCCAACTGCAACCAAGTGCTGGCAACAATAAAGCAAAGGGATCATGTCATAGAATGGATGGGAAAATTTAAGCAGGTATCTGACGGTGATGGGAGGTCCCTCATTCCCAACACCCCATGGCCACATGGGGCACCACCAGTCACTTCTCTGCTGAGTAAGTGACCTGGCAACTACCATCATTTCTACCTCTTCCAGGTTTCAAAGAGGACCTGCAGGACAGAGAGGAAAGGACCCAAATAGCTGCCCAGGGCCACGATAAATCATTGCTGGGCACCAAGTCTGGCTGGGCACATAAACTCCTCCTTGCTCTTGTGGGGTTATTATTTCTAAATTAATTTGACGTCACTGAGTCCCTCAGGAGACCACATCTCTACACTCAGGTGCTATGCTCCTCTCCCCAGGAGGCAGGCTTGCTGGGAAAACCACTTCCAGTGCACAGCCATGCATCCCGTCTGTTTCACAGACGGGACCACCTTCCATCTCCAGGGCCCTCCTCTCCCTGGGATGGAACAGATAAGGAAAGTCATATCAAGTTTCAGATGCGTCTTCACTGGCAGCTGGGAGCCAACACCAACAGCCCGCGTCCCTAGCTGTGCCCCAGCTGCATGCAACATCCTCAGAAGCAACTGTCCTTGTTGATCCCCTGGAACAGATTGCCCTGGTTCCTCCAAAGAAGTCGCTTTGTTTGAAATCAATTACCCTGACTCTCCACGTGCCAGTAAAGAACAGATTGCACAGGGAAGAAAGGACCTACAGATACACTGCTCTCACACCACCGCCCTGTCTGCACTGCAAAGCAGGGCTCTGGCCAAGCTCACAAGGGAGCTGGGGTGTCCTTGGGATGAGAGGAGAGGCCTTCCATATCCAGGACTGTGCTCCAAGTGCCTCCCTGCAAGAGGGGAGGTGAGAAGGTCTCCTCTGACCTAGCTGGGCAGGAAACCAGTCCAGGCACCATGCAAGACCACTAAAACACTGAAAAGGAGATGGAGAATCAGGATGCTGTTCTTCACGCTCTTGAAAGCGGCCAGGCCAGCACATCAACCCCTCCTCAACCAGGCATGTGAAGGAAGTGGTCTGCTCACCAGACCCTCAAGATGCTCATGCAGCACTGACAACTGCACCAGAAGCTGAAGGCCAGCGAGGGGGGTGGCAGGCACAGCCTTACCTTGCTTCCTTTCCGCTGTCTTGGGTTGGCAGCCCTCACCACTTTCGCAGGAGTTGTATGTTCTGCAAAAAGAGGAGGAGGAGAACAAAACTGTTAAAACACAGCTGAGGGCTTTGGAAGTGTTAGCTCTGGAGGGAAGTAGGTGGGAAGCAAGCCAGCTCCCCCTTCAGCAAAGGAGGGCTAAGAGGAAAGAGTGAACAGAAAACAGAGCCAGCGTCTGACCTGGGTCTCAGAAGGGCCCCATTAAGATCAGAAAACTCCTGATCAATCCAGGTGGCCAAGAAATGGACCTTTAACCCCACCTAGCCACAGGAAGGCACTCCCTGACTTAGCTCAGCCCTCCCCATTTGGCCTTGCCAGCCAGGGAGGAGGGGTGGCGAGGAGTTCAGCTCGCTCTGTAAAGTGCCACACAGAACTTGATCTGCTGTTATGCACAGCAAAACAAACATGCCCTTGAACAGGCAAGGCCCATCACTTCACCAATGTAGCTGGTCCTCCCCAGGGAGCTGAGAAGGGATGCACAAGTCTGCAGCACACGGGCGCTGCTCATCTCGTGCTTTGATCTCCAGTGCATCCCAGCACAGGGCAGCAAGTTCACGGGAGGGAACGTACAGAGAAAAGGAGCCAGATCTGGGAGTTGCATAAATCCTCCTACAGCCTAAAGTATTTAGGCACTTGAGTGCCTCTGGGGTGTTAAAAAGTATCAGAATGCAACTGTTAGGGTTCACACCACCATGGACCTCACCACAAGACCTACAGCAAGTCAAGACCTCAGTCCCACCATGACCTGTCTTGGCTCCTGCTCACATACCACCTCCTTACAAGCAGAAAAAGAAATTTGACTTGTTTTCTCCCTCCCAGGTTTGGCTGCAAGGTCTCTGCATCAGCAGCGAGCTCATGCAGCACATGCTAGAGTTCAACAGAGCAGCACGCCACTGCCTAACACAAACCAGCCCTGCGAGGACCACGTATGAAGGTCTCCTCCACAACAGTGGTGCTCAGCAGGGAGAGGAGAGCCCACCAGCCCCTGCCTTGGGGGACAGCCCGTGCCAGGTGCCATGCACCCAGCAGGAGCGAGCATTTCTGCTGACTCCACTGGCTTTGTCTAAAAGAAAAGCACCCCAGACCGGGGTAGGGGGCGAGGGTGGGAGGGAGGTGAAGAGAAGAGCCCCGAGGAATGGCAGAGGCTATCCAGGGACGCCCTGGGAAACACCCTGAATAGCCTACCCAACTCCACTCAAAGCTGGCTTTGATCTCCTGCGTAAGCCGGGACAACTTTGCCTAGATGATCAAAACCGGTCCCCTTCAGAGCCTTGAAACCTGTGATTCATGCTGCCAGCCCAGCCTTGCTCAGAGCTGGAGGCTTTGAAGTGTCAATAAGGCAGAGTCAGACATGGCAGGACAGAGCCACGTGCGCTCCCCTTCCCCAAGGCTCCTGTGTGGGGATTTCACCCCCAGGAAAGCCCAAGCTCTCAGCTAAGTGCCCAAATCCTCCCCTTTCCCCCCAGGACCTCCCCAGCCCGCCTGCACTGCCTCCCCCTCACAAGCAGCAGCAGTCCCACGTGTCCCTCATTTATTCCACGTGCACCTCATTGAGAATCCCAGTTCCATGTCACAAAGCTTGCCACAAGGCTTTTAAAAACTTTCCTGCTAGCGTAGGAAGAGCAAGCACTTTCAAAACAGCCCCTAAAATCCTCCACTCAACGCCCACATACGCCACCAACTAAATATAGCTTCAAAAGGCACCGAGTGCTACAGCACAAACCCACAGCCAGCCCAGTTTTAGCCCGGTTTTCCACAGGTATGGCGCACCCCTGCATGCTCCAACAGCACTGACATGCCTGGCACCATGGAAAAAAAGAACTGAACTTGCTCTGCAGCCTGATTAGGCACCAATCTCTGGCTGGGGGAGAGCAGGGCTCCCTCTCTCGCTGCCAGCATCTCACCCAGGCGCCTGCTCACACCGCACTGCGGCCCCAGGGTTCACGGCAATGGCATCCAGCCCTTTTCTCCAGTTGCTTCAGCTCAGGAGCCTCAAGGCCATAGAGGTTCTTGTGCTTTTTTGGGGACCAAAGAGAGGCCCCCTCACAACCTCCAGCGAAAGAGGAGATATGGGCACGGGCTGCAGGGGTGGGTGCCACAGGCTCCATCATCTTTGCGGGGGAGGGAGGAGATTGTTTGAAACAAGTTCTGCTGGTTTCCTTATCTGCAAGATAGGAACAGGGATCCCTTATCTAGCTGAGGTGCTGAGAAGACTAATTAGCATTTGCAGAGCCCTGCGAAACACAACACAAAGCAGAGCTGCAGCCTGGCAGGGAGGCTGCTCCAGGGAGCGCAGCCAGGCCAGCGCTGCGGCGGGGGCTGCAGGCGGCTCTGACAGCGTGGATGGAGTCGAGATCTGCAAGTCACGGTGGAGACTGCTCAGACCAAGGCAGGAGACAGAGGGGGTGTGACTGTGCTAGAGGATAGACAGACAGACACGCCATCTGCAGAGCCAAGAGCCATGGCGAGCAGAAGCTGTGCATGCCGGCACCCTCCAGGGCACGCCAGCCTAACCAAGAGCCCATCAGCAATTCTATAGTCACGCTCCTGGACATCAAGCCCCAAACTGCTCATGTTCCCCTGCAGACACTCTAGCAAACTCTAGTTTAAAAAACACAAACCCAAACCCACTCAAAATACATTTAGGCTAACCCAGCTGCTCAGGGTTCAGAAGAAAACCTTCCTACAAGGACAGCAACACATCTTGTGGTGCACAGCTGCAAAGATCCCCTTGCTAAACCCCACCGCAGGAAAACCCCACTGCCCTTCGTCACTGCACCAATCTGGGAAATAGGGAGCAATCGGGTGTTGCTTACGCCCACAGAGGAGCTCAGGACAAGCAGTGCTGCTGAGGGATAGTAGATACTGCCCCAGCTGATAGCTGACCCCTTAAAAGCTGCTGGCAGATGTTTCAGACCTCCCAGCATTTCACAAACATCCTTTTTGCATTTATTTGGTGGCAGTAAGTGATTTTCAGTTGCACTAGCACCACCTGAACTCCCCAAAAAAACAGGACCCCTCCATGCGATGGGACAGACAGAACAGCTGCAGCGGGAGCCGGGGCTTTAGCAGTGCGAGACTGGCAAGGGGACCGCGGGCAGGGAAGGAAGGAGCAGCTTCGCCTGCGGCCAGAGAAGATGCTGGCACAACCAGGAACAGAAAAGCAGGTCTTGAGTTTTGATCTGCTGCCTGCAGCCAGAGCCAGATCGTTTGCCCTTGGGGTTGCCCAGCCAAGACGGGGTTATTTCTTAACAAACGAGTGGACAAGACAAAGGTGGGACCACTGAAGCCCCAATGCCAATACTGCAAACCACCACCCACCATGGCCAAGGCACAGCCAAAGCATTTGCTGGCTTTTGATGCTCACTCCCTTGTGCTTTCCTTCCAGCCCGCAGCTGGCTGCAGCACTCGAGACAGAAAGCTCATGGGGGAATCCAGGTGAGCAAACACCTCATACCTGGAAGGAGAAGAGCTGTTGCACAAGGACCTGACAGCAAGGGTGACAGCAGCTCCACATGCCCCTCGAGGGGGACACATGCTGTAGGACACTGTGCTCAGCCTAGGAGGCATACTTATTACCTTACCCGGGGAAATCAATCCCAATGCTCGATGGCCTGGTTCCTTGCCTTTTCTTACATCCAATGCAGCTTGTAATGGATTTTTAGAGAAGGCAAAAGAAGAGGTGGAATAAATCTGCAGGGCCGGGCAGAGACCTGGTGTTATACAGCAGAAATGCCTACACTTCTAGCAAGAAAGCTGTAGTGCCTGCTCCTGGTGTACCACTCGTGCAATGTGGACAAGGGCTCAGAGCACCCCAGCACCAGCTGGGACAGCCTCAGAGGGCAACCCAGGCTCCCAGCAGGAATGCAGAGCCCTCGGCTCCATCCCGTGCTCTGTCCCTGACACAGCACATCCCTCCTTCCCTGGCAGCCAAGTCAACAGAAGAAAGGAGCCGGCCTGCCCCCGAGCCGCTCCAGCCCACAGCCTGGCACCTAGGAGAAACTGCTGATGAAGGCGGTTTTGAAGCCAAGAGCCTGGACTTTGTGCTGGAGAGGCTGAGGCAGGGGCGCATGCTCTGTGTCGCAGGTCCTGCAGGGGCTGGAAGAACAGAACTGGTATCCCCAGTTTCCCCAGTGCCCTGGCAGGAGCCTAAGGGCGCCTTGCAGGACAGCCAGCCATGTGCCCAGCGGTCCAACGGGATCCACTTCACCACTTGACACAGTCTCCAAACGATCCGCCTTCCTCCCCAGATTCCGTGGGATGGTCCTGGCACAGGTGAGGACGGCAGCACGCACCCAGTGCCAGGGGACAGCCGTGCCAGCAATGCTTCTTCGAGGTCTCCAGGTGAGGAAGAGCAAGTGCAGCTTGGGCAAGGGCAAGCTGTGCCCTGAGCAGGCCAGGGGTCTGGGCAGGCTGCAAATAAGAGGGGGAATAGTGCCCCAGCCAAAATGACATGGCAAGGAAAAGGTACTGCATTAACCTCCTGAGAAACCAAAGGACAGCCAGGTATGACAACTTCTGAGAAAAGACAGAAACCATTAGACAGCTTACACCTAAGAGGACCACTGCTCGCTCACACTATTTGTACACACACGCTCATTGTCCAGCAATCAAAAATCAGCCCAGAGATTAGCAGTTTCACCTAGAGCTAGCTAGTTCCTTCAGAGTCTTTACAGGCAGGTGAGAGAGTCCCTCCTGGGGTATGATGCACAAGACAGACCTGGTGGGACAGCACTGACCTGCAAGGCAATTCTAGTAAGAGGGACCCTGAAGGCAGCCAGCCACAGCCAAGCCCACCAGGACCCCACTGTGGCTGCAAGAATCCTCTTGCTGGTCTCAAAGGAGACCTAGGGAGCCAATAGAGAACAAATGCATGAAGCTGCGTCCCTACTTTGCCAATGTGGGAAACTCAGGGCACCAAGCCTGTCTCTGTCCGTCCTTCAGGTCTCAAGCAAGCTCTGTCCCAGGGTGGCCTGATCCACACAGCAGCAAGGGCAAGACGTTAATTTGGAAGCTCTCCCGTGGCACCCATCACTACCCATACACTCAAACTCCACAACTTGGGAGTTGAGCCAGACTGAGCCATCAGAAGACGCAGCTAGTAAGCTTTGTGCCTACCAACACCACACCTTCTCCAGAGATGTTTGCAGGATCAGTCCTGCAGGCCAGATGTGACCCAAGCTGACAGCAGCCTTACCCCCCCCCCCAGCAGCCTGCCAGCTGCAGATGGTGCTGAAGGTTTTTCTTGTTGAGAGCCTGTCCTGCAGAGTCCCCCTGAAGTTACAGGCAGAGAAAGCCCTGAGGAACAGGCAAGTGCTTTCTGCCCATTACACAGGGTTGCTGCATCCATTTCTTCACCAGCAAGACGGCAGTGGTGGGCAACACATCCTTACTGTAACGAGGCTGGGAAGCACGGGCAGACGGGAATTCTCAGCACAGGGGAGCAGAGGGGACCTTGGTCTCCCCAGAGAGCGATCTGGTAGCACCTCTGTGCTGAGAAAGGTGCAGATACCTCCAGAGACCAAGTAGCAGCTTCCACTTCTGCCTGCCTCCCAAGGAGCTGCTCCCAGCACTGGACTCAGCCACGCATCAAAGCTAATGCCTGACTGAGATGGGGAACACTTGCCTCCGGAGCTCCATGCAGAAGTGGAAAAGCCTGGGATTTATAGCACTGACTGCTTGGCATGCTCACGTTTTGCTGAAGACATAATAAAGTACACAAAACCAGCAAGGGTCAGAGCAAACTGGGCATGTAGACTGCACCTCCTCTAGGTATGCAATGTTTTACAGCTCTACCTCCCACCAAATCATGGTTGTAGCTGGATGCGTATGCATGGAAGGGGAAGTCAAGGCAGCACTGGGATGGAATTCTCTAACAGCTTTAAATGAGACACTATCACAAGGACATCTTCCAGCATAAAGGAGTCTGTGTCTCCATGGCAGAGGCTCCCACCCGCTCCTGGGGACTGCAGAGAACCACAGTCGGCCCCACCACTTGCAGCACAAGGTCTTGCAGCTCCCAGCCAGCAGCACAGCACCTGGCCTTCTCTACAAAGGGAAGAGGAGTATTTGCAACACCTCTGCAATATCAAAGTTTCTTAGAGGTGCAAGAAAAATTGCTGTAGAATGGGCAAGGTCAAGACCAAGCAGAAGACCGGATCCTTAAGCTGCATGGCTGAGCGGGATTCGGGCTTGTAAAGCGTGTGGGAAGCCTGTTCAGCAGGAGCAAGAGACAAGCTGCAGGCACCATGGCTCAAAGCCTTCCAAGCAGTTTTCTGCAGCTCCTCAGCAGACAGCTCCACCTCACAAGCCTTACTGTAACAGCAAAGGGAGCAGGGAGCTGCCTACACTTCTCTGCAATGTAAGCTCTGCAACTGCTGCAAAGATCACTCGCTAAAAATAACTTCAAAAAGGGCATCTGACAGCTCTGCAGAGAGCATGAGAACACTCCCACCTGGGTGTCCTAGGCAGGCTCCAAGAACTCAGGAGTTTGCCCCAGGAAAGCGCAGGGAGAGGGCCAGGGGTATAGGCAGGTTCAATACAGCGTGCGGGGCAGCGCCGTCGCAGGCTGGAAGTGCGGGCACCTGAGCTATATTCCCAGCGCTGCAAGCCCTAATATCCCTCAGGTGATACTCCTAAGACATCCCCGGAGCAGGGGGAGGTAACGCAGCTCAGGACACTTGCAGAGCCTGTCTCTCCCCGGACAGCACCCTGCAGGCAGCGCAGACCTGCAGAGACCTTCAGAGCAAGCAGAGGCACCAGATATAACATAGCCCTGGTCACAGGGAGCTAAAGAACAGTATTGCTTTTTAAACGCACTGTTACCAGCTCTACGCACCCGCGTGATCTGCAGGGTCTGACTTTTACTTTCACGGCAGATGAGGGGCAGGAGGGGTCTGGACTTACCAAAGATGCGTAACCCTCCTCCTTGTAGCCTCCCAGTCCAAGACAAAAACCCTTCAACTTGCGGCCAAGCTACACTCTAGAAGGAGCAGGTTAACAAATTCCGATGGGCATTTCTAACGTTAACAGCAACAGCTAGGGCACCGCGGATTCTTCCTGGCACAGATGGCTACTACTAACAGGTAGCAAAGGAACTCTCTCAAGGGTGAGTGATATCTTTCCACTGCCTTTTCAAGCAACGCTCTTCCCCGAAGAGGACTTCTAGGAAACTTTTGACACACGATCCACGATCATGCACTGCACTGAACCCTGAGATGTCAGGCTCAAGCAGAACAAGACGGCACAGGAACCCCCCCAGTTCTCTAAGGAAAACTGAGCCCTAAACTAAGGGGGTCTCTGCTGGGAAAGCTGGTGGTTCCCAGACCCCAAGAAGCATCACACTGGGGATGCAGCCAAGGTCACCCAGCTGACCGGACTCCAGAAACTGTCAAAACCAGGGAACTGGGCTGGCTCAGGCCCCCACAGTTGCTGCGCCACCCTGC
This sequence comes from Himantopus leucocephalus, assembly GCA_003993805.1. Classification (NCBI taxonomy): domain Eukaryota; kingdom Metazoa; phylum Chordata; class Aves; order Charadriiformes; family Recurvirostridae; genus Himantopus; species Himantopus leucocephalus. The sequence continues at coordinate 12,971,498 of RSEF01000013.1, forward strand.
TCTACCCAGGCAGGGAGAAAGGCACCCATTACCCTGCCACCCCTGCGGAAGATGCTCCTCCAGCACCAGTGCCTGACCCAGCTTGTCTGGTGTAGACAAGTCTCCAGCCAGCAGAGCATTTAAACAGCAATTCCTCTGCCATCATGGAAAAGCCTCCAAGGACATCTGCAAATACTATCCACTGGGTTAAACGGTTCAGGGAAAGGGGCCGGAAAAGTCAGCAGAGCTCCCAAGCAAATGCCGCGTCAGTCCATCACAGGCAGGCTGGGGCCCCTGAGAAAAGGCGCAAGTTGATCCAGCTGCTGCTCAGGGCGGCGAAGCACAGCAAGGACAGCGTGGGGAGAGGAGGGCACCGGAGGCAAGGCTGCCGGGGCCAGGGGGCACACAGGCAGGCCAAATTGCAGAGGAGCCGGAGGGTCAGGCTCTCCTCCAAGCCAGCTCAGAGACCAGCTGATAGTTCATGACCTAAAAAAAAAATCAGCGGTGGGGGAGAGGGAGGACTGACATGAGCAGGAACTACAGGAGAGCAAGGACAGACACACAAGGCACGGTAGGACTCGCGACTCCTTATAAAACACAGCAAAAAACACCCCAACCCAACCCGCTCACCTTTGGGGGCAAGTGATTTGCAAATTAAAAGGGGGGTGTCCACCCTCCAGGAGGGACCAGGAGCAGTTTCCTCAGCTCCTGCTTACCTCTGCTGCACCGCTGCTCTGCCTGTTCTGCCGGGCTCTAATGAAAAGCTAGTTAACAGTTAATTATTACCCATTCAGACACACGATCCGATCCCCTACTCTGACCGCCGGCTGGGAGGGATAAGACAGTCACGTGATGCAAAAATCCTGGCCTTATGAAAGCACGGGCAACTATATTTAGTTGGAAAAACGATGACCTAGCGAGCCCGGACCTCCCTGGCCCCCCCTTCGAGGAGCTGACCTACCACCTCCAGAGATCCTACCTCCATGGTACCTGGGAAGTCCCTCATCCAGCCAGGAGGTGTTACATCAAGATGGGGACACCTGGCACAGGAGCGAGCCTGGTGTGGATGCACATGCAAGGGCTGTCCTGGGGTGGGGGGGGCCAGACCAGTGCACAGCTCAGGCCGGGGGGACCTTCCCTCCCCATCCCCAGTGCTGTGCAGCAGGTCACCTTGTCAGCGGCCAAAGCTGATAAGCACCAAGAGCAACAAACAGGGCCCAGCCCAAGGTCCTGGACCTTATCTTGAAAACGGGAGGCACATTGGGAACGTCACCAGTGTGACCAGTGCAGGGGTGGCATTCAGCAGCGACGATCCCACTGTGGGCCTCTGCACGCCCAGGGCTGGCAATGGTCAGAGCTGGTGACAGGAGTTTGCCTCTCCTGGATCAGCTCACCCCTCTCTCTCCACAGGGCGGCTGGGTGCACAAGACAGACATAGCCATGCTGAGAATGGAGACGAAGCAAAGGCAGCCGTGCAGCGGTCGCACACGTGTGCCACCACCACAGAGAGAAGGTCCCTGAAAAATGGTGTGCAGCAACAAAAGCCAAGAGCATCACCTGCTCCCCCTCCCACCGCAGTGGAAGAGCGTCAAAGGAGGAAAAAAAAAAAAAAAAAGAAAAAAAAGCCTGAGGACCAGACATCATTAATCTCTTGTCATCAGCAGAGGGGTGCTCTCTGACTGCATCCCACTGCAGCCGATGAGACAGCACAACCAGCAGGGCCTGTAGCACGAGCGAGAAGAGGTCACCGCATCGCTGACGAACCCAGAGCATCACACTGATGCGATCCCTTTAATGGCCGTCAGCCTCTTCTGCAGCTGCAACTGGGGACTTGGAAGCTGACAAAACCCTTCCTGGGAAGCATCTGGTACATCTCACTGTAAATATTTAACAACGAAGCGACAGGAATTGAGAGCCAAGCGCCTGCCGTGAGACCCTCCAGCTCCACACATTTGGGCTGTCTAGGAGGGGACTGTGCGGCTTCCACCATCCGCACCAGCAGAGCAGGGAGAGGGGTCGTACAAGGCAAAGGTGCAAACTCTGCAAAACATGCCTCTGGAAAACCTATCATCTCAAAGAAGAGAGCCAGAGACTGGGTTTCTAGAAAGGAGACTGTGATGTAATTCAAATAACATCATTCTTAGTTCTTGCCTGCTGTGATTCCTGTACCCGACTTTGGCTACTCCTGCACAGGGATCTCCGCAGAACCAGCGTGTCCCCTGTGCAGTGGCCACTTGCAAAGTGACCGCTAGACCTCACCCTCGAAGCCTGCACCAGGTCAGCTGCAAACCTGCCTCCCCAACCACGTATAATAAAAGGACACAGAGCAGCAGCTTGGCTTGCGAGACCAAGGAAGACAAAGCCACCACCAGGCAGAAATCCAGCCCCGTCTCGTGGGGTGGGAGAAAAGCAATAGCGATTTAGTGGTAGGACCAGGTGCAGCAAACATTCCCAGGAATTTAGGGAGGCCAGACCTAGGTCACCCACTAATCAGGGTATCTCCAGAAACGAGCTGAAGAAATCCTACAGTCCTGTAACCACCTGGATTAAACTAAGTATGGGTACGGGGGCTTCCTCCCGTTGGAGAATCCAGAGCACTAAAACTGTGACAACAAGGCAGCCAAATATCCTTGCAATCTTTTAGAACAGGCAGAAAGGCTCCTTTTTTTCCTACTTAAGGATTACTGTACCTCATCCGGGCTGATTTCAGGGCATGCTCTCCAAGCACAAGATAGAACATCCTCACTTACGCCCCTCACCTTAAGACAGATGCAATGAAATTCAAGATTTTTCTTAGTAACTTTTATATAACAAATCCTGCCAACTTCCTTCCTGGGTGCACAATCACGTGGATCCTGCTGCATAAACCACTCTCTCCAGTCCAGGTAATTCCAGTGCTGCAGGTGGCTGCTCCCCCTGCCTCAATACACAGTATAAGACTAAAAACACCCTAATCCAAGCGAGCCTTCCCAAAGGAACACCCAGCTACGAGAGAGCGTAGCACTTCCCCTCCTAATTTGAAGATCCATCTCCCCTCCTCTTCTTTATAAAGGATTAAAAATCACTTCCTTGCAGTGGGAGCATCACCCACATCTCTTTACAGAAAACTTCACAATGTTTAATTCAAAGTGGCATTTATAACTCAAGAAAGATATCTCAGTCACTGCTGACAATTCCCCAAAACGATCAGCTCAGAGTGCAGAAGATTAAAAAAAAAATAAATAAAATCATCAGGAGTAGTGAGACCAAGACAGAGCATCACTTGCTGCTGTGTTTAACACCAGCACATCCACAGCTGCACCCTGCAGTCAACTCTGGTCTCTGCATTTCTAGCTGTGTTACAGATGGACAGAGAAAAGCAACTGAATCACCCAGAGGCAACCCCTTAAGAGGCGAGGCTAAAAAGGCTGGGATCCCCCACCGCTGAGAGGAGGAGGGCTGGCTGCAGCGTAGGATACCAGGAGGACACAGGAACAGCACATGAAACTAGCATTTAAAGCAAAAAAAAAGAAAAAAAAGAAAAAAAAAAGTATTTCCTTAAATAGCAGGCTAACTTCACCACCCCATGCGGCAGTAAGTCCTGGGAGATGGACAGCACTGGCAGCCTCGCACAGGGGTTAGGTGTTCACGGCCAACATGTCCACAGAGGTCCAGGTACAGATGTGCCCTCACAGCCTTCCTCTAACAGCAGAAGTGGGGAACGTGAAAGTCCGTCTCTCTGCTCTCCCACCACACCACCAAGCCCATCCCCACGTCTCTCAAGAGTGTTGCAGTCTCTCAGCTTTCTGCCTGAACTCCAGATCACAAGGTTTGAAGTGGCTTCTTCTGAAAAGCACCCTACAGCTGCTGAATCCTAGTCGCTGGATGTGGAAGAGTAAAGGACCGAGGAACTGCTGTGTTAGACAAAAGGAAAGTCAGTCACCTCTCTCCAAGAGCAGCTTTATTTCCAAACGCTGTTAGGTAACTGGGACGCAAACACTGCTGCCCTTCCACCTCCACAGCGCTTGCACGTGACACCAGGCTGAGGGCAGAACGCCTCCAGCATCCATACGCTAACAAGCAGGAACATGCTTTGGGGCACGCTACAGCTACTGTGCCTACAAAATGGCTGAGTTTTGGCTCAGGCTCCCCACCTATGCAAGTTCCAACTCTGTTATGGCAACTCAGCATCCTCTGTCACTATGCTAACTGTTTCCTTGGGCAGAAGAGCAACGGACTTCTCATCAAGAGGGGAAACCAGCCATACAGACCCACCTGGCCTTACAAGATTAACCTTAAAAAAACAGGCACTGACACAGATACAGGAGTCCTGGTGATTTGCAGTACCAGACCTGAGCAAATTAACTCGTTGAACCACCTCAGCAACGAAAGGGAGGCAAGGGAGTCAAACCCAACAGCCCCAGGAATGCACAACAACTCGGGTGCTGGGAGCAGGTATGCTCCAGGCAAGCCTGCTGCCCCCCGCCAGTGGTGCTACCCTGCCTTTGCCTCCTGCGTTCACACTTCACTGTGGTTTGAGGTATCAGGGCTTCCAGATAAGCTTAGTGCATGGGAAGAAAAAGCACAGTACCATCTTCAAGGCTTTTCAGGAGAAGGCATGAGAAAGGACTGTGCAGTATCCTGTGTAGCTACCATTAAGAGGAATCCTGTTTAAGCTTTCACTTATCTCCTTACAAACATAAAATATAAAAAAAAAAACCCAAACACAAAAAACCCCCAAGCTCCGTAGGTAATGTTTTCTGCGACATTACTGACATGTAACATGCACTCGGTGAAACGCTATCTGCTGGAGACACACACTCACGCCCCACCCTGGAGGCAGCTGTGAAGGTCCCCAACCAGCTGGAGACCAGAGGATGGAGTTGTGCCAACCAAAGGACATCCCTGAGTCTGCAGCACAGGCAGACAAAACCCTACACCTGATGAAGGCAGATCTTCAGCACAGTGGAGAAAAGCCTCTTACAGACTCAACACATGGAAATACACCTTTGCTCCTTCAAAACCAGTCTTATTATTTTACTCACACACATATTCTGAAAACAAGAAAATCATGAAAGACTTACAAATGGGTTGGGTTACTACTTGGGTTACTTCTCCAACACCCATAGAGGCATCTTCTGCAACTCTCCAGTGGATCTAGTTATATACCACAGCCTCATTAGCTGGCTAGAGCTCTGGAAACACATACACACACATGACTTCCAGCCCTCTGTTCAGTTCATGAAGTCAAATTACACTGTCTCCAATGTTACACCAGACCGCTCAGAACTGGTAAGTTATTTTCACTGAAATCAGCTTTAAGACAATGGAGCTGATTTCCATACTTCCAGATCCTGATCACACAATGCCTCCACAACCAGCAGTGATTTATTCCTCACACTATCATGTGAACTGGGGAAATGTGATCCCAAAAGACAAAGATGTCAGCAGGAGATGGACATAGTGATGTGTCCGAGGTCGCACAAGGCCAAGCCAGGCACTGACCCCTAATCCCGGTGCCTTTGCTATGCGACATCTCCACGAGGCACTACAGCTCTGAGACAACCAGATCGTACTGGCTAGTCATGGTACCACTGGGTAAAACACAAACCTTTCCTCCAGTCTTGGCAGCTCAACAACATCAACCTGGATGAAGACCTCCTTTGGGAGAGGCAAGAATGGAGATAATAGATACCTGCTTTTAAAAACTACATCCCCTTCCTGATTTGGGACCTATGTCCAGAGTAGCCTCCTCTCCCTCCCTAGGACCCCAATCCATTTCTAAAGGGTCCCTCCTGGCGAGGCTGCACGCAGCACTGGAGCCAGGAAGTTTTCATTGGTCTTGCACTGATGGCAACGCAGTGTGTATCTCGGTTGTCATTAACAGCGACACTCAGCAGCAACACACAGGCTAAACAAGCCAAGGGGGAAGTCTGCATACTTTCAAAGTATTACAAATTCCAATATACATCTTCAGGGTCATGGACACATCAAGCTGTATACAACTAACATACAGACTAACAGCAGCAGTTCTGAGTTACATTTGCATCTTGACATATCAATGTTTTCAGTTATGTGTGATGATCAAGTCCTACAAGTTCCCAAACTCTTTCACCCTAGACACCCAAATTTGTCATGCTACAGTGTATAGGAGGAAAGTAACCTTCCAGCAGCTGTAGTCATCACTACATGAAAGCATAAGACATGTCACTGATATGAATGAATGGCCAAATATTAGGGGAGCTTTTTTGTTTGGTTGGGTTTTTGAGGAGTTTTTTTTGTTTGGGTTTTTGGGTGTTTTGGAGTTTTGTTTGGTTTGGGGTTAGGTTGTTTGGTTGGTTTTTGGGGTTTTTTTTTTTGTTTTGTTTTTTTTTAAATTAATGTCTGTCTGTTGCATATTCCTGTACCAGTCTTCTAAATCTGGTTAGCGCTGACTCTTTGGAAAGAGAAGTGCAGGGAAGGCATGGGAGAGGGAGGTTTGAAGAACTCCGTTTTTAATCAGTACATACCAGACTGGCCGTCAGTTGGAAATATATCTGTAAAAGAAAAAAAAAAAAAGAAAAAAATTAGTATTGGTTGCAGCTGGAGTGCGAATCATATTTAAAAGGTCCCTCCTCTCTTGATTTGTTTGCTTTAGCTAAACAGAGGAAGCATTTTCTTAGTATCCCAAGTTAAACATCAATCCAGCTTGGAACCCACCTCAATTCAACCACTTGTTGCGGGAAAGATTTTGAAGGAGTCTGTGTTTACCTGAATGTATTGCTCTCATAAATAACCTTCTACATTGGCTTCTAACAGACAGCGGTGAGGAGTAAAAAGCTCATGAGATGTACAAAGCTCCACATGACGAGCCAGTTCATGGCACCCCCACGCTCCCCCTGGCCAGCATTATCGATTGCAAACCTGCACAGAGAACATCTAACGTGGTGACCAGCTGGGGAGCGCAGGTGGCAGCCAAAGCAAAAAGCAAAATGAGCATTTTCCTGATGGTTCTTGGTTTTCACAGCCACAAGGGACATCAACAGCTGTGCCTGTCTCCAACACAGAACCTATTCTATAGAACGGGCAGCCAGAAGCACGCACCCATCACCCGAATGGGGGCCTGGTGGCATGGCACAAGGCATGACCCTGGGGGAACGCCTTCGCCTTCCCATCTCAGGTGGCACTGCTGGCAAGCACAGCCTGCTGTGCAGAGCTGCTGGAGTCTGGAGGGTTTCAGATCCCAGAACAGGTTACTCAACCTTCCCACCCCCCCCAGCTCTTTCAGTTAGAGGTACAGGCCCTTCTGATGGACCCTATTTATTGCTGGAGGAAGACATTCACCGAAGTAGCTGGGAAGGATCAGAGGAAAAATTAATTCTTTTGAGAAGCACACAGGACAGCATGTGTGGAGAAATCCCATCGATAATGGCTCCCCGAGAAACTATGAAAACAGCACTTTTGAGAGCGCAACACACTGTTTTCTTCAAGGAATTTGGAAGAGGGGGAAGGGAGGCTGCCAGCGAGCCAAGGTCCTCCTAGGACAGGGGCAGGCCCCTGGCTCCTGCTTATCAGCTGCCCAAAACACACATTCAGCTGAAAAGTCACAAAAGTTGCAGCAAGGACTACCCCTTGGACAGGGCAATGCTCTCTGGCCTGGGCTCAACCAATGCAGAAACAGCAAAAACACGCCTCTACCAAAGAGCTCCTATTCCTCTACTTTTGACAGTGCACTGCGTTCAAGGCATCCTCAGGCAGGGATACCTTCATCCCACATACAAGCAGCAGAAGCAAATATGAAAAAAAAGCAATTCACAATTCTGTCTGACATTACACACAGTTATGGTCTGCAGCCACACTGAAGGTATGATCCCAGGGAAAAACCAACACAGCCAGAAAATCCTCCAAGCACCAGCCTCCTTTGTAGACTGCGTGTTCTACTGCAACCCTCCAGCAGCACATCACCCGGGCACGTCTAAACATCTTGTATTTCTGTGATGGTTGCTGAAGAGGTCAGGCTCCAACAACAGTAAGTAGAAACACTCTATACTTGATCTAACAGGTCCCAAAAAAGAGGCAATTTCTGTGTTTCCCTACTTGGGCAACTCCCAGACAACTTCTCTGCAGATGAACAAGGTAGAAGCACTGGTTAATGAATGTCACACCTGTTTAGATCAGCTAGCTGTAATGGCTATTACCAAAACCCCCCAAAATTTAAATAATAATAATACTACAATGGCTGAGAAAAGGAATTCCCTTGTGCCATCTAAGAACTACAGGCCTTGACAACCATTCCCTTGCTATACCCCTGCCAGGAGCAGTTACCCAAGTTGGCATTCCTGCCAGGCCATCCTACCAACTCTGTCAAATGCACGCCGCAGCCTGGCCAGCCATCTGCACAACCAACCAGCCATGAGAGGTCCAGGCTACCCCCTTACAGAAACCGCAACAACTCAATAACAGATTTCCCACCACGTTTACGAGAACAGCAGTGGAAACTCCTCAGTGGCTTAGGTCAGTAGAAAGCAAGGACCATAGATGATGGCCAGGGGCAAATATCGCTCACATTCACCTCGAGAGGTCTGCCAGTGCAATTCTGTCAAGGAAGGACACTTGCCTCCAGTCCTCAGCCCTCTCGTCTGGGAGAGGCTGAGCCTGTCCAACTCATCACACCTACCATTAAAGCAGATTTGACTCCAAGCTCTCCAGAGCAGACACAGAGCACTGGGCTTGCAGGCCTGTCCTCACTGCCGAGAACGAGCACAGAGCAGTAAGTCTGCAGGACTTGCTCTTCTGAAAAATAGGGTTGCTGGGAGGACGCATATGAGGCAGGGCTGGTCAGGGACCCCTTCTTCCCTTGCAAGCACAAGTGACTAGATTAGAAATTAGCCTGCCAATTAAGGGCAGGCACCTGCAGTGCCCAAGAGAAGTCTAAATCAGGCAGCTCTTTCTTTTCCCAAGAAAGCCATGGTGGAGACCGAAACGCGCGTGGCTGGCAGGGCAAAGATAAACCCCTAGGAGCCCGTCTAGCATACTGCAGGACTGAGGCTGCCTGTCCAGGTCAGCTCCCTTCCCAGCGCTCCCAAGGTTAAAAAAAAAAAAAAAAAAGAAAAAAAAAATTAAACATAAAGGACCCAGCCAGAGAGACCAGGCTGCGATTTTGCTCAAAGTCCCAACACAGAAAGCTGAAGCCAGCAAACCCAAACCAACCCCACGATTCCTCCCACCACACGCACCACTTTCCCACCGGCTTCTCCCCAAGGCACCCCAATGCCAGCTATCCCGATGCAGGCCAGATGCTGCAGAGGACGATGCTCCACAGCAGCTCTCCACCATCCCACCGGCCACCCCCCCAGCAGCAGGCACTCCCCATGTGGGAGCTGGGCAGCTCTGCCCCTGCCTGCACCACACCTCCCAGCCAAATCCAGACTGGGCTGATACAAAACAGCCCCCAAGCAGGCAAACGGGAAGGAGCAAGAAGTAATAATATCGCGATGTAAGCAAGGAAGACCCATGAAATTTGTGCCCTCTGGTCTCACATTTCCTTCCCCTTCCTGCATGCAGACACTTTGTTTCACAGCACAAACCCAAAACCAGAAAGAATTGGTGTCTAAACAGAGGGATTATAATCACCACAGGCACCAGTGATCTCTTCTTCATTGTAGCACCAGTCTCTGCCGAGACAGGTATTTCCCAAGCCCTTTACCATCCTACTCAGCTCTGTACATTATCTATACAGCCTACAACATCTCAGTGGAAAACATGTTCCACGAATCTCCCTGTTATCAGCAAAGGGGGGTGGAGGAAAGAGCGAGCAGGAGGAGGTCAAGGATGCGTGTTGCGGCCAGCAGGATGCTGGGACGGGCACAGAGCATCCCCTTCGGGACTGTCACACAAGGGTGCAGACGCAGAACAGAGGTGCTTGCTCTGAACACCAACACCCAGAGCTGCCGCACAAAAAGCCCAGGAGGCATAACCAAATTGAGGGCAGTCATCCTTATTTTAGGTGGTGCCGGGGGGTGGATACAGAAATCCCAATTTTTGCCTGATGGTATTTTTAAACACAGGAGGAGATCGTATGCTAAAATGGGGCATCTGAAGAGAAAAGCTGATGCATCCACACACATACCCCACCCCCCAGGGGCTATCTGGCCACCGCTGCTATTCAGGTATCTGGGACAGGTCCAGAAAGGCCACCCCATTTACAAGCCCACATCTCCCCTCCACCGCTCCTCCTCTCACTGCAGAGGCACGCTGCCAACCAGGCCCTCTACCAGCCACACTTCAGTGCTGAATCCACACACCCTCGCAGGAAGCCTGCCTTCTCCCTGCTCGGGAGCTGCAGCTGGGAAGGGACCTCCGCCACCCGCTGCCTGTCCTCAGCCCCCCCTGCCACCAGCACCCCTCTTCCGCCATTAATGCTGCTTCTTCCCGGCAGGGCCCGGGAGGCAGCGGCTGAAGAGCAGCTCATTAGCCCTGACGCAAGAGAAATGCTGACTCGTTATTACAGCAACCCACAGCCGTAACTGCCGAGAGGGGCAGCATGGCCGCAGGCTCAGCGCCAGCGAGAACCAGCTCCCTGCGCCCCACTGCCTGCTATTACCCTTCTGCTCCCCAAACGGGGGGGGGGACGGGACGACCTCAGTGCGCTTTATGTCATCTGCCGGTCACCAAAGCACACTAACTGGTACCACTGCACTGGTGTGCTGGGCGAGGGCTGCTCTGCTGCATGCACAGGTACAAGCATACATGATAGCATGCTCCTCAGCTGCTCCGAGCAGGACACGGGGTTCATCCACACTGCCACTGCTACAGGAAGATACCAGCTGATTTGTTCTGGCATTCGACCCCTGAAGTTGTAACTAAATCATCCTCCACGTTTTGCAGACAAAGACTTGGATGTCAGCAAAAAAAATGACCCCTCCAAGGTCACATGGGGACTCAGTAGCAGAGACATGATCAGAACTTGGTCATGATGGCTCGAAAACTGGAGGGCTGCGCTGGCTGCCCGGGAGAGGGACGGGGAAGGGAAATGCTGGCGGATGGCAGGATCGCTGGGGATCTCTCCTCCCAACCTGACCTGCCGCCCGGCGGGGACAATTCCGTTCTGCTCCTCTGGCTACGATGGCAATCCTCCCAGTGCAAACAGCACAGGCAGGGAAAAGGTCCAAATTACATAGTCCAGCATCTGCTGCAAAGAGACCAGTGCTGCTTGAATCTCTTCTCGGTCCCCAGGCAACATTTCAGCTCAAATCTCTGTCACCTGGCTCCCCCCCTCATAGGCCAAGGCAGTGCCTGCACAGGTTCCCAAGACAGTTACAGGCCTCTTCAAAGCAACACTCAGCAGAGAAGGGGGCGAGGTCTGTTAGGAAAAAGTAGCAAAGCAAGAAACCCCAAACCCAAAGATTAGCATGGCCAATTAAGCCCCTCCTGAGATCTTGCTTGCTTCCTGCTCCCCTCCTTCTTACCTGCCGAGCAGGCTCGGGGAGGGTCCGGCTCTCAGTCACCCAGATCTTCCCAACCCTCCCCAGCTGCCAGGTCTGGGCAAACACTTCCCATGCCTCTTAACAATGCTTGGCTACTGTAATAAGAAGTATCTTTACCCCCCCCCCCCAAGCTGAAGCTTGAGACAGATGGATCAACCCTAATCTGATGCTGGTTATGTCCTAAGACACCAATAAGGTCTGTGCAAGAAAAAGATAAAAAGCTACAGAAGCATTTATCAGCTCCCAAATCCGTTTCTCTGCAAGGGCATCCAGACAATTGGACCCCACCCGGTAAGTGGTTTTCTGCTCTCCATCCAGAGGAGAGGCTTGGTTCAATCTCAGACACCCTCATCACCTACACTGGCTGAAGAGCTGCAGCCAGTGTGAGCTCTGACATCAATTTCCCACAAACCACGTGGAAACAAATGCTTGAAAGAGGTTTTCAGTGCGTAAGTGACTGTGGTTTTGCTGAAACTCAGCAGGGGTGTCCCTGTTAAGTACACGTAGTCAAAGAGGGACAGAGACTTCCAGTATCACCAAGCTGGAAGAGGAACAACCCTTGGAAAAAACCCACCTACTCCAAAATCAGAACATTATCTCTCTGAGATAGCTCCCTAGCTTTAACTTCACATCACACACTAAACTAAATTAGTACCTTTATGACGATGTTCAGTCTCTTCTGGACAGAGGGGGAGCAGAGCTGACGGGGCAGGGCTGCGACTCTGGCTGAACACACAGTCACCAGTGGGACCAGCACTGTGCCCGGCAAAAGCACCCTTCAGAGATCCACTTGGAAGAGTGTCCAGGTCTCTTCTCCGAGCACAAAAGATGCCAACGGGGTTCTGGGGAATGCATCTGGTCAGCCTGACCAGAAAAAAATGAGAGCTCTCCAAACAGACAGTCCTGCGAATCCAACACTCACATATGCGCAGGCACACAAGGAATAACTGTAAGGTCACGGCTGTTTTTTCTCCCATCCACTTATCAGTGCTTGCACTGGAGAGAACAAACACTGGGTGTTCTCTCCCATTAACCCCTTCCCCCCATCTCCAAAATGAAGAAGCAGCAAAGCACTGCGCTTCAAACATGAGTCCTAACACTCCTATTCACGCACCGGACAGAAAGCTGCAGAGAAAGTAAAAGGCACACTAAAGGTGCTTGATGACTGTTCCCGTGAAGCAGCTGGTGACCCAGCTCTCTGCCTCCCATCCTTTAATCACCAGTAAGCCCGAAGTGACACCACTGGAAGTCTCCAGCCTTCCAGGAGACCAACCCTACATGATCAGTCACCCTCCCCAAAATGTTCTTTAAGGTACTGGATATTGAACAGGCAGTAAAATTTCAGGCACAATGAAGCAAAATTAATGTGCCTCAGAGACTCTTGTTGAAATACAGGAATCATTTTGGTGAGGCCCAGAAGCCAACTGGATCCCACGCTGTGGAAACCAATATGGGACAGGGTTTCCCTCTGACAGGGGTATCGCACACCGCTCTGCAATGCACTTTTTTGCGTGCTCATCAAGGGCAGGCAGTCCCAGACACCACAGCAAAGCTTTGCCTAAGGACAGCTCAAAAAGGAGTGAGCAAGATGGATCCTTCTCCCTACAGAGGGGAATCCATTACCATAGCCAGAAATCCAGCCTCTCCATGAAAGACCATCACCCCTACCTCCTCAAGAGCACCATTATCATGGGTATGCCCTGTAACATCAGGCAGGGATGCCATAAACCCCGGTGAAAACCACAGGAACTGAAAATTGCAAGGCTCTCTCCACCTTAGGGCTGCAGGCAGAGGGCCAGGCAGGGGGTCTGTAAGATACACAAGGCAGCACAGTGAAGACAACATAATTAAATCTCTTAACTGAATTAGAAATCATCAGACTCACAGTCTGAGATGCTCCCCCCCTCCGGTCCAGGCTATCTGGTTGGTTTTAATCAAACACACAGCTTCTCCAATCACCCTCCAAACTCCATCCTCGCTTGGTTCCACTTCTCTGCTGTTAATTAGATCAACTCAGATTTCAGCTCCAACTGAAGTTAAGAGCGTTGTCTGCCTGTAATCTGCCACGTCTCCTCCAAATCATCTTCACAGTTGTACTTACAGGTTTAATTTCACATTTTAAAAGGGTGGGTCACTTACAGCAAATTCTTCCCTGCACAGCATGCAAATGTCACATCTGTCACTCTCAGATTAAAAAAAGGGTAGCTAGAAGAGTTCACCTGAGATTGGGAAGCCAAAAAAAAAAATCAGTCCCCCCCTTTTGTTCAGCTCAGTGCAAGACCCTCTGCAGCAGCAGAGGATTTCTGAGCACTCAGAAGATGCATTAGATCATATTAGGTATTCCCCCGAGCTCTCAAGGTTTAGCTGGGAGTTGGGAAGTGAAATTTAATATGATTACAGCCAGCAAAGTCTCATGTTTTGTCATCTGAGCACATGGTGGAGACACCTCCGTGATTCGCTTTTCTGTCTTGCTGGGTGGGATCTCATGCACAAACATCCTATCACTTCTGTTTCAGTCAGAGTACAACCCCCTAACAACGTTTTTGGGATGCATTTCTCCACATTTCAGTATCTGCTGCTACAATTACATAGTTTCTCAGCACCATGCATACTGGTGTCACTCTTTACAGTTAATTCTTTGCTGGTTTTCGCTTTACTTGCCCCCTTGCACAGCCTTGTAGCTGACTTGCCAACATGAGCCCATCTGGACATACACGAGTAGGGCAAAGTGCTTCAATCACTCCCTTAAACATCATTTTTTATGCTAGATGAGGCAAAGAGCATTGCGATTTGTTATTATGGTCAAGTCTTTATTTTCAGTAGGTTTGTTCTGGGAGGCCAGGAGAGCCAACATAAACAGACATTGCTCCTGAGCTACGTTGACTTTGTGACTATTTGGAAGGACTACAGTAAAGGTATACAACTATTGTAGTGAGAATCCCAAGTGTCTTGCAGGAATAAACTCAGTGCTTCTTTTGCAGCATTTAATATTTAAAAAAAAGGAAGATCTGACCTTGGAGAATCTGAAGAAATGAATTTCCTGTAGTTTGAAGTGAAGTGAATGTTGGCTTATCGAACATTTGAGTGTTGCTTATTAGCCATAAGTTCTCACTATTTCATTCCATCACTAGCTTCATCATCTGTAAGTGTGCAAACCAGATAGTTTGGTAACTGACATTTGGTAAATTAATAATCACTCATTTGCACCACTGACCAGAAGCTTTCAAAAGCACAGTTATAAAGAAAAAAAACCCCACAGAGTGAATTTAGAGTGAAGGCTGAATATATATTGCAAATAATCTGCTCAGAGACAGTGCTAAGTATTTAGCAACGTACCCACCTTCTGGCAGCACCCCCGAGTTACCAGGCAGGTAAGACACCAATCTTCCCACACACCTTTTCTCTTACTTTCTCATCAATAAAACTCTACTACCCTTTCCTCATTTTTGTGGCTTTTCCAATTTCATACTTGTTTCCCTGCATATTCAGTCAGGAAAAACTCACCTCTTTTCTCAGTGTTTCAGACTTCTTTAAAACCTAACTTATCTAGCCCTGAAAACTCTCTGTTCTCTCCACGTATGCATCCAGCAGGCGAGTCAAAAAAGTCAAATGACTACCAGGAAAGGAGGAGGAGAGATAAGCAGCCCCCTGCGCCCTCCCTCTTGCTGGCAGATCCCTTCCAGCGCGCAGCCATGCCCTGCAGACTGCAGAGTCACTCTGCAGGAGCGCGGCACACGCTGCCGCTCAGCTGGAAAAACGTGCTCAGCAGAGTGCTCAGGACGGACCCCGCGTCCTCCCCCTGAGCCTGCGGGGCTTCACCCCTGTACTTGGGCAGGCAAGAGCAGAGCAACACTGGGCTCCCACAGCCCCGCCGGCGGCACCGGCACCTGGCGGGAAGGACACACAGCACATTTCCGACCCCCTGTCCGGCTTCCCAGTCACGGTTTAACTCTGCCTCGTGTGTCAAGGACACGTGAGGTTCAAAAGCCCCATCTGAGCTCCCCTCTCTCCCCACTGTCCCCCCGGCTATCGCTCTCACCGTCACCAAGGCACCTCTGCAGAGCCTGCCAGAGACCAAACAAGTAATGCTGTGGAGCACCAGAGATGCTTCTCCTCCACCATCTTCCTTCCACCAGGGATGCCTCTCCCGGACCCCGCCAGAGGCCACAGCCACTTTGGGGAGCAAGTCAGGAGCAGAGAGCGGTACCTGCGGGCACGTGGCCAGGTTACGGGCCAGCTCNGAAACGAACGTGGTTCCCCAGGAGCACAGGTTGGGGCAAGCTGCGCCCGCCAGCACATTGTGCGTGCCACGCACGCTCCGGAGGGAACCAGAGTGCCATTTTCTAGATCAACCAAATAAAGGGTGCCTGTGTCGCCTCTGAGTGCCACTAGAACCAGACTGAGCAGCACTGACAGACCTCAGTCACACCAACAACCACCTCCACTGGCCACTTCTAAAGCAGACAGACACTTCCACCTGACCTGTCGTGTCAGAGCATCTAACCCAGCCAGGGCCACCACAGCCACCTCCCACACACCGTCAGCCCCAATCTACCCGCAGCAGAGATCTCTACCAATCCTTCCGACTTGTGACCATGTAAAGAAACAGGATGACTCAAAAATCAAAAAAAAACCCCCAAAATAAAGTCACAACCACCGCAGAGTACTGAAGCCCGCTACGTGCTCCCATACAGCGCTGCAACACACGGAAGTGTCGAGGCAACCTGCTTCTCCTAAGTCAGCTTTGCTCCAGAAGGACATTGAAGGTAAACCACTGATAATGCAGGTATTAGATCAGCCAGTTCACAGCCCTTCCTCCCTCTCCTTGCATGTCACAGCAGAATATCCCCCAGCACGCGTAGCTTTAATGCTGCGGGAAGAGCTCTTGATCCCGGCAAAATCCATAGTGAGTGTCACAGCGAAGCTGGGCCGGACGACTTGCTAAGGATGGCTCCGGCTGCTCAGCGCAACACTGAAACCGGCAGAGCCACAACACATCACACACCGATTCGCTCAGAAAAGGCAATCCCCCCAGGCCTGCCCACAGAAGCCCCCCAAACAGTAGCACAAACGCGTGCTCTGATAGAGGGAAGTTCAGTTAGGAAGATCTTCTGGGAACCTGCAATTACAGGATGAGCTTTTGTTTAGAAACATGTTGACGCTTGACTTGCCCACCATTTCCACAACCCTTCCCCCAAAAAACCCACAAACTTGTATCCTGTGCAGTATTAGAATTGCCATCAGCAAACGTATTTTCACCTAATGCATCGTGCCAGTTTTCACTTCACGGCTGCGGGACCTTCACATGCGCACCCACCTCCCCTTTCAGCCAAACAATCCAGACCGACCCTGACCCGGGACTCTCCCCACAAAGAAGTCTGGCAATTGATTTATCCAAGGCCAAATTCAGTTCCTGTTTGTTCTGGCCACCAATTATTGTTGCCTAAATACACAAGTAGCTGCTTTAAGTTCTCATAGCATTGCATTTACTTCTTCAAAGCCCTTCTTTTACCTCTCCTTTGACCGGCTCAAGTCATGCAGCTGTATCATTTGCTACTAGATGTTCAGATTAGCCAGTTATTTCAATGCAGGGAGAAAAGTCTCCCAACTCCAGTCAGAGATCACCAACAAGGACCTGGACCTACAGAAGGAGTTTGGAACTGAAACCCAGTCTCAAGCAAAGAAAGGGACAAATGCAGAGCTGGCCACGCCAGAGACCACACATCCACACAGAGCACCCAGAGCTTCACCCAGCCCCAGGAGACGACTTCTTGCCCATGCAAAGCTCCACCTAGATGGCATTACCACCATGAGAGCGCCCAGCAGGTATCACCAAGGTTGCACCACCTCTATCCCTGAGCTCCCTGTGTGCACAGCAAGCCAGGGATCTGACAGAGCCAGCAGCATGGAGGCTTAAGCCCTTGGTAGGAAGTCAGCAAAGGTTCCAATGCCAAAATGACCAGAGGATAAATAACATTTTAAAGACCATAATGTAAATGCATATCGTGGTTGGGAATGAACAAAGCTTACGGTAAGAGCAGGGCAAAAAGCCTTCCTAGCTCTCCTATCAGTTATCTGCCAGGTCTACAGCGAAGTCACCATACCTCTGTTTACCTGGTCACCGAGATGGCAGCAGAGCTCCTCTGAAAGGTGCACCACCGTAAAGGACCCCACAATCCTCTGGCAGTATTCAAGCGTCCTTAAGTTTTCGTTACGATGATGGGGTTTTTTTAAACCCTTGGTGTTTGCAGTTGTAGTAACTGTAAGGATTAAAACATTCAACCTGGTCTAGACAAGATGGCTTTCTACTAAAATGCCCATTCCTTATTTAGCCAAACAAGCACTACCACTGAGGTGGTGTCAGAGATTCATTACAAAGTAGTTTCAAGCATGCAAAGAGCAACCTAACTCTATCCGAGTCGGCATTTGGCGTTCCCCGGAGGATAATTTCACACTATTCGAGCACAGCGAAAGGATCAGGTGTCATAATTTGGAGAGCAGAGCATTGCAGCCCCAGTGCCCCCATTCCTAGCCCTGCGTTTTTGCACTTGGTTTGTCTTCACATCTGACCCAAGTTCTTCTGCTGCCCAGTCTAGTGAACCCAGATGCAACCCTGGTGGAAACCCCACAGGCAATAAACAGTTTAAAAGAAGAGTTGTGAGGGTAAGGAGGCGGTTGGTGAGAATCCTCCAGCGATGCCTCGGACCTGGCAATCTGGAACCAGAGGTCGCAGCAGAAGCAAGCGTGGAAGCCCAGCAACCAGGGCCAGTGAGTCAGCTCTCAGGAGCTGCACCGCATTCCCCAGTCTTCCCGAAACAAACAGTGCAGAACAGGGCAAAGGTCCAGCACAAAGCTGAAGGGCAAAGGTATGCGGGGGAGGGAAAACATCAAGCTTCACGTTGTTTTGGAGCAGTGAGCTCCAGTTACCCTCATCCTCCCCAAGAAGACGGGAAGAGTTACTCAAACGTGAGTTGTGGGATCAGAACAAAACAGTATTTCGGAGAGGAAACTTGGGGCGGTCGGGGGGGAAGGATTCCTGCTGCGATAGCAGCTGTGTTGCAACTAACAGCCAGGAGTGCTCCACAATTACATGCCACGACAGAGCAAGAATTACCCAACACCACTTTGGAAATAGGTGTGCGCAGCAGTAGCGAGCTGGATACACAAGCAGGCAGATGCGCGCACCTACTCTGAACGCAAAGAGATGCCAAAGGTAAAATAAGCTTCCCATACATCTTATCTCCTGTACTGGAGGCTGGTTTCAAGGAAAGCCCTATGGGGAGTTAGTCAGCGAGGGGTGAGAAGCTAATGAATCTTCCCCTGCCTTCTCCTCAGCACCAGTAGCCAACCCAGCCTCTGCTCTGGCATAAAGCAACACGCACTCTCTCTGAACAATAGTCAGCTAACCTCTGGTGCTTGCTGCTAGCAACTAAGGTGTGCCTTCTGGAAAGTACTGCTTATCCGCCCAGTGCATTTGCCAAACGGCAAGCAAGAAACTCTACTCAAGAAATTAAAACACCTCTTGCATCTCCACTAGGAAATACGCCGCTTTCTCTCGGCTGAGCGTTTGCAATGAGAATGAAAACCGGCATAAAAGCGCAGGCAAAGCTCGGCAATTGCAGTGCCAGTCATTTAAGACCTGCGTGCTCTTGGCTTCCAAGATGTAAATGGCTTTAAAAATTAAGAAGTGCCAAGTGCCTTGATGCAACCTTTCTTGAAATAAATCC
Organism: Himantopus leucocephalus; assembly: GCA_003993805.1. Lineage (NCBI taxonomy): Eukaryota > Metazoa > Chordata > Aves > Charadriiformes > Recurvirostridae > Himantopus > Himantopus leucocephalus. The sequence goes on from RSEF01000013.1 coordinate 12,990,648, forward strand.
AGCAGGTTTTCAAAACGGGGTGCTGTTAACACCTGTCCGCACCAACGCTTGCATCAGCACCAGCCCTGGTGCAGGGCACAGCGGAGGAGTACAACATGTTCCAGAAGGTCGAGCTGTCTTCACTGCAAGCCACACTTCTCCTCTATAGACGAATTTGAGAAAATACTTTGAATTTGGTTTATAGCCAAAAGTGCAAAGCTGGTTTTGTCTGAAAATGTTTCCTTCACTACTGCAGACACACACACACACTACCATCATGCCTTCGCCAGTCAGGCTGCTGGCTGCATTTATTTACATGATAAGAAGAGAACGTATAATAACGAGGGGACAGTCACTCAGACCTCGTTACTAGATCATTAGAGAGTAAAAATGAGGGATCATTACCAGCTCTGCCAGCGTCCCTCACAAGCAGTAAGCAGCGTCAAGTACCAGCCTTGCCACACAGGACAGGACTGTGTGTTACCTCGGGACTCAAATGATCCCCTCTGCTCTTGCACCCTGACTCTGAAACACACACGCATAGGAACGTAACATGCATCTTGCCAAGGCACCAGGGAAGATTTTCTGGTGTGCCACTCCAGCTGAGCCTCAGCCTCCGCTTACAGCATCAGCAGTATCACTGTTGTCTAACTCGATCTAATGGTTGCTCCACTTACTGCCACAGCGGTGTGCTTTTGGGAGGAGGGGTTAAGAAGCAAGGAGAGGCTTTGCTCCAACAGTCATCCTTCCTGAAAAAGCAGAAACGTTTACTCAAACGCCCTGTTACAGACCTCCCTGCCAACCTTGAGCAGGGAGGCAAATGATGCAGCAGGTAGGCAAGAAACCAACTTCTGGAGATAAATCCTAATCCATCAAAAAAGGACACTGTTCTTCAGTCCCTACATCAGCCCCACAATGCATTTAACTTTCCCAGCTGCAGTGAGTCAAACAGTTCAAAACAACCAGAGTTGGATTTGTTAAGCTCTTCCCTATCCGTATTCCGACAAAGACAGCAGAAGCTCAAACATCTTGAAGGCGGCTCTGTTTTCTCTGGGCCAGAGCTCAATGCCTTTACTTGTATAAGCACCAATTCCAACACAGATCATTACAGAATGGGTGAACACCTAAGGAGTAGGTCTCATCCATTAAATCCGCTCTATGTGCCTATAATTAATATAATCATTATAAAAAATTAGGGCTTTCAAAGCCTGTAAAACAAGTCACAGACGGATCCCTTTATCTTTACAGAGCTGTCCTCACTAGGTTCCTTGGTCTCCTCACTACCTCTGGCAGGATGAGGGCTGGAAACATTTAGTATCTCCAGCACACAAGCACTGCCCTGGGTACACCGCTGGATCGTGAGCCATGGTTTTCTAAGCTCTGCTGAAAAACCAAAACCACTCAGCAGTGCCTTTCGAGCTTGAAAGCTCTCAATCCACTTCAAGTGTCCAAAGGAGTCACTTTCCTTAGGCAATCCTCCTGGAGGTCACTGCAACACGACAACTCACCTCACCAGTGCCGTCTTTCACCCAAACTCATGCTCCAGACCGTTTTTTGTAAGCATCTGCCAAAAGAAATGCTCCACCCAAAGCAACGAAGACATGGCAGGAGCCTGCAAACTCTACAAGAAGGTGCTTGGGCAAAGGGCCACCAGGGCAAGGTCAGCTGCCAGTCTACCTCTCGTGGGAGTTCACCAGCCGTGTTTATTTTACACGTTTTCTTTTCTGCTAATGAACAGGCAGCAAAAGAAACAGTGCCCCAAGAGAGGAGAGCCAAGTGGCAGGGTCTGGGGCACTGCAGGAACCGGTCACTGCTGCCAAGAGTCCCAAAACACACCACTAACTTAATTCCATTACTTAAACACCTTCGGAAACACTGGGACAATCGTGCTGGGCCCAAGAAAATTCTGAGTGTTGCAGCATTACTCCCTTATCCTACCATAGGGTGGACACGCTACCAACATGCTCTCTCCCTTAAAAAAATCATCTCGGGAGTTGCAAGGGCCCCCTCCTTGTGTGGGGCAGACTGCCTCATCCCTGCTCATGGTGACAAGTCACCCACCTTTGCAACAGGCCTGGTAACAAATCTGGAGGCACCTGAGATGCAAGCCTCAAACAGGAACGTTCAATCTTGTGGTTTTGCATCTTTTGGTTCATTTCTAGGGACTGTTACCTGAGAAGGCAATGCGATGGAGTGCAGCTTTCACACAAAGGAGCGATGTGACCAGTTTTACATCATACCCCGAGAGGCAAATCCAGACAGCGACGCTGTCCTGGATTTTGTTAAGCTTTGCTTATGTTGGTGTGTACAATGACAAACCACCAAACAATCGGAACACAGACTTTTACCTGGCACAATTAACTTCTCCTCTATACTCCCCATTAAGATGACAGCTTTCCAGGTGGAAATTGCAGAGCTGTCCATCTTCCAGAGATCAATACCACTGATGAATCATCACGCCAGGCAGTAACAGTTCTTGCAAAACACTACCACACACAGTAACAGGGAACCTGATGTCGTATCTGGCAGGGCGATTTTGGAATTAACAGAGGCAGGCCGGAAAAATTCAAGAGTCTTTCCCAAACAAGACGCTTAGTGAAAACTTCTGTGTTTTCCTCTTTGCACCGATTCACTCGAAGCAGGTGCGAGCGATGCCCTCCTGGTCAAAGCAGCGCCCATCCCAACGTCCGAGGAAATGGTGTTCTGCAATTTCAGCCTTTGCTGACGACAGCGGCGGGTTACAAACGCGATTTCGGACAGCGTTTCTACTGTCGCACGCTGCCCCTCTCCTCCCCCCAGGCGACTGCCTTTTGGGGTGGGGGACGGGACACCCACCCCCCTCCAGGCCGTGCAGGCCTCGCCGCTGACAGCCTCCCTTCGCCGCCGCAGCCCCCGGCCCCGCCGCCATGAGTCGGCAGAGAAAGGCGGCGCGGCCTGCGCGCCCGGGGAGCCGCCGCCGCCGCACACGTGGGCAGCGCCGGGCCGCGGGACGGGGAAGGCCCCGTGTGTCCCTGTGTCCCCGTGTCCCGTCCCCCCCCCAACGGCGGTGTGGGGGGCGGTGGAGCGGCGGGTGGCCGGGCCGCGCTGCGCTGCCCTCCCGGGGGAAGCCGCAGGCTGGCGGCGGCGCCCGGGGAAAGCGACCACGTTGCCTTCGCTGGGCTGCGGCGGAATGCTGG
>RSEF01000013.1:12994087-13018820 GCA_003993805.1 Himantopus leucocephalus
CCAACCCCGTTCCAAACCGGCCCCGGACACCCACCGGGAGGCGACTGCCCGTTCACCGCCGGCGCGGCGGCGGGGGCGTTCTTCGTCCAGGGGTTCACCTTGGGCGGCGGGGCCTCGATGAACTCCCGGCGCCCCGCTCCGCCCGCCTCGCCGCCGTCCTCCGCCTCGCCGCCCGCCCTCAGCAGGCTCTCCTTCTCCTGGTTGTTGCTCTCCTCCTTCTGCTGCTTAGCGCTGGGCGGCCGCGGCGCCGCCGGGCCGCCGTCGGGGCCCATGGGGGGTTCGCCCTTCTCCCGGCCGCCGTCCTGCGGCGGCTTCAGCACCAGGGCGCGCTCCTCGGCGGGCAGCAGCGGAGGGGCGCCGGGCAGCAGCGCCTCCACCTGCGTCGCCATCTGCGCGCCCCCGCCCCGCCGGGGGAACTCCCCGAGCCCCGCCGCCGCCGCAATATGGAGACGCGCGGGGACCACGCGACTGCCGCGGGGGCGCGCGCCGCGCCGGCCCCGTCCAGCCCGTGCGCGCCGCCGGCGAGGGGAGGGGCGGGGCAGGGCGGGGCGCGCCCCCGCGGGCCGGCCGGCGGCGCGCACGTGCCTGATGCAACGCCCGGCTGGGCGGGGGGCGCGCTTAAAGGGGCCGCGCCGGTGGGGCTTTGGGGGGGGGGATCGGCCCTTTCCCCGTTCCTCCGCGCTGGGGGCGAGCCCCGCCGCCGGGCTTCACCCCGGGCGTACCGGCTGCGAGAGGCCCCGCTCCGGCCCGGGGTTCCGCTCGCCGGCTCAGGGGGCACCGGGGCTCCCCGGTGCGGAACGCACCGGGGAGCCCCGGTGCCCCCTGAGCCGGCGAGTGCGGAGCGTTGGGGGTGTGAAGTGGAGAGCTTCAACCCGGAGCCGAGGGATGAGGATGCTCCCGGGTACCCGCGCCCCGGGATAACGGAGCGGACGGACGGCTGCGGGTGGTTTCGTCTTCAGCGGAGGAAGGTGCAGGAAGGGACTCGGAGCGTGTCCCGGGGAAATAACCCTGTCCTGGGGAAACCCCCTCCTCTGTCCTGAGCCCGACGAGCCCCGCGGACCTTCATTTGAGGAGGTTTAAATATTTGATTGGTCTCCAGCTGATGGGACGTCGCTCGCTCGTCATCGTCACTAACGCCCCCGGTATTTGTCCCCTAATTCTTTCGGCCAGCGAGGCAGAGTCCAAACTCGGTGTATAGGCACACACAGATTGTACACATTTAAAAGGCAACTTGCACCGCCGATATCATTTAGCACGACCTGTCTAATTCCCGTGGCCCTTAGTCGGTGCCTCTTTTATAAAAGCCTCTCCCGGCCTTTTCTCCGGAGCAGCGAGCACGCCGCCCCACTTCTCCCCGGAAAGGTTCACCTGGAAGCCCCGGCGTGTCCTGTAGCCCCAGTGAGACATCTGTGCAAACCTCGCAGGAGACCCGGCAGTGTGCCAAGGCACTGAAGACACAGCTCCCAGCTGATGGTGTGTGGAGAAGGATGAAAAGCTGATTTCACAGCGGAGCTGTTAGAAGGAAAGAGACAAACGTGAGCTCAGCACTCCAATTGGAAGGGCAACAGTGTGGAGGATCTGGTGGATCTGCGGAGGGAGTCTCAGGCTGTCAGGGATGCTCCACTGAGACCGTCTCAGCTCCCTGCATCCCTTGGTACCCAGCCTCTCGGCTCAGACAGCACTCTCGTGTGCCACAGCCTTGGGAATTGCCAGCATGTGCCACATCCCAAATACATTTAAGAATTTGGCCGGTAGAATTCCAAAATGAAGTTTATAGANCAAATACATTTAAGAATTTGGCCCGTAGAATTCCAAAATGAAGTTTATAGATAACTCCAGATGACCTGGCTGCTGGCCTGGCTGAATGTCCTGAGGGGATGCTCTGATACCTGAGTTGCAGTAACACAAGCCGTGTCCTGTACTCTGTATGGGCCCGTCCCCTGTTTGCCGGGGGGTCGCTGTGCTCCTGGCAAGCACGGCTCGGGGGCCACACAACTCCCATCAGTTCGGGCCACCATCCCTGCCAGCCAGGCTGGCACCTTTACCCTCTCTAGGAGCGGGTCCTTGGGTGGGGAGCACAGCCCATCACTGGTTGAGGCAGGTGGCTGCAGCCAGCGACGTGCAGCCCAGCGGGGTCCCTGTCCCGTCCCCCAGCCGGGTCACAGCGTTCCTGCCGCTCAGTCCCTTTAGGACGCTGCTCTGCCTGCCACGTGAGCGGGAAGGAGCCCGCGGTGGCTGAGAGCCAAACTGGCTCCAGAGCTGCCAGGCAGGAGGGAGCTGGGCGAGTCTCACCCTCCACGCTGGTGGCCAGCCAGGCCAAACCTCGGCAGAGTTTTAAATGTTAGAAAATAAATGCATGGGCGAGGGGGTAAAAAGGAAAGTGTCCCTGCAACTTTTCTGCATCAGCCACAGGGACAAACCACCACTGGTCAGCTCTCAAACACCTGTCCGTCACGTGAGGGGAAGCTCAGTGTGAACCATCTCCAGCTGGCGTAAACACACCGGCCGCGTCTAGCAACCTCCATGCGCCCCACTCCTCCCTTGGTGTCCTCACCTCTGCCGGACCCAGCTTCCCCTACTCTGCCCAGCATCTACGGCACTGGGGTATTCTGCTCCCCAGCTCCAGGGTCTTGCTGAGAAGCGGCCAAGAAGTTGCTGCATTTCTGCAGCGCAATTCACCGGGAAGTAATCCAGCTCTGCTTTCCCCAAATTCAATGAAAGCACCTAACCATTATCCCCAAGCCTGCTTCTTCGCCTCATCCTTCACCCCAGATGTGTCCCCGTGCCTGTCCTGGCCACGCCGAGCGGCTCTGGGTGCTGCCTCCCAGCCCTGTGCCAGCCGGCGCAGGCTCCGAGGAAGCATTCTCCAGGGAAACTCCTCTGCTGGCATCAGCAGCCACCCAGCACTGATTTAGGCAGGAGCTCCCCACCTCCCTTTCTCCATGTACAACAGCTGACTTATTTCTCCCTGACTAAAGCATGGCCTGCGTATTTATCACAGATGCCTGGCCGCTTTGACGCTGGCCTGGAGGTTTAAGGACTCTTTGATGGTGGCTGTTAACCTCTTTGAGGACCTCTGGGTCTCTCCTGGCCCTGAATATCCCATTTCATTTCTGCCGGGTTGGTGACCTCACCTGGGGTCCTGACCCTCCCTTTGGGAAACAGCTTTAATGCGGTGACCTGGAGCGAGCGGTGTGCGTGGGGGGAAGCACAACGCAGCGGAGGTTACTGATATACCCCTGTGCGGATGGTAGCTCAGCCCCTTTCTTGGGTTCCATTTGCCTAATTTTGTCTCTGTTCATGCAAGCACCATGCCGTGTGCACCATGAGTGCAGCAGTCCGACTCGTTCCCCTTCAGCCCAGTGCATTTCCCCCCTGGTCCCTGTAAAGCCCAGGGCAGGACGCTCCCAAGCCAGCGGGGTGGCTGATGCTTTACACGGAGCTACCCATACATTTCACCTTTTAGCTAATGTACAAACACCTTTATGACAACAGTTTCTGAACTGACTGGCATTTGAGGAGGTATCAATACCCTCAGGGTATGCGTGGCCAAACGTATTTTTCTCCTGAGTGAGTTGTGTTTGTAAATAACTAACATTAAAACAAGGGGGAAAAAAAAGGAGTAACATCTTTTCCACCCTCATTCCCTCCAGCAGCAACATGAAAACCAGAGCTGAGCCCAGCTAGACAATTCAGGTCTTAAAATGACAGCAGCTGCACCAGCAAGTGGCAGAGGGACTGGGGACAGATGCTGGGGACAGGGGATCACCGTGACTTGTGTTTCCTCGAGTTTTTCTTTTGCTCTAGCGGTCGCAAGACCCGAATGCCCATCAGTGGCTGCGGCACACTCATGGTCACATCTCTTTTCCCTGCATCTGGGGTCTGTGCCGACCTCGTGGTCAGCTTGGACCAGAGGCACGCTTCCAACAGGAATCTTCTTGTTTCCCAGCACCACCGGACCAGCTTGCTCGCTGCCAGCCAGTGCCAGTCACGCTGTTCCCTGGTGAGGTGAGTAGATGCAAGCCCAAGCTTTACACGTAGATGGCAGAATATTAAGGCTCAGGCATCATTAATGCTTTGCAAGAGAAAGGGGATTTTGCCAAGAAAAACCCAAACTTCCTATCCTGAGTCATATGCTTTGACTTATTTATGTAGTTGTTACTGCTCTGTGAGTTCTGCCAGGCAGGAACGCTGCCAGGGACGACACACTCAAGGTTGGGCAAATTTTCCTGCCCCAGAGGGGGGTCGTTGTCCTGCTCCCCAGGGACTTGCAAAGGCAGCGTGACCCACCAAACTGCAGGGCTACCCCTGGCATTCACGGGGGGGATACTTTTCAAAGGGCACCTTAGAAGAGAAAAGTTAGAGGGTGGCACGCTGGTGCACGGCCCCTCCCAGGTCTCCAAGGCACTGGTTACAACCCTGAGATTGAACTCAGCATTTTCAATTTCAGAAAAAATTCAGAAAAATTTCAGTTTCCCTGCCAGCAAGCCCCTGTCACCCCGCCATGGCAGGTGCTCCCCAACCCCAGCAGACACCTATTAATGGCACACCGTGGCCATCGCAAAGGACTCGAGTATTTTTAAAATAACACCCCAAGCTTTTATTATACTACTCCAAATACCGGCATTTCAACCCACTTTAGCTCAGAACCAGAAGAAAGCGCCCATTCCTGCAGGTTTGTGCCGGGAAGACCTCCTGCAACATCTCCTTCCTTAGCCCAGCTTTTCACCTCTCCTCGCTCTGGGTTTTTAACCCCAGAGCTCGTGCCTCTGCTCTGGGGAGAGGGGCCAAGCACCACACGCAGCCAGAGCAGCGAACCCTCCACTTCTCCTGCCGGGGCAAGAGGATGAGAGCACACCGAGTGCTCACGGACAGTCCTGTAGGCTTTTTATATCTGCAGCCGTGTGATCCAGAATGATGAAAGATACTCCCTGGCTCCGAGATAAATGCGCTCGGACCCTTCTAGCAAAGCATATGAACGATCAGCGTGAAGAGTGAGTGCGTTCACACTAATAAGTAATTTTCAACCTGCGTAATAAAACAGCAGACACTAACGAGTTCCATTACATCCCCATTAAAAAGTGCTTTCACTTAGCAGGACTCCACGGCCCAGGGGCTCGGCGGTTTGGTGTTGCAGCCCAGCCGAAGGCACCGTGCTGCTCAGGGCACTCGTGCCACGCGTGGGGTAGAAAACGGGTCCCGTCAGCTCTGTGGAGCCGCTGGCCCCTCGCCGCTTCCACCCGTCTTCTGCCCACTGGGAAGTGGCATGGCAAACGCGTTTGTGTCAAGAGGGCACCGCATGGATTTTCCTGGTATTAAGAAGTCAGATTTAAATGAGATTGAATATCCCACAATTAAAAATCTGAAGCCTGCTATGCCCTTTTTTGCATGTTTTTAATAAATGGATTGGGGGGAATGTCTAATGATACATAACTGCTTTTATCATCACAAGTTTTTCATCCAAAAGCCACAGTTCTTGTAGGACTCTTCCCAAAGCCAATAAATAAACTTTACTGCTCTAGAAAAATTCTGAAAACACCCTCATTTCCTAGTTATTGATGACATTGGCTGTAGAAAGCAATACCTCCTCCAGACCAGAACTCCCCACCTTGTATATTTTGCTGTAGATATATTAGCTCGAGGTTGCTTAACATGTCCCCTAAGTAATTTCATTTTCCAGGTGCTCTTGAAAACACGGCATAAGTTGACCACTGAGGCTGATACTTTCTTCGATGGATGTCTACCCTCTGTGCCACCCCTCTGCCATCAGAAATTTCAGCAAAATTATTTCAGACACTTCTACAAAGAGAAATGAGGTATAAATGCTCTAACATCCTTCTTCAAAAGGCCCTAAGCCCTCCATGCTTCAGATGCGATGTCCTGCATCCCTCCCAGGTCCTGACTGCCCACAGCAGCCCTGGAAGCCCCTGGCTCAGCCCAGCCGGGGATGTGCCATTCCCATGGAGAAACGAATGTGCTGCGAGTCCCGGGAGTCTGTGTGTCTCTGCCATCAGCACCGTGCGCCAGAGCTGGCCGGGGACATACATCTTTCTGCCTCGTGCCTAATGTGCAGGGAGGCACCAGCCAGCGGCTGCTCTGTAGAGCTCAATTAATTCAAGCGGTGGCAGCTTGTGCAGGTGCCCTAAAAGCTCCCAAGGACTCAAGGTGAGAATCAATAAGATTTACGGGTGGAATTGCTGGGATATTTTCCTCTAAGCACCTAAGGATAATTAACAGCCAAAAGGCTCAGAGTCAACCACCGACATTATGAAATACTAAATCAGAGGCAGCTCCCAGCAGCTTCGTTCGCTCCCTTTGCAGGTTGTATGTTCATGATAAAACCATCAGCTGTGCGTGGCCGCAAATTCCCTCTTTTCCCATGGGACTCCTGCTCCTTTCAGTGGCTGGCAGTTATTTAAATATTGTTTTACCCCTCTGCAGTCAAAGCAAAGCCCTGGGCTTTGCCATTCAAATCCTAGCCTGACCCACAGCACAATTACAATGCTGCCGGGTGTTTCTCTGGCCGGCAGCACGCTAGGATCTGTGTGCTGCATCGATACGTATGGATCCTATGGGTGCTCTTCTCCTCCTCAGCCAGCTAGGGAGCTGAGAAGCAGCAAGAAGAAAAGTTAAAAGCTTCTTGTCATTTTTTGTGTAAGAGTTCAGACTTCTGTCCCTAACTTTTGAGGGTGCCAGGCACCTTACCACGATGCTTTCCTTCCCACTTTTGCAGCCACATCGACTCCGGCGCCAGGCACAGGCGCCCACCAGCGCGGGCTCCGAGGGGCATCACTGGGGTACCAGAGGAGGAGGAACTGGGCAGGAACCCCATCAAGAGCCAGTCCTGAATGGTGGGGCCGAGTTGCCCGGCCAGCTCTCCCACATAGTTCTCGGATCTCCTCCCATCACCTGCAGCAGAGGGTCTCCGCATACCCGCTCCCTGCCCAGCCCAGCCTGGCTGCCTGCCCCACGCTCCGGCCACCACACCGCGGGTAGCAAAGGACCCCAGGAAAGGACAGCATGTCTCTCTGTGACCAAGAGCTGCATCATGCACGTGAACAAAGGGGCTGAAGCAAGGGCAGCTCCATGCCTGGCTCTGCCTGACCCCCAGGCGCGAATAAATGACCCCTCTTTAACTGCGGGGATGTACTGTGTGGGGCTGTCACGCTCCCCGTGCCACGAGGGTCTTCCTCCACTGTGCACGTTTCTGCTCCCATCCCTGCTCCCGTTGCAGGGAGGTTTCCATGCTGGGCTGTTTTTTCTGGCTTTCTTCCCCACGCTGTCTTTTGGGGAGAGCTCCATCCTGCACAGACACTCCTCCACCGGCCGGCACCACTCTCCCATGCACCCAGCACCCAGGGTGCGGGGCGACCACGGCTCCAGCCTGCTCTGAGCATCCCCTCCTCTCCACTTGTGCCCTGCAGCGAGCCAGGCTCTCTGGCTGTAACTCCCACTCAGCCTCGCCAGCTTTGTGTTTGTTTTCCCAAATATTTTGCTGGTGCAAAGGAAACATCAGCCTGCTGAATCGTGAGCTGAGCCACCTCCACCTCCGAGCTGGGAGAGATGATAAACTGGAAGCAAAGCCATGCCAAAACATAGAGCAGCACACACCGGTACACCCCCCTGCCCAGCCTGTCCTGGTGCCATCAAGCCAAGCTGGGGACAGGCTCCTTAGCCAGAACGCCGGCACTGCCACCAAGCCTGCCGCAGCCTCCTGATAACACCCCGTCAGCAGCTGATCAGCGAGTCAGAGGTAAAAGGGCTTCAGTAAAGTGCAGTGCCAGCAGCCAGCCACGGCCACCATTGTACAAGCACGGTCTGTGGGACACAGGCGGGGGGATTAAGAGATCTGTGTCAGCAGCAGGCCTGTGTATACAAACACGGTAGCTAAAAGGGCTCATGTTCATGCTTTGTCCCCAGGGAGGTCATCGGTGATGGGAATGGGTTGTAGAGGGGCGGACATGCAGTGTCCGTGTCAGCCCTCCTGTCAGCCAGAGCAGCCAGCGGGGTGACTGGGCTGGGGACGGCAGAGTGAGATTGGCTCGGGCAAGGGGAGCCCCCCACCTGCTCCCCTCCTGGCAGAGACCCGGACTGGGGATGTCAGATAATGCTGTAGTGCCTGGAAGGTTGTAGGGAGCTCCCCGGCTCTGTAGTGGCCCTCAGGAAGGCTGGAGAACCTCACCTGGTCCTAGAGACGGAAGCAGTGGAAAGGAATTGCTCCCTCAGTGGTTTTAAAAAGTCAGCCTGGAGCTGTCACTGTAGGAAAGGTTCATCGAGATGAGCAGCCACAAAGGCATCAAACAGAGTATCTCTAATTAACCCCAGAATGTCTGCTTTCCCTGCTCTGGGGGGCGAGCAAGACTTCGGGATGCTCACGGATATGCTCCTGTAGAGCATCCAGGAGGATCATGAATCCACTGTCCACAGAGAGCAAATAGACCAGGAACCCAGGCTGCGAGAGACTGTATTTTATGACTTTATTGTTGCCCTTGCCTCTTCTGCCCCTCTACTTCCCACCGAGATCCTGAGGTTCTTGACAGCCAAGAAAGCAACGAGGGAAAAAGAGACCCACGCCAGGGACTTGAGACATCCTCTGCCTGCAACACTGTCAGTGGAAATAAGTGTGGAATGGGAAGTTTAATTGCAAAGCTGGGGATGCAGTGGCTATGTTCTGCATCGGTGCATTCATTTTTACAATTATATCAAGCAATATCAATTATATCAAGCAAATGAAGAAGTCCTGATGATGTTAGTTGATGGAGGTCGTTGCAGCAGTGACAACTACTGACCAGCTCCGGCCACGCTGGGTGAAAGGCATCTGAGGCCAGAAATGCAGAATTTGCAAGTGGATTTTGTTATATTTGACTGACCAGTTTTGTGGTAACACGAAAGCCCTCCCTCACGCGTCGCGAGGGATGGTGCTGCCCTGTAAGGGAGTCTGACCTCCTGCCAGGCTGGTTGTTAGACTTAGAATTTAAACCATGAGCGAAATAAATGCAACGTGAAGCTGTGTACAGTCAGAGCCAGGATTTCTCGCCTGTGTTTCAGTCTGTTTGATTTTCACGCTTCTCAACTAACCTCCTTTGTTCCTAAACACATTTTCATCCAACAGAAAACAGGGCCAGGACTTCAGAGTGGAAACAACAGGTACCAGACAGGAGCTCATCCTCTCCAGAGAGAGACACCTTTCAGATCCTCTCCATCCTCAGAAAAAAGACAGGGGGAAAAGCCCATATTGCACCTCTCCACCCATGCAAGTTGCTTCTAAGCTCCCGCTCCCACAGCAAAATCTTGTCTCTGCTTCAGCAGAGCCAGCACAAGGTCACCACGGGACCACCCCGAAGCAACGGTGAGGGCTTTCCAGCTCTCCAGAAACCCTTGGCAGCAATTTATGTCCTCAACCGAGACCGCCAGGCAGGAGAGACCTCTTTACACTTGAAACAGGTTTTTTTGAGCTTGCTTCCAGTCTACAGCCTTATCTTATTATTTTGTAATTCCTCTTCTAAACACGCAAAACCAAAGCTCGTGCCAAACCAAAACATCTCCACACTTTATCTGAGCGGGGACGAGCACGTGATGGTGGCCCAGAGCCTGGCGCAGGATGGCAGCTGGAGCCTGCAGAGCAGATGGGGACAGCTAACGCTGGTGGGGCATGAGACCCCCCCAGTACAACACGAGAGAAGGACAAAAGCCACTTTAGAGGCTGCTTTTGACTTTCTCTTCTGCTTGGTGGGAGGAGAAAACCCAGGGCAGTGTCAGTCCCTGCCCACACATCCCTCCCCTTCTGCACCTGCCAGATCACCAGCTCCCCCATTCCTCTTCCCAGTGGGTCCCGAGGTGGTTTTGCCCGACACACTCCCCCCGGCAGGCATGAGCCGTCCTGCTCTGCGCAGCGCAGCAATTCCTGCACCAGCGCTGGTCGTTTCTGCAGTTGCGCTGCCTTAGCCGTTAATTTAATAATTTACTTTAGTGAACCTCATTAAGGCACCTCCTGCCTTTCTGCACGTGGTGACAGGACGTTACAATTGCCGATAATATTGGCGGAGGCTGGAGCATCGAGCTGCTGGTGCTCACGCTAACCACAGGGCACCCGGGCACATCTTCTGCTTGACTTTCAAACGCAGATACCTCCTCCCAGGGCTCTCCAGCCTGTCTCCCCCTTCCCGTGCTTCCCTGGGGACCAAACACTTCCATGTTGTCCCCTTTCCAAGCAGGCAATTTGGTGACTCATGAAGGGCCCCGTCAGCTCTTTGGGGACTATTTGGGATGGCACCGTCCTTTCACAGGGCAGTGGAAGATGCTCCTGTGGGGCTCCTCCAAGTGCTGCTGGTTTGGGTGCTTTGCCTAGTGAAGCTGTTCTCCATGCAACCCCTCTAGTGACCTACGTGGTTGTGTGATAGCTCAAACACCAGGAAAACCCCCAGGGAAAATGCAGTGAGGTCAGATTTAAACATTTTCTAACAGACTGCATAACCCTTTTCATCCCATCCTGAAGGTTTGCTGGCTGCTGGAGGGCAATTCTGCCCCTTCATCCCACTCCTAGGGACAGAAGAGGGCTTGGAGCCGGCTTCTGGGCTCAGCCTGTCCCAGTAGCAGCTGCTGGTGTTCAGGGGGTGCAACACCAGCAGGAGAGCAATCAGTATCCATCCTTCCCTGGAAGAACCAGTTTGCCAGGTAGCGGCAAGTGGCACTTTCCCTTGGGCAGAGGCCAGGGACCCTGTCCTGCTCGGCGTTGCTTTTCAGATAGGCAGGCTGCGAGTTGCGCGGTTCACGTGAAGAGGGGAGATAGTGCAGCAGGGCTCCGAGCGCAGGGCTCTCGGGAGCAGCCAAAGGGACGGAGTGAGCCAGCAGGGCTTTGCCGCACGATAAAAGCTTCAGCACCCATGTGTGTAATCAGGAGAGGGCAGCCCCGGCTCTTAACTGCATCTCTGGTGAGCCAGGCTGGGTGGGGTGCCACAGGCACCCAGGACCCCAGTGCCGGAGATAACTCGGCGCCCCAGGAGGCAGAGCTGGCAAGTGAAAGAGGGGGCTGCCTCTGTCACGGAGAATTTCCCACCGCAGCAGGTGCTGGTGGAGCCCAAGAAGTCATGCAGGTGTGGTGGGCTTCCCTGCACAGTCGGTCCTTTGGGAACTGGCCAGTGCTGGGGCTCCCTCCCTCACCCCGGACCCCCGTAGGGGAAATCCCCCCATCCCTTCCAGCGATGCTTCCAGGGACAGGAGAGCCAGGGAGTAAAAGAGAGATAGTCGGGGGTGGCTCAGCACCAGCGGCTGCAGATCCTGGCACCACCAGCGTCCCCAGCTGGTCCCAACCACCTCCTCTCCTGCTCAGAGTCACTTGCAGGCTCAGAGACTTGCTAATTGCTTGCAGCAGCCTTTGTGTGCCCTTGTGGCAAGGCTTGAGCTTCCTAAAATCATACAGCACTGAAGCAGGGCCTGGACCCAGCTTTTCAGCCCCAGCCATGCCTCCAGGGACAGCTCAGTCTCTTCCCTGTGCCCACCCTCCCGGCAGGAGCAGCTCCACCAGCAAGGGCTCTGCACTCACAAAGCAGATTTTGCTCTCTCCCCACTTTTTAATCATTTTTTTTTTTTAACAAGCAGGGTGTTAGAGGAGCCCAGCAGGCTGGAGAAGATGCTCCCAGCTCCCTGCCAGGGGTTACAGTTTTTTCCCCCACTGTTTCTTTGAGGGTGGCACAGCCCCAAGCCTCCGTCAGGCTGGTGGTGCAGTGCTGGTGGTGTTTGCCAGCCCCGGCCTGTGACTCAACAAAATCACCCGCTCCTGTAAACAGGCACCCTAGAGCGTCCTGAGAAGAGGGGTGTCTTTGGCCATCTCCCAGCATCGCCCTGGCACCGGGTGCCAAGGGAGAGCTTTGGCTGCCTTGGCCAGCCGTGCACCCCTGTGGGCTCTGGCTGCGCTCCCAGCCGTTGGGCATGTGCCATGGAAACCCCACTGAAAACCTGTTTACAGCTCTCACAGCCTTGCACTTTGCTTTTCTTTTTTTTTTATTTTATTTTGGCAGAGAGTGTTTGGGGGGCAGCCCAGCCCCCTGTCCCTCGCCCACAGGCGTCTCTCTTGAGAGGGATCAGAAACTACTGCTCGATGCAGTGGGAATTGCTTATCCTTCCTGGGAGGGACAAGATCCCAGGATGGGGCAGCAAGAGAGATATTTGGACTGTCACCGTGCCCCACGGAGCCCTGGCGAGGTCACAGTGGTGGCTTTGGGATGGCTGGGGATGGGGAGCAGCCCAGAGCCAGCTTGAATTTGCCAGTGTGCTTCCCCTTCCCTGCTGGGAAAGGAGCCAGGGCACGGCAGAGCCGGGGGAAAAGTCCTTCGCCCTGCAAGAAAAAACAGTTTGGAAGGAAATGCTGCTGCTGGCTTCTTCCAGACCGGGCCTGGGAGCGGGACAGCCCGGGGAGCAGAGGCAGCCCGAGCCCGGCTTTGCTGCCATCTGCCGCCCGGCGAGCCCGGGCCGGTGGGGACCAAACACCGCCCAGCTCCGAGGGATACCCACAACACTGATTTTTCTCAGCTAGATGATCTCCCTTCCACCTAAATACATCAAAACCAGCCCTTTCCCTGTTTCCAAAGGGAGGCGTTTGACCTGCGGGGACAAAGGGTTTGCTTGAAAAGCAGCTAGCCCGGGGTGGGGAAAGCTCTGCGGGCACGCAGCTGCCTGCTGAAAGCCTCCTCCGGCCTGGCTGTGGCCCAGAAATAAATCTCAGGAACACGTCAGGACGTTTGCAAGGTGTCCTCAGCGCAGTACAGGTTGATATGCCCTGGCTCTGGCTGGGACTGCCAGGTAGTCCCCGAGATAGCATCTCAGCTCCCAGCGGCGGCATCCCACAGCACCGGTGCCAGGCGAAACGGTGACTCTTCTGCAAGAGCGATAGCCTTTGTGTACATATAGATGCAAATATCTATATGTGCAATAAATTTATATAAAATACCATTTTCTAGTGGGTTCCCAAGAGAGGCATTTTTTTATTTCTGTGTCCTCTGCTCTCAGGACCAGTGAGAGCTGATTCCTTGCCCCATTTCCCCAAATCTCAGCTCCACAGACATGTCACTCCATGGCACCCGTCGTCCAGGGGTCCATCTCTGAGCCCCGGTGCCCCTTTGAGTCCCACTGTGTCAGGGAAGAGAGTCCCAGGGATGCCAAACATCTGCCTTTCCCACCAACAGCAGCCAGAGCTGGAGGTTTCTGCTGCGGGATCCGGTGGCTTCCAGTCATTTACGCCAAGTGTCCAGGGGGTGGCACATGTGGACTGTGGCCAGTGGCTCTGCTCAGGGCTTGGCCCAATCCAGCCCTCCTGGCTGGGCCCTCTGGCTGGTCCCCAGTCACCTCCTGCCCAGGGATGCTGCTGGCCAGGTGACCGTCACCCGTGGTTGGGAAGTCCCTGCAGCACAGGCAACATGTGCATCCCGCATTGCTACTTTGAGATTTTCCCACTGCAGATGGGCAGGGAGACAAGATGGAGCTGCAGACAGGCCGCGATTACCCGCTTGGTCTTCAGCTCCTGTCACTTGCGTGTCTGGCACCACTGATGGACAAGCAGAGGCTTCCCCGGGGGTCCTGCCTGCCCACCATCCACTGAGCAGGGATGTGCGTGCAGGATGCTCTTGCTGCCAGCGTGCCCACGCTGCCTGCGCCCTGGGAGCCATTCGCATCCTGCCTGACACAGCGCTCTCACTCCAGTGCTGGTCCTTTCTGTGACCAGCGAGGTTGAGCTGCCAGGATGATGTACGAAGGGAGGTGAGGGATTTGCCAGCTCTCCAGGGGTTTGTCCATCACCGAGTAGCTGCCTGAAAACATGCCCAGCTGGCAGCTCCCAGGGCAACAGCACAAATCCCCGATGCTGGGTTGGTTACTCCCCTCCTGGCTGCCATGCAGGTCCCAGGGGTGTTTCCCTCTAAACTGGAGGTGGCTGTGGATTAAAACAGCTCAGCCTGGAGCATCCATGCTCAGCTGCCTCCCCCAGGAGAGCTCATGGACAGAGCAGGGATGGACACCTCTTCCTCTAAGGGAAACTCTTACAGCTGCAAAACCAGGATCTTTCCCTGTAAAATCTCCCTTGAGCTTTTCTCCAAATATCAAACTACTCTGCTTGTTCAGGGACCTACTAGATGGACGTTATAGCTGCTCTTGGTTGTTGTGTTCAGCAAAGCACCGAGGC
Source organism: Himantopus leucocephalus (assembly GCA_003993805.1). Taxonomy (NCBI): domain Eukaryota; kingdom Metazoa; phylum Chordata; class Aves; order Charadriiformes; family Recurvirostridae; genus Himantopus; species Himantopus leucocephalus. The sequence continues at coordinate 13,008,261 of RSEF01000013.1, forward strand.
ATTAGCCACGTGCACTCTCGTTGATGCATCCATCTGTCTCCCAGGGCCACCATCACTCTTTTCTGAAGTCCTGGTGGGGATAAAACTTCTTGGGGGATCTATGTGGCATGGTGCCACTTGCAGATGGTGGCATTGCCCAGATGGCATTACATCATGCTGCCGTCAGCCCTCAGCGGGTGTGATGCAGCACTCAGCACTGGAGGGAAAGGGCTGGGCTGGGGTGCAGGACGTGCAGGTCGGTCCAAAATGAAGGGGGGAACCGTACAGGTGGCAAGTTCATAAAACACACCGGATTGTGGGGTTTGTACTGCAGACTGCTGGCTCTCATGGTAATTAGGAAAAACTTCAAAAGGGTTATGAGCAATAAGCATTAGCGCATGGGATGGAAACCATATGTGGGGAAGCCATGTACAGGGCCATGAAGCGAGGCAGAGGAGGCTGAAGGGCAGGTCCCAGGGTGGCCTCACAAGCCACCTCAGTTGCGGGGTATGGGGATGTGGCAGCCTCCCTCCCAATCCCGCCAAGCTCCCACCTACAGCCGGGAAGTCAAGGGGTGTGTGACAGGGCTGTCCCCAACTCCCAGCCCCTCCAAGCTCCATTGGGTCGTGGTCTTACCACCATCCCTGACACCTCCTGCAGGAAGCCAAGTCACCCCACCTTGGGCTTCACCACCACAGCTCCTGCTCCAGTTTGCTCCTAAAGATTGCTGCACCCCCAGGGAGGCACTCCAGTCCCAGGGGAGACTGGACCCCTGTACTGCACTGCACTGCACCCCAGCACCATCCTGCCTTGCGTTGCATCACATTGCATTGTCCTGCCCTGCATGGCACTGCATTGCACCCCAACACTGCACTCTCCTGTCCTGCATTACATTGCACTGCTCTGCCCTGCATTGCACTGTCCTGCACTGCACCCTGGCACTGCAGGGCACTGCCCTGCCCTGCCCTGCATTGCCCTGCCTTGCAGTGCATCCCAGCACTGCGCCGTCCTGCCTTGCATTTCATCACATTGCATTGCCCTGCTCTGCACTGCATCCCTGCACTTCACTGTCCTGTCTTGCATTGCATCACATGGCATTGCACTGCCCTGCATTGCACTGCACTGCACTGCATTGCATCCCAGCACTGCCCTGCCCTGCATCCCAGCACTGCACAGCGCTGCCCTGCCCTGCATCCCAGCACTGCCCTGCCCTGCATCCCAGCACTGCACAGCACTGCCCTGCCCTGCATCCCAGCACTGCCCTGCCCTGCATCCCAGCACTGCACAGCACTGCCCTGCCCTGCATCCCAGCACTGCCCTGCCCTGCATCCCAGCACTGCACAGCACTGCCCTGCCCTGCATCCCAGCACTGCCCTGCCCTGCATCCCAGCACTGCACAGCACTGCCCTGCCCTGCATCCCAGCACTGCCCTGCCCTGCATCCCAGCACTGCACAGCACTGCCCTGCCCTGCATCCCAGCACTTCCCTGCGCTGCATTGCGTTCCAGCGCAGCCCGGCAGTGCGTGGAGCGGCTCTCCCAGCCCGCCGCTGCCGCTGGCTGCTCTATCTGCCTGTCAACAGATGGAGCTACCGACCCGCCTGCTCCCCGCGCCGCCCCGCACCTGATGCCCGCAGCGGCGGGGCCAGCGCCGGGCCGGGGCCGCGGGAGGGCTCGGGGGGCAGCCGAGGGGCCGGAGCGGCCGAAGGGCGGCCGGGATGGGAGGCCGGGCGGTGGGAGCAGCCCTGTCCGGTACCCCGTCCCCAACCTGTCCCGCAGCCGCGGGACGAAACGTCCCGTCGGGTCCTCTCTGCGCAAAAAGCCATCCCAAATGGACCCCCAGCCCCGACGGGGTCCGGCGTGGGAGAGCAGCCCAGAGGAGGGTGATGGGTGAGGCCGGGCCAGGGAGGTGCATGCAGGGTCCTGTGCCAGCCCGGCCGGGGGCCGGAGGAGCCAGATCTCAGGTCTCCTCCGTCTCAAAGGGTCGGGCTCCCCCGTGATTAACTGCTGGGCTGCGCTGCAGATTAGCCGTGGGACCGCTGCGTTTGATGTATGGGGCAGGAGGCCAGAGAGGGATTTTCCTCCCCTTCTGGGGTTAATCCTACCCTGTCTATCGCAGCCCTTTGATTGCAAAGCCCCGCAGATAAACCTCCTTAGTCACCAACAGACAGCAGGCAGCGACGAAAAAGAATATGAGCAGGAGCGTGGGCTTGGGGAAATACAGGATTTGGAAGTTTTCCTGCAGTAGCCGGTGGCTATAGAGTGTGTGTGCTCCTCGCAGCCTCGAAGCCACCCTCCAAAAAGGGAGGAAAGTGCTTTTCTTTTTACTAATCCTGATGAATTCTGCTTGTTTAACCTGAGATCTAACTTCTCGCAAAAAGAGCCACTGAAACGTCAAACGAGCACCGTTCCCCACCCTCCCTGTTTGAATGAAACCTTTCCAAAGTCGGAGCGCTTCAGCAAATCACTAACACACCCGTGAACATGCGGTTTGGGATACAGCAATAGCCACACCACTCTGCCGCTAGCCCCAGCCACTTTTTATCACACACATATAAGCCATAAAAGCCAGCCTGGAACAAGCAGGGTTGTTTTTGCAGGAGTGGTCGAGTTTTGCATTTTAATAAGCCTCAGCCCCCTCATAATTTCTCTTTTTAAAATGCCAAAAGGCACCAGCCCAAAACAAGGCTTAGAAAATTCCTGTAAAATAGCTTGTAAGTGTCTAAAAGCCTCTGAGCTTCCCTCTCTTGGGCTTAGAAACGCCACCTCTGGAGTGGTGCTGCAAGGCAGGGGAGGGCTTGGGGACATCTCACCGGTCACCATCCTACCGCAGGGCAGGAGCTGCCGATGGGACATAGAATAGTCCAGGCTGTGCTGTGATGGAGGGTTGGATGGTTTGAGTCAAGCCTGTCCAGCCATTTTGGAAACCGATGGAGTTGCTGGAATGGGGATGGCTGGGGATGCAGGACAGGGGTGTCCTCAGCTCATGGCACCGCTGCTTGTCCCATGCCTGGCTGCTGAGCTCAAGGGATTAAAGTCCTTCCAAGCCCTACACCTACACCTGACTGCCCCAGACACAGCCTCGTCCAGCTCGGTTTTAAAATACCCTTCATGTGACCTGGCCCAGGCTTGACTGTCCTCCTACAGTGCCTGAATCGTTTGTCTTAATATCTAACCTTTGAGCTTTCTCATTGCAAATTAAGTTGATTACATCTTGGCCCAGCTCCAGCAGACCCTGAGACCGATTGATCACTGTTGTCTCAGAGGTCTTGGGAAGCTCTTATCATGTCCCCCTCCGTCTCCAGCTTTCTAGAGAAAACAAACCCCAACTCTTTGGCCAGGTTAGGCTGTCCCCTTCGTCATCCCTGCTGCTGCGCTGACTCCTCTGAGTGTCTCCGTCCTGCCCCGAGCCAGCAGCCCTGAGCCCTGCGGGGCTCACTTTGATCAGTGTTCAAAGGAGGAACCCCAATGCTCTGAAGACCACCCTAGGTCACTTGCTTTGCCTATGTACTTGAGTGTACACACGAGTTGAAGCCAGACAGATGACTTGCAGGCTTCAAGTGAGGTTTGGCCATCTGGGCTCCCCCTTTGGCACGCGCCAGCCCCAGTGTGCCTCTCAGTGATGCTGCATGCACCAAAGCACTCTGCCATCTGTTGCGCTCAGAAACACAGCTCTGGTTTCCAGCAAATGAGGTTCATCTGTTGCTGGATGTGGGGCATGGGCTCCTCAACCCTTCAAGCCTTGAAGTCAGGGCAGGACATCACACTGCATCGTGGCTGGGGCTGGAGGGACCAAGCCACCCACGGGCTCCAGGCTAGGGTGTCCTCAGAGCCTCACCCTCCCTGCAAGGGGCCACCAAATGCACACCCACATCTGTATGCACATCTGCATGCCCAGAGCCACGTGCTGCCTGTCCAGCTTTTCAGGCAAGGATGCTCCAGCCTGACGGTGGAGCGAGCCAGCCTGGCCTGCCTGGAGGATGCTGTGCTTTGCTCCTTGACTTTACTTTTCCCAGTGACCAACACCCCAAAACCCGCTGCATTTGAGGTCAGCAGAGAGCTCTCCCCAGCTGCCCAGACTTCAGCGCCGGGGATGTAACATTTTTCACCCACCCCCCTGCCAGTCATGCTCCCCTTCCCCCTGCTCCAGGATTTAAAGAAAGAAAGATCCACCGGGCAAACAGCTCGAAGCCGGCATCTGAGCAATTATAAAAGTGCTTTCTGCCAGCTGCTAGACTCCTCGTCACCAATCTGATCGGTAGACTAAACAGCGAGGACCCGGGCTGATCCCCCCCTGCGCCGCTCCAGCCTGGAAACGGCAGGGGCTCGGGGGAGCGCAATGGTTAGCATCAAAACTGGCAGCAACGTCCTAACGGAGAAGGCCAAGGGAATCCTGCGGCTGCTTAATGGAGGCGGGAGGGAGGAGGTGGAGGACAGGCTGAAGGGACCCTGGAGGATGGAGCCCTGGCTGTGGGACGCAGGGACCCCCCCAGGCTGGGGGTTGCTCCCCCCGGGGTGAGCTGGCTCCCCGCCGGCAGTCCTCCAGCTTTGCATCATCCCTCCTCCATCACCAAACCTGTGTGTCCAAGCCTGGCGTGCCAGGGCTGGGGTTTCAAAGGAGATTTTTTTCCCCTTCAGTTGCCCAAACCCTCCTCTTCCTCTCGCTCCCCGTGCCCTGTGGACAGATAACACAGGCGGTTTTCCCCGGGAGGCTCGTACGGAGCAGCTGGCGCTGTTATCTGGGAGTCACTCCCTTATCTGGCGGCTGATTTCGGCTCCGAGGAGTCAGCACCTCTCAGGTGAGGAAGGCTGGGTTACCAGCTGCCCACGCTGGGCACCCGCGGGGGGTTATCAGCCTGGCCACCCCCTCGTCTGGCCAAGTCCCATCAGATAGCAGCGCTCAGACATCCCTGGGGGTGATGGGGTGGAAATGGGACATTGCAGCCAGGGAGTCCTGGGAAATGCCTGCTGCTTCCTAAAAATAAGGAAAGAAAAAAAAAAAAAAATTTGGGCTCAGGTTCCTCTTTCCATAAGTTAGCAGCAATGCGTGATCATGCCAAAAAAAAAAATGAAGCGGTAGTGGCGCTGGAGAGAGAGCTGCGGCTTTTATTGCTCTTATCTCCCGGCTTCTGGAGGAGCACGCTGCCTGCGTGGGGGTCTGGGCAGGGACACAGCGCACACGCCACAGGGAGACCAGCTCCCCCCTAAATCACGGCTTGCCATGATTTACGCGGAGGCTCACAGGTTAGGTAACTGCAGTAAACAGAATAAACAGACTTCCCTCTGGATTTATGGACCGACAAAAGGACCTTTAACCACAAAAGAAATGTGCTTTCCAGCCCTCTTCTATCACCAGATCCCAACCAAAGGCTTAAATGCTTATGTCAAGCCCACAGAGCTCAGGATTTGGGCCGGATTCAAACTACTCCTCCATCCTCCCCGCTACCCGAGTAAGTCATCTCATAGTTCATCTCCCATTCACCTCTCAGCTGCCCACTGACACGCACGCGATGCCAGAGGGGTCAGAGGGAGCAGGGAGAGGATATTTCTGTTACTTGGGCTTAAAATAAGTGACTAATAAATGCACAAGCAGGCAAAGGTGTGCAAGCGCTCTGCAGAGAGGTTGCTCTGTCCAAGAGCTGCCTAAGAGGGGGACATTTTTTGGGGTGCTGCTGGACCCTTTTTCCCCACCAGCTCCCCATGGTCAAGCGAGGAGCTTTGACTGCTATCGCTGAGATAAACCTTCCCAGCACAAGAGCTGCTGTCTAAAGAGAAATTAGGGGTGTTTTTTTCTTTTCTCGGAGTAAAAGAGGTGTTAGATTTTCATGTGGTTCTCAAATATCTGATGGCGTTTCTCCCTGTAGATGTGGAAACTTGTATAATGATGATATTACCAATGTTTCACGCCAAATCAAAGGGTGTGTATAAAGGCACGGTGCCCAAGGAGTCCTTTGCTATCAATCTTTAGGCTATTATTTTTCATGTGGCATCACTGCAGAAAAAGCAGCTGGACAGGAGGAGCCTGTCCGTCCCCAGACAGTCGTGGCTCATGCTCGGGGAGCCGGTCCCACCAGTGGCAGGAGCACGGTAGGGAGTGCAGGAGGTAAGCATAAAACCAGAAGCCAGGCTAAAAGACTTTGGAAAATTTGGCATTAATAGGAATTCTTGCTTTCCTATAGTCAGCAGCTGAGTCAGCCACAGTGTCAGCCACACAGAGCAGCCCAAAAACCGCACTGCTACCAAGTAAGTTCTCAGAGTCCAGTGTTACCCCTTCCCTTGATAGCCGGAGAGGGAAAAGCATCCAGGAAAGCGCCGCCTTCCCTCCATCTTGCACATCTTTATTTAATTCCATTGAAATAAAGCACACATATTTGAAATGGAACAATTTAAATCCATGAATTGTTCTAAATCCAGGAGAATTGCCAAACCCCCTGTTTTAATACATTTTCAAATTCCCTTTTCCTCCTGTCTTGGAGAGCCAAGATATGGCTATTTAATTACAAGCACAACCTCCATTTAAGTAACCCTGGTAATGAGGCTGGCGTGGAAAGGCATCCGATTTTTCCATTGTCTGACCGAGGCGCTGCAATTAGTGTGTTTTATCCCAGGTTTGCGTTTGGCACGGCTCAGGGAGCGATGCTTTGGGGACACGGACTAGTAGTAATCTCCGTGCTCTGGGCTCTTCGTCATCCTGCCTGTTAAACGGGACCGAATCCAGACTCCTGCCAGGGGAAGGGGATTTGGGCTGGCTGCTTTCTGCAGCTCGAACCTGTGGGCAGAGGCGTTTAGTCCTCCACGGAGCAGGTTGAGGGAAAGGGAATGGGAAAGAAATATAAAAGGGAGGGAGCTTTGTGTCAAATGGAGGCAAAGAAAAATCGTGGTAAGAGAAGCAAGAATGGCATTGCAAAGAAACTGCCAAGTGGTCCTTGCGGCAGCTGCTTGAAAATGTTTCCCTTGGCTTGCTTCGAGTCAGGAACAGGAGCCGACCCACGGAGGGAGCTGCTCCGGGTGCATTAGCAGCGGCTCAGCTCTGAGCATCACTGAAAGAGCTTGCCCGAAGGCTGGGGAGACCCAGATATGAAGAGAAGTGATGCAGCATCATTTCCCGGCTGGGATGCCCTAAACCCAGGGTAGGGACCTGTTGATGCTGGAGTCACCACATGACACGTGAGGATCATCTGCTCAGAGGTCACCCCATGCCAGCAGGCTGCTGCTAATAGGTGTGGTGCCACGCTGGCAGCACAGTGGCTTTCCCCCACCATCACCTGCCAAAGCCACCCACTGCCCTCATCCCACAGAGGGGACCAGGGTGGGCTGCAGGGCTGCCCTGGAGGTGATGGAGCAGGGTGGGGGACATCTCATCACCACCACCACCCCTGCAGGCTGCGGATTTGGGTCTGTGCTGCCCACCCTGCTCTGTGGGCAAGGGGATATGGAAAGGACCTTGGGTGACGTGCGAGTGGTACCAACACCCACTGTCAGGGCTGGTGGAGGGCTCAGCCAGGCAGGGAGCTGCTCGCATCCCGTGCCGGCTCTCCATCCCTCAAACACACATTCCTCTGGGCTCAGGGAGCGCTGGGCTGGCTCCGGCTCCCAGGAAGCGGCCGGGCCATGGTGGAGCCAGCCTCTCCCCCATCCATCATCCTTATCAGCCGGTGCTGGCAGCTCGGCGGTCCCTGGCAGCGGGGCTGCACGGACGGCGGGCCGGGGCCGTGCAGCGAGAGACAGGCAGGAGGCATTGCGGTGATAAGCCACGTCGCAAACAAAAACAACAACTCTCCTCCTTGGGCACTTCAAAGCACCGACCTGAAATTTATGCATCCGCAGAGCCCTCGTGGGTGCTGGGAGGGTGAGGGCAGCTCCCATGGGAGAATGTGGGCAGGACGCAGTGCCGAGGCCACGGTTTGCCCACGTGGAACCGTGGATTCGACAAAGTCTCGTGTGGGATGTAAAAGAGATGCAGGTAAGGAGCAAAGCAGGTTGCCCTGCACTGGGATGGGCACGATACGGTAAAAGCAGCAGCTCAGCCCTAGGTGGGGTTGTGCCCCATGGCTGTGGGCTCTCTGCACCCACAGGCTCCCAAAGCATCCCATAAAAATCTATTCGATGAAGTCATTTGCTTTTCACATGCAACCGTCTCACCAGGCATAAAGTAGCTTTGGAGACCGGCTCACGGGCTGTCACGCAGAAGATTTAGGGCTGTTCCTGAGGAAAGTAAGAGCCCAGACACAACCATGCTCCACCTGCCTCAGAGAGGTCCCACGAGCATTACTCCTGCTCGCATTAACCGGGATTTTATTCCTCTGATGGTCCCTATGAAATCCGTGAGACCTCTTGTGGCATGAGCTGAAACTCCACACACGTCCCTCGGATCACATTGGGGCATCACGGCTGTAGGGTTGTGGCCATCCCATGGGCACTGCCACCGTGCGTTCGGGGTCAGCATCTGGGCAGCACCAAGGGAAAAGACATTTCAGGACTAACTGGAAAAAGAATTGTGTTGCGGTTAATGCAGGAGTGAAAGCATCTCACACCTGAGATGGTGTTTGGATGCTCTACTGCCGCAAGCTGCAGGGAGAGACCCAGAGAAGAGATCCGAGGGAGGTTAAAGCCAGGCTGCAGCACGGCGGTGGCCTTGGGGAAAACAGGAGTGCGGTATGGGGGGGCTGATGTATAGCAACACATATGCACTCACAAACATGTATACATACACATATGTTTATACACACATTAACTTCCAGCTGTACACACACTTATCTTAACATTCAAGTGTAATAATGCTACTGAAAGAAAACGCCACACACCTTTGCTGGTAATTGTCTCTTTTTACAGGATTCAATTTCATTGAGGTTTGTCTGTATGCCAAGTCATGTTGAAAAATTAATCATATTAACTTTTTTTAAAGTCTCTTAAATTTATATAAGCATTATTCATCAAGGACTCTTGTATATATTTGTCATTGAAATGACTCAAAATTAGAACTGTTATCTTAATTTGATTTAATTTCCTTTCCACCAAATTTAAGAGCCTGTTCTTTCTGTTTCCTTTCTCTCCTCCCTCCTCATCTTTCGTAAATGAGAGGATACTTAAGGGATAAGGAGATCCCCATCTATTTCATTTGAGTTGCATTTAACTGAATTAAAAGTGGAAGGATTACTTTATTTTTTAACCTAGTTCATCACAAATCAGACCTCTTCCAGGTGAAGGAAGAAGTGTTTATTTTACCTTTTTTGGGGAAAAGGCCCTTTTCCTCAGTTGTACCCACAGGAGGTGTGCAGGAAGAGTCCTATCAGATGCACTTTGATAAAAGGCACCCTGGTGCTGGAAGACCCACATTCCCTCTTTCAACTTTTGCATTGGGGCAGCCCTTCTTCTGCCTTTCTCTTCCTACCATGAATACAGCTTGAGCCTTCCTTGGCATGTTTCTTCCAGCACTGACATCCCACATCAGCCCCACATATGGGTACCAACCACCATGCCCCAGGATCATAGACGTGACCAACCACCATGCATGAAGATCATAGATGTGAGCAACCACCATGCCCCAAGATCATGGACATGAGCAACCACCATGCACCCAGATCATGGATGTGGCCAACAACCATGTATGAAGATCATGGATGAAACCAACCACCACCCACAGCTGAGCTCAGCCCCTTCACCTTTTATACTGGTGGTGGTGATGTCAAAGGTGCCTGCCACAGCCTGATTGGCTGGCAGGTGCTGGGGGTGTGGTCTCCCTGCTCAACCCCTCTTTAAAGGGGGCAGAAGCCCCCACCCCAATGGCCATGGTCCAGTTTTTGCTGGGAGCAGCCTGGCAGCATCCTACTCCTTCCCTGCTGCCCTGCCAGGAGAGAGCGTGCCTGCACATCTACATACTTACATACATTATGATATCTTGTTTTAATTACATTAGAGCAAATGACTCCTTCCCCTATGGTTTATATCAGCGCTTTGGGTTTGTAATTTATCTTGGCACAGTCTAGACTGGAGCCACTTTGAAGCTGTTTCAAACAGGATGAGAACAAACAATTTTTCCAAAGTGGCTGGATTAAGAAAACTGGCAGCCATTCATCTTTGGGAGAAGGCTTGTGGCAGCGCCGTGTCCCCGCTGGAGTCCTGCCAACCTCCTGCTCCCTACCCTGCTGGGACGGAGAGGTCCTAACCCTGCGGAGGGTGGGAAATCGCACCGCTAGCTACTGTGTGTGGAGGGGGAGGGTGGCAAAGGGCACCGTCGGGGGTGTCTGCGCAAGGAATACCTGATTTATGGCTATTTATCTGCACTTAGCTTATGCCCAGGTGTTTGAGATGAGGTGGTTATGCTGAGCGGATGGCACTGCAGCAAGACATGCAGCATCCAGCATCGGGGAGCACTGGCTGCGGCCAGTCCTGCTGCTCCTCCAGCCCGAGGGGCCGTGGTCACCCCATTCCATACCCAGCGTGCGGCTCCTTCACCCGGTCACCAACTCCTGCACAGTACTTTTCCTATAAACCTTATTGACATCTTTAATTCAGAAAATCTCTCCTTATTTTATTACTTCCACCTGGAGTACTGTGTCCAGCTCTGGGGCCCCCAACATAAG
>RSEF01000013.1:13018920-13040797 GCA_003993805.1 Himantopus leucocephalus
TTTAAGGTCCCTTCCAACTCGAACCATTCTGTGATTCTATGATTTTCTTCACATAAAAGTAATCCTGAAAACATCTTTACTAACTTCTACAGTTTCCCCAAGATATTTCTTTCTTTTAAAAACCAAACCAACACCAAACTCTTTCATTGACTGGGAAAGGTGGTTTTCTTCTAAATCACTGCCTTCAAGCACCCCAAAATTGGAGGGCTTATTTTAGGAGAAGCACAGTATAGGGAATATGTCTCCTTGAGCCCCTCACTGAGCTCATACGGATCCCTCCCATGGGCAGGGTGCAGGTCCCAGGAGGTCCTCAGGGCCACTTAGACCTGTTAGTGCCCCCAGGTCCTGGTCCCCTATCCCTGCTGGGGACGGCTCTTCCTCACATGGGCACCTAGCAGGTCCTGAGGAAGAACTNCACCTAGAAGGTCCTGAGGAAGAACCGTCCCCGGCAGGGCTGAGGGCTGAGCTCCCCTCCCGCCCCGCATTGCACAAATCCTGCTCTGAGCAGCAGCAGAACTCACATGGAAACACATGTGTTTTCTATATTTTTCCACCCAAACGCTGGGTTTTTAAATATTCTAGCAGCACCATTCACTTGGAAAAAGCTGCCAGGGTTTATGACGGATCCCTCCTCCTTAAGGCTTTGAAATAAGGCTGTAAACATGCTCACCAGGCTAAAGTGTTGCCTGTAAAGGGGGTTGCTCCCCTCATGATGTGCCTATTGGCTCCAATTAGCACTGGCAGGAGTCAACCGCAAAGAGAAGGCAGAGCTTATCCCTGGGAGTGAATTGATTTATTTACAGCATTTTCAAAGCAAGATGACTATGGCCTTTTTTTTAACTTTCTTTTTTTTTTTTCCCAAAGCTACCCATTTGCAACAGGGAAAAAAAAACCAACCATCCCCTAAATAGCTGGAAGTGGGAGGACACTGTCTGCTTTCCTTGAGATGAAGATTAATTTTTGTTTAATAAGGGTAGGATAAGATCACCTGGCATTTTACTGAAGCCTTGCCCTGGCCATCACCAGAGTGGGAGACAGGGAACCCTGCCCAGCCATGCCTGGAGCAGGAGACCAGCACCTCGGCGCCACGAGCTGAGTGCTGGTTTTATCTTGTTTTGGGTGCCTCAGTGAGAGGAGGTGGGTTTTCTCAGGGTGCCGCCTGGGTACCACCGAAGCTGGTTTGGGCAGGAGCTGGAGGAGCTCGGATCCTCCATCACGGATTTAGGTACCGTAAAACACCTGTGTCGGGAAGCAGCAGCTCTGCTCTCTGCTTCAGGGCTCCCTGGAGGCAACATGCTCTCTGCGGGGCCAGTTTTAGCCACTGGGCTGGGGGAACGGCCACCTGGGGGGAAAACCTGTGGTAACCCCATGAAGAGACAAACCTCAAGCAAGAGAGCCAGGGAGCGCGCCAGGCGAGATCCCCTGTGGGACTTTCAGCTCCCATGCCAACATCCTCAGCAGGAGGGAATGGGAGAGAAAAGCTGTGTGCCCCATGAGCTCAGCCATCCTCCCACCCCACAATGCCACATTCCAACCATCACGTGTGTTCACCACCCCAGCAGCACACCCGGGCACCTGCCTTCATCCTTCAGGCTCCTTCCCCCTCCACCGGCTGTAGCCCAAAGGTCCCTTCTCCGGCAAAGCAGCTGCTTTCCGTCACGGCGCCGTCGGGAAGGAGCCGGGGCGAGGGGGTGTTTGTACAGGCGGGAGTTACAGCCATCGCCTGCTACCGACAGCGCACTCTGCTTAGCCGACAAGAGCTAAGCGGCCCGGCCATAACTCAATGCCGAAGCTGCCCAGGCGAGGTGGCAGCCAACAACGGCGGGTTTATGGACTTTGGAGGGGACTTTGTTAGTGGTAACCTCAGGGGATTTGCTGACGGGAAACACTGGAAGCTCGCTGTGCTAATTAAAGGAGGGGAGGGCGATGCAGTCGGCAAAGGTGGGAGTGCGCAGCCGAGCTCTGCCCCCACGTCCCTGTGCCATCGCGGCGGGCGGCAGCTCTGGTTCTCGCTGGGGCTTGGAGTCCTCCGAGGGGACCGAGCTCCCGCAGTGCTGCGGGCCCCTTTCTCATGCTCACTGGTGAAGGGAAGAGAAGCGCTGTGGGAAGATGAGAGAGGATAAAGTCATGACTCCTTCGGGTCTGCCAGGAATAACCTGTACCCCAGTTTCCCTGCAAAACCTGCTTGTCACGCACTGCAGAAGGGCAGCCGGGGCTCAGGCACCATGCTCAGCTCTGCATCTCGAGAGAAAACAGGCGGCGCCAAGCCCTGAGCATCCTCGGCGCTGATAGCAGGCGTGGGCCAAGGCCCCGCTTTGGAGCTGGACTCAGCTCACCAGCTGAATCAGCAAATAATTAGCAGCGGCCAGAGCCGGGGGATTAGCATCCCTCTCCTCTCCAGCCATCCAGCCCGGCTTAACCCTTTCATCTGCGTGTCTCCGAAGACCCGAAGCTGTAGGGTCTCCTGGGTGGAGATGCTTCCGTGGGGCCGGCGCTGCTGGGGGGGTGCCCAGGGTGTCACGGCCGGTGTCCCCTCGCCAGAGTGGCATCCTCGCTGCGGTAGCAGCCGGGGAGCTGGCTCATGGCTCGGGGCGAGCCGTCAGTCCCGTGCCTGGCGGCTCGTTTGTTCACCTCCGGGCAGCCCGATGACAGCGCTTCCCTTTACTACCAGCTGCAAAAACCTGGCAGCTGATTTAGGAGAGCTCCCGGGGCCCAAAATGTAAACCGTTTTTCACCAGGAATGTATAAGCAAGCCATAAAATAAGGGATTTGAGTCTGGTCACATGGGACAGGCCTCCCATAAAATTGAAGCATTGATCTGTATTTTAGTGAGCAGCTTCGAAGCTGCCCGGGTGATTGAAGACCTGAGCTTTAACAAACTCTGTAATCTCCCACCATACATCTGAAGTGGCATGTTTGAAGTCCGAGGACGAGTTATTTATATTATTTGTATAATACACGGTGAAAGGACATTAGCCACAGCTCGAGCACCAGTGGTGGGTATTGCTGCCGGGCAGAGGCTCTGTGGCACATCGCTCCGTGTTGGGGCTGCCCCGCACATTGGACACACGTGTGTGATGGCCAAGGTGGCCCAAAACTGCAGGATCCGGCCGTGCTACTGCACACCAATGCTGTCCTGGCTGCCCCGTGCCATCTGCAGCTGCTGGGCTGGGACATGCGGTGCTGCTCTGTTCTCCTGGTGGGGATCACCCCCTTCCTGGCATGTGTCACCCCCGTCCCACTAGGTGACCCCCTTCTCAATGTCTGTCATTCCCTTCTTGACATCTGTCAGCCCCTTCCCAGCAAGTGTCACCTGTTCCTGGCACGTGTCACGCTCTTCCCAGCATGTGTGCCACCACCATCCTGGTGGGTGTCACCTCCTTCCCAGTGTACGTCACCCCAATCCTGGTGTGTGTCACCCCATTCCCAGCATGTCACCCCTTCCTGGCATGCATCACACCTTTTGCAGCATATGTCACCCATTTCCAGTATGTGACCCTCTTTCCAGGATGGATCACCCTGCTCGCAGTGTGTGTCCCCACTGTGGGTGCCAGCCAGGCTGCGCTGGGATACACTGTTGCTCGTGGAGTCCCCCCAACCTCAGCAAAGCCACGCAGGGAAAAAACCCACTGCCCCCTTTCATTTCCACGGCCCAAACTGGCCTTGCTCTTCAGCAACAAGTAGAACTGTTGGAGAAGTTCACTATAAAAGTTTCACTATAAAAAGTGTAAATTTGGGGGTAAACAAAATTATTTATAAATTCCAATCAAACCCCAAACAGCTCTGGCAAGGCTGGAGGGATGCCTGGGGTGTGGGCTGAGAAAGGCCAAGTGCCATTTAAGATCATGATGGTTTTCCATGTCCGGGAAATGTTTCCTCTCTGCCTCAAGTTCACTTTTGGTGATTTGAAGGGGTTAAGCAAAAAATGGTTAAAAACTGAAAAGTGTCTCCTCCAAAACCAAACCGAACCAGAACTATTGGGGTCACCTAAAGCATGTTGTGACCTTTAAATAAAGCTTCTTGGTAGCTTTCCTGCACCAAAATCTCCATGTTTCCCTGTTACGTATTTTTGGGGGCAGCTGTGAAACCCAAACAATTCAATAAGTGTGTGGGAAAGAGGAGCTCTTGGTTTTGGTGGCAGGTCCCAAAACTCGGGGCTCGGTGAGACGCCGGCTGCTTCTTCCCCGCCGTGCTGGAAGTCCCCCCCGGGGATGCTTCAGGAACGCCCAGCACAGGCAGCAGCACCGCGCTGGCTTCCCCAAAATCCAGTTTTTCTATTTCCTGCTTGTTTCCCTTGGACTATCACTAATCTCAATCGTTTGCCCCAGGGTGTTATCACCCAAATAACCAATAACCCCCTGGAAAAACCCCAAAGCCCCCCACCGTTCGAGCCACAACCAGGGCAGGTGCAGCAGCTCAGGCTCAGCCTGCGTTTTCCACTGCGGGCTTCAGGGGTAGGTGGAAAATTGTGCAATACTCAGCCTCCAGCAAGTATTTTGTGGCAGCCAGAGCCGGGCTCCTGTGCCCTTGGCGGGATGACGGCAGGCTGCGATTACTAAATCCCTTGCCCACTTAAGGCAGGCTCGGCGCTCCAGCCCACGGCGAAGCATATTTGAAATGCTTTGGGCCAGATTCGGACTCCTGTGCTGTTCAAGCTTTCCAATGGTGGCCCAGAAAAAAACCCTCCCCAAAACAACCTCTGGCCATGCCGTCAAACCCACGCTGTTGGGGGGTCCTTGGGGTGGGTGCTGCTATGCCCGAGGGCCCCCTGGGATGGGGAGGACAGGGGGGACAGAGGGGACGGGGGCTGCTTTGTCTCATGGAGGCAGCCCCGAGCAGAAGAGCCAGGACAAGAGGGCCAGGGATGGCTGCTGCCAGGGCTTCGGCAGCCTCACACCATGGTCCAGGCATGGAGGGGCCCAGGGGGGACCACCACGACCCTGGTGGGGTGCATCGATCCTGCCCGAGCAATGCCCCTGGAAAGGGAGCCAGTTAACCTAGTGCCGTTTAAGAGCGGGATTAAGCGTACAAACCTGATAAGGGATTAGGAGGGGTATTTCTCACTCCCTCCCCGGTTACCAGATAGGATTGGGGCTGGGGCTGCTGGCAACGGGGCCGAGGCGTGGGGCGGGCAGGGTGCGCAGCCCCCCGCGCATTCTTCGGGGGGAAGGCGGCGGAGCAAAGCCGCAATAAATGCCCGGCGTTTCACCACATGGGGAAATTATTAGGACAGATTTTTGGCAGGGGTCAGAGCTTCACTTTAGTAGTGCCGGCTTTAACGAGTGTATGTGTGTGTGTGTGTGTGTTTGCAAGATGCCTGTGAAGTTCCCTTATCCCGGGGAAATTGCTCCAGTTACCTGCTTGGCTTTCACAGACTGGGAAAATCAGGATCTGGAAAGGACTGAGCCCACCGCTTCATCCGTCCTGATGGCCAAAACTGCCCACAATCACTTGCTGCTTGGCCAGAGTTAAGCCTCAAACCGCATCTCGCAGGGAAATGAGACAAATCAGCTCCTGCTTTGGACCCTTCTGGAGGAAGGCAGAGCCCAGCCTCGGCCGGCCGGCGTGTCCTGGCCTCCCCGCAGCCGGCTGCAGGGCAGGTTTTGCACCAAAACTGCCAAAGTCCTGTGACTGTGAGAAAAATGAGCTTTTGTTTAAAAAAAAAAAAAGCATTTTGAAAAGCTTTAAATGTGATCACTTAAAAAGGGGTGTGTGTGCGCGTAAATAATTTTAAGTCAGTCTCAGGAGCTTTGCTTGCTTGACTCATGATTAGGGGTTTTTTTATATAGCACATCAGAAAATACTGTAAAACATACTTTCAAAGCCTCAGAGGACCTCGGCCTCCTTGGAGTATTCAAAAGCATCAATTACATGAGCATTACGGGCAGGATAGTTTGTACGAACCCTGTTAAAAAGTCAACCTGAGACTTGTGCCTCTAAATCCCCCCGCTGCCCCCAGGGCTGGAACTGATTTCTGCCCGGGCTTCGGCACTAGGAAATGTTTCAGTTTAAAAAACGTTGAAAAACATTAAAACCAGGCCGTATGCACTTATTATTGAGAAAATCCCACACAGATGGACTGCATTGAATCGCGAGCAATTATTTTCTGCCGTTCTCGTGAGTTAATGAGATGATCAGAAGTCCCCGGCGGCCTTCCTTTGCCTGCAGACCTGTGCATCAACCTCCTCATCTGCAGCCTGGGGCTGCGCGGCGCTGGCACGAGCCCCTTTGCCAGCCCTGGGGCGCCCTGCCAGGGGACTAAGAAGGCAAACACACATATTTTTGCAGGGCTGACAGCTGTAAAGACCAGGACCCAGCTGGTTTTTAGGTCCTGAACGTGTTTGGGTGTGCCTGCACATCAGGGACCCACAGGCTGGCAGGAGCTGGTACCCTATGGCAAACAGCTGAGCGGGGCCTGGCGGGGTTTGGCATGGCACAGGCGGCCGAGACGAGAAAAAATCTTTTTTTTTTCCCCATGCTAAATGAGGTTTGATGTTACGCTGCTGGTGGGGACCTGTGTGCCACGACTGCTGAGCGCATCCCCCTTTTGCTGAGCATGGGGTGGCCAGTGCCGAGCCGGGCTCCAGGCACAGCGGCTGCCCTCGCCGCTCCTCCTGCTAGCATTAGCCGGCGTGGCAGCGATGGAGAGCCCTGGCCCGGCCAGACGGAGGGTTGTTTACATCCCCCGGTGCCTCTGCGCCGTTGGAGCCCTGCAAACAGCCGGGCGTGATGCACACTCACTCCTCTGGCATGAGCAGAGCAGAAGGTGGCTGAGGTCTGCAGCCTTATCAGCACCAGAGCCCTAATTACTGTCCTAACGTCTAATACTCCAGGCTTGGCCGGTACCTTACGGGCCTGATTCCCTTAGACAGAAGCTGTTATTGTCCAGATGAGGGGTTTGAAGTCTTACAAACACAAACCTATCCTCAAAGGGAATTTCTTTCGCTGACACTTCCCAAGACAAAGAAACATTTCTGCCTGTGTTTTTGCAGATGGATCTGGCCTTTTTTTAATTCTTTTTTCCCCCTTCTGGATATTTGCAGGGCTGCCTGCTTCTGCTTTCAATAAGGAAGGGCTACGGGCAGGGGTCGGGACGACCACCTCGGTGCGGGGCAGGAGGGCAGACCCCGCTGCCGGTGGGGCCGCAGCCCGTTTTGCCGGTGTGCTGGGCTCCGTTTTACTGGGACGCGGGGCTGGGCTCCATCCCACGGCTCTGGGGCTGCGAGCCCGGCTGCTGCAGGGAGGGCACGATGCCATGGTGAGGGCCATGGGCTCGCCGGGACAGTGACCATGGGACAGGGTGGGCTGGTGCCGGGCAGGGTGGCAGGGACCCACCACAGGCTGCTCATCGCAGGGCACGGAGCTGGAATTGCCGGCTTCCCCCTTTTGTTCGGCTGCTCCAACGTGATTCACACGGACCTGGGCTGGATGTGGCCCTGGGCAGCCGCTTGCCAGCCCTCTCCCAAAATCTCTGTTTGTAACCGGGAAATGGCCGGATCATTTCTTTTGTACCAGCCACTCGCCTTCAGCGGGACACGAAACCGCCTGCTCCGGCCAGGGTCGGCCGAGCAGAGCAGCGAAGGGAAATCCCGTGGCCTTTCCGCAATGTGAGATAATCAAATTGTGCCTCGTTAGAGGCGCACAAGGCGAGAGCCCGGCACTCGCTGAGCTCAGAGCAAAGCTCCTGCTGCCTGCGCTGGGGTAAGAGCAGGCTCTCATATGCCAGTGGAATCAGCGTTTTAAAGAAGTAATCTGATCAGATGTAGCCAGTTATTATAACGGACTCAGCGACTTTAATGAGCTCCTGCACAGACTGGATTACCACGGTCACTCATCCATAGTTCATTAGAGCTTCAGAAAGGGGATCCACGAGAAGTCATGAAATACGATCTCCTAATCTCGCCTAAGCAGGAGAAGCCCAGCTATAAAGAAAATACCTCTTAAAAATACCCACAGAGTGAATAAATCTCCCTTGTCCTAACAGGCAAAGAAAGCGGACCCGTGAGAGAAGAGGATCTGCTCATGGGATGCATTTTCTGTGCCCGTGGTTAAAGAGACTTCGCACAGGGGTGGTGTGCTTGGGTGGAGGGACAGAGGTCCTTCTGGTTTTCATTGATCAAAAATATCTTTCTGGTGGTTTTCTTGGGGTTCCTGGGGAAAATAAATAAATCATGGCTGGGCAGAGGAATGAGACGGGCAGACCCGCTGTCCCCACAGGCAGCAGTGGGCAGAGAGCCCGGAGGAGGAAGGTCTGCCTGTCCTGGAGGGATGCCCAGTTTCTGGTGTTCCTTTCAGTCCCAAATGCCTTCACCCAGTCCGGGGCTGGAAATGTCATTTATGGCCAGTGAATGTCAGCCAGCTGACACCTGCGCCCCTGAGGATGTCCCCAACCAATTCCTTTCCCAGGAAAGGCAGGTTTGACATCACCCCGGGTATCTGCTCCCCAGGACAGCTCGCCGGGGCGAAGATGCTCCTCTGAGCATGGCATGTCACCTGATGCCATTGGGTCATGTGTGTGCATCCCCGAGGCCGAGGGCATCACCCAGCTCAGCTGGCGGGGCTAGATCCTCTCTGGTGGGGTGAAGTGGTGGCCCAGGGCCAGCCTGGAGCCAGGAGGACAAGGTGTCCCCTGGGACCTGGAGAAAGTGGGATGGGGCAGCTGGGGCAGAGGTGTCCCAACAGCTGGCAGTGATTTCAACGGCTCGTCCTGCTGAGATGAGCCACATCCAGCCCCACCTCATGGGTGATGGGAAGCGGTAACATCCCTATGAAAGGAGGAGAAAGCAGAGCTCCAGAAAATGTGGGGCCAGATCCATGACCCCTGCACGATGGGTGCCCTCTTAACTGGCAAACCCACGTCGCTCCATGGGCAAAGGAGGTGGCATGGCAGTGACGATGCCGGTACGGAGAGATGCCCATGCAGGACTTCCCAAGCAGGACACGCAAAGAGAAACCCTGAGAAGATTTCCTGTCCCCTACAAACCACCCTGGCCCTTATCAGGGGGAGCATTCAGCAAGCGATTAACTGAAGACTTCATTAATACTGCTGCAGCTGGGACTGCTCAGGGGCTTAACCTGAAGCATGTGCTCCTCTGGCTGAGGGTCTTAATGCACTGAGTGAACATCTGGATGCGGCCCGCCCCTTCCAGACCTTTCTTCTCTCCACGGGCAATCGGGTTATCTGGAGGGGAAGGAAGCCTGAAAGCTGACTCTGTCCTCCAGGGCCGCTTTCATTCCTCGGCAGCCCCTGGGGACGATTTGGCAGTAAGGAGCGTCCTGTAAAGGAATGTCCCGTGATGGACAGGGCTTAATGGGACACCTCCACACGCACCCCTTGGCAGAACATCCACGGGCGCAAACCCTGACCCGTCCCCAGCAGCTTCTCGGTGTGGAGAGGTGGTGCCAAGGCTGAAGGATGCCCACACTCACCCTCGCAGCGGGGCGGACGTTTTCCCTCTAGACACCTCCACACAGGCACTGGTACCTCTGGACGCGCAGGCTCTGCAGACTCCAAACGTCGAGAAATGTTTGACAGAGCAGCATACGTATTCCAAACATTGTTTGATTCATGTTTTAAAGTCTCACTTGCAAGCATACTTCCCCAGCTCAGACATCAATCACTGCAAATATGTTCTTATAAACAAAGCAATACAGACTGACTGTCTCTTCCACCCCTACCATATGCAGGTCACCGGGCAGCACCCCGAGGAGAGGCGCTTCCCAGCACATCTGAGCCCCCCCGGAGGACACCAGCACAGGTAGCTGGGAAAAAGCAACAGGAAACCTGTTACCAGTGGCACAGAACCACCCAAGGGTATGCATCCCAAAGGAAGGCAGCCGAGTCCTTCATCGCTGCACTGAGGATGACTCGCTCCTATGTGCAGCCGGTGCAGAAGGGTGTCTATCCTCGCGCTGACCAGCCGTCCCTTCAGCTCCTCAACTCCATCACTCCATCCTCCCCCGCCCCCACACACATCCCTGCCTTTATGGGGATGAGCTCTCACCAGGCAGGGATGGGGGATGCTGTGGCCAGGATGGAATATTTCCCAGCGCCCAGGGTTCCTGCATGCAGCTGCCCACTTACATGGGTAACGAGCGCAGGTGCCTAATTTCATTTTATGTTTTACCCTTGAATGTACGATTATCACAAGATATATATACATAGACACAAGATATATATACACCTACAAGAGAGCCCCCTCCTCACCGTTAGGCACCTTCTGCGCATGGTGTGGGCATGGGCGCGTCACGGCTGGCTGCCTCCCGTCGTCACCACACTGTCACCACCAGCGCTGCCCTGCCTGTGCTGCCTGCAGGAACATGGGGCCGTGCTGGGACGCAGTTGTACATGCCTCCTCCACCACCATGGACATCCCAGACCCTACAACCCCCAGCCCTTGCCAACACGCAGCAGGGTCCCTAAAGCACACTCAGCCATGGGACCACCCCTGCCACCGGCTGGGCGCCCCCAGAGTCCTCACAGAAACAGTGAGACAGGACAGGGAGGGTGGTAAAAAATATCTGCTCTAGACTCACGGGTTTTGGAGACTTTTTAAAGCAAACTTCCTTTCCTTAGGACGCTCCAGCAAAGCGCAGGATCCTGCTGGTAGGCGACTCTCGCACTCCTCAGCCCTCTGTTTAGGAAAAATAAATAGGAAAGAATCCAGCAGCGGCGCTTTCCTCCCACTGCGCGAGATGGATCAGTGCTTGCCACTGCAGGAAAACTGTCCCACCGTGATCTAACCCAGCACTTTGTCCTGAAATGCTCTGCTACAGCTAAATAAATGACTCCTCTGGAGCACGGTGACACATTCCAGCCCCAGACAGTGACACTGACAGATGCAATCAGTCTGCAAGGTTTAATGGGAACATGGCGCTGGCGGAGCCGGCAACGGGAAATTTATGAGGGATTCGGGAGAGGAAGAGGAAAACCAACAGTGTTTGCTGGTGCAGGAGGGAGGAAGGTTCCGCCGTGGCAGCAGCTCAGCCATGGCATCGTGGTACTTATTGTGGGCGATTCGGTGGCTGGGGCCTGGCTGTGGGGAGGGGACAGCAGCGTGGTGGAACGAAAAAGGGGTCCTGGCTCTTTGTCACCCATGAGAGAGCAATTGGGAGGCAGCGTTGCGGCCACCTCCTGTGTGGGAAATGATTAGCCCTGTGGTTCCACTATGACTCCCAAATTGAGAAAACCCCATCCTGGTGCCGAGCACACACAGCGCTGCTTTTTCAGAGCAGCAACGTTGCATCCTGCCGGGGTTTGAGCAGGCTCAAGCTCTCCCAGGTCAGTGCCATCCATCCAGCCACAAGCCGCATCTCGCAGGTGACTCGGGTTCGTGCAGCCCAGGGCTGAGCACCAACCTACCGATGGGAGCCTGCTCACTGCCCAAGCTCTCCATCTCAGCAGAAGCACTAAGGTGAGGGAGGCTTCGGACACATATACTCCAGGTTTTCCTCCCCCGCTCTTGCCCTGCATCCCTGTCGGCGCGGGGTGGAAGGGCTGTATCAGTCTGCATCTTGCCTGAGTCAGCCCGGCACCAGCCGCGATGGCCCGAGATATCAGCAAGTGGCTCGGCCACAGGGCTCCCGGGGGGACAATTAGAGAGGAGACAGCTCCTGCCTGCACCCGGCTGCCTTCCCACACGGCAGGGCAGAGCTCAGGGGCTGCCGGCGTGCTTGGGGGCTGCACTGCTTTGGGGTATTTCCCCGCAGAGGGGCGAGGAAGGCAGCCCTGCCGCGGCTCCCGCAGCCAGCCCCCTCCGCCGAGGCACCGCAGGAGAGGGGAAAAAAATTTTCTCGCTGCTGTAGGGAGATTTACTGGGCTTGTTATCAGCACAGGAAGAGCCAGAGCTTAGGGGCAAATGGGAGATGCTTTGCCTATTGCGGTATTTTTTCCTACCACGCTCTGACCCTGCCGGCTCGCACGGCGCACGCAGGCGGCATGCTCAGCTCTGCTGGTCGCTTGCCCCTTCGCCTCCAGCTCTCCACTCACCAAGGCAGGGGCTGCTCAGAGCCTGGAGCAACCACGTTCATTAAAACCAGCGGTTTGCGTTTCAGTGCCGGTGTCTGTAAGCCCAGCAGAGCCAGTGGTGTGGCCAAACGCTGCAGCCCAGCTTGCCTGGCTGGGGGCTGCTCTCCACATCCAGCATTTTCGGGTCTCAGCAGCTGCTTTTAACCAGGAATGTGGTTTGTAGCCACAGTTGGGACCCAGAGAGGAGTGGTTATGGGGCTTTTGTGGGTCTTCCCTGTCCCGCTGCCCACTTGCAGCTCGCACCAGCCTCACCACACTACCCCTAGAGCGGACCCTGGGACTTATTTCCACGAGATCTCAAGGCTGTGGCCAGCTCGGAAATGAGAGTTTTTCTCCTGGTGAGAAGGGATGCTTCCCAAGGGGTCGTGCTTTGTGCTTATTTGAACCCCCTGCAATTACATGGGGGAGCACAAGCGTGCTGGGGAGGCGCTGCGTTACAGGGGGTGCATTCACCCGCTATGGATGTGTGCGTGAGAGAGGGGGAGAAACAACTTCCTCATCCCGTATACTTAATAATAACATCCACGTGAACAAAAACAAGGGCTGAGAGAGGGAAATGCACCCTCAAAGGCCTTTATCTGGCAGAACCAAAGATCAGCTGCAGCGCGGGAAGCAAGCGCGCTGCACACAGGAGACCCAGCCCATCTAGGGTTTCGGCTCTGGTTAATGACACCGCAAATTAAGCCTGTCATTTTTAGACACGATGTTTCTTGCCATTTCGGCTCAAGAAAACAACCACCAGCTTGCAAAACTGTGTTTTCACAGCAGCGGGCCCCCTTCTCCCTCCATCCCCTCCCAAGGAAAGGGGGGGTGCGCTGGCTCTCGGGGCGGCGGGGATGCGGCCCCGGGCCCTCGCTGCGGCGACCCTCTGCCCCGGGATTTCGGCATCACACAGAGCGGACGAGACTGAGACGGTTTCCACCTGGAGAGCCACAGTGAGGAGGAGCACCCGTCCAGAAGGATCCCAGTTCCCCATATTAACTGGCAAGTTCTTGCAAATTCATTAGTACTAATTTTTGCCCAATTGCACGGGTGTCGGGCTGAGCGCCCCAGCAGGGTCTCACTGAGCTGGGCTTTCTGCATAAGGGGGGCAAAAATTCATCGCCAAAGACCCTGGGATAGAAATATTTGTCCCTAGAGCGCAGTCTGATGCCACTGGCAGAAAAAGCAGTGCCATATATATACACACACCATATATATTTTTTAAGTATATGTTTTGTTTATTCATATATACAAATATATAATTTTTTGTATATTAAAAAAATTCATATTAAGATTGTTGGTGTGTATATTGCTGGCATAGGAATTACTGGGATTTTTTTGCTGTGCTTTAGGGGTAACACGGAGTCAGCAGGAAAAAAAAGCACTTTATGAAGGGCCTCGAGACCTCGTTGGGGAAGGGTTTTCATTTGTCCTGGGGTGAACGTCCTTGGCTCCTGCAAGGGGTGCGCCCTTTGGAGAGGCCATGGGAGCACTGGGGCAAGCTCGGAGTGGGGCCGAATGCTGGTCAAAAACATTTCCTTGCCAAAACTTGCCCACTGCAAGCCTTCATCGCGATGGAAAATACACCGTGCTGAAAAGGGAGATATTCCACCGGCCAGAACAACCGCCGATGAAACCCCAGTGGTGGCCCTCACCTTGCCAGTGCCGCTGGCTTTGGCTGTGTCCTGCAAAACGTCCCTGGAGCTGCTCCGCCGCCAGTGCCGGTGGGTGGGTTTCACCGCGTTTCCCCAGGAGTTTTTTGGTTTATGGTGTAAAACAAACCTCTTTCTTTTGTCCAAACGAGATGCTTCCTGAAAAAATGGCTATTTTGGGTTGGTGGGGTTTTTTTATTTTTATTTTAATGGCTTCTAAAAGGGAAGAACTGGTTTGCATGAAGCTGCTCCAAATGTTTCCAAGCAAAGTTTAAGAGAAAACTGGAGTTTCACTTAAGCGTGTTTTAATGGGGAACGCTTGTTTTCCCTTCATGTTCACTGCTCTTCTTGGCAAACAAGGAGCCAAAAGCAGAAATGTCTTCAGCGCAAAGAAAACTATTTTTTTTTCAGTTTTGAGAACTGGGGAGGGATCAGCATTTTTACAAGAGAAATTTTTTTCCTTCCAATAAGCTCAATTTCAAACAGTTTTTTTTCTCCAGAGCATGCTAGGAGGAGTCACATATTGATACACAATAAATAAAGTCATTATACTCTGAAGGTCTGGATTCACTTTTCACAGCACACCCCCGCCCCGTGACTCCCCGAAAGCAAGGCAGGGCAATGTCCACGACAGTGCCATAGACCATGGTGACACGGGACACCCAGCACATTGGGGTCTTTCCCCCAAAACATCCCCAGTGTCCCCCTACACCCGTGGATGCCCTGGAGGCATCGGCACAGCCACGCTGGGTGCTGGGTCCCAGCTGGGGGTGTGGGATAACGAGCCCCGGGGAGGCAAAGTGCCACCCTGAACCTGAAACCCAGGGGCTGCCTGGGTGATGGGGAGTAAGACCGGGCTAGCTTTCATTAAAAAAAAAAAAAAAAAATTCATCAAAAACATGCTTTCTCACCCCAAACCACCCACACTCGGAGCACTTTGGTGCCGGATAAAAGGACGGAGGGTGGCAGATATCAAGGGGGTGTCCCCCAGCGCCACATGGGGCTGGCGGCTCTGCAATGCGTTTGTGATTGTGTATTTCGGGAGCACATTCCAGAGCTGGCGGACGGGCCAGCACCGGGATGGCAGCGGCTCTGGCAAAGCCCACACCGTCTCCCCCGTACAACACGGTCTTGCACGAACTGTGCTTATAAAAGACAGTGTGGTGAGGTGGAGGGCTGGATACGGGCTGTGGCCAGCAGTGACTTTGCATGTGAAAATGGTGTTTTTAACTAAAGGAACAGCTGCCCTATGGATCTCCAGATTCCCCCTTCTACTCCCCGGGTTTTTTTTGGCGGGGGGGGGGGGCGGCGCTGTAAAGCAAAACCCAAGGAAACAACACAAATAACTGACCCACAGTTCCCCACCATCTCCTCCACCCAAAACTTGCATCCTAAAAAGGAAAATATTTGCAGCCCCATGTGATGCTGGCTGCACTCCTGCCACCTCCCATTCATAAAACAGGGGAAAAAAGGGTGGAAAAAAGCACTAACATGATTTAAAATCCCCAGCCCCCAAATAATTTTCAGTTGCAAAAAAAGTCTTAACAGACGCTTGTTAATTTTTAAAACCATCCCAATCTGCAGAACACGAACCCAACCTTGAAAAAAAAACATCTTGCAACTCTTGCCGTAACCTGACGGCCAGTGCGGCGGCTGCACGGACCTCTCAGGATGCGGCGGGGGGAACCAAGGGAGAACCAGCCCCTCTGCTTCCCTGGGAGTCAGGGAGTAACTCTTGCACCCAGGGAGAGAGAAGCCCTGGGATTTTGGGAGAGCTGAGGATAACCAGAATAATAAGGCACCACTAATTGTCCTTATCCTCCTACCCTGGCAGCACTGGGAAGGCATAGCCGGACCTGGTACGAGGCACTGTGCAGTGAGAACTGGAATTGCCCTGAAAAACTTATAGACAAAATGAGTTAAAAACCCCAGGTGGATCCGCACGGAAAGAACGATGGGAAGTATGGATCCTGGGACATGGTACCACCACAGGGAGACGTGGGCAGGATGCTGCTCCCTGGCTCCAGCTGCTCCCCAGTGCCACCACACCGTTGCGGCACAGCAGAGCCCAGTTAGACTTTCTCACCCTATTTCGGTGGCCTGGGCCACTGTCCCCAGCCTTTTCCCACTGCAAAGCCAAGCACAGAGGTCCCCTTTTACCTGCAACGTCACGCAAACACGGTGCAGGATAGGAGCAGCTCAACCAACGAGCCACATCAGTCCCCGCGCAAGGCACAGTGCCAATGGGACAGGAGGGGAGCCCTTCTTTCAAGGAAAGTGGAACGGTCGTTACCAGGGACCGGGGAAAGCCTTCATGCACACAGGGCACTGTGGGACCTGGGGTACCTGGGAAGGGTCCCCAAGCTCACCACGCCTCCTGCTGCCAGACGTTGCAAAGCAAGAGCCAACGGAGCCCCAAGATGCGAAGGTGAGTCCCTGCGGTGGCACTGCCAGGACGAGATGGAAAGCAGAGGAAAGGGGGGAAAGACACATCTCACATCATGACCCACCTTCCTCTTCCCCACCGGCGCGTGTGACATGACCCAAACCTGCACCCACGTCCAGACGGAGGGAAAGTTGGCAGCAGGGAGCCCAGCTCTGCCCCATCCAAATCCAGCAGTGTGTCTCCAGCCATGCCCCAAACCAGATGCTTTAGACGAAGACGCCAGGAGCTGCCTTAATAAGCGCTTATGCAATCCTTCTCGCGCGGAGGAAATGTCTTTCCCAATCCCCAGCCATTAGCAGTTGGCTGATGCCCTGGAGCAGGACATTTTAGAGCCCTTGTAAATTTGCTTCAGGAGTGGAAAGTGGACGGAGGAGGAAAAGGCACTGGTTTTCGTCAGGGACCTGCATCAGCTCAGTGCTCTTCTCCGCTTGTCCCCATGAGCAGAGAGGTGGCACCACAGGTCAGCACCCAAACCCTGCCCCAAGCCATGGGATCGGGGACGAGAGGATGGTGGTGGCACCTCCTGCCCTGGGGTCAGCACCCGGCCCCGGGGCCTTGGGAGTCAGTGGTGGTCTCAGCAGGGAATTTGAGTGGGGAAAGAAGAGGATTTAGGGCAGAAGCATCACTCCTGCTTCAGTGTAAAAGTTTCTTCTGGATTAAGAGAGGCCAACTGGGGAGCAAGCAGACCAGATCTCCCTGCACGTCGGTCACCTGGGCTGCCAGTCGGAGCTCGTGGACTTGTTCTTTCCATCATCTGCAATTGCATATCCATGAAGGGTAATGTAATATAAACTGAAATTGCCTTTATGGCAGGTAGACTCTCCTTCCACTGATGTCCCTGGCAATCAGATGGGGGAGTAGCACTGTGTTAAGTAAGACTCGGGGCACCAACGCCAGCTTGGAGTAATGATTTTGGGGCTGGTTCCAGCGGTGAGCTGCGAGGCTGCCGTTACCTTCCCTTTGCCTATTGTTTGCATCCAAACCCAATTGCAAATTGACATGAGCCGTCTTTGGGGAGCGGCTGCTCCGCTCTGCTCCGTCAGCACAATGAGCCGTTGTTGATACGGCCGCAGCAATTTTCCAGGTTAATTTATGGCCGCCACACCCCATTAGCGGCAATAAATGTGGAGCCCGGTTTTGCCGAAATTGTGAGTTACGATTTTTCAAATAAATACATTTTCCTATAAACCAGCGCTCTGTTTAGTTTGAATGTTCCTTGCAGACACATCCATCTACATAAAATACACAGGAGAGGAAGCTGAGCTGTGACTTTGCTCTGATGACATAAAAACTTTTGTAAACACAATGTCATTTACAGTACTAGCAAGGAGAGAGCACAAAAAATAAACAGCGAGTGCCTGGCGCATCCCTTCAGGAGCACATGGAAAATTTAATAATCTTTTTTCCATAAAGCTTTGTTTTCCTTTTGATTTATCCAGACAGGGCAGTGGCTGCTTGGCCATAAATAGATTGTATTTCTTGAGAGGCAATGGTTGCAGTCATCCTTTATGTCGCCGGAGGGGGGGCGCGGGAGGTGTGTATACAGAGAAGATGCCGCGGATTGCTGCTGAGAACAGGAGCATCGGGGCTCAGCACGGCACAGCCACCCTGGGTACCTGGCTCACCCCTGCTCCTTCGGTGGGGCTTTGACAGCCTGAACCCCACTTGGGGTCACTTCTGCGATGTTGTTGCAGGATCAAGTGATGTAGTTTGGGGGACTCGGGCAGTGTGCGGGCACAGGAGTGCACGAGCACCAGCACATGTGAGCTTCCCTGTGTCCCAACACCCCCCCACACACCCCTACAAGACCCATACTGGCACAGCAAGACATGCATGGCAAACCCCTCCGGGGAGGAGGGATGCCCTGAGTGGGCTTTCACAGCTGTGGTGCTCGTAGCCCAGCCTTGGCCATGACCCCCAGGCTGGGTTCATTGCCAATCAAACTGACTTGATTTTGTTCCTTCTGCAGGTTGTCTCCCTCCTCCCATCACTGGGAGGAAGATAATCCCCCCCAGCAGTGGCACGCATGCAGCCAGCCCCACGCACCTCTCCTTGAAGCAGATTCAGCTCGTGCCTCAGTTTCCCGAGGCGGTTTGCAACCATTCCCCTCAGGCATCCAGGAGCAGAACTGTTAGGAAGGTGCTGAGTGATTATTATTGTATTATTCCAGGCGAGTGCTATAAATACCCAGGGGCACCTTTAGACACAACCCAGCTGCCCGGGGGAGCTGGCTCAGCCCCGCTCTGCGCCTGCGGTGGCTGTCGGAGGGGGGGATCGCAGGCAGCGGCTGGGCGCGGAGGTACCTCGGGGCACAACCTGATGGGGGGACACGGCGGGGAGCTGCAGGGCTTGGGGCTGCGACCTTCCCAGCTGCACCCCCGGGGCTGCGGCGGAGCCTGGGGCGGGGGGGATGCGGGAGCAGGAGGGTGTCGGGATGCTGCAGGGAGACGCTAGTAGGGAAGACAAGGGGAATATTTTACGGGGCTGCAATGTAAACAGAGCTGGAGCAGAGCCCCTTTTTATGGAGTCCCTGTCCTGCCAGGGCATCTGCCAAGACCCTGATTTACGCTCCTATTTAGATAAGGGAGCCGGAGGGGGGAGCAGAGCTGGCGTCAAAGTCACAGGACACCCCGGGCTGCCGCTCGCTGGGCACTGATAAGGAGGTGGCCGAGGGGCCGAGGCCAAAACCGCAGCCCCCGTCCCAGGGCAGGGGATGGGTGTGGAGCTGGGTGGCTCCTGCTGGGGTTGGGGTGCTGGGGGCTGCGGACACCCAGGATAACCTCACCCCCCCAACACACAGCAACAGCCCCCCCCCTTGCCATTGCCTGGCCGTGAGGGCAGGAAATCTTTCTCTGGGAAGGATTTGAAGGAAAACAGGTGGAGAGAAACGTGGTTGCTCCCGCCATGCCAGCCATAAATCGCTTAATCTGAACCGCTCGGCGTTTCCCTCCTGTGCAAGCAGGGAGATGTGAAATTAAAGAAACTCACCAAAAGTTTGAGAAGTGCTAAATTTGGACGTCATGACAAAGGCAGTCTGGTTTGATTTAGAAGGTGTCGGCGTGAAAAAGGGTCCGGTTTTATTATTTTATTAAAACACGGAAGATTAGAACGATTTTCCAAAGGAAAATCAACCCGCCAGTCCCACTATTTGCTCAGCTGAGCACTTCCAAACTGCGCGGGCTCCAGGGACCTCCGGTGGGGGGGGATAAAGCAAGATAACGCCCGGGCTTGGGCTGGGCTTACCTGGCTCAGCAGCCGGAGGCTGGAAGTGGCTCCGGTACACGGCTCGAGGCGACGGCTCTGAGCTGGACGTGGCTGTGAGTGGCCTGTGCAATGCAGGGCTATGGGGATGGAAGGGACTTTTTTTTGTGGGGGGAGCGTTTTCCAGGGATGGT
The DNA here is from genome assembly GCA_003993805.1 of Himantopus leucocephalus. Classification (NCBI taxonomy): domain Eukaryota; kingdom Metazoa; phylum Chordata; class Aves; order Charadriiformes; family Recurvirostridae; genus Himantopus; species Himantopus leucocephalus. Next base: position 13,038,424 of record RSEF01000013.1, read on the forward strand.
GTTGGGTAGCACAGACCCCCAGCCTGGAGGTTTGCTGGATCGGGACTTTTACAGGGCTGGGGAGAGGTTAAACGAGGAACTCTGGCTGGTTTGTAAGAGGGAGCAAGGCATTGCAGGTGATGCTGTGTCAGCATGGCGGGGGGCAGCAAGACATGAAGCGGGACCCCTGCCTCTCTCCCAGGCGGGCACTGGCCCCCGACGGCTCTGAGCTGGGCTCAGGGATCCCGCCCAGCCATGGGTGTTTTGGAGAAAATCAGGGACACGATGCCCTACCCAAGGCCTGACTCTAACCGGAGGGTAATCACTAGCAAATGTTTGCAGGGCGCTTGTTTAAAGGAGGTGGGGAAGGGGGGGCTTTGCAGCAGCTAAGAACAAAGCGGGGGGAGCGAAGTGGGGCAGATCCGGTACCGCCGTCCCCCACCGGCTGCCGGGGCCCGGCAGAACTGGAGACCCGCTTGCGCCCTGCCCCAGCCCCCCGCCCCGCCGGCCTCCTGCCTTTGCAACTCGCCTTGTAACAACTAACGATGGAAAATCCGAGGCATTTAAGTGGCTCCCGAATCCGCCCGGGAACTGTGATTGAGAGAAGTCAAATAAAATTTGTCATCTTTAAAATGCAGGAGGACGTTAATGGTGTGTTAGCCCGGATGATTAATACAAGCGCCTGCAAACAACCCTCCAACGTTTCCACCCTCCGCTGCAAGATGAATCGCTGGAAAGCGCCGTTAATCGCTAACATACCTTGGGCCCAAAGCCCCTTCCTGCCCCGCCGCGCTGTGATCGCCACCGCCGTGCCCAGGCTGTCCTCACTGGGAGTAACTGGAGCAAGAGCAGGGGTCAGCCCCAATGTCACCCCGCCAGGCTGGGGGCGAAGCACGGGGTCCAGCAGCCGTCGCCCTGGGGATCTGTCTCCCGTGGGTGCAGAGGCAAGTGGGACGTGCTGTCCTCTGCAGAGCCCCGTGCTGGGCTCGGGTTTGGGGGCTGCGGTGAAGTACAAGATCCCAGTCCCAACGGGAACCTCCAGCCCTTTCGTGGCCAGGCTGGGACAGGGAAACGCAGGGCAGGTCCCCACTGCCCTATTGTAAATATATTTGTGTGTGGATAGTATAATTTGTATATATTTATGCATGTGTGTGCAGTGTCTGTGCATGAATGTGCAGCATACATGTGTGTTTATATGCCACGTATGCAATGTATATGTGTGTGTACACAGTATGCGTGTGCAGCACGTGTGTGTATGTAATATATATACGGTGGCACTGTGTGAGTAGCACACATGTGCTGCTGGTGTGTGTATGTAATATATATGGGAGCAGTTAAGTTTATGTGTGCAGCGTATTTGTGGTGTGTGTGTGCACAGCACAGATAGGTGTGAGGTGTACGTTTGTGGTATGTGTAGGCAACATGCCCAGTGTATTTGTGTGAGCAGCGTATGTGCGTGGTGTAACCGCATACGTGTGCAGCATGCGTGTGTGTGCAACACGAGTGTGTGCTGTGCACGGGTGCAGCGTGCCTGAAGGCGTGCAGTGCACATCTGTGTGCAGCGTGCATTTGTGCAACGCACGTGTGCGCACGGAGCACGCGTGGGCCATGTGCCCCCTGTGCAGGGAGCCCACCCCGCCACCACCGCCGCCCCCGCCATGCCCAGTGCAGCCCATGCTCCAGTGCCTTCGCCCCCTCCTCTCCCCCAGTGCCCAGCTCCCTCGGTGGAGGCTGCTCACGCCCCGGCTCCGGGTGCGGCACAGAGCACCCCGCACTCCTCTCCCACGGGGCCGAGCCTTCCTCGCGTGGGGACGGGACACGTTGGCCCCGGGACCGGGCGCTCCCCCCCCGCGCCAGGGACTCTTGGGAAGCAGAAAGCCCCCGGTCACTGCGGCCCCGGAGCGCCCACACGGCCCGGCCCGGCCGTCGGGGCTCCGGGTACCCGCGGCTCCCCCGCACCCGTTGCCGCTTCTCGTCCCCCGCCGGGCGCGGCGGCTCTCCGTGGGGGCTCGAACGCACACTCCCCCCCCCTACCCCGGGAGCGGGGAAGCTGAGGGGATCGAAACGCGACGGGGCGGGGGCTGGGGTCTCCCCNCCGGGAGCGGGGAAGCTGAGGGGATCGAAACTCGACGGGGCGGGAGCTGGGGTCCCCCATCGGGTCACTCCTCACCCCCTTCTCCCTGCAAGCAAGGAGCAAGCGGGAGGCGAGAGCAAACAGCGGAGGTGTGAGCCCAAATAAACCGAGTCAACAGCGCGGCGCACGCCCCCTCCGCCGCCCCGCTCCCCCCGGGGCCCCCGAGCATCCTCCCCTGCCCATTGGCTCCTCGGCGGGGGGGGGCCCCGGCCCTATATAAAGGCAGAGTTGGGCGGCTCCAGAAGGGGTTAAAAAAAAAAA
>RSEF01000013.1:13040803-13097153 GCA_003993805.1 Himantopus leucocephalus
AAAAAAAAAACCAACCCAAACCAAACCCAAAACCCAACAAACCAACAAACCCACAACAAACCCAAAACCCCAAACCCCAACCGCACCGACCCAAACCCCAAAGCCAGCCACCACCATCGCAGCCCCACGCCGGAGCCCCGCTCCCCCCCCCTTCTCCGCCGCTGCCCGCCGCGCCCGCCCGGCGGGGAGCGCTTCCCGGCCGGCCGCCGCGGCCATGGTGCGCTGCTGAGCGCGGCCCCCGGGGCCAACGGGGCGGACCATGAACCTGGTGGGGGGCTACCAGCACCACCACCACCACCACCATCACCACCACATGCTGCACGACCCTTTCCTCTTCGGGCCGGCGGCGCGGTGCCACCAGGAGCGCGCCTACTTCCCCGGCTGGGTGCTCAACCCCACCGAGGTGACCCCCGAGCTCGCCGGGCAAAGCCCTAGCTACGGCCCCCCCGAGTACGGCCCCGCCGGCCAGGGGCGGCTGGAGGCTCTCAGCGGCCGCCTGGGCCGGCGGAAAGGGGTCGGGGGACCCAAGAAAGAGCGACGGAGGACGGAGAGCATCAACAGCGCCTTCGCCGAGCTCCGCGAGTGCATCCCCAACGTGCCCGCCGACACCAAGCTCTCCAAGATCAAGACCCTGCGCCTGGCCACCAGCTACATCGCCTACCTGATGGAGGTGCTGGCCAAGGACAGCCAGCCCGGGGACACCGAGGGCTTCAAAGCCGAGCTCAAGAAGGCCGACGGCAGGGAGAACAAGAGGAAAAGGGAGACGGTAAGAGGCGGGCCGGGACCGCGCTGCCCCGCTCTCCCCGGGCCGGGAGCGGGCGGGGAAAGCCCCGGGGCTGGGGGGGAAAAAACCCAAATCCTTCCCGGTCCCGCTGGAGCCTTTTCTTTTCCAGCTTAAAAATAATATATTTAAAAAAAAAAAACAAAAAAAACCAAAACAGCCGTTGGGGGCACTTCGGCGGAGAAAAGCCCATCCCGACTTGCCCGGAGGGATCCCGACGGGCCAGACGGGTTCCCGGGCGCTTTTCCCGAGGGATTAACCCCCGGGACCGGCCGCGGCAAAGCCTCCTGCCTGTTCGTCCTTCCCCTCTCCCGGCCGCTTTCCCGGGACGAACGGGCGCGGGTGCGTTTCGGAGCAAGGGCGGCCGCTTCTCCCCTTGCTGCCGCGGGTGGAGTTTGGGGGGGGACACCCCAAAAACCCCCTTTTATCCTCGGGCTGATAAAAGCCGCAGGGAGCCGCGGGGCTCGGCGGCAGCCCCGAGGCGGGCGCAAGGTGCGGGCGGGCGGCGGGAGCCCTCCCCGGGCCCTCCGCTCGGCTCCTGACCGCTCCTTTCTCCCCCCCTCTCCCCGTCTCCTCTCCCGCAGCAGCCCGAGGTCTACTCGCAGCCTTTGGGCCACGGCGAGAAGAAGCTGAAGGGCCGGACGGGTTGGCCCCAGCAGGTCTGGGCTCTGGAACTGAACCCCTGAGGGCTGCCCCGCCGCCCCGACGGCGCTCCCCGCTCGCCCCTCCATGTGCAATGTCGGAGAGAGCCCGGCCCGGCCCCCGGAGCCCATCCGGGCGCAGGACGCGGGTACCCGGCCCGGCTCCCCCCCACCCCGCCGAGACGGATGCTCCGCGGGAGACAAGCGAAGGGCGCCCTGCGGGGCCGGATCCTGCCCGCCCCGTCGGGGGCCATTTCTCCCCTCGCCCCCTCCCCCGTTTGCAGTACTCGTTGCTCCTTCCCGTTGTCAGCAGCGATCGGCGGCTCCTGCCCTCCCGGGCCGGGCTGAAACGGTTTGATTCGTTTGCTGTTGTAAATACGAGCCCTCCCCGTCCCCGTCCTCGTCCTCGTCCCCGTCCCCGTTCCCGTCCGCTGCCTGACCGACGTGTGGCTGCGGTGAAACTACCTAGAGGTGCATTTGGGAACACTCCTGTGCCGGGTTTTCTACCTCAGATCTGCATGACCACTTCCCGAGGGACCGGGCGCGCCACACCACGTATTTAAAACGGAATAATTAAAAAAAAAATTAAATAAAATAAAATTTAAACTTTATGCAAACAGCCTTGGGTCCGACCCCTCCATCTTCCCCTGCTCCTGAGATCGCGCTGCTGTGGCCGGACCACTGCCCTCCTGCCCGAAGGGTGAGGGGTGCTGCGGGATTAAGGACTCCCCTGAAGTCCTTAATTCCCTTCCGTGCGAAGGAATTCCCTCCCGTGGGGCTCTGGCAGCTCTGTGGGATCCTTTGGGACTTCTTTATGCCGTGCTTGCTCACCCCTGAAGCTGGCAGGGCACAACTCTGCCCCTGCCCTACAACCCCTTCTCTCCTGACCCAGGAGACCTGCTAGAGGAACCGGACTTGTATTTGGCTCGGGGGAGGATGGCAGGATCAGGCCTTTACAGCGGCAGGGTGGCACGAGCACCGGAGAGCTGTGGAGCCCCAGTTTTAACACTGCCACGCAGAGAACCGGGGCTCGGCTCCCCTCCCTGCCCAGGCAGCTCCCCGGCGCGGCTCTGCCACCGGCAGCACTTTCTCACAGGGATCCCCTCTTAGGCACTGCCTCAGCCACGTTTTGCAGGAACAACATCCCCTCCTCACCATCCGAACATGACCGATACCTCCAGCCTCGGACACACCAACGCTCGCGCAGCCCAGAGTCATCTCTGTCACCTTTCAGGCATAAATCCTGAATAATCTTTAATAATTGAAGCCGAATCCTCCTTCCTTTATTCTGTGCGCACACAGCTGTGTTACTGAAGGGGGGCTTCCAAGATGTGCCCGCACAGGCTCAGGGCCCAATCCTGCCTTCCCAGCCTGGCCACACCGCTGTTCCCAGAGGCGCCAGGACAAACCGTAATACTCAGCCGGGGCAAAGAAAACTGAGACGGGGAAGAGTCATATGTTACTGTAGGGTTAATCTGAGGGCTCAGCTGCGAGCATTAAATTTTCTATTTTCAACCAAGTTTTTCCTTGCAACTAAAAGTATAGAAATAGTGATGCAAAAGCTGTAAATCACTGACACGTCGATCAAATTGTGCATGTGCAGCTGCACACAGCAGAAATACACCAGTGCACCCCTGAACACCCGTGGGGCAGCAGCGTGGGTTTTATAACGACTTTGTGCGTGCGTACAAATACAGACAGATAGACGCGCAACCATTGGGGGTTATAGCTGGCATAATTAGAGCTCGCAGAACGATCAGGCTGTGTGAATCAGCCTTCCCTCGCTGCCTTCCCAGCCCCTGATCTGGTTTCTGATCTCTTTGAACGAGTCTGAGATGAAAATTGACTGCCCGAGCGGAGCAGTGCCCGCAGTGGTATTGTTTTGTTCAGGCTATAAAAAGTTCAGCGCGGCACCAAGTCCATGAATGAAGCTAGAACAGGGCTTTTCTAAAACCCAACACATTCAAGGAGAAAAAAAGAAAATTTACAAAAAATCAGCCCCAAATATCCTATTAAATAGCTACATTTCACAATCCCTTAAGCGCTGGGTTTTTATGGGAAAGCTCCCAAGCCATCCCTGACACCGTAATCCAGCGCCCCATAAATGTGTCCAGCCCCAATGCTGTTTACGTGTGCCAGCCCGTATCCCTGTATCCCCATATCCATACGGCACCGGTCGGGGCTGCCCCTCGGCATCGGACGAGAGAAAGGGTTAAACGGGGACCTGCGACTTGCTCTGCTGCCTAAGGCAGAGGGGACTCTGCACTGGAGTCCTCATCCAGCACACCAGGCTCTAGCTGGAACACCCGGCTCTAGCTGGAACATCGTTTGCAGCCTGGGGACCCTCCCCTACCCCACCAAAAACCTCTGGTGTTTTTTTTTTCCTATGGGTTTCCAGCATTTCTTCTGGGAAGGGGGCACCCTGCACAGCCAGGGCGATGCTCTGCCTGCACCCGCAGGATTGATGCTTTTCTTACCACGAGTTGCTGGCTGCAAACTTCTGGGAAAGGTGTCCCCAGCGCCAGCCTCCCTCCATCCTTCGTGATTTTGCAAGTGAAAATGTTCCCCGTTCCCACGTCTGCGGAGGGCTTCCCTGCCCAGCACGGGGATTTTCCTGCGAGATTGGCTCAGCGCTTTGGCGGAGGGTGGGTGAAAAAAAAAAAGCACCAAACATTTCCTGTACCCCCGGGGCTTCACTGCTCCCCAAAACACACACTTCAGAGGGGGTGTATTTGCAAGCAGTGAGCTCCGTCCCCACCTCGGCATCGCGCAGGCGGCTGCGCTGCTCCGGGGCCGGGAAGGGGTGTCGGTGCTGAGCGTAGCACTGGTCCCAGCCCAGCATGGGGTGACCCCCTTCACCCCCAAAGGGAGAGGAGCTGCAGGGGGGGTGGCAGCCCTGCACAGGGGCAGCCTCTGTTTCTCATGCAGCAAACCTGGGCGGCTGGCAGAGGCGTCCCGGCAGCCTCCGGCAGGCCAGCGGCAGGGCTCCCGGTGCCGTCTGCACCGAACCTGGGTGGAAGAAGAACGGTTTGGCCACCAGCTTGGAAATTTTGGCGATCCCAGAGCCTAGCTCATCGGCCAGGGGAGGTGGCCCTGCACACACCTACGGCTCGACCTTGCTGTGAACTTGATGCCGCTGGGAAGCAGCATGGTCCCGGCACGCAGGCTTGAGTCTGCAGTTGCCCGGACAGAAGCACACGCACGCAGGGATCACTTGGCCCCGGGGCAACATCATACGTGCAGTGTCCCCTGCCGCTGGAATCCAGCCACCAGGGACGGCGGAGGGGACCCAGCCGCCCTGCTGCCAGCCCTGCCCGGCCCCTCGCCCCCCTGCCCGGCCGAGGGGGCAAGCGCTGGGGGCGGAGGGGCTGTCGGGTGCTTCCCAGTCCACGCTCTGCACCCCTGGGGTTTGACGTGCAAAGAAATTACTCCCTTTTTGCCCTTTTTTTTTTTTTTTCCCCTCCCTTCCTGCCAAGCCCAGACCCTGCTTGTTGTTGTTGTAGGTATTTATGGGCCTGTTTATCTGATCTTGGGGGAGCCTATTCTTATCGCAGAAGCAGCAAGGGAAGGGTTACACTGGACAGCTCGGTAGACAGTATGGAGCCAAATAAAATACCAATCTGACAAAAAAAAAAAAAAAGGAAAAAAAAAGAAAAAAAAAGGGAATGAAACACCCAACCTCAACCATCTACTTCACCCAGAGTGTGAGGGTACCTGGACCAACCCTGCAAGGACACAGGAACGCATGATATTTCTCCACTTCCCTGCTTCCTGGGATGGATCCTGGAAGGGACCCGGCTCCGCACGCACCCGACTCCACCTTTCCCGGGCAGAGAGACTCGGGGAGCAGCCCCCAGATGAGCACGGTCCGGGCTGCGGGCTGGGACCCAGATCAGCACGTGTCGGCCCCCAAAACGGCTGCTGGTTTCAGGCGGACAGCACAACCCTGGGCAAGAAATGCTCAGGCACCCAGCAGGGGAGAGCGCATTTTAATGTCACTGAAAGAGGGAAAGAAAAAGACAATTTTTAAGTTTCAGGTCGTTGTTACAGCACTTTGGCCGTGATGCTGCCGTTCGCTGTTTCCTTGGGGTGAGCACGGGAATGTCCCTGCTCGGGCTGAGAGGCACAGCCGGTCCCCAGCCCCAGCAGGGACCCGCTCAAGGTCGCCCCGAAGGTCACGTCCAGGGCCAGGGCTGCTGCTTCCCATCACAGGGCCTCTCTGGCCTGGCCCCAGCTGGTGACATAGGGTCGGGGGAGGCATGGGGTAGGGGGGAACCCCCAGACACCGCGCTGGCGGGGAGCAGCGGGGAGCCCCATCTCTGCTCTGGCCTCTCCGGAGTCCAAGGGCACGGCTGGGACTGGATGGGATGGGGCTGGAGGGGATGTCCCCTCCTGCCATGCCAAGCAGGGGGACAAGGGCAGCCCCATGCCAGGGGTCCCCCCCCAGTCCTTGCTCCTTGTCCCCCCCCCAATTACCCGCTCTTAAGGAAGCGCCTGATAGTTCTGGCCATTTAAGGTAGCCCCAGCCCCTCTCAGTAAGGGTAATTGGGCCATAATTTGTTTTCGGTGTCAAGATGGCGTCAAAGATAAGACAAAAATCTCCAGGTTTGGGGGCTAAAGAGACAGGAGAAATCCTGACCTGGGGCCGACCTCGGAGGAATGGCCACAAGCCCCAGTGAGTAACATGGCAGGTGAAAGATTTACTGCCAGGGGAGCTTTTTGATCGTCTCCCAACACTCGGAGCCTCTCAGCCCAGTTGCTGGCTCCCAAGTTATACTGTCTCCTGGGAGTACTGCTCAGGTGGGAAGGTTTTCTGTCCAGGAGAGGCCCCCTCAGCTGCAAAGTTCATGACATGCAATAGCTCTCCCTCAAATCTCCATGCTTCTGGAGTCATGTCATCCTCAGACACATCTAAAGAGATTTCCAGTCCATAGCTGGAGAAATGATGTCCAAGCATGGGAAGACTCTGGACCCACAAGGCAGATGAAAGCTCTAACTTTTTTTTTTCTTTCTTTCTTTCTTTCTTTTATTTTATTTTTTAAAACAAATCCGAACTCTCTGGGTTTTCACCGCTATGGCTGTCCCTGCTTGGGTCTGCTAGCACTGAGCTCTGCTCAGGTTGTACTTCTCCATCCAGCGGCCTGTGCTGGGAGAGGACCAAGGGCACTGCACCCTGGGCCAACCTTTCCAAGACCATCCTTCAAACACCACACAAACTCATCATCACCTCATAGCAAACCTGGAGCTGCTACAGCTCCAGGACCCTGAAGGTCAGAGGGGCCAAGGAGCCGGATGGACCTGCTGGAGCACAAGTGGGAAGCACAGGCTGGTAGGATGATATTTACTGGTGAGAGGAGAACGAGACAGGCAGTTGCCCAAGAGGCCTGAGCCGAGGCACTGCAAGGCAAGAGCACACACTTGGAGCCTTGCTGATTCCTTGCAAAGGATCCCCGAGGTGGGGAAGGTCCTCACTTGCAAAGTTTCCTTTTTCCCTGCTTGTTCTTTTGCATGAGGAATTCAGGTCCTGACCACCCTGAAAGGCTTTACAGTAACCAGAGAAGTAGGGGAATTTATGGCGTCACCAGTGGCTGAAAGCTGAGGAATTGAGAGGAAAAGGGATTTTTTTTTTTTTCCTTAGACTGCAGCTACCTTGACAAAATTCTCATGGCCTGTAACTGACCCGCAGGAGCAGCCCGGGGGGGGATGTGGGGACCAGAGCAGGCTGGTTTAATTGCCTCGGCCGGGAGCTCCTTCCCAAACTGAGAAGCTGGAAGGAGTTACGAGTCTGCGCTAGTGCACAAAGCTTGCGTCAACCCTGGAACTCCCTCCTCTGCTCACCTTCACTGTTCAGCTTCCACCACTTTGGTCCTGTGTCTGATGGAGAGTAGAAGAGCAGGCTTTGTGCTGAAGCTCATCAGCTTGACTCAAACTCGAGCCTGCATGGCTGTGTTCAACAACTCGCCTTATAAAACCCCCAGGACCCAAGCCAGCTGCTTAGGGCTAAACCCACGCAATTCCACGCCCCATGTCCCTTTAGGCTCCTATTTCTAGGAATGTGGCATAAACAGGTGGGAAGGTCCTTGTGGAGATACCTCTGTTGACCTGCTTTGGGGAGTGCGTGAAGGACTTGGAGCAGATGAGCAGCAGGGAGGAGTGGGAAAAACAGGATCAGGAAAAGGAGAGAAGGGAGGAGGACAAGGAATAGCCTAGTGAGGGACAGCAGCTCCCCGGCACTGCAGTTTGTGTTAGTCTAGTAAGAAAAGTCCTGTCTGTACCCGCTGTGCCAATGAAGAGCCTTCAACCTGCTTTTTATCCCCAGGAAAATAGAGACACAGAGGGCTGAGGTGAGTCTATGCCAGCAGTAGTGCAGCAAGGGCTCCGCTTTTTACTTGATCGTCAGGGTTTATGGCTAGTAAAGCAGTGGAAATTCCAGGAAAAAAAATTAATCAATTGGTTCTGTTCAAAAGGTGGGTGTGGAACAATGAGAACATCAACCTGCAGGGTACAGGGATCCTTCCAGACCAGACCAGACAGGGAAGAGCTGAAACGTCCTGTTTTGGGACACATACAGGGATCCTGGTTGCCCTCCGTGGCCGGGCAGAGCTGGGAAGGTGCCGGGCTATTTCCCCCATGTCTCCATGCAGAGAGGCTGGACGTGGTGCTCGCCTTTCCCACCCCAGCCCAACGAAGGGCCTGCAATTGGGACGGCAAGCCACCAAACGGGAGATCAGATTGCTCAGGGCTGCCTGCCAGGCCGTGGCTGCCGGCCTGCCGTCTGCTCCACAGGCGCAGGAGCTGGCGAACACCCAGACACCAAACTGAGCTACGAACGAGCTGGCTCCAGGACCACTGGATACAACCCACCACCTTCCCTTTTCTAAAGATGGACTTGCCCACACAGGCGTCAAGACCGGAAAGAGACACACCTCTTGCACTCAGAGCCGCCGCTCTGCTTCGCGACCACAGCCTGGGTTAGTGAGCTTGTTAGTGAGTTAGTGAGCGCGGTGCCCATCGTCGTGGTCTCTGGTCTCTACATGCGGTAGGAGAAGCAGCAGAGCCGTCTCAGCTACCTGACACTTCTCTCTTCCCCTGTCTCGGTCTCTGCTCTTCCCCGCAGGCACCATGGTGCTCCCCGACGAGGGTGCCGCAGAGATCACAGAGTACTTCCTGCAACACATAAAGGGAACAGAACTTGGAAAAAGATCCAAAAACAATTAAGTAAAAGCACATTAGGGGGTTTTGAGGTACTTAGGGAAGAAGCCAACACTGCCTGCAGGGATAAGAGATGTGAAATCGGCTCCAGCTCCTGGCAAACTGAGACTGAGGACTGGCAGAGCATTGCAGTCATCCCTTATTGGATACAGGGGAAATTATAAAGAAAAAAAGAAAAAATAAAAGCAAGCCCTAAGGCTCTCCCCTGCACACTCAGCCTGCTCAACCACATTTCTAAAACATAAAACCATTAAATCCACATTCGCATTTTTCCCCAGTCCTCTGCGCTGCCCTTTCTGCTGGGGAGCGGAGAACCGAAGCCTGGTTTCCATCAATGCTGCGAGGGGGCCGTAGGACGGCTCACGCAGAGAATCGGACGTGTTCAATNCCAGGAAAAAAAAAAAAAAAACAACCCAAAAAAACCCAAACAAACCATTTTTATGATCTCCACATCCCACTACAGCACAATCCCCCTTCCGGTATCTGACGAGTACAGCCAGCTCCTACCGAGGAGGTGTCTTTGGGACAGGAGAATGGCTCTGGTCCCCCGCAGCTGCCCAGCCCCGGGCTCAGACACCCACCGCCCGGGTGGCTGAGCTAACACTGCCCTCGCACGGCAGCCGGGAGCGGAGAGAGGGACGTGCGGTTTTAGGCCCATCAGCTCAATGTGCTGGTTGCTCCGTCTCTCAGGGTGAATACGTTAAAAAGACGGAGCAGATTCCTCCTTGGTTTTGTGTTTGAAATCTTCCGCGTGTTTCTTGGCAGGGAGCAAACATGAGGTTAAGCAGCATTACTCATTAGGCTGTACAAATAACAGATTAACTGGCAGAGTTTATTTGTATTACTGGTTTCCAGTCTACCCTCTCATGTTAAAAACAGCACTTGCACAACAGGTTGCTGCTTACAGCTGTCCTGCTTCAGCCCTTCCGCCTTTCCTCCCTGGGCAGGACACCTTCTCACTGTGCTGGCGGAAGAGCCCACACTCACCAGTTTGGGAATGCAAATGACATGGCTTTTCCCCTGCCACTGGGGTACGCTGCCCTTGTCCTCACCTGAAGACCTTCCCCTGATACCTCCTAAAAAAGCTTGACAACATGCAGGTGGCATCCTGTGAAGTGATCTGCCCTTGCTCCTTGTTTCGTGGTGCCCGCCTGTGTCACCTCTGGTCTTGCCTTCTTCCACTGAGAGCTCCCCGAGACAGGGACAGCGCTCCTGTAGCATGGCAGCATGCCGCCTCACACGAAAAGGTCTTGGGTCGTGGCAAAGGCCTCCAGACACGTCCACAAACGCAGGCACCGACCACATCGGGATCTGGTTTGATGTGTCCGCTCCGTCTCCCCCAGCTCTCCGCTACATCAAGGTCAATCTTTAGCTAAGAGAATATTAGGTTCAAACGTAACGACTGATCATTGATTGTTTCTCGCAGCTTAGTAAAGCATCAACACATTCAGCTCTCCAAGGTCTCTTCCCTGCTGTCCCCACTCCTTTGCTACCGAAAGCCTATACCCTGGGATGTAGGACAGGGAGGACCAAGTGTCTCCCGCACTGGCAGTATAAATGGGCACGTTCTGCATGGCTGGAAGTCACCATACAGCAGGAACACAACCTGCCGCCCTCCTCCCCGAGGGCAATTTAGCCCTTGCCGTGAATTGAACAGTGATAAGCAGAGGTCAGTTGGCTGTAGGACAGCTCCAAGGAATAAGGATACAGAAGATGTTGTGGGGTTGTTTCAGGGAGAATTATCTGTGCAAATCTTTACTGCACATCAACAGTGCAATTTAATTTGACAGTGATAAATTCAGGTCACGTATTTTGAGTGTAAAGCTCTCAACATCCTATCATCCTCCTCTGTGACAGCCCAAGTGCCTGAAAAGCTACACTACAACCTCTTTCTTGGCTAAAAATCAAGGCTAAAGCATGCCTCAGACAGTGCCAGCAGAGCCTTAGGAAATGCCATGAGAGGGTTCAGGAGAACAAGTATTCAAGCTCCAGTTTGTGGCATCACTCGCTTCCTCACTGCAGCAAACAAGTGAGGTATCTCCGCCTATAAGGCTGATGGTCAGGAGGAATAGCAATATGGGAAAAAATGAACCAAAGCACAACGTGGAAAAGGATCTTGTAGCTTAACTGGTTGAACATTGGGATGCTACACATCAGCATTGCGCTGGAGCGGCACCCACCTCGTCAGCCGTGCACGCAGCTTCGACTCTGGACAACAGGAGCTAGAAGTCATGTATGAAACGTAGCCAAGGGTGTACTTGAGAAGGAAGCAGAAGCACAGGGTTGAACTAGACATCAGGAAACATGAATCAAATGAGATGCTGCACTTGACTGACTGTTCATGATGGGGGGGCGGGGAGGGAAATCCCCATCACAGAAAAGCCCAACACTCCCCAAAATGGAAGGTCACGTGGCTCTCCAACAACCTCCATCTTTCTTGTGAGTTGTCTTTTTGTTGCATTCAAAAGGCTCCATGATTTGCTTCCATGCAACCCACACAGATTTGTCACAAAATATCCCATCACCTGAGTTTTCTCCTTCAGGCTTGACATATCCTAGGCAGCAGTGCCGTTCTCCCCTCCATGTCTGCAACATCTTCGGCGGGTGGGAAATAAAAGTGAATCAGAGACACAAAACACCCCTGCAAAGCAAAACTCCCTTGGCTCTGGAGCCACCAGAAAGGCAAACAGAAGGGAATGTAGGCCTTGTTGCTAGATAGATCATTTATTAAAGTGAAATTCAGCATTTTATCTTTGTCAGACAGTACAGAGTTAAAGTCTCATACACAGTGGAAGCAGGACATTTCCTACACCTCAGAGAAATGAGTTCTACAGTTTTTGCTATAAGTTACTAAGTCGCTTTAACAATACACAGCTATATTACACAGTTAAAAATACAAGGTGTCCAAAACATTTGGCATAAGATCAGCACAATACATGGAGGCCAGAAACAGAAGAGGGAACACAGTTTTTCTCTCCCAGTAAGCCCACTAAGACTCCAAGCCGTTCTGCAAGCTACCTGCTATTCCTCTCCCCTGCGCTCCAGCTGTGGAGCAGAGGGCGAGGACAGGAGCAAACCCAGCCCCAGCACGGCTCAGCTGAGTGAGAGGCTCCTGGAGCCTGCCGATGTACGGGACGGCCTGCAGAGTTGCTTGCAAGGGAAGTTCAGGTTTAAGGCAGGAGCCCCCCTCCTCTCCCCACACTTTCTTCAACCATTTAATTCATTCCAAACAGATGTGTTCACAGGCAAGTCAAAAACGTGAGACCAGGGATAGCTGTGAAAAGTGCAAGGAGTATCTTACATCGTAACAGTTCATTTGCACTTTGAAAGTGGAAAATGAAAACTCCCTAACTTGATAAGCTAGAGATGGCTAAAGGGCATCAGTGACAAGAGGAGTGAGGCATCAATAACATTCCTTCACCTTTGGGACTCTTCAGTCAATACTCTGGGCAGTACGAGGACTCCTTTTGTACAGGAGCCTACCTCGTACTACCCACTCTTTTAAAATGTAGAGGCAAAGTGACTCTAGTGCTCTGGGGAAGTATAACGATCTGTGGATTTAAATAAACAGTCCCCCAGCAGACCATTTCTCTCCCCTCCAACTGCAGTTACCGCTGAAGATCTCCCATTGGTATTTACATTTGGCTCAACCAAAAGACGTAAAGTGCACAGCTCCCCCCTTCTTCCCCTCTCATAAAACATCCATTACAAGAGCTAACACAGAACAAATCTTCCTCCACGGTGCTAACTGTGGAAGCGTGTTTTGTTCAGTGTCTCTGTGGGCCACGTCCTGTTTCATCTTCTCTGTGCCATCATGACCCGCTTGAAACCTCGCATTTACTGTGGATTTTTTTGGCTCCTGATTTCAAAGCCTCTCTGAAGCCAGCTTGCACTCAAGACTAACTTTAAATGCCAGACTTGGTATGTTTTGGTCAAGTCTTGCACTCCAGGCTATCTAGTGGTTTACAGACACATTTCTAAGGAAAACTGGGACACCAGAGTACTGGGGACAAGTGGTACAAACCTGCCCACTCTGCTTTTCTCAGGCTGAGCATCTAAATTGCCTGGCAAAAGAAACATTAGCTTTTAATGCCATTGTTTACTTCAGGTTGATATACAATATTCTTTGAGATGCAGAAATTTAACCCCCCCCTGCGTTCTAACACAGCCTCCTTGGATTTATTTGCGCTTTTCAGCCATCAGATTGCCACTGACTCAAGTCTTCATGTGCTTCCAACTCCCTTCAGTTGAGCTCAAGCCAATAACTACCAGCAATGATTTCTTCTTCTTCCCTTAAAGTGAGCAGAGGGTCAGCATACAGGATGAAATTAACCCCGGAAGAGATGTTTCCGCGTTATTTGGATTTCATACTAATGGCTTTGGATCTATTCAGAAGTCTAATGAAGTTAATGCAACACTTCAACGAGGATTGAATTAGGCTATGTAATTGAATTAGGTTATATAATGGCTGGAGGGCTTCAAAGACAATTCCTCTGCCCCAGGGTGAATGTCACCTATGCAGGCTTGTAAGAAATAAGCTTCCACTATTATAAATGGAAGATGACATCTGGTCATCCTCCATGCCCCCAAGGCTTGTGCTCCATGGTTCAAAGCTAGACAGAATTTAAGGCCCATCTGTGAAAAGCAAAATGTAAAAAGAAAAAAAAATAATCTTATCATACCAGCCAAAGCGATTTGGGTCTTCCACCTTTCCAACAAGTCCCGTCTAAAAGTGCTGAGAAAATGTCCCACCTCATGGCTTCACAAGTGTGAGGTTCAAACACATTGACTTTGAAGTTTAAAACAAAAAGTTGGAAAGTCTTTTTTAATTGGCATGCAGCATAAGGAATCAAATACACAGAATGGTATTATACAGAATGACAATTGCATTGTTGCGTTTTCTGGTTATTAGACACTAAATGCTTTTCAAGAATCACAGGCACCCTGAACATGGATATTGCTACTGAATTGACGTGTGATTTCAGTTTATAGCATGGGAGCCATAAAGTGGCTAACCCTTCCAACAAGACATCGGCTTTCTTTTGCTCAAGGCGTTTTGCTCTAGCTAAGTTGAGAACAAGGTAATAAGGCATTTGCAAGGGTTTATAAGGCCGTGGGGTCTGACAACCAAAGATTCCTCTGTTTCTTTGGTGTCTTGCCTCCAAGCTTTCCACCTTATAAACAACTGCTAATGGCTGGTAAACATCTCTTCATCATCACACTTCACTAAGAATTTTTTCAAAAAAGTATAATTGCTTTAACAGTGAAACCAACAAGGATCACATTTCACATCAATTGATTATTTTCAGAAGAAAAAAAAAAATAAAGTTTCCTGGATACCACCTCTGCACAAAAGCATTCCAGTGAATACACCTGAACAGATGGAACCTGCCACCATATTTCCTTGAAAAGAATCATTTTGCTGCTGGCTGCTAAAACACCCCAACAGATTTATTTACTCTTAGAAATAAAACAAAACAAAATACAACAACAAAAAAGTAAACCCCAAACAAACTACATTTTTACAGTTTTGGTCTAGAAGTTAGAACGAGGCATAAGCCTCTCAACTCAGAAACTCATTTTCCCTTGGTAATATCCTCTGATTACACGAGCACTTTGAAGATTAACATGCAGTCAGAGAACGTACCCTTTTAGCTACCTGTCCTGGATGAGAGAAGCCAGATCATGTTGACTGATGTGGGAATTACTCCATCCTTTCAATAAAGAAAGGACCAGTGTAATTAGGAAATTTTTAAACATTCATGAAATACCGACGCAAGACATTCTCTCCTCATTCCTTGAACCTCTCTCCTGGCTGATGTTCTTAAAATCCATACTGAATTGAACACGGAAATGCTGAAACAATCACACTCCCCAAAACTTCACAAGTGGGACGTGTACCATAACAGAGTATTTCTGCCTATGACACAGGACTTAGACGCGCTGAAGTTTGTTGAACATGTTTTTGGAGTATTAGCAAACACTTCAGAGCTGATGTGAACAGCTTGCTTTAAATTGTGACTTCATTTTTAAAGAGATCTTGGGAGAGCTTCAACAAGAGCTTCACTATGTGAACCCTTCATGCCTTACGAAACATGATGCAGTACTAAGCTGGGATCGGGATCTGTGTGTTTAGCTCTTCAACAAAGCTTCATCCAGTTTTGGAATATTAAAACCTGCCATTGACAAAATGCTAGCCAAAGTTTTCTACTGTTCAGTTCGTTGATTAAGGCTTGTTGAGAATATACTCTCTATGTGGAGTCTTGGCATCTTGTAACAGAATGGAGACATTGGTTAGGACAGCAAAGAAACAGAGCGGTGCTTTAAATCATGAGATCCCCTTGAATAGAATTTGAGGTCACTAGAGAACAGTCAGTCACGACCAACACTTTTATAAGCTCCTTTTGCCAAAATAACCACTGTGTTATTTGTAAGGACACCTTGGCTTTAAATAACAAAATCAGAGCGATCTCCTCCTACAGCGCCCAGTCAAAGAGCACCCGCGTGCCATCCACTCACACAGCTCCTATGAAAGCACACGCAATGCTCACAAAAGGCAACTGCTTCGAAACTTTTTGCCCGTTGCAAGACAGATGAAATGCATCATGCTCCAGTCAGTTCACTACCCCGGTTGCGGTGTTACACCCGTTAGCCTAAGTCTGCTCTAAACTAAACAGAGGCTGCCGAGCCCACTAATCCACACAGCAGGTTTGTGACACCTGCTGAAGACTAGCTTCAGTATAAAATTCACATCACTTGTGATTGATACCTGATCCGACACAGAGATTAAGAGACACATGCCTTAAGCCATTGTTTCACCTACCATCACTGAGCCCTGAATACAAGGGAAATATGCGCAAGTGAATTAAATGCGCATTTCTACCAATATGATCAAACCCAGCAAATAAGCTGTATTTGTCTTAATACCACATTCTGAGGAAATGCAGAAGTTTTTAAATGCTTACAGACAATTAATTAGTGAGTTCTTAAATAAAAGAAATTAGAAAAAGAGATTGCAGAGAGTTGACATCCATATCAGAAGGGGGTGAGAGGAAAAATAGTGTAAAAAAAAAAAATTAAAAATCAATTTCAGACTAGTCAAGTAGTGTTCACTGGAGTAGGTTTGGTGAGCTGGAGCATTTGTAGAAATTTGGGACTTGAAGCACCGACTCAAGGCAAGACAAAGCATGTGTAGGTGGGGAGCAAGCTTCAGACAAACCTCTGACCCATGCACCTCGGTAACAAATTTTATCTCTGCCGCTATTCCAGTCCTGCGCCAAGACAAACTGCATGGTGGCTTGTGATGCAGTCTGAATTCAGTGAAAAAATTTCATCTGTGATGTGAATTGCACTGAGATGCAGATTTCCAGAAATGGTTTAAAACACCGAGTTGACAAACTCCACAGTCCTACAGGTTTACTTGGTTTCCTCATTATCCTCATTTCTTTATTCCAATGTGACTTTGAAATGAGGGGAAGAAGTCTTCAGAAACATGCTGGGCACATGTTTTCAAATACTCCTGATAAGAATGTCTATATTTTTTTCTGTCATCCAGACTTACTGCATTTAAAAAAAAATTTTACAATATACTTCAACAGTTTTTATATACCTAAAATGCACAATACCATCTGTTCCTTCAAGGTCACTCTTATTCCAAATCTTGTTAATCTTCATTCTAGTTGCTTGCTACTTTCGGATTTCTGGTCCAGCCTGCTCTTGTTGTTCTTCACCATATAGATGAAATATGCAAGTGTCTCTTTCTCATTCACAGGAATATTCCTGAAGTGACGACTGACAGTCTAGAAGGACAACATGTAAAGAGACAGAAATTCTGAAATTAAAAGGTAGAAATAATCAGAACAGGGTTTCTCTTCACTTTCCAAAAATGATTTTATGGCTACTGAGCACAATATACTTTTAGTCAAACATGCACCAATTCAAACTGTCAGTCCTCATTTACCTCTCTCTCTTTTTACAGCTGGAATGTGCATATGAATATAGCATAGTCTTGCTACGTCAGCAGTATTTGCAGCCAACCTACAAGCGGAATTTGGAAGCCAGAATGTCCTCCTGCCAAAGCAGCATAGCCTCTCCTAAGTGGCATTTCATGCCGAGATTATTTGGAGAGCAAGTTTTCTCTGCATCTCAGTATGTCAGAAATATCGAAATACTTTGCTGGGTGAAGCAGATGTAGCAAAGTTTTAGAGTCCAAAGGAAAACACACTGGATAAGTTTTGACTGAAAGGAACACTAAGGGATTTGCAATGGGAGGGTTAGGATTTGGTTAGGGCTACCCCCTCTCTGACACTAGCATGAGCCCTGAACCAATAGCTGCTTTTTCCTCAGAAAATGAACGTAGAATACATGTTGGAGCTGGATGGGATGTGCTTCTCATATGGAAGAAGCTCTCTTTTGGTACCCAACACAGCTCCAGAACTGGATGTTGACGCAGGCTGAGCAAGTCACTCCAAGAAGATTTATGGAAGTTTTAGTTTTCCTTACGGTGGGGTAGCAGCAGGAGTCTAAGAGCCTCAGGCAGCAGTGATTCAAGCATGGGAGCTGGACGAGGATCCAGCGTAGGGTCAAAGCTGCTCAGACTTCACAGGAAATCTGGGAAGTGTGTGACAACTTTAAGTTAGGCTCCCTTTATTTTCCGCTTGCATAGTAGTTTTTTTTTTTTTTTCCTCCTGGGCACATTCATGGTAAATTGCCTAAGTAAGTAGTCCTTCATGGCAGGAGGTAGCTGAGAGACTATGAACTGGTTAGTTAGAACATGACAATTCAGAACTACTAATGAGGACATACACCCACCCTGCTTTGTTCACCTTACTCCTACGTGTTCTACACTACACATTCTCTATATTCTGTACATTCATTCCCTAGCTGACTTCGAAAGAGAGCAAGACGGTGTCTTGCTGTCTTTTTTGGTCTGCCAGTTGTTGTTCTTTAAAGCAAAACAGACAGTTTTGGGCAGACAGTTGTGAAAGCCTCAGCATACAAAAACAACCTCGTTACCATTCAGTAACTGCTACAGTTTTTTCAGGTTTAGAGAAGACATTTCCCACAGAATGCCTTAAGATCAAGTCAGGAAAGAGAGCAGAGCAGATGCACACCAAGCACAAGTAGCCCAAATAACAAAGAGTTAGGTACTTTCTTAACAAGTACCCCATATGGTGAGAAAGCAGCAGCAGAGGCCCTTAACGAAAGAGCCTTTTATTGACTTAATACAGAGTCATAAGACATCAGGACAAGGGAGGGAAACAAGGAATCTGAAGTCATGGTCAGTGATTTTGCCTTTAATAAGAAGCAATTCCAACCAGTTCAAGTGCCTGTGAAGAAAGAAAAACTAACAGGGGCACTTAAGTGACTAGTAGTGTGTAAGTCTGACTTTCAGTACAACAGCCATCTTCGGTTAACACCTATGCCACTGGAAACTAGGTTCTGTTTCTGCTTCCTAAAGGTAACGGACTGTGACTATGAACAAGGAGGGAAAGGAAGCAGAGAAAAGCGAGTTACTAAAACATGCCTTCAAGAGGCAGCTTCCATGTATTCCATGACTGTCCCAGGTGAAAGCAAGCACACAGCTTTCTGTTGGTGTCATCCCCGAGACCTTTCGCAGAACACATGGTACATACAAGCCAGAGTCACTTACAGGCATTAGTGTCCAAGAAATGTGCACTTCAGCAGAGGAGATTAAAAGTTTTTTAATAACAGAGATGATACTACCTCTGTCGTCACTTACTTCTGCTAGCTGAGCCTTGTTGAGCCCAGGCCTAGTCTGCAACTTATAATGTCTCTTGTAACGTCGCAGAGTGTTCACTTGGAGCTGGAACAAGTCAACCTGGAAGTGATGCAGAAGAAGAGGGGATGAGCACTACCTTTAGCTTCTATGGGGCAGAAATGTAGAGTTAATTTAGGTAACTATTTCTTCCTCAACAGGACTGTTCCTTGCCTGCATTCAGAACCACATTGGCTTGCCTTACTGACAAATCTAAGTATATTTTGTATTTGTTAATACTAAAGGACCAAAATAGCCTCAGGGAAATACAAAATTTTGTTCTGGTTCACATGCTGTCAACAGAACTGCTGGCCAATTTCTGCTCTCAATTACACCTCTGCAACCTCCAAGCAAAGGGGAACCTTTTGTTCCCACAAGGTTTAAAAAAGCTCACGCATGAAATATCAATTTAGCAGGCACTGAACAAATGGCTTGTGACATAAAACAGAGTACAGAGACAGAAGAAATGAAATTCAAATACTTCATTGGGAAGTGCACAGTTTAAAACCAATGGTGGTGGTGGGGGAGGCTACAGGAAGGAAGATGAAGATCATGTGGAAAATGCCATGTTTCAAAGACAAAAGGAATCTCTGCTGAAAACCAAGAAGAAAATGACATTAAAACTGACACACTGCAGAGTCCCCTGTTCAGTTAGGTGACCTGCATCCCTCAGTTTTTAACCATCAAATACCCTGCATGTTCTACAGCGCTAACATTGTTAGATGCCAGTTGGATCTTCACCAATCATCCTGGCAACTAATGTAAAGCCTGTATGGGAAAGTTTTGATGGAGAACCTTGTAGAATGGCAACACAAACAGCTACAACAAAAGGTCAGGTATCCTAACAAAAAAAAAAAAACCAAACCAAAAACTTGCTACTCTTTCAACACATCCACACAAGAGCTGTGTGGACACANTTTTTTCAGAAATAAAATGCTTTTTGCCAATACGGGTGGCATTTCCAGCAGAGGGCTCTGCTGATATGGCCAGAGCTCTGCTCCTCCACGAACATCACCTCCACACAACTTTTTGCAGTGTCAACAGTACCAGAAACATCACCAAAGCAAATACAGAACACAATGACATAGAGATTATTCTAGAGTTCCGTAACACAGAACAAAAAACCAATCCCAAACAAAACAGGCCTATTTCCTGAAAATAAAAAGATGTTACAAATTATTTGAAGGTAGTTTTAAATAGTGCCGAAAATAACCATGTATGTGAAGGTCTGGAGAAGCTTAATATCCCTGGATATCATATACTCAAACATAGAGAGACTGACCTATCTGATTCTCTAGTGTATTTGCAAAATGATGCATGCTAGGTAACAAATAACCATATCAGGGCCTCAGTCACCGCTGAAAATAACTTATTTTTACATTTAAAAAAAAAGAATTAGTATCAAATCCTGTTTTAACAGTTCGCTGGAAGCAGCATATACATGAAGCGGCGCAGTTACCTTATCATACCTCTTTTTATAGAAAACTTTATATGGGCAAAGAACTCATACAGGAATGAAGAAGAAAATTACAGTTTCAGAGGAGCTGCAATTTAAAATCTAAATATTTCCCAATACACAGAAACATCCAAGTCAAAATTCAACACGTTCAAAATTGGTAAAGCATCCTACACCCACTTGGCACTTACTAACCTCCGGGACATCCGTTTCGTGCTCAGGAGAGTCACCTCCGTCATCGCTTGTCTTCCTCTTTCTTTTGTTCCGGACACTTTGAATGAAGTTCTTGTGAAAATCACAAATATACAGATGTCTCACCTAAAAATCAGAAGTGGTGAAAAAACAATCAAAATGGGTACTGTAGAAACAGCACTCAACAACAGCCACTTATACACCAGTATTAGAGAGTGCATCCCTCATGACTGGCATGACTGACTACCTCATGACATTAGGGAATTTCTAATCTTAAACTCCAGGACTGATACCGTACTCTTGAGTTAGAGATAATTTACATTACAAAGACTAAAAGCAAGGAAAATGAAGGACTCAAGAGCTCCAGCTGAACCTGAACCTCTGCAGATAATATATTTCTTTTTTATGGTTGCAATCCCATGTCAGAAAAAAAAATAGGTAATTGTCTAGAGGAATTGCATTTGCTTCAGGACTTACTACCAGGTCACTAGCAAGAAAAACATCATTCTGTTCCATTTTTGTAAACTTTCTGTTTTAAATAGTACATGAGATTACTAATGCAAGTGTTTCAAAGTTTAGATCAAATAAAAGTTGGCTAATTATCTCAATTAAAACAAGTAAACCAAAAGCAAAAATCTCTTTTTCTATAGCTTATCCTGCCATAGAAACACCTTTTAACAGATATTACCTTACTACAATTAGCATATAAACAACAAAGGACCACAAATGATCAAAATTATTTGGTACCCGTAAGGCAAAAATGTCTTCATATAACACAGGCACTCTACATTCGAAATGACTTTATGCAGCCCACTTCATACTTTCCCTTCATTTTAAGTTCATTAGTCTGACTTCCTCTTTTTATTTCTAAAGCCTTATATATGTCAACACAGAATCATTCTTAAAATGAAAGAAACTACTATACCACTAGACAAATCTGCTGAGAACTACAACCAGAAGAAATACTCGTTTTTTTAAAAATAAGATTACATTTCAAATTGACTCACTCTCTTCCCATGACATGATGTATTTTGGCTGTGCAAAAGGAACCTAACCAACTGGGGAAGCTGCCAAACACATTGACTCAAAACTTCACCTTTTTTTGGGGTTTTAATGGCTTTAATCTTTAAAGATCAGGTCAGAAAAGCACACAGAGCAGAATTCTGTTAACCGAGTCACTTCTGAGAAATTCCTTCTGTAATCTTGACGGGCTGCTCTCCTGCACCTATTTCGTTACTCGGCAAAGGACCCGTTTCTATCTTGAGCTGACAGCTGTCACTTAATGTCATTAAGCGGTCAGCAGCAAACTGGGCTGTTTAGCGCCGACGAGCGAACGAGCGTGCAAGTGCCCTGTTGAAGAGGCTGCGCACCTCGCCTTTCCACTCAGATGCAAGAGTTCATTTTTAATAGCCTGCTTCACTAGAACACGAATTCTTACCAATTAGAAAGGTAACGTGACACCTAACTGAAACAGTAACCCATATCGCTGATTTCACCTGCTAGCGTCAGCGGTTTTCAATACGAAACTGAAATTAAAACGGCACTACTGCCTCCGAAGCAAGGGCGGCTTGCTCCTCTGCTGCCCCCGGCCACCACCTGCTCCCCACCGCAGGAGAGCTTTCCTCCCAAACGCGGTTTTCTCCTGCTGCTTCATTACGCCTCACGAAATAACCAGTGCCGCGAGGAAAAGCCGTATCTTCACCCAGGCACGTCCCTCCCTTACCCACGCGCGGTGACACCGGGGACGGGAAAACGCGGTCCAGAGGAACCGAGTCCGCAGCACAAACCATCGCACCCCGCCCCTCCCCACGGCTTGTAAGGGTTAAGGGAACCCCCACCCCTTCCCTCCGGGCGATCGGCAAACTCAACTCGCCGGGCGGAGGAGCAACTTTCCGCCGGCCGGCGGCGCAGGGAGCGCGGCCTCCCCCGGCGGGGACCGACCGCAGTGCGGTGGCGGGCTGGGGACGGCGAGCCCGGCCGGCCGGCCCCTCGGGGAGCGGGGGGGGGGAGGGGGGGGTTCAGCGGCGGCGGGTGGGACCGGCGGAGGCCACAACTCACACTTTTGTCGATGTCCAGCTTCAGCTTCTTCTGCGAGATGCTCTTCTGGATCCTCTTGCTGAAGGACGCGTTGCCGGCCGGGCGCACGCAGCGGTCCCCGTCGTCGATGAGGCAGCAGCTCTGGCCGTAAAAAGGGGCGGCGGGAGGCCCATCCCGGCTGTCCTCCTCGGTGCTGAAACCATTCATCGCCCACCTGCCCGCCCCTCACCCCGCCCGGGGAGCCGACAACCGGGGAAACAGCCGCCGCCGCCGCCGGGCCGCCCCGTGCCCTCCGGGGGGGGGGACCCCGCCGCCCCCGCGGGGGCCCCCCACTCTTGCCGGGGCCCCCTCAAGGGGGGACCCCCCTCAGCGCCGCCGGGAGGGAGGGCCGCCCGCCGCCGCTGCCCCTCAGCAGTGGCCGTGGAGGCGAGGCCGGGCCGGGCCGGGCCGGGCCCCCCAAGCGCCGCCGCCCGCGGGGGAGCCGGGACCCCGCACGCACCGCTCACACTCACACACACACACACACAAAACCGCCTCCCCGGCAGCGGAAGTCCCGCCCCCCCGCCTAACAGACAGGGAGCTGATTGGACGGCGCGGCTGGAGGGGCGGGGCGCGCCGCCGCCGCTCCGCGCGTCTATTAGTGGGAGGCCCTGCCACTCAGCCGGCCACCGTCCGGCCCCCGCCCGCCTCCGCGTTCGCACGGCAGCCGGAAGGTCGGCGGGAGAGAGGCGCGCGAGCGCGGGGAAGGGGGGCCGCGCGCCGTTGCCAGGGCACCNAAACACCCTCTCCACCCCCCCCCCCCCCCCCCCCCCCCCTCACCCCGGCGTGAGGGGAGCGGCGGGCACGGCCGCCCCTCAGCCGCCCCGGCTCTTCCCCGCAGGAGGCTGAGGAAACTCGGCCTCTCCCTTCACCCCGGGCGCTGCGGGAGCGGGTCCCGGCCTCGTCGCCGGCCTCCGGGCTTCCTCTGCTCCCCACAGCGGAACACGAGCCTCTAGCCGCGGCGCTGGCCCGCCTCGACCTGCGGGCCCCGGGCTCCTAACCCGGGTGTCTGCGACCGGCCACCGCTGAACCGGCACCGCTGTAGTAACAGGGCGATGGCAGCAACCGGCCGGGCTGGACCAGGCTCTCGCCCGGTCGCTTGTGCAAAACTTATGTCGACATACTCCACAAACGCCTGGTTTTGGCTACATCAACACGTAAGGCTCCTGGTGCCGTGTAGGTTGGGAGTTCTGTCTGAGTTAATTGTTAAAGAAAATGGATTTTTTTACTAATTACGAGGTAAGGATGGTGAAAAGATCGGACCTGCGAAAGTGTTTCCCAAAGCAATCTGACTTGAAGCTTTGCATTTCTTTCATCTTCAGAAAAAAGGGTAAAATGGTGGTGGTGGTGGGGGGGGAGAAATTCCGGCTGATCTGTAGACAAAAGATGTAAAAGATGTTACTTCTGGAAATGCTGTCACCTCTGTAATGCCATTGTATCGTCAAAGGTGCGTGGGCAGCTGTAAATGGAAAAGGATTTCATCTTCCTGAAGAAAAGACTTTCTGCACAAACAGAAAAGAGGTTCTATAGACTAAAATTACTTCAAAGTCTGAAATCCCACACAGGGAACAATGTACGTTAGCACAGGATGAACTGTGCTGAATCACACACACAAAATACCTTTGCAAGAAAGAGCCTTCTCAAAGCCCTTGGTCATCAGATCAGCCTGCTGCACGCTAACACTGACACAGGCGTCTTGCAGCCTGTTCTGCCTGCTCCCCACAAGAAGAGTGAGAAATGCTAAAATATGTATTTTCCAGGCAATACCAAACATGTCTCAGAATAAATCCGCAGGGCAGGAACTTAATACTCTTCCTCAACAGTTCTGCCTCTTGTCTTAGTTTTTATTGCTGGTGCACTCAGGCAATTACTAATTCCTGTTTGTCCGTGTGACTACTAGGGAACCACAGTGCACTCTCCTGGGGACGCTGCTCCCAGAAGCCAACCACTCCAATGGGATGGTGATGGAAATAAATGACTTTACCCACAGACCAACAAGCAGTTAGTGAAGAGCAAAGAGATTTAAAAAAGCAAGATGCTTCCTCTTATAAAAGCCCCCGGCCAAATTGCCTAGGATCTGCCTGCCTGAAGTAATAGCCTCCTGGCAAAAACTGTACAGATATTCCCTTGTTTTTGAGAAAGGGAAAACACCAGAAGGCTGACAGTGACCTCAGAGCTCCCGACAGCAAGCTTTCTAGGTTTATCTTAACATTACAAATAAAAATCAAATAGCAGGCTGATGAAATCTTACAGGAGGACATTCGGGAAGCTAAAAGCACCAACTGTAGGGACAGATGATAATAGCAGCAAGCAAGTAGATAAAAGGGAACACGATCATAACAGGCAGGACTTGCTCCTGTCTCTGTGAGGAGGAGATTCTGCAGGTGCTCCGTGGACTATTCAACGGGAGGCTGGGAGTGGCTGGAGAAACAGGCACCATCAGTGCTAGAACAGGTTGGTACTTACCATCAGGTTGTATTTCAAACTCTCGTCCCATGCAAATGAAAGGATTTTAAGTTGTTTCGCAATGCCTACTAAGAGGAAAAAACCCCCTGCTTTTGTCACTGTCTGTTTGCTGATTCAATGCTAAGTACCTACAGCTCAGGCTAACACAATGACACCTTTTTTTAAAAAAAAAAGTGCACGGAGGTGTTCATATAATTGCAGTTTATTTCAGCATATTTATCCTCATGGGAACCTCAAGATTTCACAGTCTGCTAGTCCGGAACTAGCTTGCTGTGAAATAAACTGCCTCATAGAGACATTCTTTATTAGGTATCTATCACTAACCTGATCTAATAATTCTTTGTGGGAGCTGCAATGAAGTGAGAAACAATGTTTCATAAACCCATCAGCACTCGGGCAGCTTTAGTGCCTTTGAAGCTGTAATAGCCTGCCCATCCAAGCCAGGCCTCTAATCAAATTAGGGGAACCTGCGCAGGCCTTTAAATCTCAGCTGGAGCAGCACTACCCTCTAAAGATAGGTCTGCGATGTAGCTGCCATCTGGAACTTACTGTTTTGATGGAGCTGTTCAGGGTTCTTGGGACAGAAATGCTG
Organism: Himantopus leucocephalus; assembly: GCA_003993805.1. Classification (NCBI taxonomy): domain Eukaryota; kingdom Metazoa; phylum Chordata; class Aves; order Charadriiformes; family Recurvirostridae; genus Himantopus; species Himantopus leucocephalus. The sequence goes on from RSEF01000013.1 coordinate 13,065,998, forward strand.
CTGGGAAATGTCCTTTTTGATGTCCTGGGAAAAAGCCCTTTTTATTTTTTTATACCTCCAGTCAGGAATCAGACCATTTCCACTTTCTGTACCTTGGGGGCCAAAGGAGACTCTGCCCTAGTGCCTTCCGCCAGACTCCCACTGTCCTCAGCATTTTTCGAGGGTGGCACATATTGAACCTGCTAAAATGCTTGAACTGTCACAGCTTTTGGCACATAATCCCGCTGGGAAATGTTCCCGTGGCCCAAGAATCACAGCACAGTCTTCCCTTAGGAGCATGCCTTCCTGATTTTCACACATGCAGATTTTTCACACGTTATTGTTTGTCTCCCCTCCATTTATTTCACTGTTTTTCACCCCATGGCGTTAAGTTAAAAAAAGTGTTGGGAAGAAATGAAGTGGTGACTGTAGAAAGTGCTGAGGGTCCTAATGGGAACATGGGATAGGGCCATGAGCAATGCCTATAAACTTACCTTGTCTTGGGCCGAAAGACTGCTCTCTCCGCCCAAAGACTAGAACAGAAAAAGAGCAGTGAGCTGTTAAATCGATTCCCTGAAAACCAAGGTCTAGGATGGATCAACCAGTGGTTGCTCTCAAGGCAGATGCGCAGAGAAAGGAGAGTAACAGCTTCATCCTGCCCTAAGCTGGGAAACAGTCGTGCGATGCTGAGCTCCCTCAAACTGCAGGAAAAGGTAATTCAGACAAGACACATGTATAGGCTTGGGTGATTTTAACATTTTATTCTCACGGCCATATCTCTCAGCAGTAAACACACAAACTGCCTTTGAGAAAAACTTTTTGCGTTGCTTTGAACACATGGCTGACGGCAGGCTCAGGGAGGGGAGTGTCCCAGGCACGGTGGCTGCTGCCCCAGTGTCAGCTCGCAGAGGGCTTCACCACAAGACTCCGTTCTTGAGAGGACAGCAAAGCCTGTGCTCCAAGGAAGACTGTGAAGGGTCACCATCCAGGCATGAGAGCATTGCAGTGTTTGGTCAGGGGAACAAGAGTGCCCGAGAGTCCCACCCCAGCCCCTCTCCTGAAGTACTCACCCACACAGAGCAGCAGCCAACTGCACTCAAAAGCTCTCCGTACAGAAAGCCAAACCTGGCTTGACCCTGAGGCAGTCACTGCAGCAGATGATGCTCCAACACTGTTATCTGCAACAGTATCAACCTGGGGAATTTTTACTTACTTAGTTGCCAATTAACACATACTCCTAATCACCGATATGGGTATTGAGAAAAGAGAAAATGCACACTGAAGTGAACACCTTTCTTCGGCTAAATTTCATCCAAACATCTGCCCTCCCTCGTTCCTAGTCTCACCTCTCCTTTGCCACTGTTCACACGCAGACTCTCCCAATTCATTCAGTGAGGTGATGGGTGGTGCAGGAAATCAGGGTCAAGTATGTAACTGTTGGTCTTCACTTCTCTGTGCTGGGTTTTCTCTGCTTCTCTGTGCTTCCCGCTGTGCCCTACCAACAAGGATTGTCCATGGCCTCTAACCCTCAGGAGTGTCCTACCTCAGCACAAGTCATCCACCATGGCCATAGTCCCTCCAGGATTGTACCCTTGGGCATGGAGCACCTCCTTACACAAAGATATCTCCCTCCACATCTCCTCCAGCTTTGTCCACACCTCCATACATTTCTCCTCACGTGTCTCCTCTCCTCGTGGCTGCCGCTCTTCATTAAACTTGTCTGAGCTGAAAAGCTGCAGGGTCCTCTGATGGGCTGGAGTTTTGGGGCACAGTGGGTTGTTCCCATTGATTTCCAAGCTGGCTGGAAGCAGCTGTGAGGGGCAGATGGGAGTTCACAGCTCCTGTCCCACGGGCATCTCTGCAGCCCCCAGCTGCCTGAACCTGCCATGTACGCCCAACGCAGCGCTCAGGCGTGAGCTTGTCGGCTGCTTGTGCATGAACACAGCAAACCCTGCAATTTACACCCAATACCTTCAAACAGCAGCTGGGAAGAACGTTTCCCAAAGGGGCGGGAGCAGAGCAGTTCGTGCCGTGGGCAGGAAGCCTATGGTGAGGAAACACCAGACCAGGGTAACTAAGCTTATTCTCCTAAGAAGTAGCGAGAAGGGATATCAATCACTGGAGCGAACCAGGCAGGGACAGTCATTTCTGCATACACGGTTTCAGAAAACACATTAAAAATTTATTTTAAATATATTATAAAAGGAATTCCATTCAACTTTAAAAACACTAGGCATTCTATCAATGATTCCCAATTTATGAAAGCTACTACATTAAAGTGCTACAAGTCCTTTACCACCCCCAGATATTAGGCTGTTGGTCCTAATATGCACAGAAATAAATATACACTGATTCAAGAGGCACCATCCAGTTTTACAGATAAAATGCATGCAGTACAAGGAATAGACAAAATTAGACCTTATCACTGAGATCCTGGAGAATGCATTTTGAAACCAATTCCCTTCTCCACCCTAGAGGCTAAAGCTATTTGTTATTGTTATCGTAAGGGCTAACATTTTAGTCTATTAGCTTGATCAGTTTTTATTTTGTTTTGTGGTTGAAGTTCACATTTGCTTGCTCACTAATTGGGATTAGAACTTTTTTCCTAGAGTTGAACTGGCGGATTTAAGACCACGTAGATCCAGTGGCTTTAGGTAAAACTCCCAAATCCCTCACAACTGTTGGAATCATTGAAGCCATTTGGGTCATACAGAAGCATCAAGAAAGCTCAAATGCAGTGAATAATGGAGCATACTCAGCTAGCAGAGGCAGAGTCAAAAAACAGGCATAGGATTTTTATTAGGATTTCCATAAGCTATCTTTGCCTAGTTTCATACACAGCTCTCCCAAGTTAAAGTGTGACACTACAAAGGAGCAATCACAGCAGAAGTGAGTTTATTTCAGTTACACTCTAAGTTTATGTGAATAAATCAATCTGACTGGTTAATGAGGAATATGAAATGAATTGACAACTGCGTGTTGAATTCTGATGGAAATTTCGGATCTCAGCTTTCCCATTCTCTACCCATTGTATCTCTTCTCTCCATTTGAACCAGGTGAGAACTTGCAGCTTGTTTTAAAATACAGACTCAACACTCATTAGGTCAGCAAATAAAGCACTTAAAGTTAAATCTTACACAGGCTGGGAAATTGCAGCACACAGACTTTCCTTGCTTAAGATTAAGTAATAGGCCACTGGTAGACTGGGAGCAGGACCCAGTGCTCCTGACTCCTAGTCCAGCTCCCCTTTTTGCTATGTATCCTGTGAAAGGCCTTTTAATCCTCCCCTCCAGACTCTGACATTAACCTAAAGCTACTCACCATTTTGGCAACAGTTCGCTAGCTATTTAAGAAGCTTTTCATGCTAAATGATTGTTAAAACAGAAACCGAGACTGCCGCTTGTCAGATAAGGACCAACTTAGGCACCACCAGGCTCCTTTGTTTCTAACCAGTTGCAACAGAGTAGGTGAGCAGGAACACGAACCACAGCAGCTGGGAGTGGATGTGGGACACAAGGTACACTCAAATCCCTTGTGCTAGTAGAGCCAGCCTGTTTCAGACATAACTTTACCGGGGCTCTTTCGACTGAAAGCGTGACAGGCTGACTGCTAGAGGCTGGCTGTTCTTCCCAGTCAAAACCATTGAAGTGTCTGTCTGTATCTTGAAAGACAACTTAAAATAAAAGCTTCTCTCTTTTTGCCCAGCAGTCACGTGACTGCCCAGTGTGACTTCTAGGAGATCCCTCTCTATAACTGTAACGCTCCTACAGTAGCTACGAGAACACTGTGTTCTTGCAGGGCCGGTTGCTGGTGGTGCCTCTTTGACTTTCAGTACATTGAGGTCTCAGTGCAGCACGGGGAGGAGGAAAGTTTGCTGACTGGAACTCTCCAGTAAAGGAAAGCAAAGCCCTGTGCATAGACTACTGTAAAACAAACCAGGGAGAAAGTTAAGCTGAGAAATTGCTTTCTTGCTACTTCTGTATTAGAGATTTGAACACACGCTTTAGAAGTTTCCCAGTGATGGAAAACATCGACTTGCTGAAAGACTCTTCTGCTACAGATCTTATATCCCTTTGGGACGATTTGTGATTTCTGATTTGGATACTTAGAAAATAAAATGCAGGATCTTGCACACCAGTGAAATGCATGAGCCTTCACCATGAGGTGAACCATCCAACAGCTAACCAAGACATCCTCTGGTCTACCTTTAGTTATTACAGTATACCAAGAGGAAGCTGCCATCCTTTCCAAGTCTTCCTATTTGGAGTGACACCCTCCCCCTCCCCCCCAGTCATTAATGATATCAATTTAACAGAGGAAACCCAGGAGCTTCTGAATTACTGTCATTCACACAAATTTTGCACTTAAAATCAGACATTTAAAAAAACACACACAAACACAAACACTGCACAAGTCAAGCTTTTTCTTACATCCTTAACTCCCAACCCCTTCCCCTCTTCTCTCTTGTCCAGCAAGGCACTAGGAAATGGTTCAAGTTTAAGCATTTGCTGTACATTTACATTTAAAAAGGCACATCTTTATTTTAATGATGCTGTATACCACTTTCAGTAAGGCCCCCACATTCTTCTATTATGGTGTGGAAAAGAAAGTTAATTTCCCAGGCATGAAAAAAGACATCTTGCGCACAGAAGAGCCCCAAACCTATTACTTTGTTTGTAGGCCTTAGAGATTAGCACCAGTATAAATCAACAAGAGCTACAAGAGCAAATCAAAGTATTATTATGTGACATAATAATGGTCCAGTCCTGCTCAATATATTCATCAATGAGCTAGATGAAGGGATAGAGCGTACCATCAGCAAGTTTGCTGATGACACAAAACTGGGAGGGGTGGCTGACACATGGGAAGGCTGTGCTGCCATTCAGCGTGACTTGGACAGGCTGGAGAGTTGGGCAGAGAGAAACGTTATGAAATTCATCAAAGGCAAGTGTAGGGTACTGCACCTGGGGAGGAATAACCCCATGCATTGGTACAGGTCAGGGGCAGACCTGCTGGAAAGCAGCTCTGTGGAAAGGGACCTGGGAGTCCTAGTGGACTACAGGATGCCAGCAATGTGCTCTGGTGGCCAAGAAGGCCAGTGGCATCCTGGGGTGCATCAAGAAAAGCGTGGCCAGCAGGTCGAGGGAGGTTATCCTCCCCCTCTCCTCTGCCCTGGTGAGGCCACATCGGGAGTATGGTGTCCAGTTCTGGGCTCCGCAGTTCAGGAAGGACAGGGAACTGCTGGAGAGGGTCCAGCAAAGCGCTACAAAGATGATTAAGGGACTGGAACATCATTCTTATGAGGAAAGCCTGAAGGACTTGGGTCTTTTTAGTCTGGCGAAGACTGAGGGGGGATCTTATCAATGCTTATAAATACTTAAAGGAGGGTGCCAGGAGGATGGGGCCAGTCTTTTTTCAGTGGTGCCCAGTGACAGGACAAGAGGTAACAGGCACAAACTTGAGCATAGGAAGTTCCATCTAAACATGAGGCGGAACTTCTTTACTTTGAGGGTGGCAGAGCACTGGCGCAGGCTGCCCAGAGGGGTGGTAGAGTCTCCGACTCCAGAGACATTCAAAACCCGCCTGGACACCGTCCTGCACAACCTGCTCTGGCAGGGGGGTTGGACTAGATGATCTCTAGAGGTCCCTTCCAACCCCTACCATTCTGTGATCCTGTGTGATAACACACATCCAGAGATTCCCTTGTTGTCTGGGATTCTGATACTGAAAAGCAGCAGAATTTATGCAGCCTCAGAGAGAAGGGTCGTTTGAATATTTTTTTGGGAAAAAATATGAAAACATTTATTTTGCATTAGATAATCACTGGTATTTAATCTCCAGTCTTGACTTGCATGCAGATGTGAAGATTTGCTTATGTATTCATGCTTTAGCAATTTTGCTTATAAATAACAAAAAGTAATTGGAATAATTAACCAGATTGCCCAGCAAAGGCTCAATTAAAGATGTAGGTGATGAAACACAGCTTCTATTTCTCAATCAGCGGATGGTTGGCTATATTAAGTTTTCTCATTAGTCAGCAAAGCCTCTAGGGTATTGAAAAGTATAATTGATGTAAATAAATTAATAGCTCAAAGCCCAGCGAGCCAGTCAGAAGCGTACGGAATCTGCGGGGCACTTATCACACTCAGATCCCAAACCTTCAGAAAACAGATCAGATCAACCATACTGAGAAGGACCCAGTAGGATCATTCACACTAAAGCTCCAGTTTCCACATACTGGTGGTCGGTTGTCAAACAGGAATTGCCTCAACAATTACCTAATCTTTTGGTGCATACTGCTAAGAGCTGTGCTTTCTCTCTAAATTAAGATCATTAAGTGGTAAAAGACCTGTTCATTACTGCAGTTCTCTCTGAAGCAAGCCTCCAGCAAGCCAAGCAGCTAGGACTCTCTTCACAAGGTGAGCCCAAGCACAAAGCCAGCCATGCATTTTAGAAACAGAAGCTAATCCTCTCATTAGGAAACTAAGACACACAAAGTTGCAAGCTGCAAGCAGAATGACCTACAGTCCATTTATATAATTTGCTGATTGTGTCTCAATTATAAAAAAAAAAACCTAGCACTGTTCATGGACAAACAGCTTCTTGTTCCACAGGTATTAAAACATTCATAAAGACATCTAGTCAGGCCATCTAGTGATCCACAGTCAGCACTACTAGACTAATGAGAGCATTAATAACTTAAGGAAAGCAACAGTCAGACACAAAGCACTGGAAACTGGCTCTGTCTCCCACAGAAATGAAAAGGGATCCTAATGACAGACATATTGTAGTTATTGAGAACATAAGATGTCAACTCCATTTGACACTGGTCTCACTTCCAGAGCAATACTGCTGTGAAACTGTCACAAGAAAAGCCTAGAGCCTTCCTTTTTTTTCCCCTCACTCCCAAAATATTAGACACCAACACATTTGGCAAGCCCGGTCCCAGCTGCAACCCAGTGCCCGTGTTTCCCTTGCTTCATGACCACATGGGCCAGGTAAGTTGGCAGAACAGGTCAGACATGGCCTCAGCTGTGAGGATGAGAGAGGTGGAAATGATTTTGAGTCTCATAGTCACTACATCAGACTTGAGAGGCAGCTAGTTGTGTCCTAGTCTGCTCCCAGTTGACAGACACAGCACTACATGGCCTCAAAGACAACTGAAATATGGGCAGTGATCCTACAACTGGCAACATCAGGAAGGGCTTCTTACTTCTGGAGCTCTGCAGAGGGAGCCAGCCTGCTTGTTTCTTGACACTAGGCAAAAATCTTCTTGCCTTCGCCCGAGAGAAAGATACCCCAGAGCAGAGCTTCCCTGCCCCTCCAAGGAGGCGAAGTCCATAACCTTGCTTATCAAGAGTCCCAGAGGGGTGCCCTGCTCCTACCCTGAGTGTTCTTTCCAGCCTTTCAGTCTCAGAGTTGTCTGCACACTACCTCCTCAGCCAGTCATACTGCGGAGCTGGGCAATTACTGGAAAAGGGCTAGTTTTATTGATTTATGCAGCATCTTTGCAAAAGGTTAACTGCACCATCATTCACAGCTTTTACTAGAAAATGCCACTGGTGCCTTCTGTATAAGACTAAACGGGCTGAACTATTATTTCTTTTTGCAACAACTTAATTTTAAACCAGCGTGAGGTTTTTTTAAACACTTGCTTCAGATAGACTTGAAAACAATGGCCCTCCATTCATCCTTTAGCGTCAGTACTTTTTCCAGCTCCTGGGATGAGACAATTCTGATTCAGCGTCTGGTAGATCCTGCAGCCCAACCAGAAGGGTAATACCTTGCACTGCTAAAGGACTATACAAGGGACAGGCTGCTGGTGGAACTGGCCCATCAATTCTACATCTCCGCTTAAGCAAACAGATCTCCAGTCACAGTAAACCATACAGCGCTGTGGATGTTGGGAAAGGAGAGATGAACAGCGCATTCCCACAAGGCTAGAACTCTACTGACCACAGAACTCATGACTGCAACAAACCACAGACTGAAGAACAAATGGATAAAGACCAATGGCTAATCTCAGCCCTGACTTAATTATCCTGAATTAATCTGCTCACACCAACTGTGAATTAAGTTAGCTTTCAAACCTCTAAAGGAAAAATGGAAGTTGCCTTCATGCAGTAGACTTAACTCTGAGAAACCCTGGATGTGTCTGTACTAAAAAGACTCTGAATAAGAGGCAAATTTGGAATGTGATATTCGAAGGCTCTTAGCAAAAATCTTCACCTGTAAAAACTGTGCTTACTTAAAAACCCTCTGCTAATCTTTCACCTTGAAGATTCAACAGTGAGTGACAAACTGACTGCAAAGTGAATGGACCAGAAACCCAGATTCCTCATCGCTAATAACTACAGCGATATTCTCAACACTTGGCTGCACTTCCACTAGAGCTCATTCCTTTATCAGAGCTATGATTTGGAAAGTAGTACTACTCAACCTGTTTGAAATATATTTTGGTTTAGGGAAAAAAAATATTAATTTCATTTTACGTTTTGATGGCCCTTTTTCTTTTATGTCTATGATGTCAGAGGATTAAATCTTGTGTTCAAGATTTTACTTAGATGGACTTTGGAAGATAAAGCACCTATGTGGGAATGCTTCAGCGGGTAGTATAGCAGCTACAAAATGTCCTGGAGGGTCCCAGATAACAAAATCATTTAACACCAGACCCAGGTGGGAAACATAACAAAACAAAAAAAAAGCGCAAAACCAGAAAAAAAAAAGCAGTTTGAATCACATTCAGACTCCTCTAAAAACAGAGTTTCTGTTCAGTCTCAGCACAGAAGTGGCTCTGGCAAAGCCTTTAAAATTCCACCATCCCCAGAAGAGAAGGATGCAGCATCTTTGCAATAAAGACTGGCCTGCTAGTTAACCTTCTCCTGAGATTCTCCCTTTTACCTTCATTAACTGTTTAAAAAAAAGTATTCTTAAAAAAATTTTTTGTAACCCTCCCCAGTAAAAACTATAATTGTAAAATATATATATATATTCTCAGTCTTTTAAAGATCAAGATTTCTGTTAAATTTTTCCAAGACAGTTGAGTTTGTATGTTCAAATATCCACTGCTGTGTTGGAGATGAAGGATTGCAGCTATTCATAAAGATCTTTCGGTCACTCTCACTGCAGTCCATACAGCTGCTGCTTACTGGATGGTAGAGAGTCTTGTCCTGGAGAAGAGAAATTTAATGTGAGGTTGCTAAGCAGAGAAGCAAAGCTGTTTCAAAACCAACAGAAAGAAGTCTTAAAAACCAAGGCAAGCTATTTTGTCACTAGGATGTATCTGAAGTTGTTCACACTTAACTGGTTGGCAACCGCCAGGGTCCATTCCTGCAAGGGTGCCTTGCAACAGCATCCAGCCCAATCCTCACATCTGCTCTGGCAAGCTCTAAAGCTGTATCTGAAGTTAGGTCTCCAGCCTACAGGCTCACATCCTGCTGCTGTCATTCAGCAGCACTGTGCAAGCAGATTGCAAGGACTAGGATAGGGTATTTAGTCACGAATTTACTTACCTTTTGGCCACAAAAGCATTGCTTAGTAGGAGGATGAATAAATCCTTACCTACTTTTGGCATGATCTTCTAGTATTCAGAACAAACATAGCACACCTCTTTGCAAACAGGTTTTGCAAGGGTGTTGCAACACCTCACTGCCAGCTGTAGACAGGACTGCCAGGAGAGTGTCCTTCTGCTTAGCAAGCCCTGGAGAAGCAGTCCTCACGATTTCTAACCCGTGGAACAGGGGAGTCACCTCTTTCTAATCAAGAGTAATTAATGGCACAATGACAACAGACTGTCTGCAGGTTCTCTTATCACAGCTACATGAAGAGAAGGAATAAAACATGAGTAGTGCCGTTTTGAGGAAACTTAAGTGCCTACAGGCAATTTGACACCTTAATGAGAATACGCATGCGCACACAGACACTCACTTTTCGGTATCTCCAGAGCTGGTTCCCCTTCATGCCATGACAGTCATAGAGGGTCACAGGACTGCTGTGGGAAATGGCATCAAAACAAAACTTCTTGGTATGCTGAGGATCCCCAGGACGGATGTCTTCTCTCCAGCTGAACGTGAACACCTGCCAGGACAAACAGGACCCTCAGGATGGCTGGTACCGGGTACGGTGCTTTCACCAGCAGAACTATGTTCCCTTCTTTGCCCACAGGGTGGGGATGGCTTCAGGGGAAGGACAATATCTTCGAGAGGAAAAACTGCTTCCACCTCTGGGGACAGGGACTGCTGACTAGGGGAGTCTAACAGCTACCCCGTGGACTGCCACACAGCATGCTAAATGAGACTGTGCTGCTGCAAACAGCCATGCTAGTTAGCTTGGGTACTAATAGCAGCCTTGAATGTCTCTGCAATGCAGACATACATCATGGATTAAGTGAGCAGCTGACCAATTACAGCACTTCACAGTTAGCAAAAAAGGCAGAGCTACAGGAGCTCCGCGTTAAAGCTGGCAGTAAACACCCGAGTCTGCCCAGAGTCACCTTGAGAAGAGTCTGTCCCACACCTTCTGTGGGAAGAGACCAGGAGGCCCACAGCTCCCCACCCCACTCCACAGGAGTGTCAGAAGGGCGATCACTAGGGCAATGCTTCCTGGTGCTCTCTTCTACTGACTCTGCAATGATCTCTCAGCACTTTTGGGTGAAATGAAAGGAAGGATACTACAGAAAAGAAGAGAAAGGGTTTTAGCTGTAGTAACTAGGCACAGCCTATCAATGCCTGGCAAGGCTGTGGCCTTGATGAAAGCTGCTGGATGCCAGCACAGGTGGCGTGGAAATCCCTAGGCCACAGGGAGTGGACCACAGAACAGGCGGAGGAAGTACCACCACATGCATGCTCCATTCCTTGCACTGCCCCTGTGGCATTTGCATTTGGCCATGGCTTAAGACAGTAACGTGGTCAAGCTGCATCTCCAGTCTAGTGATCATGACTTGGCTTATGACACATTTTAAGCATTGTAGGACTGAATCCCACAAAAGATGAACTTGTTTAAACGCAGGCACTGCTGTCAAGCTTTTGCTTTCTGCTTTGACAAGGACAGCATCTCTGGCAAGGGTGCAAGTGTCTTCGGTGACCAGCACTAGCCGACATGGTTCTGCAGGGCTGCTAGCCAGCACGCCTCTCTCTCAGTGCCCATGGGGAAGGGCTGTTGTGGGGGCTCCTTCTGGAGCCAGGTGGAGGAATGGTTCTCTCTTCAGAGAGATCTCACCAGGCAGTAAGATCAGTAATGAGCAGGGTGCTACTATTTCAAGCAGTGTGCCTAAAAAACTTTTGTACAAAGTACCTACTTTGTTTCTGTCTCTCTTTTAAACCTCTCTTGGGAGAGAAATTACCACAACCATTTAGGCTCAACGCTACACAGAAGTTCAAAACACATTATCCTCCTAAACATAAGCCAACACTAATTGTTCAAGATTCTCCTGACACAACAGAAGCTTAGTTTTGGACTGTGTCTGAGTAAATTGGTTTTGTTTCCAGTTTTCATGCATCAAAATTGATATGCAACAACCCTCTGTCTCCTACTACTGAAGCCGTTCCCCTGAAGAGTTATGCATGGCTCTGTAATAGAGGCATTGTTTTCTTGATCTTTTCTCAGCTCAGCTGCTACAATTTAGACAAACTAATATTTCCTTCCCTTCTGTTACAATAAAGCTGTCGTTTCTGGCACCTTATATGTTGAGAGGGTGAATCTATAGCCTGGCCAGTTTCATCTCTCTCCAGCAATGGTTGGGTGTTTATAATGCATTTGCCTCCTGTCAGAAGGATGATAGTAAGCTGTTATTGAATGCTCCTGCAGGTTCATTAATATGCATGATGCTCCTCTATCACTTCTTTCAGCACAACCTTTGATGTTAATATTCACTTTGTTACATATTACAGCTGCCTTGTTACTGGTTTTTTTATTATTATTTTGGCATATTGTTTTCTTGTGCTTTCTTTTGTTCACTCTGAGAACTTCAAAGCAGAGGTAAAAGCTCTGCACAAAGTCTACCAGGCTCTGCCACAAGCACAAGCCACATCCTGCTACAAGCCCATCAAGCATAATCAGCACATGAGCCTTGGGGTGCACAGCACCCTATGTTCACCTGACAGAGTTCTGCAATGGCCTTCCTTCTCAAAGATTTGCTTTTGTAACTTCTCCTTCCCCAAATTTATTTAGGGGCTGATGATTTATCAGAGGGATTGTTACCTGTACGTTGTTCCATGCTGCCTCTCCTCTGTCCTTCACACAGTTTTCCAGCCTCAGTGGCGATCCCAGGGCTCCGTGCTTAGTATCCACACACAGTCCAGTTCCTACATTACGTATCTGAAATAGTAAATTAGTCATTGAATCTCCTACTCTTACCAAGTGACAGGAAAGAAGGCTTAAATTGCCTTAAATAGTGGCAGTATTTGTATGAAGACAGTTTTAAGATTCCTCACTTAACTATGTATCCGAGCTGGCAGATAACAGCTAGAAGAAAGCACAGGAGCTCACAATGAGACCCATCGCCAGCTGTACATCGCAGCTGTACCTCCAGGACGCAGCAAAACCCATCAGCTACAGGACTGCAGAGTGCACTACGTTGTTGTGTGTAACAATCCATGACCTCACTCCTGGGGTGATTCTTTTCCCAGAACACAGCTGACTTTCAAAACCAGGGGTGGTTTTCCTGGCTTTCAGATGGGAAAGCTAAGGAGCAGAGTACCTCAACACAGTTGTGCAGCCCTTCTGAAATACAAGATTTCTACTATTGCTCAGCTACTGACTCTCCCTAGTCCTCCTTGTTGGCATGTTCTGCATTCTACTAAATAAGCAACATGCAGAATAAGCCAAGGCTCTATTCTCTTTGTTTCTGTGCGCTAATAGAAATGGCTGCCTAACTGCCACCTGGGATCAGGCCAATATAATGGTAGAGGACTTCTGGTCTTTGAAACATATCAAGCAGGATCTTTAAACACTCGCTTGCCACCCTGCTCACAGCAAAATGGTACCAGAGCACATGGGTAAGGCAACTTTAAAAAGCCAAACCGCATCCTGTTTGTCCACTGCAGGTTTCAGAGCACAAACTTGCCTCTCCCCAAGCAGCTGCTGGAGGCTCCACTGGTGGGTAAAACTTCGGCAAGTCCCACGCGACCTCGTTCATGAACCACTTGAAGCTTTTGCAGTTGAGGTTGTTGCGAAGTTCCTTCTGAGCTGCGACGTCCCCTGCAGAAAGATGCCGGTACTCTGGTCTACGCTGGTATATGTACTCTGCATATTCGTCCATCCACACCTCAGCCACCCGCTTCAAGTTCTGTGTGGGTAACAGCCACATGTGAAAATGAGAGGGAAAAACACCAAAGGAACATTCTGCACAAACTACTGACATTAGTATTCAGAACACCTCCCATGTTTTTGCTCAGAAAGGATTTTCATTCACATTCACTCTTTCTCTCCAGCTTCAGGACGAAGATTATTTTTATTATTCTCTAGTTCCAAGGGACTTTTAGAAAGATATTTTCAGTTGAGGTCAAAACAGAGTCCTGGCACTGGGCCATTATATCTAGCTCCTTGTGGCTAAGAAAAACAACATTAATCAAAAGTTGGGTTTTTTTGTCTTTTTCTGTGAAGAAGCTAGTCAGAAAATGATGCTGGTAAATACCACTGGACATTCAAAGGTCCCTGACAAAAAGCTGCTTTCTTAAATCCTTCTTATTGCATCTTTTATATCCATCTAGGAATGGAATTTGCAGTACTCTCTCTTCTGGAAAGCTTCAGTTCACAATATTCTTTCTTACCACTATTTTTCCGTTTTCTTGGGTAAAAAGCTGTTTAAAAGAAACTCTGAGATACCGCAGGAATATGGAACTTTCAGGTGATGACCCTTCAGAATAGAAGCAAAGGGTTTACCTCCTGGGATTGGTATATTTCACATATCACTGCAAAGCTTAATCCACTGTGCAATTCCAAGACAGCAGTAAACACCACCCTCTCAAGATACCCGCCCTACTGCTTGTCACAACACGCTCAAGACACCGTTGGACCTTGGACTGTTCTCTGGCAACATTAGGTACCTTTTTGTTGCCACACAGTAATGTGCCATGTTCAGTCATGACCTTCAGTGACACAGCAGCACTGCCCATCTTGCATGAAGGTGGTCAGTCCAGCAGTGGTCATTTACTACCAAAAAAATTAGGATGTTAAGAATGACCAGCGTGCTGACCCTGCCCCAAATGCAGCCTATGCACAAGAGCAGGTGCTCATCTCAAGGTGACTGTACGATCTTAGATGCCAAGAAACAGCCTTTCCTACAACCTGTCTGCCGTCTCCTTCCAGCACTGTGGAAGTATGTAAGAGCCAAATACTGAACCAAAAGAAATATAGCTTCTTCCTGTAGAGACGGCACAGACAGGAGAGCACTCTATCGCTCTGACAGGTCATTGCTGGGCTGAGTAATAAATCCAGATCTATAACTAGGGTGATGCTATTAAACTGGGAAGCACTTTAACACTTGCAAGCCATAAGACTGCAGAACAGCAGGGTACCTTTTTGTGTTTTTTAGTTTTTCAGCCCTCCTGCTCCTATGATTTTTCTTCTCCCACCAGAGGGCAATGCAATCCCTTCTCAATTTGGAAATTAACCAGAGAAAGCTAGTGTGTGATAGACAAAAACTCTTTCCTCTTTGGGCTACACTAGATTAAGAAATAAGATGGCACAGAACGTTCCATTGTGGAAAATTACAGCTTGCCCATTCAGTGGTCTGTAATGCTTGAAGTTGAGAGGTCTTTCAATCACCAAAACACAATCGCCACGCTGAAGCCTGCTGCTCTTGGAGAGCACAGCTATAAAATGACTGAAGCATTATACAAATAAAGCCGTATCTTGTTTTTATTGGTGATTCCATAGCCAGTGCCTGATTGCAAAGTCCATTCCCCACACCTAGTAATGGCTGATGTCTAGAGCATGGCAGCTGTCCGCACATGAGTCTGCAGCTCCCCTAGGCTCTCTGCCCCTTGTGCTACGCATCCACCACTGCAAAACTGCTCAATTTGACCATCGTACAAGTACAATTTACGGACTACAAAGTCTACATTTGCCTCCCATTGTGGGGTGAGAGGAAACAACAGCATGGTCACATTGCAGTCAGACATCTGTTGTGGGGAATGCCATTGCCACTTACTCTTGCCAGGCTGACTCCTGTTGGAACCTTGTATGGAACATATTTTCTGTAGATATGACCAACTCTAGAGCAAGGGATGTCCTCCATGCGACCCCCACACATCCATACCTGTGGAACAGCAGAGATACAGACTCATTCTTGGTTACACAGAGAAAAATGAAGAAAAAAAAAAGACAGACTCTCAAGTCATGAAAAAGCTTAACCCAGATTTTTTTACTTTAAAGTACACTTTCTCCCAAATACCCTGCCCTCCTTGCCTTAGTCTCAAATCCTATAACTACCCGCTTAGAGCCATGCAGCAAGCCTTGATTTAGCACAAGTGCTATCAAGCCCAATGGCTAAGCAGTTCAATTTTGCATTACTCAGAGAAAAGAACAGAAAAAAAAAAAAATCCAAGGACCCAGAGAACAGCACACAGCACACTTTAAATTGATATATGTTCTTACAGCAATAGTAACCACAATAGTTAAATTGGACTGCCATATAAGACCTGGGTGGAGGTTGTGTAAGGTCGCTGTAAAAGGAAGGCCATCTCTATAGTACAGATCATGCGTTAGGCAACTCCAGGGAATTCATGACTCTGTTTAAGTGCCAGAAAACAGAAGAAACTGCTACTTTTTCCTATGGTTATCACTGCTCTCATATGGTTTCATTGCTGACACGCACCCATTGCTTATGCAGCCTTACAATTAAGTAGAAATCCCTGCCTGGTGAAAATATAATTAGCTTTAAAAAAGCCCTCAAAAAGTCACTGGAACACACTGCTAATTGAAGACAACTACCTTGATGCTTGGTTAACGTCTAGATTAGGTCCAGAAGTTTCTTTCCCTACCTGGGAAGATTTCACTCTGTGCCAACACTCTGCAACAACTTTCTTTTATTCCTCATTCATAGCATGGATATAATAATTTTGTCCAAGTAAAACCAAAGGAGATGTTTTCTGAACCAGTCTACTTCATTTGGTTTAAGAAATATATTCATATGTGCTTTCCAGAGATACCTAATCAATACTTAAAGAAAAAGTATCCTTCAGTATGCAAGACAAATGACTTTCTGAATTCTCAAAGCACGACACAGTGTTGCCCTTCATTTTGTCCCCAGATCTTATGTTAATGTCCCGAAGGCAGCGATATTTAAGAAGGTTCGCTGCTGCTGCAGGCTGATGCAGTGTTCTTGATCTCTCCGTTCACTGTGGCTAATTTGAGCCACCGCAGTTCACTGTACAATGAGCTTAGTCAACAGCTTCACACATAGCAGGCAATTCCATTAATATTCTACAGTGACAATATTAAATACTTAGCTCGGAAGAGAAATATTTGGCCAAGGCTGCTGCATAATTATTAGCTCTGACACTAAAGTCCTCTGGAGTTTCAGCTCTGTCTACTGGCCCTAATAATTACAGTCATTTGCTGACTGCGTATAACTTAATGGAGGTTGGTTGCTCTCAGTTAGAGGAATATTTTTCACAGGCAACTTCTAAAGTTCAAGGTACTTAATTACATGTCATTATGGTGAGAGAGACAAGAAGGAAGTTGACAAACACTCTTTCTACAGTATTTCATTCCTTTTGTCCCTGCTGTGTCTTGAGAGGCTGGTACAGAAGAGATGAAGATGAAAAAAGAAACTAGCACTCAGTTTCTGGTGGAATTAGAAATGCTTCTTATTCTGTAGCTGCTGTGCTTTTTGCTGCAGAGGGCCACAGTATGATTTCTCTGCTAGGAAATTAACAAGTAGACTGAGAAAACAAGAATTTGAGGATATTTTGTGTTTCTATGACATAAATGGTTTGTGTAAGGCTGTAAAAGCTGCAACAGATCTAGGAACCATAAAAAACTGCAGAACAGCTGAAGAAGCCTCAGTTGCATAGGCACACACATACTCCTGAACAACCCGTATTCTTACACCGTGCACTGCACCCTGCATCATGAAAGCCCTACCGGCCTGAATGAAAACACCAGCTTCTTATCCTTGCTGCCTGCCCACAGGATGCCTCACTTGCCCCTGATCTCTAAGGAAAGGCTTTCAGTCAGGCCACCGTGAATACACGTCTCCTCTGAAAGCACGACTTCCCTAAGTAATGTGAGAAACAGACCCCTGCAGTCAGTATGCAGGTAGAGAGGAGCGCACTGTCCTTGCACTGCAGATCTTGTGAAGTGGTAATACAGACAGCACTTATCTCATGAGTGGTACATTGGAGAGGCAGGGGGCATGGGAACCTAGACAGAACTGATGATACGTTGGGCCAAGAGCCCCGAGCTGGTAAAAGACTCCAGGCACAAAAGACGACATTACATGAACACATGTAATGATATAATAAGAAAAGCTACTTAACTGAGTTACTGAATAAGTAAAATCTAAGATCAGTTTTAAGCACTTTTTTCCTAATCATGCTTTAAGATATTTACTCCCAAATGATGCTGCAACTACCAGTGCTGCATGGAGGCAATGGAAAGCTTCCCAATTCCTGCTAGCAGAGCTCAGTGACCCTTTCAAGGTACTTTGCCAACTCAGTGCCTTTTTAACATTGTCTCATGCTGCAAGTGACAGTATGGCACTTGCAGTACAAATCTAATTTTAAAAGCATGCTTTCCATTCATTCATTGCTGCTTTGATTTATTTTATTAGTGAGCTTCTTTGTGTGGTGACAGAACTCATTACAACCTCCATAAAGACAATTACCAGTCCTTATCTATAAAACTGGTAGAAGGGGGAGAGGGAAAGAGCGTGACATGCATTGGTAAAACACAGCTAACAAAAGCATTGGAAAGCTAGAGTTAAAGGTCAGGGGAATCACATCCAAGGGTCTGTCAAGGAATAACCGCAAGTGAAGCACACCCAAAATAGCTGCGTGCTAGCTGAGAGAACACTTCCACTCAGCAATATTTGGTTCTTTTTAAACAAGGGCATAGTTCACAGGCATGACACACCGGAACTTAAGACTGTTAAAAATACAGCACAAACAGCTGAAATGGCGCTGTTCTGTGGGGCAGCACCTTGTGCCTTCACAGTAACACTGTCACTTACTGTGTTCTCCTTAGGCTAGGGGAGACAGTTTCTTCTTGTTGTTTTACAGAAAGGGAGATGAGGCACCATCTCACCCGTCTGACATGACAGTAAACATCAGAGCCTGAACTTGACGCACTTAATTTCAATCAGTCATTTACTAGAATGCCTTAAGAACAAGAATTAAAGCTGGTCAGGCAGGCAGTGCTTTATACAATGATCTAATCAGATCTCATTAGGAGAGAACAGGAAATTTCTCTTCCTCCTCAGGCACAATTTTACCAATCTACATTTTGAGCTAGGATTCTAGCAGCTGACAGATCTGCTAGAATTAAGAGAAAACCTGGCTACACTGAGGTCAATGGGCATACTGCAACAGATTTTTCTAAGGCCACAATCTCACTCTAATAATAAAACCATATACAAAGGAAGTACAATAACGGCACTGGTGATATTACTTCCATCTTCTCAGTGGCCTGGAGAGATGTAACTCCATATTCATAAAACGACTCAAGAGCCTTTGACTCAGCTAGTGTGCTATGAAAGCACAAGATGATACGCCACCTATTCTCTACATGGGAATGTTATGCTGATCCAATTCCCTTTCTGCTATTTCAGAAAACAATGTCACGTAAGACAGCTGAACCTCTCTCAAACACACAAGACAATACTGCAGTTGGTGTGTGAACACAAATTATCTGGGTATACAAGGTTTATGATTTCCAAAGACTGCACCATGATGAGCCAATGCTTCCCAAGAGAGGGACAAAACACAAAGGAAAGAGTCAAGCCTTGAAAAGAAAGCTGCTTCTGCGAGTCATGACAGAAATAAATACCATGGGATGGACCAATGGAGAGAAGCTGGCTGGTTGTCTGAGCACACACTGAAAGGTGGGAAGAAAAGGACACAGTGGATAAGTCAAGGGGGTTCTCCGCACAACAAGGTAGGTGAGAGGATGAAAGCAAGGGCAACCAATAATTCAGGAAAATTGTAATCCTCTGTATTGTATGCATCAGCTGCTGTTGCAGCTGGGACTTACTGCTCTATAAAAGATTACAGGAGCTCAAAAGCCACTGGGATCTATGTGTTTGCACAATGCCTCCTCTCACACAACATACACCAGCATGGCCCCTCCTTACTGTCTGGACCATTTTAAAGTAATGATAGCACTTTCCAATAATCACATTTCAGAGAGTGGAGGGGTCCACTTTCCTGCTGCTGCTTGGTGGGAGGCTACTCTGGAACCTGAACCAAGCACATAGGGTGAGCAGAGGCCAAGAATTCACGTCAGTGGTCTGCAACTCATCTCTGCATCACCAGATAGGAAGGGAGAAAGAAGCCACCCTCTACTGCAGCTGAGANTCCTGGACTAGATCAGCAAGTGTTATGTCACAAAAAAAAAAAAAACCCAAACAAAAAACCACTCCACCAACAACAAAACCTAGACACAAAAAAGTAGCAGAATGCCCGGCCTGTTTCAGTGTGGGCAAACACGAGCTGCTGGAAAGTGGTGTATGTGCCTGGAATAAGCAGTGGAGTCCCACAATCAGCACTAACTTCAGCGACACAACTAGAAATGCTGTCAGAAGTGATCCCTTGGCAGCTGCACCCTAACTACACACCTGCCAGGAGGCCAGGGGCAAAATGTGAATCAGAAATGTGCTGCTGATGTGGGGCAAAGGAGATGCATGCATTAGATATGCAAAGAGAAGATATAGAGCACTTGGATTTGTTGGAAAACATGCAACGTGTTTTATGCTATGGAAATCAGGAGAAACAATCCCCGTTGGTGCTTTGGGAAAAGGATCTGGCAAAATGCAGTGATCTACAATCACCAGAGTAAGCACAGTGGATGTTTCCCATTGCTGAAGCAAGGAGTGAAGACCATGAGTACTACCCATCTCTTTTGCCTCCCCCTTAATTGTTCTTTTCAGGGTAACTGTTGATATGGCTTGTTTGCACCAAGCCCATTGAATTTTGTGAAAGCTTTAACATCTCTAAATTACAAAACAAACATTTCTAAAATTGAAATGATCTATGATGTAGCAAGTGACATTCTGGATTCTCATTCTTTGCTCTTAAAGTACAATGTACAATTAAAGGATTGAGAGCCACACCACTCAAGATCCAAGGTACAAAGTACCTCTATATTTAAGCCTATACGAGTCACTTTTTCTTCTTGTTTCCCCATACCCAATAAATCAGAGACGATAAATTTATAGAAGAGAGGCGTGAAGCAGTTTAGCAAAGATTACGTAAGCCAAACAGAATAGCAGCCACAAAAATACTGGAAAAGAGGCAACAAATAAAACTGAGCACAGATAACTGCTGTACAAAGTAGCATTTGCAGAAAGGAACAGTTTAAATGCTTCGCATATACCACTCTGAATTAAATACATTACTCTCAAAGAAAATGAAGTGGTTATGTAGGCAGCAGAATGTAGGTATTTGTTGAGTATGCAGGAGCATTCAGAAAATCAGAACTATTAAGATGTGTTTAGAAGAGGAAAGACACATTGTCACTTTGGGTAAAGTATTCAATTTTGTTCACATCATTGCAGAAAGATACAAAAGACCAGGAAAAACTGTGGAAGAGGAGAGGTACGAAAGGGACTCCCAAAAAGCAAGAAAAAAAACCAAACCCAAACCCTCAATGCAGTCCACTGAATAGAAGAACTACAGCTGTAGAGTTAGGGGAGCAGAAAGAAAAGGGAACAAGTGCTGCACAGACATAGCTGTGCATGCTTGTTTACCCTTTCCCCAAAATACAAGAATTTACCCAAAGGTCAGTATCTGGTGGTCCGCTGAGATGGAGAACGGTTCTTACACCACACAGATCAGCAGAGCAGTTTGCCTGGAGCATTCTGCAAGCAGGGTTCATGAAAAAACAAGGCTCATTTGAACAAGTGTAATGACTGCAACTAAAATTCAAGTTTGCAATCTTCCTGTTGCATCTGATGATCTGAAACAGGAAGACCCCTGACCCGTAGAAGTACTGGGGTACAGGCACCAAGCTATTCCGGATATACACAGGTGAAGAGAAGGAAGAAGTGCATGTTTTCTGCTTGGATATGGAATTGATAGATGGCCTCCATTTCTAATCTAAAAATCTGTTTTAAGGGATTGAGAAGACCCAGAAAACTACAAACCAGCAGTTAGGGTTAGAAAGTTTGTTTCTAATTGAAAATTCACCTGAATTTTTTGTCCCCACAGCATGCTATGTTTTCTAGTGATGTTTGCTGTAAACATTTCATACAAGGAGCAAGGCTTCCAGAACACAGTTTGATCCATCCTCCAGCTAAATATTTTCTGAGGTGCTAAACACTGATGATTTCTCTGTTGGCTTGCCTTCAGCCTGAAAGTTTCTTCTCAGAAGGAAGCAGAGCCAGCTGATGACAGAAATACGTATGATCTCAAAACAGAAAGGCAAGAGGCTCCTAAATAAACTTGTTTATTTCCAGTCTCTCAGCAACAGAGCCCTGGATTTTAAAATAAAGGCAAAAAAACCCTGTAAAGCACAGTCCACACATGGCCAAAAAAGAACATGTTTAAGGAAAAAAAAAAAATCTACTTCTGGTGATGCTTCAGAAGGCCAGAACTGATGCAATAGATTAAAGACCAGCAGTACTAAAGAGTACCTGCACCCACAACTCCCAGGCACAGGAATGGATTCTTTGTTAAAGCCGGGCTGTAAATTTGACACACTTAGAATCTGAATTCCCATTAGATAATAAATAATGTGAAAGCAGGTATCCCACATCTAAACCCCAAGCTTTAAATTATTTGACAGTGCTCCTTTAACTACAAAACCTCAGTCTGCTTCTAAAGGTAAAAACGTAGCTCTAAGCTCGCCAGGAAATGTCATAGCTTCATAAATTCTATGAACAAACCTTCTATTCTTGCAATTCCAGCAGAATTATTAAATCTATCAGCCACAGATGAATGTATCAATTTATCTTAATTTCTGAAAATACACTGAGCCTCTTTCAGTTAAAACTTCATTTTTCTGTTGCACAATGAAAGAAAAAAGGGGGTCTTTGCAGAGATTAATTAAAGCAAATTTATCCCTCCATAAATTACCATCTCTGGACTGAAATAAAACACAGTGTGTTTCAGAGAGGATAAGCAAACAGATGAATGAAGGAGTCTTATTTCCTGCAGATCAAGCAGTGTGACTGTCTGCTGTGGCACTGGAGACAAAGGGCTTGCCCAGCCACTGTCATCACTCTTGGAAACCAGCGTTTTCAAAAAGGGCCAAGGAAAAGAGGCTGAATACTGCCACTGCCCCTCCTGCAGAGGATGACATTGTTACACAATTTCATTACATGCAACACAAAGAATAAATGGCTCTAACTGTAATGACACCTCCAAAGTGGGTGCCCCCTGCTCCTCCCTTCCTGCCACCATTGCAGAGGACAAGGGACCTCCAATGTGACTTTATTACTCAGGGTTTTCTTGTGAGCAATGGAAGAAAATACACCACCTTGAAAACAATGCCTTTTCTTGCATTGTTTGCTGTACAGTAGTACACGGTAAGTATATACACACGGCAATAAGCCTTGCTGAATATAGTTTGATATGCCTTTTAATTGCATAGCGGCATCAAGAATTCGGAATCTGCTTTGTGAGGATCAGCCATGAGTTGTTTGTTGGGGAGACAGCTGAGGAATTTGAGCCGTCAAAGCTAAACTGTGCACTACGTTAGCATCACTACCATCTTCTAGCCTCGTGCTGCGACCAACTACCTTAGTTCAGTGGCATCCAGACACCTATGACATTATGATATTCAGCCTCTGAAAGAGAAACCACGTGGTGACTCAAATAGAGTTCAACACAGAAATCTTTACGTAGTTCGCTCCAGTCTATGGAAAGGATTCCCACCACTGAAGAGAAGAACAGCCACCTGCCTTCAGCGGTCTGGGACATTCCAGTGGGTTTCCTACAATGGATTTCAGTGCAATATTCCAAGACAACACAGGCACCAGCGGTCTTTGTGGGTCACAGTTACTCGTTACTCATAGTATGCATTTTTGGTCAGCTGGCTAACTCAATTTAAAGCCCTCAACTGAACAGTTTGGTCAATCAGTAAGTAACAGAATTGTCCCTAAGCCAGCAGATAATGATCTGAAGTCATTGCCAGCAACAGCGTTATTATTTCAATTGCTGAGGATTTTTTTACAGGGTAATTAAAAGTCTCTGTTCCTTGCAGCCAGGCGTCAGATGGATTGACTATATACAGTAAGTTACTCTCATCTCTGGAAACTCAAGCTGAGGACTGAGGTACTCAACTGGAAAAACACTGAGATGCCTGCATTCTCCTTCCCTCAGGGAGAGTACTTCACCTTCTTGCCAGGGTGAGTACTAAGAAGCCTAACAGTCAGAGCGAGCTCCACACAAGCTGACTTACCCTTGCTGGGAAGGGTGCATGCACCTGAAGCTGTGACCACAGAATGGGGGACACCCGAGCTAATCATGCTCCAAAACTGACCCTCACAAATGACTTGTCACATCATCACTGTTTCTTCTGTGTACTATCTTACTACTCCCAGCTCTTTCACCTTTAGTCACACGCAAAAGCAAGGACAAGATAGATCATTCACATTCTGCACCTCAGAACAATTCTTACTTTTCAAAACAAAAGTAATTTCCAGAGAACATAGCTCACCTTAAAGGATATTTCATACTGCTCTCCTCCCCATATCTCCAGACCTGCATCATACCCTCCCAGCTCCCAGAACCACTTTCTATCGACTGCAAACAGTCCTCCAGCCATTACAGGAGACCTTAAGGAAAAACCAGACTCCATATTACAAATACATTCAAAGATACAGATCTCTAGCTAAACATTTAAAAAACAAAGCAAGAGTTGACAAATATTATTCTCACCACCCAGTGTTCCCAGTGCCTTTGCAGCCCTGTCGAAGCATCAGTTGGTTTTGCATTATCTACTAATTTCCCACTTGCAAATGAGGAGGACCAGAATAGGCTCCCTTCAGAACCTGTCAATGTCTCTCCTCTAAACAGACAAAAGAGTTCACATTAAGTGACAGGACATAACCTCTCCCAGGGGGACCCATATGCTGCACATGTGGTGCTAAAGAGTCTCAGTAGTATGATCAAGTCATTGAGCATGACCTCAAAAGGTGTTTTGTTGGGTTATTTTTTTTTTGAACACTGCAGAAGTATAAAGGACAGAAGAACTGTCTCAACATTGGCAAGCACAGCAGCAGCAGAACATAACTTGATAATAGATTTACTTCTGCAATGCACTGCAATCATCAAAATTGCTGTAATTATTCTGCTAGGTTTTCTTCTCCCCACACCTGGTAATGACATAAGCTGCCATTGGTTTGTTGTTTTTGGCAGAGCATTAGGGATACTAAGTTATGTTTGAAAGATCTCAGTAATAAATGACCACATTAAATGTTAACATTTCATTTAAAACTGTAATGTGTAACTTCTGCAGGAATTAAGGTGACAAAAAATAGCAATGAAAAGGAGAACATTCACAGCTACCACACAATGCATTTCTTTAAAACCAACAAAGCAAACAGCTGCCAAAAAGCAAGTAGCTTAACACCAGCTTCTGACTTTTACTACACTGAGGTGTAAACCAACCCTGTAACAGGATGTTATTTTGTTAGCCAGCTCTCAGCACGCTGCATTTCAGTAACTTACTCAAAGGGATCACTGGGATCAAGTTTCTGTAACTCAGGAGGAATAGGGATCCTCTTGTAATACATCTCCCAGTCAAATGCACCTCGCATTGCATCTCCAGCCTGAGTCTCATATCCAAAGTGGTCATGATCAATAACATCAATCATAGGGCAAACGATAGTCTTGCGGTTTCGGGCAATGCGATCTGAAGATTGGAGAAACATGTTAGAAAACCTGCACCAGTTGGTTTCTTTGACCATGAAATTATAGAAAAGAGCATCAAAATATGAAGTTGTCCAAGAATTACATAGCTTTCTTCCCATTCGTTCTCTTTCAGGCAGATGCTCCAATTTATATAAAATTATATGGTATTTCTGCAATAATTGAGATATTCAAGCTAGAAATGTTGAGATAAAAACCACCAGGCACTCATGCTACAGCGACCATCACCCAGAACCAGAATAGAAGGACACAGCCACACTACCACAGATACCTAAACCGCCAGGCTAAAACCAGATAATCTTGTACCCAGTGAACAGTCCTCGTTTTAACAAGTGACCGAGATATGAACTCTTTCCGCACTGATTCAAAGCCAGGGCAATAACCCATTGTACCACCTAGCTTTAATTGCTATGCCAGATTCTGGCAGGAAGCGATTCAGACTAATGGCATAACTACTCTCAGCAGGCTCAAGAAATGCAAGTGTACCTCCTCCCCTCAACCTTTTCTTCCAACCAAATAATACAAGACAGGATTAATTCCTGCATAAACATCTGGAACTTCTTAAATACTTTATTACTGAGATGGTCTCCTGTTGCAAGTTAACTTTCAGAGCAGAGGCGACAAATGATGTTTCAGCTTCCAGTGCACGTCTAACAGAAATCCTTTCTATGCTTTAAAATTAAAAGCATGCTCTACGTGTTCTCATTTAAATGGCATTTGAGATAATTCTGTCCTCCCTCCCTGGGCTCATGAAGCTGCAAATATTTTACACTACCGCTAGATACAAACTGTAGTGAAAGCAACAGTATTAGCATCCAACAATCCTGCTGACAAATCTGACTGGTTTTTCTTAAACCTCCACTTGACCATTGTTGCCACAATTTATTTGACAAAACCACACCTCAGAGAGAGCTTTGACAGGTCACTTGCGATAGGATTATAAAGGAGTTTGGTACTGGCCAGAGGGATACAGGTACCAGAAACAGTAGGCACTGTCCTTTCAATTAGTCATCCTTGAAAAGAACTGACATTGTAAAACTGATACCTCCTTAAAGACAAAGCACTACCTTGGAAAGGACTGCACGTGTTCTACAAATACATACTGGCAGCTGTCATTCACAAGAAGTATTTTGAACAGGCTTGCAGACTATGAAGTTAAACATAGTTATACAGGAGAAAAACAAACTCTAAAAGCTACTTAAAACCTCTATGCAAAGATCTTTTCTGTACCATAAAGCCATTCCTCTCTGCAAGCTGCTGAATGGCCACACGATAGTTTACTCATCTAGCAAGCTCTAAATTATTTTAGATTTCATTTAGTGAGGAAACAGAAGAATATGATCTCTGCTCTTTAATTAGGCAAAGCATATGATAGGGTTATTGTACAGTGCAGGACTCTAGAACAGAAAAAAATTCTTGTATTAAAGGCTACAAGTTGCCAACAATTCACCTGAGTCTTGTGGTTTGTTGTTTTGCTTTTGTTTGCGTTTTTTTGTTCGTTCTCCCTTTTAAGACATTTCATCTGCCTTTTATCCACTTATAGCATTAGCGGAAAGCAGAAGGTGGAAATAAAACGAACTCAGCACCAACATCTGTTGCCAGCTCTTCAGCAGTTCAGTCTTCAGCCATGTACAACACCACACACTTACCTAACAGAGGCGGCAGCCAGTTCACATTGGCCTCGCAATGGGAATCCAAGAAGGTGATGACATCCCCTATCGCCACAGAGGCCCCCAGCATTCGAGTTCTTATCAACCCTTCTCTCTTTTTGGTTCGGAGGATTCTTACATTTGGGAACTGGGCCATATAATCTTCCAGGCGTTTCTTCAGGTGTTCTGTATGAAAATGAGAAATTTAAATGCTGTAACAAATAATTTCTTAAAAATGCAGTTCCTGTCTTTTGGAAGTAGGTCCTAAACAGTAAACAAAAGCAATAACAGGAAAAAGGAAACAAGAATAATTTCATTTAAACAGCAAAAAGCCTGGTGAAACATCCTCCAAGCTGGCAAGGCAGGCATAGCCACCATATATATTTGGATGGCTACATAAAATGCTTATCAGATGAGATATTTGCATTTAAATATGGAAATAATTAAACTACCGAACACGGTCTGGAGCCACATCTGAATTAGCACAGACACTTGTGGTCACTATGATTAACAAGAGATTCAAACAGTAAAGCTGCAGAGCAAGATTACCGAGTGATCAAAACAATGGATAGCTTGTTTAGATCCTGAGATAAAAAGCTTGGTCTACATAAAGAGTGAGGGGCACACAGCTGTCTTTACATCAAAGAGTGAAGCACCAAAGGAAAACCTAAAAATAGGCTAAGAACTGATGCTGGCCTAATCCCTAATGGGTTGATCTTCAGGCATCTGAAGTTTTGACTTACTTGACAGCAAACCCCATTCACAGTGTGCCAGGGACTGTTCATTAATGCACCATACTATCCACCGCCATCAGCAACCGATCAAGGAAACAAGCCTCATTAGGCAAAAGCTAGTTTGTCAAATCTAAGCAATTAACTAATCTTAAAATCTCACACAACAAAACTCAGAGGCAATTGTTCAAATACAAATAACCTCGCAGGTTTATCTGCCTTGACTTTAGGGAACACATCCACTCCATTCTGTACAGCAGAGTCTTCCTTGGCTTCCAAAGCAGGCATGAAAGGCAGGGGCTGAAAAGGCAGGCAGGGGCTGAAAAGGCAGACAGTGTGAAAGCGCCCCCGAACAGGGCACTAGGGAAGCTGGGTATTGGGACAGCTCTCTAAAAAGAGCAAAGGGACAAATAAACTTAACTAAGTTATAAGCTCTCCCCCATGGTGCTGACCCAGCAATTGTGCTTCAGGGTTTTAGCTACTGGAGATAAAAAACGGGCAAAATCCCTATGACTAACACACATTCTGCACCTTCTCTTTGAAGCAGCCATCACCCGCCTTCCTTCAAAGATCACCCAAATCAACTTCTTTGCTTTTGAGGTATTCCTAGCAAGCTCTTTGCCCTTTTCAAAGCTTTATTTAACATTCCCCAGGACTTTTTGCTCACAAATGCATTTTTGTGTTTTGCCTGACAAGTCTAATTGTCCCACAATATCTACATAGGTTTCCCTGCTCAATAGAACCTTTAGTACTTCTTGCTGTCTAGCACGCTTTTCCCTCATCCTTTTCAAGTCTCTTCTGAATAGATCCTCTCAAGCAACCAGAAATTTTGTCCACTCAATTATAGATTTTTCAAATAAGAGCCTTCCATAGAGACTAGATATATTATTAGTGCAGCTGCCTTCCTCCTGAGGCAGTAAGTAGACCTAAAAAACCANTAAAAAAAAAAAAAAAAAAAAAAAAAAAAAAAAAAAAGAAAGAAAAAGAAAAAAGAAAAAAGAAAAGCCACCACCACTGTTAAACATTACAGCTCGTCTCTTGCCATTGTTAGTTTATCACAAAAGATACGTTCATTAGAAAAGAGAACAAACAATCCTCACTTCGAGCATAAATCAGTTAAGCCCAAGCCAGGAGGTACACCTTCATGAATCTACCCAAGACAAGATAAAGAGGAGAGTGCTGCTGGTGCTCACTATAATAAAGGAGGTAACCATCACACAGAAGCTCTGGGTCCAATTCCCCTAACAGTAGCCACAAATACTGTAGCACTTACAAGATCAGACCCCACAATATTTATGTTATCTAGACCAGACCTACAAAGCACCAGAAAGTCTTAAAAAATACGAAGATCCAAAACAATGAAAAATCTCTATATGGACTTTCTGCAACCCTTTATTTTGATAGAAACAAAAAAATGAGACTGTGAAAGATCCCAGAGGTTTGTCTTCCATCTGTGTGCTGGTCATTTTATGTTTTAGCATAAAACCAAAAACCATTGGTTTGTTGTGCAATTTCATCTGTGGAGGCACCTGAAGGCAGCCTAACCAATCCCTCCAGGGGGACAAGAATGGCACAGCTGAGCCTGCTACCAAGAAACACGAGCATGTTTTTGGATCTGGTATCACACACGAAGACGCATACTAGGAAGTGAAAAAAAAGGTCACTGGACCTGCCCATATTTGTAGTGATGATGATGGCTGCTCTGCTACAGACTAACTGAAGACAGGTTGATTTATATCTATTAACGAACAGGCAGTTAATAATGGAAAAGTTTCCCCATTTTTCTAGCTTAATAGGAAAAAAGAAGGCATAAGAGCCACAGAGTTTTCTCAGGTGAGTACTCTGCAAAGACACGGCAGGAACTCTAANTCTGCAAAGAGACGGCAGGAACTCTACTCCGCTGATTTCCCATTCCATTCCCAAATGCTGGGTTTGGTTCTTTAGCACTTCTTTACTGCATTTCCATAGTAAAAAAACACCAAAGCATTTCATGCTTGCAGTGAGTAGCCTGCTCTATGCCGCACTGGTAAGAAATGTCTCAAGCATTAGGAATCTTCTTATGTCTCTGACGACTGGAAGAAGCAAGGAAAAACTACAGGTACTCCATCAGCACCCATGTATTCTCACTGACGCAGAGGACACACGTACCAAGCAGGATGATGCTCAGATAAGCTGCTCCCAATTGCTGCAGAAAAGTCCATGCTTGATCACTGCGTTTTATAAGGTTAAGACTTACGTACCATGAACTGCAAGTGAGCAGACATTATTGTACCTACTTTCCCTTGCTAAAGAGCCACAGACTTCCAAGCAATCTCACAAACAATGTACAAAACACAGTGAAACGTACTTTTCAAAGACAAAGTTTTCTGATTACCTTATCGCTGCACTACTCCTGCCACCCAGCCTGGCCTCCACACATCCAGACAGAAAAATATTTATTTCACTCTATTACAAATACTGTCACAATTAAGTCAATTTTTGCTTTTAAAAGAAAATCTCAAAAAACAAACAAGTGGCATTAACAGCTACAAAATTTTATGAGGCTTTAAAAAAATATATTATGGAATCTTGTCACACTGAGTAATTTTTATTACAAGGGCAATTTTCTTTAATGAAAGTTGTTAGGTGAACTGGATGGATTCCAATGGCTGCGCCTACTCTGGGCAAAGTAATACAGCCCAAACATATAAATGAGAGTAAGATTATCTGCAGATTAAAAACTAGGCTGGTAGCTTGCTAACAGACTTTGCAATAAACTTGATATACAGCATATACATTAACAGTACCAGTCAAGAACTATTGCTTTCTTTATTTTGAGCTGTAAATAAAACTGTGTGAAGATAGCGGAAAAGCTTCAACAACAGGCCTGCTTAGCATAAGCCGTCCCAAAGCTTTCCAAAATAAGCATTTTTTTTCCCCTAGGTCAAATTCCTGTGGTGGTTTTACTGCCCTTCTTCCTTCTGGCCTCACCGTCCAAGCAGAGCTGCCCTCAGATGCCTTTAGTCTGGTGACCACTTGTAGCATGGTAAGGACTTTCCAAGACAGGAATTTCTTATGTCCAGCTGAGTTTCCATTCCGGCCACTGCATGCCTGCCAATCGAACAGGTACCTAAGAAACACTACAATTTCAAACCAAACATATGCAGAAACCAGAGGAAGCCAGAGGAGCCCAAGGATTATCGTTTTTTAGGGCTTAAGGAGGCAAAGGTATGAGAAACAAGGCAACTTTGACATGGGGCTGCAGCGCTGGAACAGCTTAAATGGCGCTGCAGTTGCAGGGACCATGGGACTCGTTTGTTCAAGCCAAAGCAGAAGTTACTTCAGTACATCCCCTCGCTGCAACCCACGCAGCCTCTCTCCACCCAGCACTGCCTGGATCCTCCCCGTCTCTTTCACATCCTGTTGGCTCAGCTGTATTGTCACTGAGGCTCGTGCAAAATCACCAATTGGTCAGAGCCAAATCAATTCAAAAATAGGCTACAAACCTAGTCATTTTCCTACAGAAATCAGTGGAAAAGATCCAGCAATTCTCAAGTTTCTAACACATTTTTAAATAATATCTTGCCTGCGTGCTTTAAGTTCAACAGCTATTTCTCTCAAGAGCTGCTCTGCAGTACAAAGGAACCTCATTCCCTTGAGCTCACACAGCTCAGCTTTGCAGACAGCAGCAGACCACTGCAGTCAAACCGCTCGCAGAAGCCTGGCCTGGTTTGTGTCCTTTTCCCTCCCCCAAATCACACACCAAGACCTGAAGCACTTGCTT